>JALGBA010000069.1:0-1200000 GCA_023970755.1 Azemiops feae
CTTGCCTTCAGAAGTTGTAGGTGGTTCATCACTGGGGGTTTTTTAAGAAGACACTGGACAGTCACTTTTTTGAAATGGTATAGGGTCACCTGTTTGAGCAGGAGGTTGGACTAGAAGACCTCCAAGATCCCTTCCAGCTCTATTCTGATTGAATTGAATTAGCAAGGATAATTCCTTGTCCCTTCTGATTCCTAGAAGGGCTACTCAAATAAATCTGGTAGGAAAAAAAAACTGATTGGTGTCAGTAAATATTAACTATGAGCCGATGCTCTAAGCATTATTTGTTCTGGAAGGTATAATTTTTTCAGAAGAGAGTTAAAGCAGCATGGAACATGCCTCTCCTCTCCTTTATTGGAGTGTAAGGCACTTCTGTAAGCCTCTGAATATGGACTTTGATACTTGGTAGACAAACAGGAGCATCACATTTTGAATTTCTCTTGTAGAAATATTTCATTTTATGTTATAATTTGAAGCCTAACATACCTTTAACATTTTTGCAAAATGTTCCTTGTTCCCTGACAGATTTGTTACCCATGGTGGTGCAGTGGTTAGAATGCAGTATTGCAGGCTAATTCCGTCGAGTGCCAGCAGTTCAATCCTGACCGGCTCAAGGTTGACTTAGCCTTCCATCCTTCCGAGGTCGGTAAAATGAGGACCCAGATTATTGGGGGCAATATGCTGACCCTGTAAACTGCTTAGAGAGGGCTG
Organism: Azemiops feae; assembly: GCA_023970755.1. Lineage (NCBI taxonomy): Eukaryota > Metazoa > Chordata > Lepidosauria > Squamata > Viperidae > Azemiops > Azemiops feae. The sequence goes on from JALGBA010000069.1 coordinate 709, forward strand.
TTAAGCACTGTGAAGTGATATATAAGTCTAAGTGTTTTTGCTATTGTTATTGCTAAAAAGAGGCAAACATGAAAATGAACCTAATTTAATCATAACAATAAAATAAAAATAAAAATAAAAAATAAAAATGCTTATGATGGAAGAGCATTCCAACTGCAATTATTCTTTCAAGTATTTAGAAAGAACAGAGATAAAAGCAGAGTTCACACCATGTTCCTTAGCCATGGGATGGGTCACTACCCTCTCAACTCTGCACCTTCCAGCAAACCAAATGGGATACTTTGTCATTTGATTCCTCCTCCACTCTACTTATTTGATCCCAAACAGCAAGCCAACAATCCATGTATATGTTAACTATTTATCTAGACACAGAACTTTATTCCCATCATTGACCAATAAAAATACAATCAATGAAACGAACAACACAAAACTATCCCCTAACAACAAGCATGATTAGCAACCTTCTGTGGGCCAAGCTTACATATAATGTGGCAAAGTGTTGCTACTTTTACTGAAATAAATTTATCTTGATTATTTAGCAGATAGTGCAGATAAAAGCTATCAGAGTGCCCTGTAAATTTAGATAAAAGTTACTGATTTGCATATAACCTGAAATAAATAAGGTTGTGAGGGTTTCCAGCTTAATTCACTGCTTTACATGACTGCTTCGGTCATGTAATATTCATCCTTTCCCTTTCACAAAATCTGGAAGAAAACTCTGTAAAGAAATACTGTTAGCTATAACTGGATCCAGAAGAATAAGCATTTAAATGCGCCACAGTAGATACTATTGTACCACAAAAATTAGTATGCATCTGTAAATTCATTCAATGCACATTAAGGCAATAATACAAATAAGAAAATTATGCTCCGTGGATTTGTAACTAACGTAACATCAGTGGTGCTTTAGCACAGCAATCCCTAAAGGGAAAGTCAAGCTGAATAAGTATGTGGGGGATGTTTTTATCTTTGTGGAGACCGAGAATTTATGCATGTTGGAGATGAGCTTATTACCCTATTTGCTTCATTTTATTTCCATTTGGTTCATGCTTTTGCATATAATGATGGAAAATGTGTAATTCATATATTATGTAGCAGCTAGGGTGTTAAACCTGAATATAGAAGTTCTACCTTTTACTGTACTCTTCCACAAAATTTACTTGAAAAGGCCTTAATGGTTTTATCTGTAAACTTTCTTACCAATTATTATGTGAATAAAATGTCACTCTAGCCCCAAGATACATGATAACAAAGCAAAAGTAATCTCTTTAGGCTTACAATTTTCTCTTCGCTTTAAACCAAATGACTTTTTTTTTTTGCTCGACCTGTTTTCATGTTAAGAAGTTTTTTCTAATGCTTCACATAGGCCTTGTTCCTCTACTTAGGAAATGCAGACTGAACTAAGAAAAATATCTTTAATTTACATTGATAGAAGAGATATGTTGGTAAAATCAACATGTTTATATTTTGCATTAGATATGTCCAAAAATTAGCATCTAAAACATCCCCAGTTAATGTATACAATAATGAATTAATAGGTACAGCGAGTCAAGCGCTGTTTGCTAGACTTAATATACAGTAATAAGATTTTATTTTTAAAAGTTATGGTAAATCTACAGTAATCTTTTATCTTTGAAGTGATTTGTCCAAGAGGGGAAAAAGAATCAACATTTACAACTTAAGCAGTTTTTTGAAGATGACAGGTGAGCCTGCTAATACCCCTTTTATGGTTTTCTGCAAACTCCTCTCAAACTTCAAGGCAGATTTTAGGAGGCAGCTAATATACCGAGACAAACTTGAAAAGGATCTCCCCCCCCACCCTTTCTTCCCAAAGCAAAAGCAGAGGCAGCATCAGTGGATGACACGCAGTGTCTTGGCAGAGAAATTGTCTCAGCTGTATTTGTTGGTGTTAACTTCTAAGGAGACTGCTAAAGCTTTGCATGTCTTTGGCCAGAACCATGGAGCTGCCAGGTGCAGCAAATCCCCTTAGATGAGTTTCAGGCTTTAAGCTCCCTGCAAAGGGAGAGTCCACATTTCTGAGAGATCTGATGTGGGAGATTTTTGGCTCAAATTGCAGACAGTCAGTTCAATGTGAATGTTAGCCAGCTCACTGCTTTAGTAGACACTTTAAAAGGGAAATGGGAGGGGGAGGAGAGAAGAGAAGAGGAGAAAGGTGAATTTCAGAAACTTTCACTGGCCATCTGCTTTCATTCAGTCCCTATTCATAGATGCTTTGAACCGTGCAGAAACAGGATTGCAAAGTAAATGGTAAAACACAGAGAATGCCTAATTGTAAGCATAGCTTATGTATGGCGCATCTAGAATGATACAAGTGTTTGCATCCTGTTTATGTAGCTGAGATGGGATGGCTGGAAAGCACAGAAGCTAAGAGAGTTTATGTAATGCTCAAAAGTCTGAAACAGATAGGAACCAGAAAGAAAACGGCAACCATTACAATGTAATATAGCTGTATTGTGCTGCTGTATTTGATATAACTTAAATCAGGCTGGGAAAGGTGTGGAAATGCACAACCAAAATGATCAGAGGTTTGGCACTACTCTTCTAATCAGGAAAGATTAAAGAGATGATACTTTGGGGGGTGATTCTAGTAGGAAACATGAAGGAAATATAAAATTTTAAGTACAAACCCAACACATTAATACTAATGGAACAAGCTACATAGCACTAAAAAAAAGTCACAGAGAATAAATCTACCAGTGTTGTGAGCCATGCTAACTGAAATAGAGGTTCCATATTCAAAGGCACTGTGTCTCGTCTTCCAAATACTGGGTTCAATCACTTTTTTCTCCTTATGAGCTTCCCAGAGAAATCTGTTATAGGAGATGATATGTAGGCCATTGTGAATCCTTGTGCAAATTTAGGGCATACCTTTTGCATTTTTTTTAGGACTGGTGACCTGCGGCCACAGTCTGAGCATGAGCAGGAATACAATAGCCTTCCACTATTTTAGAGGGCTATCCCTGATCTCATGTGCCAGAAGCAGCAATAAGAACCATTTCAACTTTATTGACAATTCCCATAGGAAGCCCTGTAATTGCAAAAGGTAGACGTGCTTCAGTAGTTAACCAAGCTTCTTGTTACTTTGTAGTTGCTAGTTCATATCTGTTTTGGTTTCTTACTTGAAAATGCAAAATTGATGCAAATGAAGGTGTTGAGCATCTGGCCAGCCACAAGTAATTTCTGACATATCTTAAACTGTGGAGACCCATCTTAAACACACTGAGATGTCTTCCAGGAAGCTCTAGAATGCTGGCACAATGGGCCTTCGTATACATCTATTGAAGACCTGTAGCAGCTTTTCCAGATGTATTGAAATCTAGATGTGCAAGAGGACAGCTCCCATTACCCCAACTGGCCTCCTGGGTCTGTTCATGTCATATATTTATTGTAGGGAACCAACTCGGTGTAATTAAGGCAACTACAAAGGCCATACAAAGCAGCCCTCTTGGCAGGCTGCAATCCCAGAGTGAACAAGCCTTGATGCTTTTCATCTTTATCCCCTCTCCTCCCAAAGTTAAGCCATATCTCAAAGAAAAATAAGCTAATGTTAATTCCCATTGCTGTTCCTAATACACAGCTCCAGGTTTTAGACCAGCTGTAGTTTGGAAAGTTTTGGAAACACAGGATTCTGAGGGCACATGCAGATAGAAAACTCGTAAAGTCTCTAACCAAAGCTGTGCTGCTGTGATTCAGGCATTATTTAAAAGAGAGAAAGTTGTCACCTATCATTTTCAGTATTTTTAGGCCTTGATCTACAGATGTCAAAGTCTTGGCAAAACATAAGCTTTGTTTATTCTATGTCACAAGAAATATCCAGATAAAACCATGTACTGGTGGGAACTTCCCCAAAACCTAGCATCCAGCCGCAGCCAATCTTAGGAAATACAAATTTCTGGTATACGCAGCTCCAAGTGCAGACATTTCAAAAGAAAATGGGTGGTGCCCCTTTGATTTTCAAATAAATTAACAGATTTCCTTCAGCTTTTGTTCTGGCAGCTCTGGCTATGTCATTTTGTATCACACAAACTTAACTTTCCACAATTGGCAGTGGAAGCATTTTATTTATTTCTTATATGTATTAACTTGTCATAGCCCAAGGGTCTCCTGAATGAACTTGGATGGTATATAAAGTTTGTAATAGCTTTTGAACTTATTAAGAAACTGAGCAAGTAGCAGAAAACTCTTCCTTGCATGTTTAGAAGACTTTGTTAGAAAGCAGAAGGGAGAAAAATTAAAAGGAGAAGAACTCCTTGGAATCTACTGCATTCTGAATCTACCTTTTTTAGTTCTTAGTATTTACTACACAAATATTGCCTAACAAGAATATATTTAATTTCTGAAATCCTGAAGAATTACTGTGGGTCCAAAGTCTACCAGTTTTATTTCTGGAAGGTTTGATCACCATTTATACCCAATTCTATATTAGTTTCTGGCGTTATTTTAATGGACTTTAGCATCTCCAAATGGTGATGATCTGCAGCCTTAACTGACCTTGCTTGCATTTTTAAACTTTGATAAAAAGTGCCAAGAAGAAATCTTTAATCTCAAAATGCTAAACAGATTAATAGAAAATACATATGACTTGACCAGTTTAAAAAAAAAAAAAATGTTCCCAGATAGTATAAGCCTTTATTTAATTGGCTCTGGAATTTGGAAACTTAACTGAAATTAGCTTTGAGTTGCTAGATTAGAGATTTAAGTTTGCACAAAAGTCTGTACACATGCTTAGGACAAATGGGGCATTGGTTGTATTTCTGGCATATGGGCAAAAATGTGCCAAAAGTAATGGTACTTTCCTTACCATTAAGTAAGCACATGGCTTGGATGTGACTAGGGCTTAGTAATTTAAGCCTATACATGTCAAACTCGCGACGTATCAGAGCTTTTCCCCCATTGCCGGCAATGGTGTGGGCGCAATTTCCTCGTGACGTGTCCGGCCCGTGGGCTGTCAGTTTGACACCCCTGCTCTATAGGATGAAGGAAAGGAAAGAAACAGCAAGTGCCAGAAACAATTTTAGTAGACATTTACATTTGCAGACAACTTCAGCACAAAAATTGTAGAAACTGCAGATATGCATAGAAAAACCTATGAAAATAAGAGGTGTGCCCTCCAAAATGAGTAAGAAATTGTGATCGTTTATCCAAATTGACAGATTAAAAATGCAAAACCATGAAGGAAATATAACACGTTAGCAAAACAACAGCTGCCCAATTGTCGTACTAGTGCTTCTGCCTGTCTATCTCACATTATAATTTCCAGAAATATTCAACAAACTCAGTTGCATAGTTTGAGGCTCAGTTCAAATATCCTACAAATCATGGGTTGCTCATGTATATTTTGAATTCTGAAGACCACAAGAACAAACCATACCAGTCATGTGCTCTCCTTATGCATTTGCTCATCATTGCAATGCTATGTCTTCTAGATTCAGCTCTGAAAATGTTTGAAATAAAGACAGAATTCAGTGACATTTAATACACATCCTCTTTGTATTGTAAGCTTCAATAGACTTAAAATGGTTCACTAACCATACAACATGCAGGCCAAAAGCTGAGTCACTGGAACTCATAGAATGAAAATGATTAAAATATCATTTAGATGCCTTTATGTGAATCTGTAGTGCAACTGCAAATAAGTGTAACGTTCTGAATTGGTCCTTATCAACCTATGATCAAGGATTTGAAAATACCTTCATTATTTTAAAGATATCCTTGAATTTGCTCCACTCAAACACTATTATGTAGTTCTTTGGCGATGGATTGTTATTATCCTTATCTGGAAAGTGTTTTCAATTTCCCAATGTAGCCTACAGCCTGCCAATTTCCTGATGGCCTCTAATCTGTAGATGAACCAGGTCGTATCCTGATAGCAGCTGCTATTACTGAATAAGGTAAATACTCCTTCAAACTGATTCTGTTTCCTTATTACTACCTGGACACAATGATGTAGTTTTCCACCACTTTCCTCTGGATGGTTTTTTGACTTCCCAATTCCCAATCCAGCCCATAATCCAGTCTCTGATCAAAGGAAACTTAGTTCTATTTAGACTTTTTTTACCTCAGATAACTACAACACATAACCAGAGGGATCCAAATTATAAAAGATGTGGAGAAAAGCAGGATGGAGGCAGGAGATTTTCTTCCCTGAATATATAACCTGAAATATAGTAATTTCAAGTTATCTAATAATAAATGAGCTCAGCGCTACTTGACTCCAATTCACTCAGTGTGGCTCACAGTATAAAAATTCAGATACAATAAGGTAAATAAGTACAATAAGTAAGATGGAAAATCTGGACAATAAATTCCCAAACATATGCAGCATGTTAAATATATCTGAGGTACCATTCACCTACACCAATGGATAGGGGATGATGGCACCTTTTCCACCCTACCTTCCCTGATTGGAAGATCAGGTTATTTTTCAAGGCCTTCCAGATTCCAGAACATCATCAGAGCTGGAGCTATTTGGACCTCAGGAGGGGACCTCATTCCAGAAGGCTGGCACCAGAACAGTAAAGTCCTTAGGTCCTGAATGATGGCACTGTTTACACAAGGAAGCCTCGAGAATGCCCAAGATCTTGGTGTGTATTACTTGAACAAAAAAACAGCCCTATTATGTAGGGCTTTAAAGGCTACAACCAGTACCTTGAATAACATTCAGAATCATACTGGCAACTAGTGGAGCTCATGAAACAGAGCTATCAAGTGGGCATGCCAAGGAAGCCCATCTTTGCTCATGCCACTGTCCTTTAGACCAATTGAAGCTTCCAAATGATCTAGAGCACATTGCAATTGTTGAGCAATGAGGTGATGAGACATGAGTGATAGTCTAGAGAACCACCTGATCCAGGAAGGGGCACAGTTGATACACCAGATGGAACTGTGCAAAGGCCTTCTTGGCCACAGCTGCCACTTGCTCTTTGAACAGGAGCTGAATCCAAGATGACCCCCAAATTTTGCACCATCCCAAAACAGGAAAATGCAATGCTCAACCACATCCACGTGTTCCTGGTAAGAGATTCCTACCAAACCAATAAAGGAGACTATTTGTAGCCCAGGTTTGAAATGAGGGGTCCTTGGTGCTCTTTGAGTTTGGTTGGTTTCTTGCCCAGTTTCATTACCCAAACTAGGTAACATTCTGATGACTAGTACTGATGATGTAATGAAACGTCTGGAAGAAAACAACCAGGCTCAAAGAGCACCAAGAACCGCTAATTCATACCAAAGGAAGCAACAAAGATACTGTGAAAGAACTATGGAAGTCTTTATTACAAAATAAAATTATGACCATTAGTCTTTTAAAAAGTATTAGTAATGCTGATGGAGAATATATCTGGTAGATTGTGCAACATTTCAGTTTTGAAAGCAAAAGGCTGTTTTGGAGCAGATGTAAATGTGCACACAGCACTCTGTCTACAAAACATTCTCAAAACATTCTCAATTGAATGTGTCCTTTCTGGGTACCTTACAGCAGATGTTGATGGGAGCAATCCAGTTAAACATGCATCAGACTTTTTAAGAAATTATAGAAAGGTGGTATGGGATGCGCCCCTACAGCACATTTTTGCTTTCCAATCTACATTGCTCGGATGACTAGCAATAGCTAATTGGCTATGTAAGCTAAATGTACTTCCATATGGAGAGGCAGTACAGTATGACTCAAGCTTCCTACAGGTTATCTAACCAAACATTGTACAAAATAAAATCCTACCTACCTGAATCACCTCAGTTTGAATCACCAGATCCCTCTTTTAAGGGGTTTATTGTCTGACTTATTTATAGGTTCTTATGGGAAGAAAGCATACATTATTTCACAGATTGAAACATCCTGTAATTAAAAGTATGTAAGTTTCAATAACCAAAATTCAAAAGTTTTTTTTTAAATGTTCAATCAACAACACAAGAATTTTAGACCTTGAGTCTTGCATATACAGTAATGTACTGCCATCACTGACTCTTCATTCCCAGTGATTTGCAGTGTGGCTTCCCATTACTCTCTGATAATATTTCCTAATACTTGCTAATTTTGCATGAAAGCAATATGGACAAGGATATTTAAGATGAAATTGAAAGAGCTAAGAGAAAAAGATACAGAACAAAACAGCTGTGTGAATGAAGGCAAATATACGTGTCCCAGGATAATGTTGCAGATGCAATCCAAACTTGTGCTGGAGCCCATCTTCAGGGAACTTCTCAAGATGGGCTCCACCACAAGTCGGAAGACGAAACCTCTGATCCCGGTGACCGACCCAGATTGGATCCTGCAAAACAGCCGGTAGATGACATTGGGACAGAAAGCCTTGCTAAGGACTATAGAGCAAACTAGAAGTTCTCTAAGTCAAGCTCCATTCTACCCCCCCCCCCATTCTGGTCAGATGTTCTGTGGAATACCAATCTCGCACCAAACTCCTGCAACAAGATCTGGGAATCACGAAATACAGTAAACAATGAGACAAGCCTTCTCTTTTCTATCCAAGCAAAAACTGTTAAGAAAAGGCATCAATCACCCATATCCCACAATTCTAATAGTTGTCCATTGCCAACTCTAGTTCAAGTAGTTGATGTTCCTCTCATGCTATGAAAAGTTGAAAGTTTATCAGTAATTGTAAGGAAAGAAGTATTAATTTGCCCATCTACTGCAAACAAATATTGCTTCTTAATTTGTTCAGCATCTTATGGAAAACTGAACAAACAGGTTTGCCCATGCAAGCGATAAAATAGTAAAACCAGAGTAATTGCATTTGATAGTGGTGTTGTACTTAAAGGAAATCCATTTTCATAATTTAGGACAAACACATTATTTCAACTCTAGAAGGAACCATCTCAATACTTGGCAATGGCCAAATTTATGGGACAAGCCTAACCTGATTCTGTTGTTAGATAATGGGATGGAGCTGGAATAATGTAGGATGTGCCTTGATTTGTCACCATAATCATCACATTTGGTTTATTATATTTCCTTAGCAATCATCATGTGATTCATTAAGGTTCATTTTAATGAAAAGACATCTGGCCTTGCAGAGGTCTACTGTTTGCGTTAAAGTAGCCCCAAAGCCAAACCAAGCAAAACTGTACCACCAAAAATCAACAACCTTAATTCTGAATGTTGAAGTTGCAGTCTTTTATTAATATTGTACATTGCCTAGAGCTGATTTGGCAATGAAAGTGGCTTATATATTCTCATCAACATCATCACCATTTCTATTGTTTTTGGTACTACAAATGAGTGCTAGAATCCCATTGCAACCAATGGTTACAGTTGTCTATCTCTGTGCTACATTAAAACTATCAATATCATAAAAGAAACCCAAACCAGTGGTATTATAATAAGCAGAACAATTTCAGTATAATCCAGTTTAAAATGTCTTTCCACATTTTCCCTGGCTTTTAGAAATAAGGGCAAGGAGCAAATAAAAACCATGGAAAAACAAACCCCTCTTAAATTCTCAGAAAAGAATAAAACCTTGCATAGGTAGACCAACCTATTCATCATGTGTTTTAGCCATGGCTGCCATAGCAAACAGAAAACAAGTTAATTCTTCCATCTTTGCAAAAATTGTGGTAGGTATTTTAAGTCCCCATCCCAACTGCGTGTTGTCACCCATTAAGTGTTCTAGCTCATAGAAGCCTACCCATCTTTCCTTAAAATCACTCCCCCAAAAACACTATCAACTGATCAATACAGCTAATCAAAGAACTTCTTGTCCAAAGGGTCTGCAAGTTCTTGAGCGTATGAAAACTCCAAGCAACTGAATTTCAAATGCCAAAGGCTTGATCCTTGGAAGGCAATCACTATGGTATGAATCAACCTTACCTGCAGGGAAATTTCTTATATTGCTTTCTTTATTCTACAAGCAATGTCTTCCACCATCTCAAAATCAGTTTCACAGAAGAGGGCAAGCCTGAATATCTCAGCCTTTTATGCAATAGAAACTGAATACATATCTGGCCACTTACAGTTATACTTAAAGCTCAGATAATCTACTTAAGGTCATATTGTCTTTCTCTGGTGCTGTCAACAATATTTGCATAATACAAAGCCTCTCTTCCCAAAGGTCACTAAGAGACATTGCCAAAGTCCAGTGAAGTTTGGGTCAACTTATAATGGGCATGCTCCAATTGCCAATATCCTCTGCTGTAGCCCCCTTTCCTCCTATGCTTATTTTTATAGACAAGAATTGCAAGAGAGGCCTTGTATTTAAACATCTAGATCCTTGTGCTTCTAATAATGGGGCAGCATGGAACACTGAGTTTCTGGTAGCTGGATCTAGGCTTAAACATAAGCTTTTTACCTCTACAGTAAACATTTACAGAGGACAAATTTTGGAAAAGGAAGACTCAGAGCAAAGTGATCCACTGCATGAGCAACCCTGTATACTTTGGGGGAGATTTTAGTGGATTTTTTTTTTATATCCTCAGAGTCATCTGGGAAAGGTCAAGAAAACTATGGAGCACCCACCAGCACCCATCAACAAAGAAAAAGTCATTTTATTACTTTAAAAAAAAACAGCATTTCTCTAGAGTAGCATATACCAACTCGGAAGTTACCATTTGCCTGCCAGTATTCATAATACTGCCTTTTTAAAGAGCTACAGTCAAGACAACTGAAATAATATACATTCAGTGCATCTTATAATTAATGATATGCTGAACATTACATTTGTACTGTACTGTATTTTGTTTTACTTTCTGTATTACAAGAGCTGTTTCCCATTTCATTTTTAAAACATTATAAAAAGTTTGCTTCTTTAAAAGCTGCCTTTGTTTTGAAATCCAAAACTGAATTTATTAGACAAATTTCCAACAAATAACTTTTTGTGCTAGTTTTGTTGATCTCTCTTGCCTCCAATTTTTGCAGCATCTCTCCTTCCCAGCCTTCCCTTGATCACTTGACTCCCCCCCCCCCCCCCGGAAAACACTTTTGTCTGTAAGAACGACATTTAGGTCTACAACAAAAGCAAAAAAACAAAACAAAACCCTCCTCCATTTCATTCTCTGTGTAGATTGGAACAATCAAAATACCAATGTTTGTGTTTGGGCTCATACAACCTGAAGCCAACTGTTTCATGCATGGAATGTTTTTTGTGTGTAATATTTTACATGCCCTAACTATGCACCACCTTCACTTTCTCTGTCAATTCACTAAATACCCAGATTGACATTTTTTGTCTTCTTAATAACATGAACCCATTTTCCCCATTCCAATTTCTCTTAACAAATGAAATGGTTTCATCTCTAGGTCTCAAATTATTAGGGTTTTGCCCTTCTATTGTGATTCCAACTGTTTTTCAATCTGGCCAATCTTCTAATACATTCACTATGTGTTAAAGTATATGGGGACAATTATAAGCTTTTGCCTCATTCAATTCCCTGATCTGAACCCTCTCCTTTTCTTATTTCTATCCTTATAATGGTTTCTAGATCATTATAAGGTATGCAAAAGAATCCTCAATAATCAAGCATAATGGCACATAGGTTAGCCCCAAGATATTTCACATTGTAGCTATCAGAATTCGTGTTGTAGTAAAAAAACAACCCAAAATGAAACAAACAAAATGATAAATCTTTGTATATTCTCTTTCTCTCTCCATCATCCATCCTACATTAGCTGTCTGATTTCATGTTACTCCGTCTTTAATGAAATATTTGTATTTATTTGGCATTTCTCTCTCTGAAAGGCTATATTCTTTGTAAGATCATACATAAAATTTTGTTTGCGTCAGGAATTAATACTCTGGTGTGGTAATTTGCATGTTCTCTTTCATCTTCTTTCAGATATTTGGATATATACTGTACATCAAACTTTTCTGATTTTTTGGCCATATAATATTGTTCCATATTTATTAACAGAGGTTTTAGCACTTTAATGGTCTTTTCTTCAACAACATTAAATAGCTCAGGGCTATCCATCTAGCTAATGCTGACGTTGATAATCATTATTTATTTTAATAAGATACGAACATTTATTGGGTTAGAGTTGAGAAGATACAGTGATGTCCCTTTTGAACATCACTCTTGCTTCAAACTTTTGTATGGAGTTATGCCCTGAATTATCATACAATCTTCTGATTTAACGATGCTGATTCCAATCCACTTATTACAACATAATCCTTTATGGCAGGGGTCTCCACCCCCTGGCCCGTGGACCAGTACCGGGCCGCAGCATGCCAGCAACCGGTCCGCACAAACAAGCAAAGCCCCATCTGCGAGATGCAGGCAGCACACAAAACCACTCACCCTCTGGTCCGCGGAAAAACCTCTCTCCACAGAACTGGTCCCTGATGCCCAAACGGTTGGGGGCCTCTGCTTTATGGCTTCAATTGACCATTTCATTACCTCCGGATCTACTTATGAAGACTTAAGTGTTCTTCCCCTGTGACCCTTCTTGTCTGAGGAACCCAGAATCTGGCATCTAAATTTGTTTAAGCATTTCAGCTATGGCCAGGTTTTGTTTTCTGTTTTTGACAGCAATTCAGAACTGTTTGTTATTGTCTTCCTCCATGGGTGGTTATGAAGTTCCTTCTCCTAGGTTGGCTGGTTGGCTACTCATGCCTGTCTTTACAACAACTCTTAATTAAACTTAGTCTTCCTCTCCACTTTTGAGTTTATTAGCAACAGTGATCCCCTTAGCATGGGGTCACTGAAGACTACGAGTTCTATTTCTGCCTTAGGCATGAAAACCAGCTGGATGACTTTGGGCCAGTCACTCTCTCTCAGCCCATACCAGGCTCAGGAGACAAGCTGGTCGGTCAGTTCCTGTCACAACTAATGAATCAACCCTCAGTTGATCTGGGAAAAAAAGAAGAAGTCGTCCCTGCACTTTTGGAAAAATGCTAGGAAGAAAAAAAGTGTATACTATTTTTAATAAAGACTAAGTGTCAGAACTAATAAGGTAGTCTGAAACCCTAGAGACAAGTTTTGAAGAGAATGAGCATATAGCCTAAAATTGAGGCTAATGTTAACTTCTCACATTATTTTTTTACGCAGACTTTACAAAGAAATAAATTGAAACATCAATGGGATACCGAGGATAAGTGAACAGGGGTACTCAATTCCCTTCTTGCTAGCCAACATTCTTCTGGAAAACATCTCATTGAAGGCCCTCAACTAAATAGGGTTTTCCCTCTCTGAAGAAAACACATATTAGCAATGACTGCTTCTTCAATTTATATCCTTACTGCCTAGAATTTGGCCAAAGCTCATATTAGTAATGAAAGTGTCACACTCTTATTCATAATTTACTCTTACATGCATAACCTTCCACAGTCATATTAAGAAAATACACAGCAAGTTATTACTTCATAATATCTTGCAACACTTGGCCTGCAGGCACATGATACAATTATACTTCTTGACCCTGTATGCTCCTATGTGGATGAGAGAATGCCAAGGAAGCATCTCTAAGCTATTCTGCGATATTAGAAAAACAAGCAATAAATCCACATCAACAAAGACAATGTTTTCTGTGTGCATTCAACACAACTGAATGTCAAAAGCCTGGTATTTTCTGGAGAAGACCGGCTAAGACCAGCCATCCCCAATCAAACCTTTCACCATCTATGCTGGAACTGCATCCCTTAGAATTTCCAGTTTCGACAGCCAAAGACCAAAATTTGGTCAAAACAGGAGAAATATAATCCATGTGGTTCAACCTAAATACTGTTCTGTTCTTACGTTTCTTTCGGAAGTTGCAATATCAGCCTTTAAGACAAAAAACTTGATTTATTCTGAAACACACAGAAAGATGGATGATAGATAGATGATAGCTAGCTAGCTAGCTAGATGATATATAGATAATATCCACTTAAAATTATAGATAATACCCTATTAACTACTCAAGGCCAGCTCAACATCTATCCCACATTACCATTTTTTCATGAGAGGGACTGGTGATTGGGGCACTGAATCATGCCAGTTGCTGACAATAGAGGGTCTAGTCACTCAATAGATCAATGAAAATAAGCACATGTCACAAACTTTAAAGACAGGGAGAAGAGTAGACTGATTCTATAGTCAATGGTTTATAATAGTCAAATGTGGAGACCCTCAAATAGCAGTTGTTATTTAACAAGCTTCTTTCAAATTTTGAAAGAAGTGCTCACATATTAGTGGAATTATTTAGCAAGTAAAAACCCATGGCACATTTAGGCAATACCACAGTAAGCAGGCAAAGAATTACCTTTAAATAGGTGATTTTTTCGAATCAAGGTTTTGGAGCTTAAGGTAGAGAAAAACTATGGTAACTCAAATTACAATATGCATATTTTAAAATGAAATACATTTTACTCTGCTTCTAAACTCTCTAGTCATGGATTCTTATTTCTGTATATATGCCACTAAACCAATCGTGCACTGGAGTAACCTTCCACAATTTGATTCTCTTCAAAGTACAACTCCCATCAGCTTTGGTCAGCATGATCATCACTGGATGTAACAGAAGATTTCATATATTACATTTGGATGGGGCAAGGTTGGAAAAGAAACAGAAATCGGCTCACTTGCATACACAGTATTTATGAAGGATGAAAATTCTAATAGCTCTGATCTGCACTTCAGAATAACTTCAGTTTAGCAGTACAAGGAAAACTGAGGCTAAAATCCCAATTTGTCTGCATTGTTGATAAGCTTTAAATTCCTTGTCTTTACATGGATGAGAGAATGCATGTACAAATCTGAAGCTTACTATAACTTGTCTTTGCAGGAAGTAAATATGAATTCCCCAAAGGGAACCAAACTTGAAGGCTCTCTGAAGATCTCTAAGATAGGTTGTCACCATGTAAGACAGCACTGAATCAGATGCAAGAACCAATCTGCACATTACACCAAACCAAGCTTCGATTTAGCCATAGTTTGTGAAATAAGAAACAATGACTATTTTCAACTCATTAAGTGAGAAATCATGGTCTATATAGGCTACAATGGCTGGGTTTTCATATCATACAAAATCAATTATATTAACCATATTATAGCCTAGTGTAATGAATTTACATATTATCATTATTCAAAAGAACAACTAGCAAAGACATTGCTGTTCTATTTACACTTTATATTTGGAGTTCAAAGACCAGTATTGGGATCATGGAAAATGTGCACATTTGGAATGTCTCTTTTGGATGACTCAGCAGAGCTGACTTACTTAATCATCTAATATCTGTAATTTCAATACCACTTCATTACCCAACAAGTTTGCATTCTTCAGCTGTTTAGAAGGACAGGTTATTCAAGGCCATCACGTAAAAATAAACAGTCAAGCAGACTGTTTGCTTGACAGCGAAGAATCAACACGAAGTTTCTCATTGCTATATCATGTTAAATACACCCCTAAACCAGGGGTAGGCAACCTTGGCTCTTTTATGACTCGTGGACTTCAACTCCCAGAATTCCTGAGCCAGCCATGGTGGCTCAGGAATTCTGGGAGTTGAAGTCCACGAGTCATAAAAGAGCCAAGGTTGCCTACCCCTGCCCTAAACGAATCATATTTCATCTTAGCATTTTAAAGATTTATCTTTCAAATAAAGGAGACAAAAATCAGTAAAGTATGTAATAAATGAACATAGTTCATAAGCTATAGATATATTCCAGAAAACATAACTCTCATCTGATCATACAATGAATATTTAGGAAATTCGGGGCAACGAATAAAGCGACAGATTTAAAACTGGAGAGAAGTGGTTTGAGCCCTTGCATCTATGAAGCTCACAGAACAGCCTTATGGTCAACTATTAACTCTCACTCAAATTTATCCGTCATAATTATTGATTAAAGATAGAAGGTGTACAATTCCTTGAAGGGACAACAACCCTCAAATTATAGCCATTTATTTGGAATTTATGAATGATTTTTACAACACAGAACTCATAAGATTATAGCTAAATTTGCATTACAGAAATAATACAGTACATATAAAGTATGAAAAGATTGCTTTGCTTCCACAAAGACTCAACTGAACAAAGCAACATTACAATATTTGATTCTAGAGGCAAAGTGAAATGACCATATTATCACACTACACTTAATCTGGCTGGTTTCACTTTTTGAACTTGTTTAACGCAACCTGCAAATCCCTGCTTTATTTAAATAATAAAAAATGTATAAAGCCAAAATTGAGAAGGTAGTAACAGACAGCTTCTGCAAAGAAACTGAAGACACAGTAGCCCACCTAATTTTCTGCCGCAAGAATATCTCATAGACTGACTACAAAAAACAGCATGACAAAGTAACAATAATGGTCTATTGGATCCTGGAAGATCCAAGAACTGGAAAAAGGTTCTGCTGGTTACTAGACACTTTTAAAACTCCGGCTTTAAGGTGAAACTGAGATTCATCAAGTCAAAGTTAAGTTGCCTTGCACAGATCTACTATTTATCGCAATGCTGTATTGTAATGCCTAAGGTTTAGTAACAAATTAACACTGAAATATTCTATCTACAATGTATTGTGTAAACTATTATATATCTTGCTCTATCGCTTTACTCTTGATCTTAACTGTGACTAAGGAAGTACCAAGTTTGTACTTGACCTTTGTGTCAAGTATTTCTAGAACATTTTATTACAATCTGCAAATTGGTATTAAATCTCAGAACTTTTCCACCTCTTCTAATGCACTAGAGAAAATCCACAGAGATCTCCTTGCTATAAGTGAGGAAATCAGAAAAAAAAATGCAGGAATAATTTGTAGTTCTCCTTTGTGAATGCTAATACTCAGGAAGTTAACTCCCACAAAAGTTTGGAGGAATATCTCTCTAAACAGGAAAGTAAGGAAAGTTCCATTGTTAGTTCTATGTCTTTAAAGTTTAGAGAATTCTTGCTGCAGATACAGGTTGTCAGCAGCAAATTCTGATTTATGGTTTTAAAATCCTCCACGTTTGAGTTAAAGGCTTGTTTAATTAGCACAGTTGATTATCTATCACAATTTCAGTATGTTTTAAAAAATAAAAATATTTTAGCCTTGGGCCATTCAAACTTCAAGGCATCTAAATTCAAATTAAAAAAAAAAAGTATTTACTCAATAAAATTTGAGCAAGGAGTACTAAACTATCCAACCAAATCAAGAGGATGGGAAAAGGATATTAACAACAACAAACAGAAAAAGTAAAACATACCTTATTTACAGGCTAGTAATAACAGATACGTTTAATAACAGATACATTTAAAACTGTTCATCATTCAAGGGCCACCCAAAATTGCTTATAAAAGGATTATCAGCAAAACAAACGTAGAAATTAACAATAACATTTTTATTAACAGAACCTAAGTGTTAAATGTTCTAGAAAATACTTTTCTATATAGGAGGATTGGCATCATCATGTTAACAGTTACATTAACTTAAAAGTTTGCTGGGGCACTTTTTGAACTTGTTTAAAGAAACCTGCACATCCCTGTTTATTATTTAAATAATAAGAAAATGCACAAAGCAAAAATTGAGAAGATAGTAACAGACAGCTTCTGCAAAGAAACTGAAGACACAGTAGCCTACCTGATCACCTGCTGCAAGAATATCTCACAGACTGACTACAAAAAACAGCATGACAAAGTAACAACAATGGTCCATTGAAAAATCTGCAAGAAATATCATTTGCCTGTAAGCAAAAACTGATGGACCATAAAATAGAGAAAGTAATAGTAAATAAAGAAGCTAAAATGCTCTGGGACTTTAGAATTCAAACAGGCAGACACTTGCCACATTAACACCCCAGACTTAACAACTGTTGATATGAAAGACAAAAAAGTCTGGATAGTGGACATGGCAGTACCTAGAGATAGCAGAATAGAAGAGAAAGAATTGGAGAAGATAACAAAATACAAAGACTTGCAAACAGAAATAGAACAACTGTGGCAAATGAAAGCAAAGGTAGTAACAATAGTAATAGGCACCTTGGGTGTAATCCGAATCAACTGGAGCACCGCTTGAATGCCATTGGCATTGACAAAATCATCACCAGTCAATTGCTAAAGTCAGCTTTCCTTGGAACTTACATCCTACAACCATGCTTTTAACACCATCAAACATTAACATTTGCCTATCCCAGGTTCTTGGGAAGGACTGGATAGGTGGATAAAAATGCCAAATCCTGCCTGAACATCTGGCTGACTGTGCACCCAACCATTTAATAATAATAAAGAGGCAGACCTTCCTGGCTCCTTACCTCACACCCCTACCTAGCTTGCATGTTAATATCTCAGAATAATTTTTTCAGAGTAATTAGTTTATCTTCAGGTGCAACACAGTTGGTTCAGAATCATGTGATGTTTGTGATATGCTTCATGTTTCTATATTTGGGCTAATCATTGACAGTGATATGGTGACAATCCCATGTTTGATTTAAAAAAAAATTTAGATGTTGAAAGACAATTTCATAGGGTAGGAAGATTCATCTCTGCAACTCTGTCAATGGTCCTCATCCTGAAATCACTCAGATTGTCTTTATTCATGATCCGTATTAATGCTTTACAGTTCTGCATCATAATCAATGTGCTCTACTTTAAAATACAAACAAAAACTATGCAGGTTTCTTTTTAGAAAACCTCTGCAATATGAATTTTTCCAGCATAACCACTCCCTAAAAAGAATTGTTTCCAGTAGTTCAAAGGTGTATGACTAAGACAGCAATAAAATACTTTAACATTGATTTAATTTTCTTTCTTGGTGGCAGGATGAAATTGCATGTGGACAGGAAATAAACTCAGAATTATCAGAGAACTATGTCATCTTATAATTCAAGTCTGTTATATAACCTTGCATACCAAAATTTACTCCGTGTACTATGGAGACACTCCTTCTGTACTCAGGTTCCATTAGATAGAAGAGATAAAAGGCATGAAAGTATGTTCTTGTTTACTTCCCGTTTAAAGGAAGATTACACACAATAGACTTTGTCCTTCATTGCCCGATGCTGGTAAGTTTGTGAAAGAAGTTTTTTTTCTCAACCTACTACTCCCTACTACTCCCACCATCTTCAACAGGGGACTTGGAGAGTGGTTAGTTCAAAAGATCCCAGTACATTTTGTTTCATTCTTTCAGAATCCTTACTCTCCTGCACTGATCTCCATTTGCTTTGGAATGATGAAAATCATAGCCCAACATATTTTAATGTTGGATGGAGTTGTATTTGTTGTTGTTGTTAGTTGAGAAGTCATGTCCGACCCATCGCGACCCCATGGACAACGTTCCTCCAGGCCTTCCTGTCCTCTACCATCTTC
Organism: Azemiops feae; assembly: GCA_023970755.1. Taxonomy (NCBI): domain Eukaryota; kingdom Metazoa; phylum Chordata; class Lepidosauria; order Squamata; family Viperidae; genus Azemiops; species Azemiops feae. The sequence continues at coordinate 19,933 of JALGBA010000069.1, forward strand.
TGGAGTCCATTTAAGCTCACGCCTACTGCTTCAGTGAGTCCATCCAGCCACCTCATTCTCTGTCGTCCCCTTCTTCTATTGCCCTCAATCTTTCCCAGCATTAGGCTCTTCTCCAGTGAGTCCTTTCTTCTCATTAGGTGGCCAAAGTACTTGAGTTTCAACTTCAGGATCTGGCCTTCTAAAGAGCAGTCGGGGTAGTAGCAGTCTTATCCCAAAGAATCTACTCTGAAATTTTGGACTATAGTTCTACAGTATGGTCATGCTGGGTGGGAACAATGGGAATTATAAACCACTACTAGATGAGCATACGGTGTAACATGAACGTGGGCTCATGACCTGGTTTTAAAGAAGCTTCTTTCTCTCAATCTGACTCTTCAATTTTGTATTTCAGAAGAAATAACAATGATCCTTTACAGCAGGGGTTCTCCAACCATTGGGCCATCGACCAGTACCAATCCGTGGACTGTTAGGAACCGGGCCATACAGTTGGAGGTGAGTGGTGGGTGAGTGAGCGAAATCGAAACCATCCTCCCTGATCCATGGAAAAATTATCTTCCACGAAACCGGTTCCTGGTGCCAAAATGGTTGGGGACTGCTGCTGTAAGGAAAATTTAGCACATGTTCATAAATGACAATTATAGGTAGCCCTTCCCTTACAACCATAACTGAGCTCAAAATTTCAGTTGCTAAGTGAAACAGTTAAATGACTTTTGCGCCATTTTACAACCTTTGTTGCCACAATTGTTAAGTGAACCACTGCAACTGTTAAATTAGTAACACAATTGTTAAGTGAATCTGGCTTCCCCATTGACTTTGCTTGTAAGGTGGTTGCAAAAGGTGATCACATGACCCTGAGACATTGCAGTTGTCATAAATATGAGTCAGTTACCAAGTGACTGACAAATGAATTTTTATCACATGATCATGGGGATGCCACAAAGGCCGTAAGTGTGAAAAACAGTCATGTCCATTTTCACTGCCATTGTAATTTCGAATGGGTACTAAATGAATTGTTTCAAGTTGAAGACTACCTGTAGTGATATTATTACCCACTGCTTTTTACCAATGAAAGAGTTACTTTTAATTACTGAATCAAGATTTGGATTAAATGTATTAGTTTAGTTGTTTGCTGACTTCTGAAGACACAGCTAGAGGATACTCATTATATGGTCCTATTTCAGTTTGGGATTTCAGCAAAATGGTGGAATCAATAAGACTTTAGATGAAGGACCACATAAGAACTGCATGATCCTCATTAGTACTTCTGACTTTCTCAGCAGCTTTTAATATCTATAACATGACACTGGGAACCCAGTTTGCCTGATTTTGGCACTGGAATGCTAGTTCTGTTGAGTGAGTCTAGAAGAAAGGCTAGAGATTACTGTTGACCTGAAGTGGCACAAATGCATCTTACAGAGTTCTATTTATGACTGTTACATTTTTTATTATTTCTGTGAATTAACTGAAAACTATATGGTACTTAGCAGTGAAGTACATCATAATGCTGTTATCATTTAACTCTACTGCTGCATGTCACTAAATGCCAAGGCACAGGCTAGATAAAGGTGAACAAGCTGAAAATTGTCAGGTGCAAACAACTAGACCCACACTTGAAGAGTTCAATTAGTTGTTTTATTGCTCAAGACTATACACAGGAACTTCTCAGACTAATGGTTTGCAGCTAAGTGAGACTAGATAATGTTCAATAGCATTCAAGGGAGAGGGGTGGGCTTTGCCCCCTTGTGCCCACATAGGGATTCTAGATTAAGTCCCCATTTGACTCCTCCCCCAGTTCCTACAAAATATATATTTCTACAGTATGTCCACATAGCAGCAGCACAACCTCAACCCCCGCTGTCCCCCATTTATTTCAACCTTGTGCCATTGATCAGTAGATTTGCAGATTGGAATTAACCTGTTCTAGGAAGAAAATATAATTGTGTTCTCTGTGTTCTATTCTCTGCAGAAAATATAACTGCCATTTGCAAACACGTCTGCACTAAATTACTAAATTACTCAGCATTACTGAGCTGATGTAATCTGGAAACAGTTTTCCAAACCTGGGTTATCACAACTAACCTACTGCAATGTGTTCTATGTGAAGGCTACATATTCAGAAGCTTTAGTAGAATAAGAACTAAGCTGATAAATGGTGCATGGCATCATAATACAGGTAGTCCTTGACTTACAACAGTTCGTTTACTGACCAAAGTTACAATGGCACTGACAAAAGTGACTTATGACTGTGTTCCACGCTTATCTTTGTGGCATCCACATGGGCACGTGATAAAAATTCAGAGACTTGGCAACTGACTCATATTTATGACGGTTGCAGTGTCCTGAGATCATGTGGTCCCCTTTTGCAACCTTCGGACAAGCAAATGGGAAAGCCAGATTCCCTTAACCACTGTGTTACTAACTTAACAACTGCAGAGATTCACTTAAGAACTGTAGCAAGAAGGGTCATAAAATGGAGCAAAACGCACTTAACCAATGTTTCACTTAGCAACAGAAATTTTGAGCTCAATTGTGGTTGTAAGTCAAGGATTATCTGTACTTAAAAATATGCAGCTGTTTTCAATCTAGGAGTCAGAAAATGTAAGAAAGAATGTGTATTTAAATATATATCAATATATCTATCCCCTAAAAAAAATAATACTTTTTTCTGCCAGCAGTCCCACATCTAATTACCATTTCCAGTGTTTATAACACAAAAAACGCAGGGTGAAGAGTTTCTGAAAACTTCAGTCCTGATACATATGGTTAGGTAATCTGCCATGGAATTTACAAGATATCTGAGACAGGCCAATGGAAATCTCCATGAAAATAAAGAAGAGCAGTGTTGAAGACCATGGAGTAAGTACTGCAATATTTTTTTTTACAATATCTTATTGAATAACTCATAGCAGTCTTCTACAGAACACTAGCGTTTCCAGGGTTCAAAATCACCGTTTTCAATTGACAATTCCTATTAAGGAAAATTGCTTCTCACTCTACCTAATTTTTTCTTAACATGCCAAGAACGTTGAACTCACAGCTTAGGCAACGTCTCCAAACCCTACAGGGTACAAGTCTGACACACAAGTTACAGACCTAGAAGTGATTTCAACATTTGGTAATTATGTAAAAGTACTTCTGAGCAAAGAAGGGTTTTTTTTCTATTTATGCCTCTAGCGTTCGCTTGCTCCGATACTGCCTTTTTGCACTGAAAAGCTCAGAAGTGTAAATATGTTGCAACTGTTAATAGCCCTTTAAACTTTGATCTCTGTCTTACCTCTGTGAATTTTTCCCCCTTCTCCTATTTCCATGTATTTCTACCAGTCTTATCACCATCTGTTTCTCTGCGCTTTATTTATCTCATATTCTGGATATAATTAAGGAACTATGTACACAGTCCACACACTTACATCTCTACCTGAATCTTTCTGAAAAACCTAAGAGCCTAAATGTTCTTTGTTCTTAAAAAAAACATGTGATGGAAAATAGCAGCTGCCTCTTCCAAATGACTTCAATTCATCTCTTAAAAAAAACAGTCTCACATGGCTGAGAAAAGACCAACTTCCAACTGCTTATTAGAAACCAGAGAAATCAAAACCAGAATTAGCTTGGACCATCACCTCATTCTAAATAAGACAAATTCACACATGCATCTTCTTTCAGAGTGTCTATGTACCAGTCTTGATCAAAAGTGGAATCATGAAATATCAGTACTGTCTCAGATAACTGTCTCCATTGCTTTTGAGAACAATTCAGAGATTTACACAATGATCATCCTTTGTACTAGCCCCCACTGGGATTATATGACAAGTTCCCCCCCCCCCCAAAGAATAGGCCTCTTGATAAGTATTTGATGATATAATCTCCTGTTTTTTCAAGTGGTGCTATACAGAATTCCATGGAAGCATATCAGGAATTAGTTCATAATGGTTTCCCAAAAGAAAAATAAGCATAAATAAAAGACAACTTGTTCAACCTGCTCTAATATATCCTTTGCAGTAGGCAGTTATAGAAGAGGTTTGTTTGGAAACCCAGTGGTCACACTTGAGTGACTAGTAAGAAACACAAAAAGACAATACCAATGCAGGAACAGGAGGAAGAGTTAGACTTCTGGCAATATTTCATTCAGCTCAATTAGTTTTTTTGGATACTCATACAATCTGCTGATCTCATTCATTTAGATATGTAATTTCAAGCAAGACCACAACAAAAATATTTCATGCATCCAGATCCAAACAATTTTTTGCCCCATTAAATAAAGGAGAGGAGGATCATTTTTACACATGACCTCTATATTTAGAGGTTGGATTAACAAAGCAAAGGAGCAATCTGCACTAAGATACTGGACTGTCAAGACGGCTGGTGTGATGTAGAGATTAAAAATGTTGTTAGGAGATCCAGGTTCAGGATCACCTTCAGTCATTAAAGCTCACTGAGTGACCTTGAATTACTTCCAAGTATTCCAGCCCAAATTACCTTACAGTTTAGTCTTTGGGGCAAAATAATTGGGGAAGGGAGTACTATGTACTTAAGATACTGGAAGAAAAGCTGAAGATAAATCTACCAAGTAAATAAAAACTAAATACCTTAAAAACATTAGCTGTACCATAACATCTAACGCAGGGGTGTCAAACTCAATTTCATTGAGGGCCGCATCAGCATTGCGGTTGCCCTCAGGGGGGCCGGGTGGGTGTGGCCAGGGTGGGTGTGGCCTACTGGGTGGGCGTGGATGGAGTGGGTGTGGCCTACTGGGTGGGCGTGGCCAGCTCTACATCATTCGTGTCAAGGGTGCCTGTGGGGGCCTGGGCAGGAGTGGGACAGATCTGAGGGTCTCTGGCAGAAGGGGGTGGGACCAGGGCAAGTGCCAAGGCATGGTCCACTGGAGGAGCCTCCCCAGCATGCACCCAGGGGGCGGGGCTGACACGGCAGGGGCTGGTTTCTCGCTGTTTCCAGACGGCTTTGTGGAGCTAAGATTGAATGCGTTTCAGCAGAGATGGCCACCACAAAATTGTACATTGGCTCCCGGCCGGCCTGGGCCAGGGCCAAGGCAGCGGGGGCCGTTCCCTCACTGTTTCCAGGATGGCTTCGCGGGCTACATGAAACCACTTCGCGGGCCGCATCCGGCCCCCGGGCCTTGTGTTTGACATGTCTGATCTAACGTAACATGTAACATAGTTATGTCTTTCAGATAGAGTCATGGGTAACTGGTGAGGAATTTTGTTCTAATTTTCTGAAAATGGAAAAATGTGAAATGGTGGTTGATGATTTCTGGATTTGACAATTGAAAAAAAAGACTGAATGAGGAGCTGAAAGTATTATTGTAATGTTAAGGAGGGACAAGGATAATGAGCTTGTCATCATCATCATCATCATCATCATTTTAGCCATTGTCTATCCACTGCAGGATGAAGGCCTCTTCTGCATGTTTCCAACCAATATGGTCCTGAGCTTTCTCTTGCCAATTGGGCCCGCAAGTGGCTTCTTTAACTATCTTCTCTTTCTTTAACTGTATTTTTCCTCTTTTTTCCCTTTCTTTTCTTTATGTACTTCTGTATTTGTCTTTTAGCTATGTAAAAACTTTTAATAAACATTAATTAAAAAGAATTGTTCTCATTTTCTGTAGTCTTAAGTTAAAATTAAATTAAAAATAAAATTACATGTGTCCTTGTTACGGTGCCACTCATAAGAGAGCCCAATATAGAGGGCTTCTCTTGCTCAACAGGTTGACCAGCGGCTGGAAAGAATGGAGCAGAAGTCAAAGAACCTTTTCCAAAATCCTCAGGGCAACTCTGCAGTAACCCATAGCAGACATGCAGCAACAATGCCTCTCCATTTGGGCCTATGTGGAAAGTGTTCCCCTGAAGGCAGAATGTCTTTTTGTAGAAATAAATGTTGTAAAAGGTCTTGGCTTAAAACTGCTCTTTGAATTTTGGTCAAGCAGTGATGAAATCTGCCTTCATTTCAGGATTATCTGCAAGATGATCTTCTCTCTCTCTCTCTCTCTCTCTCTCTCATATATATATATATGCAGGTCTTGGCGTATTCGGGTCTTTTCCCGTGTAAGATTGAGAGTGTCTTGGCGACGTTTCGATGAGGTCCCACTCGCCATCTTCAGGCTGGTGTCTTCGGCTTCGTGCTTGTGCAAGCAAAGCTTTGCTAGCACAAGCACGAAGGCTTTGCTCGCACAAGCACGAAGCCGAAGACACCAGCCTGAAGATGGCGAGTGGGACCTCGTCGAAACGTCGCCAAGACACTCTCAATCTTACACGGGATCTTACACGGGAAAAGACCCGAATACGCCAAGACCTGCATACCTGTACCCGTGAAAATCTACGAAAACAAATATATATATATATATGTAGGTCTTTGGTAATTCGGGTTTTCTCCCGTGTAAAATTTTACACAGGAGAAAACCCGAATTACCAAAGACCTACATACAAACACCCGTGAAAACCTCAGAAAACAAATATATATATATATATATATATATATATATATATATATATATATATATATATATATATAATCCAATGGATTAAAACATGTTTTTACTTTTCCCAAAAACTGCTGACACAAGCATTTTATATAAAAATTAAAAACCATGCAACAGCAGTTTGACTCTGCATGTCATGGTTCCGACTGATGAAACTTGCTTGAAGGCTTGCTCCTTAAAAAAAAGCCCCTTAACATAGCATCTACAGTGACTCAAGCAGTTAGAATTATTTTCAGATGACTCAGGTTATTGCAGTATAAACAAGCCCTGTTTCCCTAGTGCTTTATCTGAGGGATTAAAGTTTCTTTTCTCTTTTAGAGATCTGAAAATACAACCACTATCTGTTGCGTACTCTTACCACAATTGCAACAAGTCATGTGGACTCTCAGCTGGCCAGATATAAAGCAGCTGAGTCACCAAGCAACTTGTTCTTATATAAAAACCCTAAACCCTAAAAATGTGAATGGTGCCTACTTGTAATATTTCAGATAGGGAATCAGGGTCCAGCACTTCACAGGATATGAGAATGGATAAAAAGTTTTAAAACCAAGCATAACCAATTAAAACTGGCTTGTCTAAAGACAGCACAGCAACACAGAGTGCGTCCATCAAAAGAAGAGAAGGAGCTGTAAAGTCTACAATGTTTGAAGTTTGGTTCAAGAGTTCACCTACAGTACCTGCCTCTCAGAAGATGCCTCTTAGAAGCATTGCTATTAACTGTTTCCCCAGCAAAAAGAAAAAAAAATACTTGAAAGTATTCTCTTCTATGAGGAACAAATGAAGAGAGCATCCATATCAGGAAGAAGATTTTTTCAATAGATCCATATTGACATCTGACAATTTATTAGTTCAGACAACTGTATAATGCATATTAAAGGAGAAAATGTGAGGCCACAAAATTAGACTTAACCAATGGGTCTCCAATAAGAAATTGGTTCATATTCAGGCTCTGTAAGTATAGCACAAACCTCTAACCACACACAAGCTGACAAAGTTCACTCATACATACACATTTTTTTCTAGACAGAAGTAGATCCAGCATAGCAGATTTGCTTCGGAAGACCAAGGTTCACCTCCTGATTCAGCCACTGTCTCTTGACATAACTTATACAACAATGGGGATGTGAATACTATGGGATAAGCCCATACTTAGCACCAAGCCCTCCACTCCTTTAAGGCAATAAGGGCAAAGTCCAAATGGACACATACACACAAACACTTTTCAGGAGTCCACACCTCCACCAAGAAAGGGACTGTTGTTGGCTCCCTCGTGCAGTTTTGCATACAAAAGGCACAGTTGATTCAAGCAATTACTAATTCTGCAATAGCTGGCCTTAACTAGTTCACAGCCTATTCTCCATCTGTCTTTTTCATCCAGTGTGCTGAAACTTATCACTACAGTATTCTTTCCTAGTTTACTGCCTATCAAACCAAATAGAGCAGAGATCCCCAACCTTTTGGGCACCAGGGACCGATTCCGTGGAGAGAGGTTTTTCCGCAGACTGGAGGTTGAGTGGTTTTGTGTGCTGCCTGGGGCTTTGCTTGTTTGTGCGGACCGCATGCCGTGGCCTGGTACTGGTCCACAGACCAGGGGGGGGGGGGGGTTGGGGACCCCTGTTCTAGAGTTTAGGTTAAACCCTAAAGTCCACATATTTTATTTTTGAGTCATTATTGACTCCTGATGATTGCCTGAACAAGTCCCTGCTGTTTTCTTTGCAAGAATTTTAAAAGTAATTTGCCATTGCCTGCTTCTTGGGGCTGAGTGTGTGTGAGAGACTGGCCCAAGGTCATCCAGCTGTCTGTCTGCCTAAGGCAGGACTAGAACTCAGATTTCATAGAGTCCAGCCTGATGCCTTAACCATTACACCTAACGGGCTATCACATAAATATACCCAAAATTTAATTGGGGGGGGGGAAGGGTTCTCAACTAAACCTAAACAGATTTAATGTCACAGAAAGAACACCACTTTTAGAAGAATGCTCCTGAACAGCAGTTTGCTCATCCAGACACTAATAAAAGGCTGCATTATAAACACTTCAGCGGAGAGATGTGACAGTCTGAACGTGAAGATCAGGCAAGTGTGAATCAGCCACTTAATGTAAGCAAAATACCACGAAGTTTCCTAGCGTTCTCAAATATAATTAAAGTTCATGCAGCCAAGCATTAATCAACGATTGCACAGCAATCTAGTGCGTGGGTTGAAATCCTACCTATGCCTCCGAGAACGAACCTCGGAGGTTGCAAAATCAGCAATTCACCCTGCACGTGAGAACCAGACAGAAAGGCTGTCCTTCCCTTACCCCGTTTTCAATCACGGGAGTAGGTAGAGGGGTCACTTACTTTCTCCTTCTTGGTTAAAGAGACGCTGCCACCGCCGCCCTCCCCTTGTTCGCTACACTTGTTGAGCTTCTTCTGTCCGGCTCCGCCAATTCCCGGCGGGCTCCAGGTGATGGGAACGCCGCTGCCGCCCTTACCACCTTCGCCGCTTTCTATTTTGATTAGCCGGTGCTTGGGGGAAATGTACTTGACCGACGCGGAGTCGGGCGGGGTGGCAGCCCGGCGTTCGCTGTGGCTGCGGAAGAGCTGAGGCGAAGCCGAGGCCGTCGAGGGGGTGGAGGTGGAGGTGGAGGTGGCGGCGGCGACGGCGCTGCTCCCGCCGCTGCCTACTCCGCCGCCGCCGCCGCAGCAGGACGAGGACGAGAAGGGCTTGGGACCGGCCGACTCCACCAGCAGCTCCTCCGGCGCGCAATACTCGGCGCGGCAGAGCGCCCTCAGTTTGCGCAGCGATGAGCCCGGCCCGCTGTAAGGGTCCTCGAAGTCGCGCTCCTTCTGCGCGCGGTAGGCGCGAAGCAGGTCGCTGGTGTCGTGGCGGGGGAAGCACGGCGACGTGTGGTGGTGGTGGTGGTGGTGATGATGGTGGTTGTGGTTGTGATGCCCTCCGCCGCCCGCTCCCGCCGTGCCGTTCCGCTTTTCCCTATAGTCCGGCCGGGGCGGTTGCGGAGGGCTCTTGGTCTTGTTATTGCCCAGGCTAAAGTATTTGTTCAGCCATTTGGCCATGACGGCACCCGCCTGCCTCCTAATGCACGCCGCCCGCGCCCATGGAGACCGAGGAACCGGGCGCCACCGCTTCAGGGCTGCACGCCTTGGCGTCCCTCCGGCTCGGGCGGCTGTTCCTGCAGCTCCCGTCCCTCCATGGGACCCGCTTCTTCGGTTCAGCCGTCCGTTCTCGGCCCCGCTAGAAACTTTTGCCCGGCAGATGCCTTCGCACCCTCCCAGCGAAGACTGGGAAAGCCCCCCACCTCGCTCTGGGCTGGGCTCGCCTCTTCTCTCGCCTCAAAGGCGCCGCTTTCCTGCCTTCCCTGAACTTTGCCGAGTTGCCCGCAGGACCTGACGCACACAGGGTTGGGGCTGCAGCGGCTCCTCCTCCGCCGCGCTTCGGCTCCTCCCCGGCGCCCTGCCTCGGCGGCCCTGCCCGGACGGCCGTACCCAGCGCCTGAAAAAGACTCCCCGTCCGCGGTCACGACTGCTGCCTCGCGCGTCCGCTCGCGCTGGTCTCAGCTCCTGTCCGCCCGCCGAAGGCAGCTGGGCCCTACGCTCGGCACGCACCGGTGGGGAGGGGCCTGCGCACCGAGATGCCCCCGCCCCTCTTCTCCGCGGTGAGAGCGAGGAGGGCGGGTGCGCTCTCCTCCTCCTGGCAGGCGGTCGGCTACGTTGCCGTTGGAAAGCGAGGAATTTCCAGCTCCGGCAAGAGGACGCGACTCTGGTTGCGCTTGTGAGAGGCCCCCGGGACGATCGCCTCCTACGGCGAGGGTCGTGGAGGAGATGCTCCCCGCCAATCTGTGGTGGCGAAGTTGGTTTGCGCGATTATCTTTTCCAGCCTTCGGTTGTCATTGTGTGTACGCGAAGGGCGGTCCTGCAGTTGGAGGAGCACCTGTAACAGGATCAGATTTTTAATCCAGGCAGGGCTGATGAACCTGCTGGAATCTGGATACCACAAACCCAGTCACATACTAAAATGTTTGCTCCGTATAGTTTTCGGTTTATTAGCGAACAAGGCACCTGCCCAAACTACACTTTCAGGTCTTCAATCCAGAATAATATTTTCCAGAACTGAACATGTTTGGGAATACTTTGCTCATGTTCAACCTGTTTTAGGACCATAGTAACAGGTGCTGTTTTATTCCTTCACATTAATTCCTCCTCTTCTTTTCCATCTTTTCTGCTACTGCATGGTTGATTTCTGTGCTTTGCAGACAGAAATTAGCACACCTTGAAATTAGCAAGATGAGAACAACGCCTGCTAGGAAATAAGATTTGCAGGACTGAACTGCTAATAAAGGCATACCTTTATTATATTTGTACACATTATTTAGCCAGATGTACAAAAATAGACTTTTAAGACCTTCAAATCGCCTAATTAAAGGAGGAATGAAGAGAGAATCTAAAAAGACAAATCACTACTAAAGGCATTTAAGTCCACATGGCCAAAATGTCAACTTTTAGCTCCGCTACTGCTTTAGGCCAGTCAACCTCTCATTGATCTACCTCCAATCTGTAAAATGGGAATGCAGGCTAGTTATAGAAAAGATTGTGATGACCAGTGGTCTTCACAATGAAGTCTTACCTCCATTTTCTGTGCAGACAAAGGCTGCGCCAACCACTGAAGCAATTGCACAGCCTGAAATGCCAGGTGCCAAGGACTTCTGCCACAGCAGTGTGGAGCTCCTGCATGGAAAGATAGAGTGCACTTTTGGAGAAAGTTTTTTTAAAATTTTCTGTACTATGTTTTTATTGCTAGTAAGCTACCTATAGCAAGTAGGCGGCCAAATAAATTTAATGAATGAATGAATGAATGAATAGCAGGCTAGTGTGAATTTGTATGTTGCTAGGGGGGTTCCAACATTGAATAAAACAGGATGTTGATTTGGTTTTATTATTTATTAACTTTATATGCCACTCATCTCACTATCGAAGCAACTCTGGTTTTGGTTTCATGCAACATTTGAACTTGTGGTTGATAGCTTAGCTTTTTTTTTTTTTTTTTGCTGTTCCTAGATTTATACTGTGCCTTTCATTCTGGAGATTAAGGCATGTATAGGAAGGACAGTTTTTTTTTCTCCACAACAACAACCTTATGAAGTAGGTTGGTCTGAGAAAGGGGGAAAATGGCCCAAAGTCACTCACTGAGCTTTGGTGGGTAACTTTCTACTCTAGAGCTCCTTCAGTAATCCATTATTAAAGCAAACTAGTGATAACAAAGGGAATCTAGAGATTCCACTAACTGCCTCATACAGATGCAAGCTGTAAGTGAAAGAGATAAAGAAATGTGCTGCACCAGCATGAGATTTTAGCACTTTAAGTCTTATCAAAAATTGGCAGCCAGCAAAATGTTCTACAATGAAGGTAGCTGTTTTATATGAAGGTAGAGTTCTGTCTATTTAGCCCATCGGTTTCTTTTTAAAATTAGCATGGCAGAAGAGAAATCAGCAAACAACAAAACCTGCTGCACATCTACCTATTACTCAATAGCATTTGTAAAGCAGGAAGGAGCAGGAAATATGTAAATGCATAATTGACACCTGCCCACTTCTCTCTGATCCTGTTTGTAGTTCCCTATACTTAACCAGAGACTTTTTTATGTTCAGCAGAAAAACTGGAGTGCATCTGGTGGGCATGGCTAATCAGTTCTCAAAATGACACTTTTAATACACAGCAGTTTACAGGGTTTCAATCAGTTATATTTTCATATCTGCATATTTCTAATAGATGCTTGTTCCTCTGTTATTCAGGTTCACATGTACTGTTTTAACTATCTCAAATGCGGTATGCTTATCCAATAATATGGTTTGCTTTTTAGAGTTAAGGTTCTTTGGATTGGCTGTGCCTCTTTTCCTGCTTATCATTCCTGGGATTTCTCAGGCCTGAAAATTAATCTAGTTTTGATGGACTAAATCTATTGCCACTGAGAATATATTCTTTAATTGTCTGCCAAGACTCCATTAGTTTTTATGAAACAGAAATGAAAAGCCAGAAGGAATACAGATTGAAAGTCAAAATGAAAGCAGCACAGAGACAAAACGGGTGAACAACTACACTAGTATACAAAGCAGATGTAGGAATACGTGATAGTCTGGGGAAATGAAAGGTGCCAGATTGTTTTATTGGGGTGATATAAAATAGGAGACTCTTGAGCCCTTGTAAAAAAGGGAACATGAATTTGAATTATGTATGCCAACTCCACAATTAACCCGCACATATCCAAAACACAAGTTGCTCATAAACTCAATATTTACCCTGGAAAGATATATGAATTCCCTCTGAGTAGAATATGCATTGGTGTTGTCAGAATGCTGAATTTGTGGCAGTCAAGATCAGAGTATATTAATTGGTATATTTGGTGAACGCTTGCATCAAGTGTCATTTCCACTAAACACTGGAGCTGAGTTCTAATTACAAAGATAAATATAAAAAAGTAAGCACTGTTGGATTAGACCATGAAATTTAAATTCCACCACCACCACCAATTTGTGGAAGGATTGAGTCAAGAAAATGATGCAGCTTTTTGGTCAAAACTAGTTCAGAGATACTTCATGAGTGACATTCATATATGGCTAAACTGAGCCACATTGTGGCTATGTTCACTCATAGTACTACACCACACACTGATGTTTTTGATTTTGCTTTTTAGAAGGGCCCAGCCATTATGATTAACTTAGCAATTTATCTTTAAACAGACTGATTTGCATGATGTGCTAGCCCAATTACTGAGCTTTGCTACCCCAACCAAAGGTAACCAATAATATGGAGCAGAAATAGGGAGATCTATGTACTTCAGTCACATGACAAGATAACTCTTCTAAATGTTACAAGATAGCATTTAATTGTGGAAGGCATGCTATTTTTGACAGCCATGCTGCTATGTTACTAATGATTTAGAAAGTTAGAATAATTCTTCAGAGGGGCTGCCAAAAAGAAGAGGGGTCAACTTATTTTTCAAAGCACCAGAAGGCAAAACAACATATAGTAATAGTTATACGGTTGGAAACTAAACAAGGAGAGAAACAACCTGTAATTAAGGAGAAACTTCCTAACAGTGAGAACAATAAACCAGTGGAACAGCTTGCCTTCAGAAGTTGTGGATGCTCCATCACTGGAGGCTTTTAAGAAGAGATTGGACAGTCATTTGTCTGAAATGTTATAGGGTCCCCTGCTTGAGCAGAGGATTGAACTAGAAGACTTCCAAGGTCCCTTCCAACTCTCAATCAATCAACCAATTTATTATTACAGCCAAAGGCCAACACATAAATTAAACATTCAAATAAAACTAAACTAAACAGAACCAACACAAGAAGACATAGCAATATATTACAATTAATGATGTAATCAATGGGTGACCAAGGTCTGCCTAGTTTTACAGACAGTATAACAAAAACTAGCTACCTTCAGAAAAACTGAATCATACTGACCTGACAATAAAAATACATTGAGTATAGTCTAATGCTGGATAAAAACACACCAATATAATATCCTTACCTTTCAGAGGATCAGAGTGATTAAGGCCTCTAAATCGATACCACCCGGCTACATTCCATGACATGATGTTTAAAGTGGTTTTTTTGCACTGGCCTTCATATAGTCAGTTCAAGTTCTCCATAGGGGCACTTGTTGGAGGATAGTTATAATAATTGTTATTTGATGCATTAGATTGAGTAGTTGTTGTCAATGCTTCTTTTAAACCATCCATCTCTGTGTATTATTAGCTTGCTCAGGTTCTGGCAATACATCATTAAAGTCTATCAACATTTCTTCTAGCACACCCTCAGCAGAATCAGTGACTGTGGGTAACTGTTTGTGGATCACTTCTCTGTTTTCTCAAGGTTGATTCAGCTGCCCCTGCTTCAAACTTATCAGTATGAGGTCTGTTGCCGCTTGGATTTAAAGTAATAGTTCCCTCATAGAGGGACTGAACCAGAAGTGGGTGCAGGTTCTCTGAGCGGAAGACACGTATTGGAAATATTGAAAAACTGCTCAGGAAGTGCTTCATTCTAAAAAGCATTGAGGGAATTATGGACTGCTTGAAGGATAACAAAATTCGCATACATTGCCTTCTTGCTGGCAACCACTCTGCATGTAATAAATCAATCTCGCAGCGGAGCAGCTGGCCCAGAGACTGCCTAACAGCTTTTCTATCACTCCAACGTCCTCTATTCCTTCTGTTGTCGTAGATTTGCAAGGTAACCTGGTTGGTCTGTAAACTGAGGTTATAATGGTCACCTCTAGAACTATCTGATTGAGTGTTGTTTTCTTTGTTGTTTCTCTCGTTTATAGAAGGAAGAGAGGGGCCTGTTCTAGTTTCCATTTCTGCATTAGCCATCCCATGTCTATCATTATGTGTTCTCCTGGGTCCTTCTGCAGTGTTTGTTTGACTGCTGATAAACTTTGCAAAAGACTGGGGGTTGGACTAGATGACCTCCAAGGTCCCTTCCAACTTTATTATTATTATTATTATTATTATTATTATTATTATTATTATTATTATTATTATTATTATTATTATTATTATTATTATTATTATTATTATTATTATTATTATTATTATTATGGATGGGGGTGACATGATAGCAGTCTTCCAATATCTCAGGGGTTGCCACAAAGAAGAGGGGAGTCAAGCTATTTTCCAAAGTACCTGAAGGCAGGACAAGAAGCAACAGATGGAAACTAAGCAAGGAGAGAAGCAACCTGGAACTAAGGAGAAACTTCCTGACACTTAGAACAATTAACCAGTGGAACAACCTGCCTCCAGAAGCGGTGAATGCTACAACACTGGAAGTTTTTAAGAAAAGACTGGACAGCCATTTGTCTGAAATGGTATAGGGTTTCCTGCCTGAGCAGGGGGTTGGACTAGATGACCTCCAAGGTCCCTTCCAACTTTTATTATTATTACTCTTTCAAGCAGTCAACCTTATTTGTGACAATTGATAAAAGTTCGTAGATTGAATTTACGGTTTGAGCTGTGAGCAAACATTGTCTGGAAAGGAGATCTGTTTCATTCTCCCTTACTAAGTTTGTTACTATCCCATCCTGTGCAGGAAAAGCAGGTGCTGAATTCCAGGGAGGGGAGCTATTTTCTGTGAGAGAAACAGAAAGTTCTATATGCTGTTTGCTTTCAAGTTCAGTTTGTAAATCCCATTCCAATGAGTCACATACAGATGAGTTACTTACTGGAGCAGACTGTCTATTTGCAGCGAAATCTTCCATTTTCTGCTGCTTCAGTGGCTTGGAAGAACTCTGTGCTGCTGAGTGAACACGCTGTCTCTTTCTCCTTTTCCCCATTCTTGGTAATCCTGTCTTGTAGAGTTGTTAAAATGTAGGTAAAACAATGGTAGCCTCTCCAGTATATATCCTTTATAAAAAGTCTTTGACTATTATAAAAAGTCAAACAAGGGTTAAAACAGATTTAAAAATAGGTTAAAAATGGGTTAAAAGTAGGTTAAAATGCAGTGTTAAAAAGGGTTAAAAAGTTAAAATAAAAAGAAAAGAAAAGAAAGCTTTTACTTTTGGAGGAGCTCTTTACAGCCTTTGCTGCCTGTCCACCATCTTGGATTTTCAAGCACAGAGACAAAACGGTGAACAACTACACTAGTGTACAAAGCAGATGTAGGAATACGTGATAGTCTGGGGAAATGAAAGGTGCCAGATTGTTTTATTGGGGTGATATGAAATAGGAGACTCTTGAGCCCTTGTAAAAAAGGGAACATGAATTTGAATTATGTATGCCAACTCCACAATTAACCCACACATATCCAAAACACAATAATCACAAAACAGTGATTATTTGGATACTGCTATCAACTATCATAATTTGTTTACAATTACCAATTTGTTTACATCCTTAACAACATAATTGAAGAATTGCAATTTATATAATGCAAATGTAATAGACAGTACTATTAACCTGTGGATTATTTTTAGAATCAATTCATTTTTTGCTTATTGAAATAGATTTAGGCCCAATTCTCTCCCACAAAGAATCCTAATGATATCCTAATATACAGAACAATTTTCTAATCTTAAAATGATCAAGACAAAATATCTGAATACTGTATTTTAATAGTGTATCATGTATTGATCCTGATTAATAAGAGTCTTAATGTCTTATCAGAAATGCTTGAATTTGACATTTGAAGTTTGGTTGGTATTTACAACCATTCAATTTCCAACATTTATTCAGAAGTTATAGAATTGCTCTCAAATTCTGTAACATTTCCTACTTCTTATTTTATGTATTGAACAAATTGATTCCGATTCTTGTGATTGTCCAAGCACTGGGAGGAGATGAGATAGGTCAGGACACAAAACTTATTCCATCTTTTCCAAACTTCTAACATTTTAAATATTTCAGAGAGTAGCTATTCATTTCTTACTTTCAGGAGGGAATGACATTGTTGCAGACAAAGAAGAATCCAATGCTAACTTAATTTCTACTATTCCTTGAATTTCTCGTAATATGAATGGTCTTAATTGAAAAATAACAAAATATTGTTAAAAATTGTATATGCTGTCATGCTTTTATTCATATTGTAGATTTAGTCTGATCCCAATGTTTTTCATAATTAAGTATATGTTTGCCATACATGAAACCAAACAAAAGAGAACACAAGAAGTGGTGGAAATAAAAATGATTTTTTGTTGAGCAGTCATTTTAATTGCTGCTATTCTGCCAAGCAACAATAATGGAATATGGCTTTATAATATGTTTCACTTTAATTTTGCACAGAAGGGGATCATAATTTCATTTTAATCCTTTGCAAAGATTAGTCCTAGACATCAAAATCCACATGTTGAAGTTGTTTCTATGATTCTTTATCAATGCTAGTCAACATAACGTCTAAATCTGACGCTGCTTGAAATGTATTTAATTGAAATTGAATATGAAATATATTTCTGGATTCCTAAGAAAAAGAAGCATATCATCTGCAAACAAGTTAATTAAACAATGTTCTGTTTTTATAGTAAGATCTCAAATATGTTCATTTTTCTTAATTCTATGTTCTTTGCTTATACTCCAATTATGAAACTGAACAAAAGTTTTGAGAGTGAGCATCCTTATTTGGTAACCTCTACCGTATTTATTTGAAATAGATTCCATATCCAGTCATTTACGCTGATTATTGCTTTTGCCAGAGAGCATAAATGAATAATTATGAAAATAAGCTTACTCCTAATAACAATTTTTGAGAAATATACTTTCCATTCTTTCAAATACTTTAATTATCTAATGGTGGGTGAAGCTGGTAGACTTTTATTATATTTAATATAGCATATTCTATTTAATGCTCTCCTAACTGGCTGCACTGTATTTCTTTTAGGAATAAACCTAGATTGATCTGAAGAGATATAACTACTTAAGGATGTACCTCCTTCATGGATTACTGCCTTGTCGTGGCAAAGGGGCTTGCGTAATTCAATGAAGCTATGAGCTATGCCATGCAGGGCCACCCAAGACGGACAGGTCATAGCAGAGAGTTCTGACAAAATGTGATCCACTGGAGAAGGAAATGGCAACCCACTCCAGTATCTTTGCCATGAAAACCCCATGGACAGTACCAAAAGGCAAAACAGCGAACTAAAATGGACAGGAATGGGTGAATTTAACTCAAATGACCATCAGGTATACTACTGTGGGCAAGAATCCCTCAGAAGAAATGGAGTAGCCTTCATAGTCAATAAAAGAGTAGGAAAAGCAATACTGGGATACAACCCCCAAAATGACAGAATGATCTCAGTTCGAATCCAAGGCAAACCATTCAATATCACAGTAGTCCAAGTCTATGCCCTCACCACTGGTGCTGAAGAGGATGAAATTGACTGGTTCTATGAAGCCCTACAGCATCTTACAGAATTAACACCAAAAATGATGTCCTTATCATCATGGGGGATTGGAATGCTAAATTAGGAAGCCAAAAGATAACCGGAATAACAGGCAACTTTGGCCTTGGAGTACAAAATGAAGCAGGGCACAGGCTGATAGAATTTTGTCAAGAGAATACGATGGTCATAGCAAACACTCTTTTCCAACAACCCAAGAGACGGCTCTACACATGGACATCACCTGACCGTCAACACAGAAATCAGATTGACTATGTGCTCTGCAGCCAAAGTTGGAGAAGCTCTATACAGTCAGTAAAAACAAGACCAGGAGCTGACTGTGGCTCAGATCATGAGCTTCTCGTTGCAAAATTTAGGCTTAAATTGAAGAAAGTAGGGAAAAGCACTAGGCCACTCAAGTATGAACTAAATCATATCCCTGATGAATACACAGTAGAGGTGACAAATAGATTTAAGGAATTAGATCTGATAGACAGAGTGCCTGAAGAACTATGGACTGAGGTTCGCAACATTGTACAAGAGGTAGCAACTAAAACCATCCCAAAGAAAAAGAAATGCAAGAAAGCAAAATGGCTGTCTGAGGAAGCTTTGCAAATAGCTGAGGAAAGAAGGGAAGCGAAAGGCAAGGGAGAAAGAGAAAGATACACCCAATTGAATGCAGAATTCCAGAGAATAGCTAGAAGAGATAAGAATGCCTTCTTAAATGAACAGTGCAAAGAAACAGAAGAAAACAATAGAATAGGGAGGACCAGAGATCTCTTCAAGAAAATTGGAGATATGAAGGGAATGTTTCATGCAAAGATGGGCATGATAAAGGAACAAAATGGCAGGGACCTAACAGAGGCAGAAGAGATTAAGAAGAGGTGGCAAAACTACACAGAAGAACTATACAAGAACGAGCTTAATGTCCCAGATAACCACGATGGGGTGGTCACTGACCTCGAGCCAGACATCCTAGAATGTGAAGTGAAATGGGCCTTAGGAAAGCTGAGCAACAACAAAGCTAGTGTAGGTGACAGTATTCCAGCTGAGCTATTCAAAATCTTAAAAGACGATGCAGTAAAAGTGCTATACTCAATTTGTCAGCAAATTTGGAAAACTCAACAGTGGCCACAGGATTGGAAAAGGTCAGTTTACATTCCAATTCCAAAGAAAGGCAATGCCAAAGAATGTTCAAACTATCGCACCATTGCACTCATTTCACATGCTAGTAAAGTTATGCTTAAAATCCTACAACCTAGACTCCAGCAGTATGTGGATCGAGAACTACCAGAAGTACAGGCAGGATTTTGAAGAGGCAGAGGAGCTAGAGATCAAATTGCCAACATACACTGGATCATGGAGAAAGCTAGGGAGTTCCAGAAAAACATCTACTTCTGCTTCATTGACTATGCTAAAGCCTTTGATTTTGTGGATCACAACAAATTGTGGCAAGTTCTTAAAGAGATGGGAGTACCAGACCATCTTATTTGTCTCTTGAGAAACCTATATGTGGGTCAAGAAGCAACAGTGAGAACTGGACACGGAACCACTGATTGGTTCAAAATTGGGAAAGGAGTCCGGCAAGGCTGTATACTGTCGCCCTGCCTATTTAACTTATATGCAGAGCACATCATGAAAAAGGCAGGGCTAGATGAATCAAAAGTTGGAATTAAGATTGCCGGGAGAAATATCAACAACCTAAGATCTGCAGATGATACCACTCTAATGGCAGAAAGTGAAGAGGAACTAAAGAGCCTCTTAATGCGAGTGAAGAAGGAAAGTGCAAAAGTTGGCTTGAAACTCAACATTAAGAAAACCAAGATCATGGCATCCGGCCCTTTCAATTCCTGGCAAATAGATGGGGAAGAAATGGAGGTAGTGACAGATTTTATTTTCCTAGGCTCCAAGATCACCGCAGATGGGGACTGCAGCCAAGAAATTAAAAGACGCTTGCTCCTGGGGAGGAAAGCTATGGCAACTGTAGACAGCGTACTAAAAAGCAGAGACATCACCCTGCCAACAAAAGTGCGTTTAGTCAAGGCCATGGTTTTCCCAGTTGCAATGTATGGCTTGAAAGTTGGACCATAAGAAAGGCTGAGCGCCAAAGAATTGAGGCCTTTGAACTATGGTGCTGGAGAAGACTCCTGCAAGTCCCTTGGACTGCAAGGCGTTCAAACCGGTCAGTCCTAGAGGAGATCAACCCTGACTGCTCTTTAGAAGGCCAGATCCTGAAGTTGAAACTCAAGTACTTTGGCCACCTAATGAGAAGGAAGGACTCACTGGAGAAGAGCCTAATGAAAGATTGAGGGCAATAGACAACAGAGAATGAGGTGGCTGGATGGAGTCACTGAAGCAGTAGGCGTGAGCTTAAATGGACTCCAGAAGATGGTAGAGGACAGGAAGACCTGGAGGAACGTTGTCCATGGGGTCGCGATGGGTCGGACACGACTTCGCAACTACAACAACAACAACAACAACAACAACAACAAAGGATGTACCAATGTTTTGGCCAATGATGGAAAATATTTTTGATTGAATAATGCAATAGACCTGTATGATAACATATGTTGACAGTCTTTATATAGATATAAGATTTCCACATATATGGAAGATATCATATGAAATTAAAGGGCATTTTTTTTTCTGGTGTGTGGCTGAAGTTCTTAATTTCAGGTTTCAGGTACAAAGTTTAGTCATAAAGTCAAAATAGTCATTTCAATAGTAAATGTCAATGCAACCATTCCAGCTCAGAATTTATTTCCATACAAAGAAATTAACATTTTTCCTCTTGTTCTCCAACATACTAGTGTTCCAAATGCAAGATGAAGCATCTACCCAAGCCTATTCATGCAAAATAGCTTTTAGCTTCTGTTGGTTTGCTTGCTGCTCCTTTTTCCAGCTTATTCTAGTTCTAGCTGGAAAACTTTGCAAGACTGCAAACAAACCAAGATAAGGTTTGGTAGCTCTGATTCTTGCCAAAAATATCCAATTGTAACATATGGAATCATGTATTTGTAGGGCTACAATGAACAGGATAGAAAACCCCAGAAAGCTACTAGATAGGAGCAGAGAATAAGAGGTTTCTGTATCTATTTATTGGAAAGACAACCCATGATTTGCATGTTAAATATCTGAGGAAATCCCTAGGATGATGCTGGAAAAAAATTCTAGAGTTATTGCCATTGCCAGTCTTTTTGAGCTATGCGTGCCAATGAAAATAAGGCAGCTTCCTTTATTCTGTATGCTCCCAGTGATGTCACAGAGACCAGATGGAATCCTTTAAGTATTTGGATTCTGGGGGGGAGGGAACCCAAACCCTAAAATTTAAGAAGAGTAGCTTGGTTGGCCCAGTAAATTGAGCTAAGAACAGAGGGAGGATGGGGGCAAGTTGCATCACATATCTTTGTGCAAGTGATATGAATTACATAATTTGTAATTACAGATGACATAATTTGTGTCATTTGTGCAATGATACAATTATTTATGTATTCAATTAGCAATAATCACATCTCAGATAAACTTCATTTTGGAATAGTTATAAAGACATCAGTGTGCCTTTTTTAAAAAAAGAAAGAAATTCACTTTATTTTTTTATAATTTTATTTTACAATGTGTTTTTCTTCGGGAGGAAAGAAATTCTATTTCCTTGTTCAACATAGCAAAACTTCATTAAGAAGCATAGATCAAATTAAAATATGGCAATACCATCAACATAAACAGACATGTTCTTGGAAATACAGACTCAATTGTTACTGATTACAAGTGGAATGGTAATTTGTAGCATTTCCCTCAATGGGAGTTAGAGAAGGTCTGGAAAAGAGAAGGCCCAGATGCAAATTTCAGCAAATCTTTGTTCTTAGAAAAATGGAATATGGAATAAAACTTTATTTTCTCCTGAAAGATGATGGAATAGACAAGAGAGAATGAAGCATTCCATAAACAAAGCAGAATAAAACAGTTGGAAGGGACCTTGGATGTCTTCTAGTTCAACCCCCTGCTCAAACAGGAGACCCTATACCATTTTAGGCGAGTGGTTGTCCAATCTCTTTTTAAAAACTTCCAGTGATGGAGCACCCACAACTTCTGGAGGCAAGTCGTTCCACTGATTAATTATTCAAACTGTCAGGAAATCTCTCCTTATTTCTAGGTTGGTCCTCCCCTTGATTAGTTTCCACCCATTGCTTCTTGTCCTGCCTTCAGGTGCTTTGGAGAAGCACCTGACTCCCTCTTCTTTGTGGCAGCCTTGAGATATTGGAACACTGCTATCATGTCACCCCTCGTCCTTTTTATTAAACTAGACATATCTAATTCCTGCAATTGTTCTTCATATGTTTTGGCTTCCAATCCCCTAATCATCTTTGTTATTCTTTCTGCACTCTTTCTAGAGTATCAACATCTTTTTTATATCATGGCGACCAAACCTGGATGCTATATTTCAAGTGAGGTCTTACTTGAGGCATTATATATAGGGGGTTACTAACACTTCATGTGATTGATTCTGAAGGACAGACCTCAGACTAACAGGAATTGTGCCAGAACCTGGAAATTTATTGTAGGAGTAGAGTTAGATACATCATGATGATGATGATGCTAATGATGATGATGATCATGATGATATGGTACTAGCATCACAGAAAAGGCGACAATTATTCATTGGAATCTTTGAGCCATTCCAGTCTTCCCCAATCTGGTGCCCTCCACATGTATAGGATGAACTCACAGAATTTCCAGCCAGCATAGGCAATGGTTGCCTAAGACTAAGTTATACAATGAGATACTCTGCACTGACAAATATGCATCTATGTGAATTATTACAGAGCAAAAAGTACACAGATTTTAAAAAGGGCTTTAGAATGGAAACTGACCAGCAGATCCTAATTTATTCATGTCTACGTTTTCTGTAAAGTATGCAGGTAGGTGGTTTAGGAATAAAGGAACAGCAGTTAGGGCACCAGCTGGAGATTGTGGAAAACTGCCTAAAGGTAATCACTGTTATCTTGAACTGGATCTAGAAACATATTGTAATTCGAGTTGGTAGAAGTTCCATTTTTTTTCCAATCTGTTGTTTCAGTAGACATGGGAAATTTTCTTAACTACATTCCAGAGAAAGCTCATAGCGTAATCCAAATTGTTTTTCCTAATGTCTTTCCATCTCCAGATGCATAATTCTGAATGCAATAAAACAATGCTCTTTCACAAATCAGAACTGTAGATAAAATGAAGCCATTCTTTGCTACATAGATTTACATGGGAATGAACATTGACATAAGACCTGCTGCATCAATTACCCCAGACAGAACAATTCAAAATTCTTTTTATTTATAGTTCTAAAAACGGCTTGAAATGTATGATACTCATTTTCTCCCAGTTATTTAATGAAGGAATAGTCTAACTTATTGAATTTCAATGTACTTTACTGCATGCTGACAGAGGACATACCTAACGATTGCTGTAGAAAACTGTTAAGTTGCATGAAAAGCAAAGTGATAGTGCATTTGTCTGTGTATCTCCTCAGAAGTAAACTTCGCTATTCAGCTGAACTTATTTCAAGATAAGTATAAGTACAGTCTTAGTTGTTATTAATGTATCACATGAATAAGCCTTTATAATTTGTACGAACAATTATATTTTCTTATAGATACAGTATAACTCAAGGCAGAAAACACACTAATACTCCTGCCTCTTGTTTTGCTCATAACAACAGCTCTGTGAGTTGAGCTGGGCTGAGAGAGAGTGACTGGCCCAAGGTCACCCAGCTGGCTTTCATGCTTAAGAATGGTCTAGAACTCACAGTCTCCTGGTTTTTATGCCAGTTCCCTTACATATATATGGCATAAAAACCAGGAGACTGTGAGTTCTAGACCATTCTTAAGCATGAAAGCCAGCTGGGTGACCTTGGACCAGTCACTCTCTCTCAGCCCAGCTCAACTCACAGAGCTGTTGTATATATATATGATAAACTCAGAGGCCTTGAAAAATACAAATGGGACAAATGGCAATCGGTTTTTAATGATTAAGATAGATAAGATAACCTTTATTGTCATTTTTTCCTGTGGGCACAATGACACACATTAAAAATGAAATTTAGTTGCTTCCTCTCAAAGTGTACACATACAGAACACACATTTAAAACATACTATATACAACATATGTATAGACCTACACCCTTACATATAAGTAACATATAAATATTAATCACTGTCCATCTTGAATACATAATGAAAGGAGGAAGCTTTAGAGTTCACAAGGTTAATACTGTATGGGACAAAGCTGTGACTGAATCTGGATGTTCTGCTTCGGATACCACAGAGCCTCCTCCAAGAAGGTAACAAGGAAAACAGGTCATGAAGAGGATGTGTAATGTCCCAGACAATCTTGCGGACCCTGCTCAAGCAACGCTTATGTGCTATGTCCTGAATGGAAGGGAGGGAACTGCCAATAATCTTTTCAGCCATCCTCACCACTCTCTGCACCACCTTCCTGTCTGAAACAGTGATGCTTCTAAATCAGACTGTGGATGCTGTATGACAGGAGGCTCTCGATCGTCCCTCTGTAGAAAGTGGTAAGGACAGGGGAAGGAAGATGTGCTTTTCTCATGTGACACAGAAAATGCAGGCGCTGCTGTGCCCGCTTCACCAATGACTCACTGTTGATCACAATATCTTGTGGTAGTTTTACTCAGATAGTCTTTTTTAAAAAAAATTCTTGATTCAATGTATAAAAGATAGGAAGCCCAATTCTGTAAAATAGGGGATTGCAACTGAGGCCCCAAGGATGCCATGAAGCACAAAGCCTCATTTAGTGGACTTCAGAACCACTCTGAACATGACTGCAAAGCTAAGTACTCATTTCCCACTATTCTGGCCCAGAAAACATGTATACCCTGACTGGCTCCCAGCAACTCAGAGCAGCACGTAAACTGTAATATAAGGCCAAAAGTAACCATGTCATCTAAAGACCTGCTCTACAATTAGACCTTACACTTCTCCCCTTTGGAGGATAGAAATAAAAAACTGCTCAGTTTAGCTCTTGATCACCAGAAGTCTATCCATCCGGCTTATGTTCAACATTTTATTTTTGTTGTTGCCATGATTTATCTAGTTCCCTCCTTTCAAAAATGTAAAATGTGTTATTTAAAAGTTCGTTTGTTTTTGTAGCCCACCTTTATTAATTTTGCAAATAACTCAACTTGGGAAAACATATCCCATCCTCCTCCTTCCCCCCCTCCCCACAACAACTCTGTGAGGTGAGTTGGGCTGAGAGAGAGTGACTGGCCCAGTCATCCAGCTGGCTTTCATGGCTAAGGTGGAACTTGAACACATGGTCTCCCTCTTTCTAGCCTAGTGCCTTAACCACTACACAGAACTGGCTCTGCTTAATTATGATTTGAAAGTTAGTTAGGTATTTTAATATTAGCGCTACATAAAGAAACGGCATCTAATCTTCGATATTCTATGCCAGCAAATATTTCTCGCCATAAATCTGATTCTGTATTTGATTACTGTAATGTGTTTTGGCATATTAATCTGTAAAGAGGATAATTACAAATGCTAAAAAACAAAAGGTTATGTAATAAAAAAGGACAACCACCTATGTCCCAAAGAGGTAGCCTGCTCTGTCTCTGCATGATTTAGTGCAGGGGATAGAAATAATTTTCCATTGGTGCTTCATAAATCTGTTACATCACTGCCGCAATAAAGCAAGTAATTTGGCCAACATGATGTTGCAAAATTAACTGCCTATAGAAGATGCTACATATTGCTTTTCTTCTGAGTCACCTTTCTTGGTTTTTCTCGTTATAGACAGGAACCATTTTCTTATATAATTTCATTCATTTCATTGATCTACTATTTTCAGTTAATATTACCTTTTACCACTTAAAATAACTTGTCATCCACAGCTTTGTGGATTTGTAGATCAAATAGGAAGGCACAGTACATATTCAGCCTTTTAAATCAGCCTCCTAGTCCTGATCTCTAGGTACATTGAATTGCAACTTTCATGAGATCAGCATCAGGAAAGATAACATTTGAGAAGCTATTCTTGGAATTTTTTTTGGTACTGTACACTGCATTGTTTATAAATGCGCAAATATACCAGTCTTTGCCAACCTGATGTCATTTAGTTTTCTTAGCCCCAATTCCCAGCCTTTGTCCATATAATCTTGGAATTAGTAGACCTGTGGTTCAACAAAAGGCCGAAATAGCTAGCAAACCAAGAAAAGGGGTGATTTATGCACATTTCAATATTCAATCATCTACTTAAACAATAGGAGTACAATAGATGATAAACAAGTTAATGTGTTCTTGATTTTTTTTTGGTAGTTTATTTGAACATATTTTACAATAAGGTTTTGATCCTGAATGTGCTAATTCAATTCTATTGCAAAAAGGTCTTTCCCCCTGAAAAAAGTTAATCAAGTGAGATCTAAGGCATTTAAAAAATGAATCTATCACTCCACCAGCATTCCCCTCAGCTGGGGTGTTAAACAGGAATATAACACTTAATCCAAACATCTGCTCAAGTGTGAAAAGCTTGAACATCAAAACTATTGCTCTAGCACCAAGGGGAAGACAATTCTTTTTTGTATCCACCCATAATCTCCTTTCATCTTGAGCTGCGTTTCAATTAAGTATAGAGGGACCATTAAGAATGATTTGCTCTGTCCCTCTGTGCAGAACAATGACAGTCTGACTTCACTAACATTTACAGCTGTTTCTCTAATGCCAACTAAATCACAAAGGACAACCCAACAGGTAACAATGGGAGAGATTTAAGAGAAATTTACTCCCATGGGTTTCAGTGGGATTAAGTCAAAACTTGTTCACACCCGAAGAAACAAGAGTTAATCTCTTTTGCACTGCAAAGGTCTCACAGAGTTGACTGGGGTTTTTTTTTCAGATGAAAGAAACTTTGGGGTTATTCTGTGTCTTTTAAGGCCTACTATTTATTTATTTATTATTTATTAATGTATTTATTAATGTATGTATGTATGTATGTATGTATGTATTTATTTACTTACTTACTTACTTACTTACTTACTTACTTACTTACTTACTTAGCTATGAGATGATATTTCAGAAGCTATCTCAGATATTCTTACAGCCAGGATGGGTCGACATCATATTTAGGATTGGCTTCAGGATCGCAAGGAACTGTGGCAGCCTCATGGAAGTTTCCCTGTCTTTTTCTCATGGCCAATTCTGTGAAATTACTAATATCTGTGGGATATTTCTTAAGAGTTTCAGAAAAACAAAATAAAATACTGTAAATCCAGTCCAACGCAGAATTGAATACTATGTCTAAATGGGCCTCAAAGATTTTCCAGGAGGGACATGTAGAGACATCAGTGTATTCTTAGTGCACATATGGGTGGTTGCTGTGGTAATTTGCTTAAGATAACCTACTAGGCTTGGCACTGAAATAAATCTTGGTTACTCAACTCCAGTCAATTTGACAAATTGAGTCCAGTTGACTGGAGTTGAGTAACCAAGCCAATTGTAGCTCATCACTCATCACCCAGTAGCTCATTGGCAATCCTCCTTCTGCCTCCATTGTGGTAATTCCAACCTCTACAAAGGCAAGTGGTTTAGTAGGACCCTACTGAGCCACTGCAAAAAATTGGTAGGCTAAATTAGGTTCAGCAAACTAGAGCTGTGCAGTATCTGCCAGATTACACTAGAAGACTTGTTTATTCCATGTCTGGGAGCCATATTTAATACTTTGGGAAAGATACTTGCAGATGAATGGATATATTGTGCTCTCAACGTTCTTTTGTATGGATAAACTACCTCTAGCCCCACCTTCCTTCAAGGGAGTTGTGGGTTCTGAAAGGATGTTTTGTTTTCTGTTATGCAATTCTTGCAACCTGCACTTTGTTTTGTTTCTAAGGAGCCTGTCCATTGCAACCAGAGGGCTTACCACTAATCCCTGCCAAAGCCAGCTTCCTCCTGTTTTTTCTCAGCCAGTTGAGATGGCTGTAGTTTGCTTGGGTGAGCTCCTTCAGAAGTAAGATAGTGATGCTACTAACAAAAGAGGGAGGTGACTCTGACAACCATTTTATTTAATTACTTATTCAGTCTGTATAGCTGCCCATCTCAAGAACTTGACTCGGGTGGCGAACAATTATAAAACAGTTAAACACAATTACAAAATAATTCAAATTTGGCAGTTGAGAAAAAAAAATCGTGATCAATATCAATATAGCCAGGAAACGGGACCCTTCATACTCTTGGGACCCCAGGCCTGGGCACAAAGCCAAATCTTCAAGGCCTTACAGATTTTCCTTGAGTTCTGTTCTTGTATTTTACTTGACATTACCATTTGCTCTTCTTTGTGGCTTAAATTGCTCTCTTAAAAACTCTTATCAAAAGACAAGCAGGTTTGAATGGCCTATTTCACATCAAGAAATCCAGTTCAAACTCTTCACCAAAGCCATTTTGACATTTTGTAGTTGCTCTTTTCTTCTGGCTGTCCTGAGTATTCTCTAGTTGGTTTTTGCTCTCCTCTCATCATCATTTACATGCATTTTTATGTCTAGTTGGACAGATCTAAAAATGGCTGTCAAGTGTAAATCAGCCTAATGGAACCTTTTGGCTACTATACTTGCTTACATGGAATTGGCCTCCTTACAACTAGGCTAATAATGAATGTACTTTAAAATCCTTGTAGTGCAATAACTTAGGACTGACAACAAGACAAAAGGTTAAGAGAAACGGTAAGTTCCCATGGTGCAAAGAGTGAATTGACACCCTATGAATTTTAATATAGATTTCAATATATTGATATGCACTAAGCCAGGGGTCCCCAACCTGTGGGTCGTGGCCCACTACATATTGGTCACCGGGCTGTGTGAGTGGCTGGTCAGTACATGCATGTGTGCGCACGCACACAGTCCCACTTGTGTGAGCATCGTGATGAGCATCTCAGGCGTTCGTGGCCCCATTTGTGTGAGTGTCATGGCGAGTGTTGCAGGTGTTCGTTGCCCCACTCGTGCAAGCGTCACTGTGAACATCGTGGGCGTTGTGACCTCACTTGTGTGAACAATGGTTGTTCATGCACGCATGCTTTTACCCCTCCCACAAAACCATCCCTTCTTTCCCCCCTCCCCCCTCTCTGGGCCACTAACCCCGAAAGGTTGGGGAACTCTGCACTAAGCCACAATGTCTCAGTTTGATTTAATGTGATGTGAACTCAAATGTTGGAACATGCAAACCGTGGTTTGATTTAGTTAATTCTGGTTTGTTTTAAGGCTGTTGTTTAATCTGTATCTTAACATAGGATAGCAAGCCACTTACTGTATGGTGTGGATGTCATGAAATAAAGGTCATCCATTTTTCCAATGTATAGTTCTTCAGACTAATCATAAATTAAGAATATGATATAATTTCTTACAACTTTTTTTTTTCTTACAACAGTTTTGGAAATACTTACGAGTTTTGGAAGTTGGGTTAATTCAACAATTGGTTACAATGGGTGCCCAGTTTTCCCTATTCATACACTAATTTTTCTGCTATAGGTGAAGAATTGTTGGCATTTTCAGAAATCAGCTTGGCAAAAGACTTTTCATATTGCTCTGTCACTTATGTCTGGTTGATTCACAACACAAGCATTATACATCACCTCATTTCTCTAGCTGATCATTACATGGCGGTAGCTGGCAGCTGCACATTGAACTGACTCCATTCAAAATCACAACATTTTGTTGGACAGTATTGGTGCTGTTGCTGCAACTATTCAGCCAAAATGTAGAAGAAGATACCATATAGCTGCTATATAAAATGGCATGCATGGGCTGTGGTTTGCCATACAGTAGTTGTGAAGAAACTACAGGATCTGTTAGGGATCAAAATCAAATCCTCCACTCCTTGTCTTTTGGTCCTATTTCTATTTTTGACATAAAAAAAAATACTTTTAAATTCATATTTAAATGCATCTTTCTTTAACAATCTATTTCCAAAATATGCATTTGCAAAGGTGTATTTCAAAATAAGCGCTCTAAGCATATTTTCCCCCTTAAAATGCCTACTTTAAAAATATTTTGTGTAAGTTTTATTACACCTGAGAATTGTATGAGTAAGTATAAAGCCAGAAGATAAGAATCAGCTCAGTTTGTATAAGAATTTGCAAAGACTGAATTCCTGAAACATAGTTTGCTGATCTCAGTGGATTTTCTTTCAGATTGCCTTTGTAAATAACTGCTTACACATGTGGTCATCTCAGTTGGATTGTTGGAAAACTGCTGGTTAAGATTATAAGTTACTTTTTGGAGCAGGGCAACCTTTATTACACAAAACATTTTAGTACTGCTATGATTACCATAGGCTTCCAGAAACTGGCACTTCCCCACATGTAATGCTTTCTGAATACACGCTGGCTGAGAATGATGGAAATTGTAGTTTGTTGTCTGACAGAAAACTTGTAGCTATGCTGATTGGAGAAATAGATCAATTTTCAAAGCTGTCTCTCTCCCCCCACCCCCCCAATATAATGGTTGCCCCAACTGAAAGTTAAAAAGTGTAGCTTAAATTTGACAGTGATGTATTGAATTATAGAGTAATTCCTGCCCACATTTGGAATGGAAGGAAGAATCAAGTTGTGTAAGTCAGTGCTAACTAACCCAGTATAAGACTGGCTGAAGAGATGCTTTCAGCAAGTACATACTGTTTACTGTTTTTAAGGCTCTTCTGTTTTAATCCTATCTCTTTTCAATCTTAGATTTCTGCAGGGACAATAGAGCGGAAGAGATAGATGGAAAAAAATCAAGTCATGTAAATTCTGGGAGAAAGATAGTGGGTAGCATGCAGACTGTTGTGAGAAAAGCAAACTAGTCAAAAGAAGTGAAAATGTCTCTGTCTGTCTGTCTGTCTGTCTATCTATCTATCTCCATTTTCACTTTATATATATATAAAGATTTATTGCAAGCTTAAGCTCTCTACAAAAATCTGACAAACTGGCCGTTAAGGGAATTGAGTGGGAGATAAGAATATAATAGAATAGAGCTGGAAGGGACCTTTGAGGTCTTTAGTCCAGCCCCCTGCTTGAGCAGGACAACCTATATCATTTCAGACAAGTGACTGTCTAGTGACTAGTCTCTTCTTAAAAATCTCCAGTGATGAAGCACCCACAATTTCTGAAGGCAAGCTGTTCCACTGGTTAATTGTCCTCACTGTTAGGAACTTTCTCCTTAATTCCAGGTTGCTTCTCTCTTTGGTCAGTTTCCAACCATTGTTTCTTGTCCTGCCCTCTGGTGCTTTGGAGAATAGTTTGACGCTCTCTTCTTTGTGGCAGCCCCTCAAATACTGGAACACTGCTATCATGTCGCCCCTGTTTCTTCTTTTCTTTAGATTAGCCAAACCCAAGTCCTGCAGTCCTTCTTCATATGTTTTAGTCTCCAGGCCTTTGATCAGTTTAGTTGCTCTTCTCTGAACTTTTTCCAAGGTCTCAACATCTTTTTTGTAGCATGGTGACCAAAACTGGTTGCAGTATTCCAGGTGTGGTCTTACTAGAGTTTTATAAAGCGGTACTAATACTTTGCGTGATCTTGATTCTATGCCCCTGTTTATACAACCCAGGATTGTATTAGCTTTTTTGGTGGCTGCTGCACACTGCTGGCTCATAGTCAAGTGATCGTCCACTAGGATTCCAAGGTCCCTCTCACAGTTACTGTTTTTGAGCCAGGTCTCACCTAATCTGTACTTGTACCTTTGATTTTTCCTGCCTAAATGTAAAACTTTGCTTTTCTCCACATTAAAATTCATTTTGTTGGATAGGGCCCATTGTTCCCGTTTGTCAAGATCTTTTTGGATCCTGAGCTTGTCTTCTGGGGTGTTGGCTATTCCTGCCAGTTTAGTGTCATCTGCAAATTTGATGAGTTCCCCTTCTATTCCCTCATCTAAGTCATCTAAGAGATAAGAGAAGATTCAAGGTGGGTTGGACAGTATCAGAAAATATGAAGAAGTGTAATATATGATGCTTTCCTTTCCCCTTTTCCACTGGCTGTAATTTATTTGGCTGGCTCCTTCTTATTCTTGCGATATACTTTTAAGGATTTCTTACTTTAGAAGCTGTTCAGCCTAGTCTTCTGAAAGCCATACTTTTTTTTGTCCTTTGCTCAGCTTTAAGTCTCTTGCCCAGGTACAGTTTGGCTGCATTTCTCTTAGGGATGTCTCAGATTTAGGCTGAAATAAATCTTTCGGGCAAGTCTCTGGTTCACTTCACCCTACTGGATAGGCTTTCCTCAACCCAGAGAAGGCAAATTGATTGTGATGTGTGGATGCTGGCTGGGGAATTCTGGGTGTTGAAGTCCACACAATGTAAAGTTGCCAGGGTTGAGAAACACTGAGGATTCGGATTTAGACCTACAAAAATGTCAGGGGCAAAATCACTTCCCTTATTATGTGGCAATTGCAAGCTCTCCTTGGATGATTCCTAAGTGTGTCTGTAATAATTTTTATTTTTCACATAGGATTTTTTTTTTTTACCTTTTTTTGTTAGGGAAACTGCAAGATTAGAAATGTACTAGTATTCTGTACAATAATTCTATGTGTGTTTGCAGAGATAGAGAAGTCAAATCAGCAACCCATGTATTGTTATGATACTCATTATACCACCCAGAGTATCTGGCACTGCTAAACCCATTGTCAGAAATTTTAGTTGTTTCTCTAATCAAGAAATTAAATCTTCCCTCTGTAAGACCTCACTTAGACGACCATAAAGGTTGCCCACATTTTTACAAATAGCTATGATTTGCAGAAGCAGGTTGATACTTTCCCCCCATTATTGATTGTTTCAGGGTTCCCCCCCCCATGTTTAAATTTTGTATTTGTGTTTTATTAGTCAGGGGCCAAAAATAAATAATGTGAATTTGCTACAATTTACATAATGCCGCTTACTCCTCCCAAAAGGATTTGTATGATGGCGATTTATGTTATGTAAATATGTTCCTCCAAAAGCTCCTTGAATATAATTCTTTTAAACAATGGCATAATTGCTTATAAAATAGTCAGCACTTTTATCCCACATCCAAAAGGTCATTAGGAAAGTGGGTTCTACTATCAGGTAATTTATGTCCAGGTCCACTGCCTCAGAGGTGGAATATTTCACTTCTTTGGGCAAAGCAACTATCTGTATCCTTGGGAGCTGGCTGGCTTTCACTGGCTCCAGGTGGAAGAATATCACTCTCCTTTGTGTTTTTCATGTTGGGTTGATGGGAGAGTTCTTAGCAGAAGAGCTAAAAACTGCTTGGCTGGATCAACTAAAGATTTTCTGGAGTTTCAGCCTGACTGGTGGTAATCCATCATAAATATCTTTTCCTAGAAAATCCTTGGAAGAAGAGCGTCACAAGTGTCACCCAACTCACGACAATTTCTCTGAAATATTTGTTACCCAGAATGGGAGATATTGACTCTTGCTTGACTTCCCAAATCTTTCTTCTCAAGTTTTGAGGAAAACAAGAGTAGCCTTTTATATACTCTATATCTGGTAAAAGTCAATTTCCATTTTTGGAAGTTCTTCCTCCCTCTTCTTCAAAACAGATCTGGCTGTAAATTTCTTTCCTTCTTTCCTTTTTCCTCCCTCCCTCCCTCCCTCCCTCCCTCCCTCCATTCATTCATTCATTCATTCATTCATTCATTCATTCATTCTCTGCTTTTAATCATATCACCAGATGAAGAATTGTTGAAAAATAAGAAAGTTGTGTGTGTTTTGTAAACTGTATCTGATAGCCTAATAAACATACTGATTCCATTTACATAGGGCTACCACATGTCCAGTATTTCCTGGACATCTCCTACATTTAAGGCATTAAATTTGCATCCAGATACATTTGTAAATTATGGAAAAACCTCCAATATATGGCAATTGCAGTTTTGGCATTGATGACTACTATTTTCTTCTTCCTCAAAACAGTCCTAGACCACTTGGGCTTTGAGGCTGAGGAAGATAACAAGATTAGGGGTACAGCAACTCTGGTGGGCCCAGCATTTGAAGAAGAGATGCTGAGAACGAGTGGCCACACAAATATCCATGAGAGAAAGACTAAATAAGCAAAAAAATATAATTTCTCAGGGCATTTATTTATAGTGTTGTACCTATGCTGTATGCATAGCTTCAGTGCACCGGATAATAAGGTTTACTGCTGTCTTTACTGCACAAGGGAAATTATCATCATGCAAAGTAGGGATGCGAGATGCAAATCAAGTTACTGCTGCTCCCTTTCCAAGAAAGCTAACATCCCAGGAAACACCCTGAAGGTATAATACAGTGATGATGCTTTGTGGATGCAGGTGTTCAGATTGTTATCCCTAGAGGGCAAATTGCTTTGGTGGCAAAGTTAGGAAAACCTTAGACCCTGGGTGTCATGTATCAAAGGAGAAATGAAGTGGAGGGGGGATTCACAGAGGAGGAGAAAGCAGAGAGAGTGAAGGATAAATGCAGCAAAAAGAATTAGTTAAACAAGCATAGCAATAATCTAATTCTGTACAAGAGAGAATGATTTCTTTCATAGCAGTTTGAAATTCTGGGTGGATTCTGGGGACATCATTTCTTCATAGCTTATGGTCATCTTGAATGGGGACAAAAAAAAAAAAGACCAGCTTGCACTAACAAACCCTTTTACAGAGGATGATTGTACAAGCCTCCCTGCCTGGGTGAGGCTTAAAAAATGAAGGTTTCTATTTAGTCACGCCCATCTTGAATGGAAGACCCAGCATCAGTCAAATCAAGAAGCCAATGGAGATCCAGTTGCTACTCCACAAAAGCTGGTGCACATACAGGTGGGTTATCTTTTTGGCTTTTAAATTACACATATGTGGAAGGCATTCATAGGCTTGAAGAGATTTGGTGATGAATTGGCAAATGCCTGCTAGACAGGAGACTAGATACGAACTTTATTTATTTATTTATTAAATTTATATGGCTGCCCATCTCAGATTCGATTCTGGGTGGCCAATGACACTTAAAAACAGAATATATCTACTTACATATTTAATTTATATGGCTAGCCATCTCAAAAACATGACTCTGGGTGGCTAACAGTGCTAAAAAAACAGAATAAAAATAATATAACAAAACTATAAAGAACAAAAATAGCAGTGAAGAAAAAAAACACCAACCAGCAACACAAATTAATATAACTATGCAACAGTCTCTTCCGGGATGAAGTGATCTATGGTTTGAGATGCACTGGAATGACTGCTTGTAGTGTAAGTCTCCCTATTGTAGGGATTTTCGTCTTAAAATTTCTTTCTTCAACATTAAACCCTAATCCCAATAATCCAAGGATTTCTCTAAAAGCTGTTTTGGTTTTGCTGCCATGACAATTCTTTCCTGATGTAAAAGTTCCTTTATTATTCTTTTGAGCCAAGTATTTTGAGGATCCATGACAAATTGTTTTGGCAGCATTTATTCAGTTACCAATATACAAATCGAGTACGGACAAAATGAAGCACCCTCAACCCTTTTTGCGATTAGCATTCCCCCCCCCCTTTCAAATGGCTCCTATAGCAACAACTTGTCTGAAGTGCTGGATAAGTGATTCCCATATGAAGCAGCAAATGATTATATTTTGAAACTTCTGTTGCTTTCCTTCTTGGGAACTACTGTATACTTAAAACTAGTCAGTAATCAGGCCAGAGCTGTAAGGATCTTCGCTATTTGGTTAATTTACTTATTTCCGTCAGCCTTCTGGCCATCCTCTTGCATGAACAAATGGGAGAGCTACAATTCATTGAGCCTTACATATTCCCTGACCACATTTCTATTAATCTAAGAGGCATCATTCCTGCACCTTCACTGTACTCCTCACAATTGTCTTCAAATACCCACAGTGCACATTGAATCCCAGTTAATGATTTACAATGTCTTCCAGCATCATGCAGCCATCCTTGAGTAAAGATATGAATAAAGATTGTTGTTGTTGTTAGTTGTGAAGTTGTGTCCGACCCATCGCGACCCCATGGACAATGTTCCTCCAGGTCTTCCTGTCCTCTACCATCTTCTGGAGTCCATTTAAGCTCACGCCTACTGCTTCAGTGACTCCATCCAGCCACCTCATTCTCTGTCGTCCCCTTCTTCTATTTCCCTCAATCTTTCCGAGCATCAGGCTCTTCTCCAGTGAGTCCTTCCTTCTCATTAGGTGGCCAAAGTATTTGAGTTTCAACTTCAGGATCTGGCCTTCTAAAGAGCAGTCAGGGTTGATCTCCTCTAGGACTGACCGGTTTGATTGCCTTGCAGTCCAGGGGACTCGCAGGAGTCTTCTCCAGCACCATAGTTCAAAGGTCTCAATTCTTTTGCGCTCAGCCTTTCTTATGGTCCAACTTTCACAGCCATACATTGCAACTGGGAAAACCATGGCCTTGACTATACGTACTTTTGTTGGCAGGGTGATGTCTCTGCTTTTTAGTATGCTGTCTAGATTTGCCATAGCTATAAAGATTGTAGGAGGTGTGTTTTTTTGGTTAGTATTTTTGTTTCTGGCAGAATGATGATTAGATGACTGCAGAAGATACTATAGGTCAGTAAAGGGTGGTGGGATCTTTTTCAGCCAAAATTGCATTGACTTTTCTTGTTAATATCTTGTGGTCATCACTGAGCAGCTGGATATAGATCCCCCCCCTCCATTCTATTTTAAACATATCTGAAGAATTCCTTTTTGTTGATCTTCTCTTTGTTTGCCAAATGATTGGGTTACATTTTCTATTTCCATTTTGGGTAGCCTGTGCTTATTTTCATTTCCTATACAATTTTTTTTTGTTTGGTTTTGTATCTTTACTCTTTGTGTGATCATAATGCTGCTTCTGCTTTTTTGCCCCACTGAAATTGCTCTTTTAGGCTTTTTTATTTTTTAAGAATTCCCACCTTGGCAAAGTTCAGATACGAATATTTTACTTCTGTGAATTTGGTCTAATAAAAAATGTTTGAACAAGTACAGAATATTTTGTTCTCACACTTGCTACGCTTCCCCATGTTTTCGAAAAAAGATCCCAAATTTTTCTGTAGGTCTCAGTCTTGGGAACCTCCATCTCTTTTATCTTTTTATACTTTCTTTTTTCTTTGTTAGATCTATACCCTGACTTTTTGTGTACATAGCATTCCTCACAACAACAATGCTGTGAGTATGTTGGACATACAAAAAGAAAGGAGAGAGCATCATCACTGTAATTTCTCTTCATGCAATCCAGTTTGTAAGTACAGGTAGTCCTCGACCACAATTGAACCCAAAATTGATGTTACTAAGCGAGACAGTTGTTAAGCGATTTTAAAAGTGAGCAGGCTTTAAAATTGTTATAATTATTATTCTTGGTTGTACAGTCAGGCAGATGTTTAGACTGGAGTCGGCATTGTTATCATCCTATTCAGCCGTTCCCTGGAACCTGGGATAGGCAGATGTTGTTGTTTGATGGTGGTTAAAGGTATCTTCGCAATAAGCTGTGCCAAATAAAGCTGCCTTTTTGCAACTGACTGATGGTGATCTTGAAATGCCGATGGTGTTCAAATGTTGCTATAATTATCATTATTATTACTACTATTATGCCATGACAATGGCAATTAGTATTTATTACAGGTGGTCCTCGACTTACGACCACAATTGAGCCCAAAGTTTATGTTGCTGAGTGAAACAGTTGTTAAATGAATTTTGCCCTATTTTACCACCTTTCTTGCCATCGTTGTTAAGTGAGTCACCGTAGTGCTTCTGTTAGTAAGCATGGTTGTGAAGTGGATCTGGCTTCCCCATTGACTTGGCTTATCAAAAGGTCCCAAAAGGTGATCACATGATCCCGGGACACAGTAGCTGTCATAAATATAAACAAGTTGCCAAGGATTCAAATTTGGGATCATGTAACCATGGGGATGCTGCGATGGTTGTAAGTGTGAAAAATGGTCATAAGTCACTTTTTTCAGTGATGTAACTTCAAACAGTCACTAAATGAAGTGCTGTAAGTCGAGGACTATCTGTACTGTATATTATTAACATTATTTCCAGCCTTGCATTAAATCTCATTCCGGTAATCTGAAACAACTTCTTTGCCCATTTTTATCTTTAGAACTGCATTCCATCATCCTTTTCTTCTTGTTTAGCCATAACTGTTTCATATTCATCCCCAACTTTCTTCCATATGAACCTCTGTTGTGAGCTGATTCTTAGTTGCTGTCTAAATGTCCTTTGGGTTCCCCAGTGTTTATTAGCATCATAAATGGGAGAACACAGAGGAAATGCTTTACTGACATCAACTTCTGATACACAATTGAGCTAGCTAGGGGGGGGGGGAAGGGCTACATTTACAGACCACACTCAGTGTTAATCAGACTGAGCCAAGGCTATCTTTACTCAATGCAGAAGGCAGAGAGAATACACCAAGGCTAATTGCACACACCGAGACAGCAAATCAAAATATTTTGACTTAATCTCTGAAATACCATGCTGCTTGGATTTTCAAAATGCCAGTGGTAGTTAGGTGGAAAAATCAGAGTTTAAATGACAGGGAAGTTTTGTAATCGTTCTTACTTTTCCCATTAGGTCAGTATTTTGGAGATTGCCTTGGTAAGGCCACACTTGGAATACTGCATCCAGTTTTGGTCACCACGATGTAAAAAAGATGCTGAGACTCTAGAAAGACTACAGAGAAGAGCAACAAAGATGATTAGGGGACTGAAGGCCAAAACATATAAGGAATGGTTGCTGGAATTGGGTATGTCTATCTAGTTTAATGAAGAGAAGGACGAGGGGGGACATGATAGCAGTGTTCCAATATCTCAGGGATTGCCACAAAGAAGAGGGAGTCAAGCTATTCTCCAAAGCACCTGAAGGCAGGACAAGAAGCAATGGATGGAAGCTAACCAAAGAGAGAAGCAACCTAGAACTAGGAGAAATTTCCTGACAGTTAGAACAATTAATCAGTGGAACGACTTGCCTCCAGAAGTTGTGGGTGCTCCATCACTGGAAGTTTTTAAAAAGAGATTGGACAATCACTCGCCTAAAATGGTATAGGGTTTCCTTCCTGAGCAGGGGGTTGGACTAGATGACCTCCAAGGTCTCCTTCCAACTTTGTTATTATTATAATGAGAAGAAATGCTTTTCTCCTGGATTTCTGGCAAAGAAAAGAATTGGAACTAAATGAAGCCAATATAGGTGATCCTTGACTTACAACCATTCATTTAGTGACCCTTTAAAGTTGCAACCGCACTGAAAAAAAAAAGATTTATGACCGTTTTTCACACTTACGACCAATGTAGTATCCCCCATGGTCATGTGATCAAAATTCAGACTCTTGGCAACTGGCATGTATTTATGACGGTTGCAGTGTCCTGGGGTCACGCGATCCACCTTTTGCGATTTTGGGGGAAGCCAGATTCATTTAATAACCGCGTTACTAACTTAACAGCTGCAGTAAATTCACTTAACAGCGGTGGCAAGGAAAGTTGTAAAATGGGGCCAGATTCACTGTTTAGCAATGGAAATTTTGGGCTCAGTTGTGGTCACCAGTCAAAAAACTTACCTGTATCATTTTTTTTTTGGTAGGTAAAGATCTGGGTTAAAAGACAGTTTTAGGCAATTCTTTGTGCTCTGAATCTTCTGAAAAGCCGTCCCAAAGGCTTGATGGTACTTTCCCAAAATGCCATCAGTGGAAACAATCTTGTTGCAGAAAAGACCCTCCATCCATCGAATCCATTATTTATTAATGATGGTAGATTTAATCGCTTAATCCCACTAATCTTAGAAAAACAATATACAGTTGGTTTCTGCCATTAGTCCCCTGCTGATAGGAAATTGATGATCGAAGAAAAGCTCCTGCTAAAGCACTTAACGACTTCATAACAAAATTGGGATTTTTACCAGGCCTTCAGCTCACATGCATAAATCACTTCAGTTATTATGGCAGTGCTGCCTACCAGTTTTGTACAGGTAGTCCTCCACACAAGATCACAACTGAGCCCAAACTTTCTGGTGCTAAGCAAGACAGTTGTTAAAGTGAGTTTTGCCACATTTTACGACCTTTGTTGCCACAGTTGTTAAATGAATCACTGCAGTTGTTAAGTTAGCAACGTGGTTGTGAAGTGAATCCTGGCTTCCCCATTGACTTTGCTTGTCAGAAGGTTGAAAAAGGTGATAACGTGACTCCCCTGGGACATGG
Source organism: Azemiops feae (assembly GCA_023970755.1). Taxonomy (NCBI): domain Eukaryota; kingdom Metazoa; phylum Chordata; class Lepidosauria; order Squamata; family Viperidae; genus Azemiops; species Azemiops feae. The sequence continues at coordinate 60,428 of JALGBA010000069.1, forward strand.
CAACCGTCATAAATATGAGTCAGCTGCAAGTGTCTGAATTTTGATAACCTGACCATTGGGATGCTGCAATAGTTGTAAATTTGAGAAACAGTCGTAGGTTTTTCAGTGCCGTTGTAACTTTGAACTGTACTAAACGAATGGTTGTAAGCCAAGGACTTACCTGTAGAGGGCAGAGGAAAGTAGGAAGAACCACTATCAAGGGAACAGTCAGATAAGAGGGCTTGAGTCCATGCCAAGAATGAGTAAATATCTCAGATAAGCCCTTCCCTATTTCACACAAAGCTTAAAGGAGAGAGAAAGAAGCACATTCAGACATTTAGGATTCCATAACAATAGCTTTACAATAAAAGTAGTATTGACCTGTATGTCATTGGTTTCCCAGTGTAGTCTATCTTGAATAGTTGACCCAAGAAACTATTAACAGGTCTACTGCCTGCCAGACAACCCCTTGCAAAGGAAGCTTTATTTCTTGACCTCAAAGAATCTAATTTATATGAGCACAACTGCTGATAGCTAGGAAGGGTCTTCAAATGTTTATCAGAAGAAAGATTGGTTCATTTTACCTGGGTTTCTTTGGTTTCATTTAGACTCTGTTTGAGCTTGCTTGTTTTCTTGCAGACGTTTCATTACCCAAACTAGGTAACATCATCAGTGTTACCTAGTTTGTTAACAACATCACCAACAATCAAGTAAACAAAACCCCAATCAAGAAACTGCCAACAAGCCAACAGCAAACCGCCCAACCAAAGAATCTCTAAGACCACCCCCACTAACCCTGACAGGGCAAGACACTAGAATATAAACTGAGAGAAAACCCCACTCCTTACCAGCACTGATGGTGTTATGTCTAATTTGGGTAATGAAATGTCTGCAAGAAAACAACCAAGCTCAGAGAGCACCAAGCACCCCTCATTTCAACCCTGAGCTACAAATATTCTCCTTTATTGAGCATCTATAGCTAATGTATGACGTTAACAGAAACCGCAAAAGCTATCTAATGTTGGATCTGGTTGGCATTTGGATGGAGATTGTTGGGATATCCCACAGCTATAAACTAGATTGGGAAGTAGAAAAAAAATCCTTCAAGAAAGTATAAGCCAACTATATTGCTACCAAGAAAGCCATATGAATATCTTCATGTAGCTACCAGACGCTGAGCTCAATTCAAGGGTATTTTTACTTGTAATTTGTCCAGAAACCTAAAGTGGCATGTTTAGTATTTCTTCCCTTTTGGTATTTTCCTCCTGATCTCAGAAAATATCAGTGAGATGTAGGTGGGCTCAAACTGGCACAAAGACCCACTTTTTATGGCTGAATGGAGTTTTGAACTTGAGTCTTCCCAGTTATTATCTGACCATTCCATATTAGTTAAGCCTTTATGGATTGGGTTTATTTAGTCTATTTCAAATTGTTGAATAGATGTTCTGGGAAACCATGAAGTCTTGCTTGCAATTTGCAAGCACCATATCTTCGTTTGTATAAGTTTGTATCTTTATAATGGACATTTTGATGGTTGCTTGGTTTGTGGTCTGTGAATTTTAAATTGAAAGCAAAACATTTTTGTGAATCATAGGAATATGCTATATTGCCCCATAGTCTTCTCCCACTCAGCAGCTTTCAGATCCGTGGATTACAATCCCAATAATCTTATCCCCCATAATATTTAGTCAGCACAGCTGGCTCTGGATGATAGGGAGTATAGTTCAAGTCATCTGGAGGGCTCTGAGTTGAACAAGACATCTATAAAACCTACTTTAAATCTTAAAATGCCAGACTACAACACTTCAAATGTGCACATATCTTTAAAATTTTCATTTCTCATCTTTCATCTCTTTATCTACTTTTTCTTTCTCTGTTTCCCTGTTGTTGTTGTTTTGCAGAAAATGGCAGAGGACAACAGATTCACAAGACTCAGAAAGAAATAGGTAGGAGGAAGCTGGAATTGCCTCATTTTCCATCTGATGATAAAGAATGTAATGACATATGACTGTTTTCTGAGTATATCCTGACACTCCTACTAAAAATAAAATTGGAAGACAACCTGTCTGCCTCCTACAAATTGTCTCTGCTATAAGAACAATGTGACAGAGACCACAACTGCAAGGCTGATTTGTTTCAACATTAGCACGTATAATGCCAAGATGTGATCTCTCCCAGGTGTGATAAGGGAATGTCCCTGAATATAAATGTAGATATGATTACAATATATTGGCTTGGGATGACTGCTTAAGGAAGTGGCACACAAATTATAACACAGCTCACTTATTACAGGGCAGCCCAGCTTTTAACAAAACTTGTTAATTGTATATTGTATTGTACTGCAAATTTTTCCTTACTCTTGCGGTGAATAGTCCAGGAAGGATACATGGAACACCTCTAGTTTCAGCTCCCAACACAAAGTAATCCGGGAAAGACAAAAGACCATTTCCAAACTATTTACAACAATAGTTGTACATGAATTGGGGGGGGGGGAAGTCCTTTGAAAACCTTTTCAAAGATTAAGAAATGCCTGGGTCACGTACCAACTTTTGACATGTCTAACTATAACAATAGTTAAAAATTACAGCATGTAAAAATGCCCTAAGACTTGTTTTGATATTATAAAACTCAAAATTGTTTTAATAAAAGAAAATTATATTTTAAAACACATTTTACAATTATATGTTAGAGTAAAAAAATGTACCGTCCTTTTTCAGCCTTCCTTCCTTCAGTTAAGGGGGGGAAAAAACTTGCAAAATACCAAGCCAGGTATCTGGTCAATGCTAACAATTTCAGAGTATTAGATTTTTTTAAGAAATGAAGCTTAGCTTCTGTACTTCTGACCAATTGGGGAGAAGAGGAAAATGCAATTTATAGTGGAGAAATCCAAGGTAGGAGGAAATTGCTTAACTTGAACCTTACAAATGCCCCCCTCTGCCGCTTCTCTTTGGTTCACACATATTCAAATACATAGGTAAATATACTCCACATTTTCATTCTTTTTCTCCTGCTCACTTAATTTATGTGAGCTCTGCCTGGAGCCCCATTAAGAAATCAGTTCAAGCCCTGTGTGAAGTGTTTATCTCCAGAAATTGTGTAGCTCTCCTCGAAAAGTGCTTCATGTCCAGAACATAGATGAGAACTTATCTCTCTCTGTGTCTCTTAAAATATAAAGTGTTTCCTTTAAAAAAAAAAGAGAGAGAGAGATTTGTTGTTTTACAAAGCATACAGTGTATAAAAGTGCTGACAGACACAGAATAATGATAAAAGGCCAAGGGTATCACTTGATTATTGTACAGAACGAGAAAAGTTATTTTAAAAACAAGTCGCTTTTCTCCACTTTTGGTTATTAATATTCACATATCCATCCTTGGTACATCTCTTTAAAGTTATATGGAAAGTATTATAATCCATTTATTAGCCTGGCATTGGTTTACTTTTTCCAACGTCATGCTGAAACAGTTTTAGCCTGGCCAAAGAGATTTGCTGCCAGTTTTTTGGGGAATCTCATTTTCTTTAATTATCCTAACTATTACCGTTCTACCTTGTCAGGCTCTTTTAGCTTGAGGACTAGTATTCTGATATACCTGAGCTGCAGAACATCCAAAATGGAATAGATTTGCCCTGAGAAACTACATTTCCTACTAACCACTCTCCTGCTTTTAGGCACTACTGACTACATACATCCAGGGAAACATTGTAAATGTTCAAGAGCTAACTGTGGAAAGAGATTTTCAATGGCAAATAATTCAGTTCAGCCCTGCTCTGCCCAGACAACTGGCAAGCTCTTTTCCTTCCTCCCTTCTGCCCAGTGGCGAGAATTAACTATAAATTCTGCTGAGATTCAGAACCAGGATATACGTTGCCAAAACTTTTTTTTTCCTTTCTCTTTTCCAGGTTGCTTAGTTTTGCTGGCTCTTCTGGGATTTCCTCGAAATCTTCCCCTATTAAAGTAACCCAGATAATTTCACATGATCAGCAAAAATTGGCCAGCTCACTATTCATTCTGTCTAAGAGGTTATTACTGTTATGGAGTATCAGCATTCCTCAATTGGATCCCACAAGCCGCTTTGCTCATTATGGGTCTCCTTTCTTTCTGAGAAGTCTGAGCCATTTATTTCTAGCCTTTCCTTCCAATCTCTTAACCCAACTCTAATCCCTCCAAGGACTTTTAAACTCCCACTCCAGAGTGACTTCATTTCCTCTAATGGCCATGTGCAAGGAGTTTGATCGAATATCTAAATAAATTATACCTGCAGGTTCCATTTAATCCACTACACTTAATTCTTTCAGAGATGCAGAGTAAATTTTAGAAAAGAAGAGGATGTTGAAGCCATGAGACCAAAGTGGAAGACGTTTTTAGCTTCTCCTGAAATATACATCTGGGAGGTCACACTACTGCTTTCTCTCTCACAAACTAGTCCTGGTGCCTCTATCTCTATCACTTTAGGCTTCCATTCCATAAAGAATTTCCAGGGCATAAAATAGCTGTGGCCTTATGCATTGTTCTTAACCATTAACTATGGTTTACAATTGATCACTGAGGATGTTACCTAGTGTGGGTAATGAAATGTCTGCAAGTAAACAACCAAGCTCAGAGAGCACCAAGGACCCCTCATTTCAACCCTGAGCTACAAATATTCTCCTTTATCGGTTTACAATGAGTTTATATGTTCCTCAACCTGTAGGACCATTTTGTCATTGAAATCCATAACCTTCCCCACCACTGACTTTTAGAAGATATTGTAAGACATTCATTCCCACTGTAAAGTGGATTTCATTCCTTTGGCTAGCTTACCCCACTAACTGTACTTGACTTTAGGAATGGAGTGGTTCTTTTGTTTTATTTTGGTTGTTTTAATATTTACAGTACCAATCAACAGATAGAAACTCCACAACACATAATAAAAACATTATATTTGGTGATGCAGAATTCTTTTCCTTATACTCTGGGACGGGTCTGGCACCAAACCCTGCAAGCAACAATTCAAAATAAAAATGGGGAAACAAAGAACAGAGCATTGTCCAGTCACATAACACACATAGATAGAATTTAAACTACCTATTTCATTAAATGCCTTCAATTATCATTTACCCCCAAAGCAAAAACTCACAAATTGCATACCATGATAACCTAAAAGCCCAGTCTGGCACAGTGTAAAGGCAAAAAACATCCTTTTGCCACATTTAGCCCTGATATGTTGTAGAACATATCTACATTCCTCAAGTTTTTTTAAAAGAAGAAAATAATGATTGCAATCAAAAGGACTGGACACAGTGGACTAGACAAAACAAGGAGAGGTGATGTTGGGACTATTTTAGCTGGCAGCAGAAGCTCTTTGGAGGACACCAATCCTTGTAGAAGTGGCTGGCCAGACATGTGGGGAAGGGTTTTGTTCTGTGGTCATATTCTTACAAGTGATTTACACTGTTAGAATAATCCAAAACATAATTGCCAAAACAACAGTAATGAAGACTGGCTTTTTATCCTTTCAGCATTGGTTGAATAATGCTGCTAAATCACTGTTGGGAAAATAGCACATCTCTTTTCTGCACTGTGGAATAAAGTTTGAACTAGGATATTTCTAAATGCCTCCAGCTGACCTTCACCCTCAAAGCAAAGTCTCCATATTGATACACACATGATTCAACTTGCAAACGTGCAGCCTTGAGCACTGGGAATTTTATGTCGCCCTGTCTCTCTGAAGAATATAGAATATTATTAGCTGAGATGGCAAACAGGTTATTCGCCTGTGGAGGAGCAGTGACAATAGGTTCACTTCTCAAAGAACTGGCTGTCTCCTTATTAAGTTGCTGATTTGGTTGATGCTGTGGCTATCACAGCAGAAACTGGACTTTGAAGAAACACAATAGGAAAAGTATTGATGTTTTTGAACTTGCTGTTGGAGAAGACTCCTGAGTATACTATGAAAAGTTAAAAACAACAACAAATGGATCATCAAACAAATCAACCAGAATTCTCACTTGACCCACGAATGCTGCTGCTCAAATTATCCTTCTTTGGACACATGACAGGAAGATCCACCTGTCTGGAGAAAGCTCTAATGCTGGTAAAAGTAGTAAGAAACAGAACAAGAGGATGACCAGTAACAAGCTGGATGAATTCAGTTACAGTGGCTATGGATGCATCAATTGTAAGATCTAAAAGAGCTACTTAAGTTCAGATCATCATGGAAAAAACTATACATGTGGTTGCTAGGAACTGACTGTGGCTTGATACACATAATCAATTAGTGCATGTAAGAAATAAACTGAGTTGGGAAGAAGTATGGTAATAGGAAGGAAAGTTATGAGTGAAAGATGAGATTTACTACAGTATGTAGGCATCACCTCTACTTTAAATCCATTATCAGCCTTAGAAACTCTTATTACTAGCTGATAAGTACTAGCCACTTCTACAGGTATTGTTGTTAGTTGCGAAGTTGTGTTCTACCCATCACGACCCCATGGACAATGTTCCTCCAGGTCTTCCTGTCCTCTACCATCTTCTGGAGTCCATTTAAGCTCACTCCTACTGCTTCAGTGACTCCATCCAGCCACCTCATTCTCTGTCGTCCCCTTCTTCTATTGCCCTCAATCTTTCCCAGCATTAGGCTCTTCTCCAGTGAGTCCTTCCTTCTCATTAGGTAGCCAAAGTATTTGAGTTTCACCTTCAGGATCTGGCCTTCTAAAGAGCAGTCAGGGTTGATCTCTTCTAAGACTGACCGGTTTGAATGCCTTGCAGTCCAAGTGACTGCAAGGAGTTTCTCCAGCACCATAGTTCAAAGACCTCAATTCTTTGGCGCTCAGCCTTTCTTATGGTCCAACTTTCACAGCCATACATTGCAACTGGGAAAACCATGGCCTTGACTATACGCACTTTTATTGGCAGGGCGATGTCTCTGCTTTTTTTATGCTGTCTAGATTTGCCATAGCTTTCCTCCCCAGGAGCAAGCGTCTTTTAATTTCTTGGCTGCAGTCCACATCTGCGGTGATCTTGGAGCCCAGGAAAATAAAATCTGTCACTACCTCCATTTCTTCCCCATCTATTTGCCAGGAATTGAGAGGGCCAGATGCCATGATCTTGGTTTTCTTAATGTTGAGTTTCAAGCCAACTTTTGCATTCTCCTTCTTCACCCGCCTCAAGAGGCTCTTTAGTTCCTCTTCACTTTCTGCCATTAGAGTGGTATCATCTGCAGATCTTAGGTTGTTGATATTTCTCCTGGCAATCTTAATTCCAACTTTTGATTCATCTAGCCCTGCCTTTCTCATGATGTGCTCTGCATATAAGTTAAATAGGCATGACGACAGTATACAGCCTTGCTGGACTCCTTTCCCAATTTTGAACCAAACAGTGGTTCCATGTCCAGTTCTCACTGTTGGTTCTTGACCCGCATATAGGTTTCTCAAGAGACAAATAAGATGGTCTGGTACTCCCATCTCTTTAAGAACTTGCCACCTTGTGATCCACACAATCAAAGGCTTTAGCATAGTCAATGAAGCAGAAGTAGATGTTTTTCTGGAACTCCCTAGCTTTCTCCATGATCCAGCGTATGTTGGCAATTTGATCTCTAGTTCCTCTGCCTCTTCGAAATCCTGCCTGTACTTCTGGTAGTTCTCGATCCACATACTGCTGGAGTCTAGCTTGTAGGATTTGAAGCATAACTTTACTAGCATGTGAAAAGAGTGCAATGGTGTGATAGTTTGAACATTCTTTGGCATTCCCTTTCTTTGGAATTTTCTAATCCTGTGGCCACTGTTGAGTTTTCCAAATTTGCTGACAAATTGAGTCTAGCACTTTTACTGCATCGTCTTTTAAGATTTTGAATAGCTCAGCTGGAATACTGTCACCTCCACTAGCTTTGTTGTTGCTCAGCTTTCCTAAGGCCCATTTCACTTCACATTCTAGGATGTCTGGCTCGAGGTCAGTGACCACTCCATCGTGGTTATCTGGGACGTTAAGCTCGTTCTTATATAGTTCTTCTGTGTAGTTTTGCCACCTCTTCTTAATCTCTTCTGCCTCTGTTAGGTCCCTGCCTTTATCATGCCCATCTTTGCATGAAACGTTCCCTTCATATCTCCAATTTTCTTGAAGAGATCTCTGGTCCTACCTATTCTATTGTTTTCTTCTATTTCTTTGCACTGTTCATTTAAGAAGGCATTCTTATCTCTTCTAGCTATTCTCTGGAATTCTGCATTCAATTGGGTGTATCTTTCTCTTTCTCCCTTGCCTTTCGCTTCCCTTCTTTTCTCAGCAATTTGCAAAGCTTCCTCAGACAGCCATTTTGCTTTCTTGCATTTCTTTTTCTTTGGGATGGTTTTAGTTGCTACCTCTTGTACAATGTTGCGAACCTCCGTCCATAGTTCTTCAGGCACTCTGTCTATCAGATCTAATTCCTTAAATCTATTTGTCACCTCTACTGTATATACATCAGGGATATGATTTAGTTCATACCTGAGTGGCCTAGTGCTTTTCTCTACTTTCTTCAATTTAAGCCTAAATTTTGCAACGAGGAACTCATGATCTGAGCCACAGTCAGCTCCTGGTCTTGTTTTTACTGACTGTATAGAGCTTCTCCATCTTTGGCTGCAGAGCACATAGTCAATCTATGACTATTGACTATTGACTATTGACTATGACTATTGACTACAGGTATTACCGTTTTTCAAAAAGCTTCTGTTGCCATCTAAAATAGACCCAGTATCATATCTCCTGGATTTGCCTGGTTTTCCCTTCAGGCCTTAAGATGCTGATGGTTGTCACGTCAAACCATGAAAAGGGGATAACAATGTATGACCTATTCTTGAGAGGATGACCTGATAAATGTAATTGAAACATGGCCAATGGGAGGAAGAAGTAGCAGTTTCCCCCAGATATGGCCACCCCATCTGTGGTGCGGCACTGAATCAAGGTGGCGAACTAGTCTTACTTTGTAAAAGGAAGGTCAGTTATGGACATGTGAGATACATGTGGCTTTAAGAACTTTCTTCTTATCACATCATTGAGAATTGATGAAGTTCAGCTTTAAGCTTCCCTCACCCCTGTTTTGGACGTGCCATTGATTTCTGGGGGAAGGTAGGGAGCGTTTTTGTTTTGTTTTTCCTTAAATAATTTTTCACTTAATGTTATTTCCCTTCTTGTCCCTCTAACAAGATACCCTCCTTATGCAAGCATGAGCCAGGTTTGAATGCTCCTCGAGATGGAAAAAGGGATTCTGGAACTCTTGTGCAAATGGACTGGAAGGTCTTGTGAGACTCCAAAGCAGTGTTGAAGAGGTGAATTCATGCAGCTGCCCATTAGTTTCCAAGCCTAGATGAACACAGCCTATTAATCCATTATGCCCTGCAAATGTGTCAGTGTGCTTTTAATTTGTAGCCCTAAATGAATGCATCCGAGTTTCACTTTAAGATTGTTAGTCAGGGATGCACAATGCAGTCTCTGAAGGCCCCCTGAAAGTCCCCATCAAATAGTAATTTTCAATAGGATAGAAGGGAAGAAATTATTAAATACACAGGAGTGATCATATTAACTCTAATGAATTAGTGTAATGTAATTAGGTTTTTTGGAGAGTGGCCTCCAGCAAGCCACTCAAAGCCAAATGAGACTTTTAAAGCCTGGAACAGAGTGCGTGTTCCAGTTGTACACAGCTTGCAGCCAGCTTGCATTACCAGCTGTACATAGGTAAATTTATCTCCTAGTAAGAACTATAGGCCTCTTCTGTCATGGTCCTGTTTTTCTGCAATGTTTTCTGTGGGATGTATGCACTGTTCCTTCTCTGGCTCTATTAAAACGGGATCTAAAGATCTAGATACTAACCTGCTTTTAGATTTATGAATGAGCAATTTTATTTTGCATTTGAAGATTTGACTACTGCTGTTATTTGAATGATTGTGCCCTTTTGTTTTAGTTTCTCTGGTTTTTTAAAAAATTGTTCAACATTTTAAATTTCTAAACTGCCTTAGAATGGCTTAGGAAGGCAGAATAAACATGATTTAATCAAAAAAAATGTGAGATCAACAGGGAGAGGAAAAAGTAACATTTGTGCTGAAAGGAGTAAGAAGAGTCCTAATATTATTCCAAAAATGTTAGATTCCATTTCCTCTTTGGCTGTCATATTCTCCTCTTTTGTGTGTGTGTAAAACTGAGCTTCAGGAATTCTATTGCTACTAGTTACTTGGATTTTACTATGAACTTCTATACCCAGTACTTAATCTGAACACAGTTTGGACATTAAAACCTATTGTTCTGGACTGCTTTTGGTTGTAAAGCCAAATTTTGATCTTTACAATTAAAACATCAGAATATTATCTTGACATCCAATTTCCAGAACATACAAGGAAGACAGGCACTTATAGGGAAAAAAAGCTGGAATTTTTCAGCTATAGCAATTTGTTGAGTTGCATCAGTATGTAGGAAATGGAAACTAGTGAAAAATAACTTTAAATCATTAAAGAGAGGAATGGCATTAATAGATAAAAGGAGCTTTGAATTGGAATCAGGAAACTAGCAGAATTCTTAATGAAAGAGGTATGACGCATGGGGTGGGATTAATTATCTCAAAGGACAAGAGGTGAAAAACTTGGAAATAGGAAAGACACAAGAATTATACCAGGCTTATGCAGGTGTTCAGCATGTTGAAGATCTAAGACTGTGAACTGGATGGAAGTAAACAGTCTAGAAAATATTTTATTATGCTAGGTAAAAATATTTTATTCTTCCTCCAGTCCTTTCAAAGCTCTTGTTTTGAACAGGCAATGGACTCTTGCCCATAAACAAGTTTTCTCTGATTGCAATTGTGTTGTTTTTCAGCGACGCACAGAAGAGTACTTGCCTTTGTTATCTTTCTATTAAGGTTCTGTATATGTACACTCTTTCCATGTTCTTTTCTCAAATCTTTTTCAAAGCTCTTTCTTTACAACTTGGAGCTTTCCATATGTACATTTTCGTCTTGCAATTAAAGATTTTCATGGATTAACCTGTTTGGATTGGTTTGAATCAGGATATAAGCAGCAACAATGGAACAAAAGGCCAAAAGTTTCCAAACTATTTATTTTGCAACCCTTTAGAGCAAGGACTGGTGAGGATTGACATGTTCATGTGGAAAGAACCATAGATATATGAGGAATGGGACCAAAAACATTCCAAGGGTACCCATGGTGTGTGTATGTGTAGGTGTAGGTGTAGGTGTGTCAACATTGGCAAGATGGTGGTCAGCATGTCACAATGTAGTCACCATCCCTTTTGAACATGCAAGCAATAACAACACATATACAAAAGGGGACAGGGCTTCCACTGTGAGGATCTGTCGACCATGTTGTGGATTTTGATCATCCACCTAGGACACTGCTGGATAGTTCTCACATTTTTTACCAAACTGCAATATCTATAGTACTTTGGAGAAAGGCCATAACCATTTCTGATACCAAATCAGATATTTTCATATTATAAATGAAGACCAAGGTAATTTCATCATGTAATATGTTGACAATAATAAGCAGCAAGCCACAAATGTGGACCCAGGTACTGTGCATGCATAGAAATTGTTTGGAACTGGGGAAACTATGTTTTGTACAGTCAGTTTTACTAATTCAGGATAGATGGAAATGGCAAGTAATTAAATGTCTTTTGAGGATGAATTCCTTCTTCCTTCCATCCCTCACATTTCTGATTTTCCATTCCTTTCTTGATTATTGGTTAAAAAATTAGTATGTTCACTTTCATTATCAGTAGAAATTTAAACCAAACCAAACCAAAATTTTCATTAAAAACTTCCCCTTTTTATAAAATTATAAAACTTCCATTATTTTTTCCTCATTGTGCTTTTATTTCTATCCATTCTTTATTTTACTCTGTGCTAAAGATTCAGGGGCCTTGAGCAGCAAAAAGAAGACATATGTTTTTCTTTTCCTTTCTTATGCAATTCTGCAAGTATGCATGGAGGAAGAGAATGTTGTTGAGTTCAATAGGACTTACTCTCAGCAAGGAAGTATAAGATTGCAACTAGCATAACTTGACATCTACACCAAGTGATTACATTATTTTCTCAAAAGCTGAAAGACTATGGATGCAAGGAAATTGATGGAAAAATTTGAGTGTTTCGATCAGGGGTGTCAAACTGCCGGCCTGCGGGCCGGTTGCATCATGGGGAGGCTGCACCCACCCCACCTCCGGCAATGCAAAAAAAGTTGTGATACGTCGCGACACATCATGTGACGCGACGAATTTGACACCCTGTGGTTTAGATTAAAAATGATATTTTAAAGCCATTTCTAGTGGATATAATTGGGTCAAAAACTATATAAGAGAATATTTTTTTAAGTTTAAGCATACTTCCCATGTTACCCTATAGGTCAGTCAATCTGGAGTGTGGGACAAGGATAACCAGAAAGGGTGTTTTCTCTAGCCTTAATCAGTTTTTCTGCTTTCAGAAATGACATCGGGGCAGTGATATCAGGTGCACTGGCATGCAACATTGAGCTTGGCCCTGAAACTCTTACTCAGCAGAGCAGAGCCTTCAACATTTGGGTTTTTTACAAAAAAAGCAATGCTCCATGTTCAACTAGTTTCCAGAATTGCAGGACCGTTCTAGCTGGTTGAAGGGAAGATTACACTTACCTGCTTTTTAGTAGAGTAGAGAGATGGAAGAATAAGTGAAAGAAAGAGAGAACAGAATTATCAGTTCCTCTCTTGTTGTTGGGTCCTACAATGCTTGGCAGCTCCCATTGCTTGAAAGATTTCCCAAGTGGGTCTAAGCATGGATTGGGGTTAATATCAGCCGCTTGAATCAGAGCAATATTCATTTAAACAAGGGGAGTCTCAATTAAAATCTGGAGGAGAAGCCAACTCATTTTCTAGGGAGGCTAAGCTTGTGTTGGAGTCTGTCATCACCTGGAAATTAACTTGTCAAATCTAATTAATAGTATTAGGGAAGAAGACTACCATCCTGGAAGAGGATTGTTCAGCTATGAGGTCAGAAAAATGATAACTGGTCTCACTGCTTTCAGCAGAGGATGTTACTGTTTCAAAGGAGATTGCGTGGGTTACACTCCTGTTCCTTCCCTTCCTGCCGAGACTTGGTACTGGTGAGAACATGGCACTTTTCTTACTCAACAATGGATAGTTGTGTGGGTGTGTTCAAGACTGACATTAGTCTTGTTAATTGTGCTGCTTTTAGAATGCAATAGGAAACCTTTTCTGCTCTGGAGTTTCTTTTTTTACACATGGCAGAGACATCCAAGGTTCCAGTCTGGGTCGGTTACTGGGACTAGAGGATTTTGTCTTCCGAGCTTTCGGATTCGTGCTAGAGCCTATCTTTAGGGAACTTCTCTCTAGAAGATGGCTAGAGAGAGGTTCCCTGAGGATGGGCTCCAGCACATGTCCCAAAGCTCGGAAGACAAAACCTCTGGTCCCAGTGACCGACCCAGACTGGATCCTGCAACATTGTCCCGGAACACGTATACTGTATTCACCTTCATTCGAGAGCCATCCGAGTTGAAAAAGAGATTTCACTCAATATTATCAGTTGAGGACAACCTGTGGACAATTAGGCCCAAAGGAAGAAACCCCTAGACAGGAAGATATCATCAGATTGTGAGCGTGACTGCATCTCCAAAATAATAATGGTAATAATAGTAATAGTAATAGTAATAATAGTAGTAGTAGTAATAATAATAATATAATATAATAATAATAATAATAATCTCAAATTAAAAAGACTCCAGTTTTCGAACCAAATATCTAAGAAATTGAGCATCAATATACTTAATGTGCAAAATGTCTCACTGCAGTTGCATGAATGGATTTAGAAGTCAAGTAGCAGACTGGATGGGGAATGATATCAAGAGCAAAATCAATGCAGAGATCAAATGGATTGGAACTTCTCATCTTGCCAAGAAAACTAAGGGCAATCCTCATCAATGATGTGTAATGTCTTCTAGAGACCTGCAACCAATTTGGGGTCAATATACCTCATTCCTGTTAGGAATGTTTTTCTAACATTCCATTGGAATATGCCTTCCTGTGACTTCAATCTGTTATTCTATTATCTGCAGTTTTGAATGGGTGAGAAAGCACGTCTTGACAGTTATCTGTATAATATTCCATTAGGTATTTTAAGATGTTATCATATTCGCCTTCATTTATCTTCTGTTATTCCTATGAGGTATACCAGATCAGCAAGCTGACTCCACAGGAAGATTAAAGCTATAATTTATTGAGATAAGCTATAGTAACACAATCTGATTGTGCTTTCTTTTTATATCTCTTTTCTCTTACATCCCAAAGAATTAAGGAGGCATTTGCCTGAGTTGCTTCCAAATACTATCTTGCTTCCCAAGATTTAAGGAATGCTTCAGCCCTCTTTGCTTATTTCCCATGGGATCATCTTTGTCTTCCTTTTCAACATTTTTGTGCCTTCTATTTTTTTTTCCTGATTGGAATTGTTCACTATTGTGATTTTAATTCCTCTTTCTTTATGACTTCCCACCCATCTTTAGCTCATTTTCCCACTGACTTCTCTGACCATGGGATCTTGCTCATTTTGGTCTAAACTTATGAACATCTGGTGGGTTTTTTCGGGGTTTTTTTTTTTTAACAAAATCAGATTCTGCATTTGAATATGGTAAGGGTTAGTGTCCCTTCAGATCGAGAACTCCAACATTGTATTGTCAGTTTTCCCCAATATTCCTGATACAGGTGTTTATCCAATGAGGTTTTCCCTCTACAGTGGTCCTACAGGCTTCTTTGGGCCCTGGATGCCACATTACTGATCCTTAGTTTATATGAAAGCCTGCAATGTATTTTAGGTAATGATATTTGTCTGCATAGAGGAACCACAGGTGGAAATTTTACCAATTTAAATTGCCTTATAACATCTTCCTATGTGGCAAACTAATGCTACCTGGATCTTACCTGATACCTTTTGCTTTGATCATTGTAAATATTGGTAACAATAAAATACTAACCTTCCCCTCCCCTGGTCCAAGAACATAAATAGAAACAACTTGCTAACATTACGGTTACAGGAATTAGGTATGTTTAGTCTAATGATAGCAGTGTTCCAATATTTGAGGGGCTCCTACAAAGATGACAAGGCCAAGCAATTTCCAAAGCACCAAAAGGCAAGACAAGAAACAATGGATGAAGACTAACCAAGGAGAGAAGCAACCTACAACTAAAGAGAAATTTCTTAATGGTGAGAGCAATCAACTAATGGGCAGCTTGCCTTCAGAAATTGTAGGTGCTCCATCACTGGAGGCTTTCAAAAAGAGACTGGACAACCATTTATCTGAAATGGTACTATAGGGTTTCCTGCTTGACCAGGGGGTTGGATTAGACGACTTCCAAGATCCCTTCCAACTCTGTTATTCTATGTTCTATTTCTTTGTGTTCCTGTGTTTGGCATGATGGCAAGCCTCCATTGCTCTCCAAACTCCTAATGTTGGTCTAACAGCAATTCTGCATTTGGGTTCCTTTATCTAATTCTGCTCCTTTGAAGGGACCTCCAGGAGCTGGGAGTCAGAGTGAGACATGAATCCCCTGCAATGGGAGCACAGATCATCCCTGAAAGCACAAGGCTTTAAGTTATATACCACCATATTTCTGAAAAAAATATTTCACTGCCTGGAAAAGAGGTTTTGTCAGCTGCACATATTGCACAAGGTCACTGCCTTTGGGCTATGATGTCAAGGGATCAACAGGAATAGCATTACCAATATCAATAGCACTTAGACTTATATACTGCTTCATAGTGCTTTACAGCCCTCTCTAAGTGGTTTACAGCGTCAGCATATTGCTCCCAACAATTTGGGTCCTCATTTTTACCGACCTCGGAAGGATGGAAGGCTGAGTCAACCTTGAGCTGGTGAGGATCGAACTGCTGGCAGTTGGCAGAATTAGCCTGCAACACTGCATTCTAACCATCGCATCACCATGGCTTCTAACTCATCTAATTTCACTACCAGGTTTGCACCTTCAGTGGAAGATCTCTCTGCTTCACATTGTCTCCTGTGGCTTATGCATAGTGGCTTCTTTGGGGAGGAAAAGGACAATGAGCGCAGCCTGCCTTTGTTAACTTGGATACAGATCACTGTGGTTCTTTCCTGTGCAGCCAGCAAAGATTCAGGCCCTTCCTTTTAGTTTTCTGTGAAACTATTTGAAAAGATTGTACCTGGGAGGCATTAATATATTTCTCATCTGCAAAGAGAAGAGGCTCAATAAATTATCTGAGAAGACTTGAAAGTTTGAAGCGAGATACAGATTGCACTTTCTATCAATAAAGACTCCAAGCTATTATGCATGCACCGTTATTTGGAGACAACAATTTGATTTTCTTGGTGGCTTGTCTTTTGCTTTAGCCCTTGGAAATCTAAAAGCTCATACACAAAGGAAAGATAAAGTGTGAAGTTACTCAGGTGGAAAGGCTAGTGCTGAACGAACCATTTTCAAATTAAATCATTTTCTCCCAGAAAAGGAACAATGTGGAGCCCACAGCTCATCAATACAAATGCATTGCATACAGTTTTGGGTTGTTTTCAACATCTCGTCCTCTTCAACGATGAACGTGGCTGACATGTTATTTTCCATGTTGAAAGTTGAATACTTACAGGATAATCTGCATTGAAAAAATAATCCTCTTTATAAAACATAATGATTAAGCCATAAGCCCAGATGGTATGCTTGCCTTTAGCAGACCTGAGATTTTTCATGGATTGTGCCATTTCAGACTTAAAAGCTGGAGATTGCAAACCTCCTCATAAGGAAGGGGAGGGAGGAACCTCTTATACAAACTTTTCATACTTTTTATTAGAAGACATGAACAAACCAAATTTAGTATCAATTACAAACATATAACTCTCTTCTTCCCAGCAAGCATTGCCTGTTTGTTTACCAAGACTAATAATAAAAAATACATTGAACACCGCAGATTAAGAAATAAATTAAGGGATGAACAATGAAAAGACAACCTTAAAGAAGAAGGTGCCAAGTGACTTCTATCAACCATAGCTATTGCTAATAATTAGCAAGAACCTTGGTTGGCTACTGGAAAAAGATAGAATATTTTGCCTAGTGAGGAGCTCAGATAAAGCAGGATCCAGTTGCACTAAGGCAAACAGAATTTTCTGGAGATATCTTCCTTCAAAATCTGGAGACCACAAAGGGCACCTTCAAAGGTATTAAGGGTGGATTTAAAGGTAAAGTCATTTCTGACTCTAGGACAGGGGTCTCCAATCTTGGCAACTTGAAGACCTGTGGACTTTAACTCCCAGAATTCTGGGAGATGAAGTCCACAAGTCTTCAGGTTGTCAAGGTTGGAGACCCCTGCTCTAGGACAGTGCTCATCTCCACTTCTTAGCCGAGGGAACCAGCATTGTCTAAAGACTTTTCCGTGAACATGTGGCCAGCATGACTATATGCTGAGGGTGCATGGAACGCTGTTACCTTCCCTCTGAAATAGTACCCACTTATCTACTCGCATTTGCATGTTTTCAAACTGTTAGGTGGGCAAGAGCTGGGGCAAGAGACAGGAACTCACCTGGTTGTGGGGTGCTCAGGTCTCAAACCTGGGCACTGTCAGCTTTCCAGATGACAAGCTCAGTGTCTTTAACCGCTGAGCCATCGTGCCCCCTTAACTGTGGATTTAGGTATTCCTTTACCCTGTCAATCCATAAGGCCTAGATAGGCTAGTGGTTTTCATTCAACAGAATGAAACCTTAATCCTGAGCTTAACCCTAAGCAATATCTAGGCTTTATAGTGAAATACTACTTATAACAAAAAAGGTAGTTGAAGATAGAGATCTTAGGGCAGGGGTAGGCAACCTTGGCTCTTTTATGACTCGTGGACTTCAACTCCCAGAATTCCTGAGCCAGCATAGTTGCCTACCCCTGTCTTAGGGCAACTAACAAGGTCCCTCATCAGCTCATTATCACTGATGGGCCTTTCAACTGTAAAAAAAAAGGTAAAAGAGTCCCTGGGGATTTTACTCTGCTAGTCATTGCCAACTATAGGGGGCAGTGCTCATCTCTGTTTCAAGGCCATTGAGCCAATGTTGTCCAAAGACATTTCCATGATCATAAGGCCAGCATGATGTCACGGAGTGCTGTTACCTTCCCATCGAAGTGATACCTAT
The DNA here is from genome assembly GCA_023970755.1 of Azemiops feae. Lineage (NCBI taxonomy): Eukaryota > Metazoa > Chordata > Lepidosauria > Squamata > Viperidae > Azemiops > Azemiops feae. Next base: position 78,536 of record JALGBA010000069.1, read on the forward strand.
TTATCTACTTGCATTTGCATGTTTTCAAACTATTAGGTTGGCAGGAACTGGGGTGAGGATGGAGGCTCACCCTGTCACGTGCTGCTTGGGTCTTGAACCTGGGCTGCTGGCTTTCAGGCCAACAAGCCCAGCATCTTAACCGCTGAGCCACCATGCCACCACTTTCAACTGTAGGAGTTCAATATTTAGCTGAAATAGATGTTCCATTAATTGTATGCAGTAAGCACAATGATTTAAACAGATTTCGCCACAGAATTGTCTAAGGGAAATGCTGTACAATCGCTTCCATCATTGCTCACTAATTCAACCAAGATGAGTTGAAATGATGGGTGGTCAGGTAGTAGCAGCAGTTTGGGAAATCTAAGGGTCAGTGAAATCCAGGTTCAAAGTGTCACTAGCCATGAAGCTCAATGAATATCCTTTAATCTAATAAAAAAATTAGGTGAGCTTCAGTTCGTTTATTTCAGATTTTATATATTTAAAAGCTATAAATCCATAGGGAATTGGCACAGTTTAAAAAAAAAAGTTCCATTGATTTCACTGTATGATTAAGTATGTGTTCAAGTTTACTCAACACATACATAAATCTCTCCATGGAAGCTATTGGATTGAAAACATCCACCTTTGGTTAGCCCTTTTTTAATTTTTTAACATATTTATTTTGGCTTCCCCTGAATGTGTTTGAAAATATTGTAATCATTTTGTTTCTGGACCTGAAATATGGGCCAGGATATAGATTGTTTCAAACCTAAAGGATATATAACTATAACTTGATTAATTAACTCATTAACTAAATTTAGCACCTGGCAGATCATTTCCTGGCAATGCTGTAAAGCAGACAGAATGATTAAAGAGTGCATTTTGAGCTATATTCTCTCCTTAGTCAAATGTACTGAAAGATGTATTTATATGAAGAGATTGGAGATACTGCTTAGAAATAGCAATGGAAGCAGTGATGTTACATTATCTAGGAGAGGCTGAGATATATTTGGCTTTGGACCAAGCTCTTTAGAGAAGGTGGCAGATGTCCTTACAAAGGCAAATGCAGTTGAATCAAAAAAGATTGATGGTTGACTTAAGGATGTCCTAAGCAAGGCCCTTCTTTTCCTCCTTGCCTCCCAGAAACATCATAAGGCCAGAGCCAATCTGGTGTGTTTAGCTGGTGCAAGGTAGCAGTGCTAACATCAACACTGTTTTAAAAGACTATTTTCGGGAATGACTTTTTTCTCTAATGAAAAAAAAAATTAATTACCAAATAAGAAGGCGAAGCAGGTGGAATCACATTGTAAAATGTGCATTTAAAAAAAAAAAAAAAGTTTGGATGAAACACATTTAAAAATGATCGCTTGCATTGAAATAGAAACAGAAATGTGTGTGTGTGTGGGTGTGTGTGGTTTGCCATTGTCTCTTTCCCAGGATTGAGAGGCAAAAACTTTCTCCTTAAACAGAACATGAGCTGGAAAGCCCTTTAGCAGAAGATGTCTGTAAAATACAACACAGGGTTCTTCAAACATAATTCAGATCATGAAGATGAGGTCCAGAGTGCTACAGAAGGATGCTTTGTCTGGGGTGATCTCCAGAAGCATTTGGGGAGGCAGGGGGACAATGACAATGACAACAACTGTGATGAAGACTGTGATGGGGCTTTGCCTAGCTCTTTGTTTTCCTCCCCATACTGTACATAATTGACCTGGAGCAAAGTTTATTTTCAAAGCAAACTGCAATGCCTTCCTGGATGTTGGATTTTTGGAACAGCTTTTCTTTTCATCTGAGTCTAATCCCCTTCTTGTGGAGAACACAAGTAAAGTGCCCTCACTTAAGCAACATATTCCTAGCTCTTTATCAGAATACGAATTCCCAAATGGAGGTACTCAGTAGGATTAAAACAATTAAACCCTACACTCTGCAGCATTTTAAAACTAGGCCAACAGTAGAACAAGAGCAGCAAAAGGTACAGCAAAATTACAGTTTATTAAAATCTCGGCTGAGCAAAGAGTTTTTGTCTGGGGATAAAAACAGAATTAGACTCAAGAATCATCTCACCTTGCTGGCTTCATAGAGAATCCTTGGCAAATGTGACATCTTCAGGATTGTTAAAACCTGAGCAGATACAGGAAGTCCTCAAGTTACGAATGGAATGGAGCCTGCCCATTCCATTCGTAACTCGAGAATTTGTGGGAGTGAATCTCGTACCTTGAATGAGATCACTCCCTGCTTTCGCCCACGGATTCACTAGTCAAATGTGAGGGCGAATGCTCGGTTCGTTAAGTGCACATGAGGTATCTCAGGGTGGCGAAGGCCATGGGGGGCCTAGTGATGGAACAGGCCCCCAAGCCTCCCCAACCCACTAAGATACCTCATGCTTTCCCCTCGCTTCCTACAGCATGGGGCTCACCTTGCAAAAATTTGTATCCTCTCTGCCGCAGTTTCTTTTCCTTTGAGGGAGAGGAGAGCCGGCGCGGAAATGCTTTTTGTGCCGACAATGTAAGTTCCTGGGTGCCATAATATTGCGCGAATTCAAGCACCCATTCTCTGCAAAAGAGATCATGGCCTCCGGAAGCTTCCATTCTCCAGGGAAGGGAAAGTGTTTGCTTCGTTTGCATGCCTATGGGACAAAGCGTGGAATCGGAGTGGGCCAGGCGCAGGAACCAATGCCATGAACGCTCGTAACTCGGGGATTACCTGTACATAAAAACAGAGCACTTTAGGGATTCCATAAAACTCCAAGATGGAACCTTAACAGTTATCCTTTCCTTACACGAAAGTTGTGGTTGCAAAGAAGCATAGCATCAGTGAGTCACAGACTGCTGCCTCTCATGGTCCATCACTAGAGGCTACAGCGCTTGTGTTGATCAGAATGGAAGATCCAAAACTGGCTCACACTTGTCGACTGTTTGAGGCAGATCAGACTTGGAAACCAAAATTATGACTGTTAGCAACTTTTATTATAAGGTTACAGTAACAGAATCTTAACAAGTCTCAATGTGCCTTCCCCCCTCTCTCCCTCCCTCTGTCTAATAAAGAGAAAGTGAAAGGGAGAGTCAAGTCTGAAACACTTTCTCAAATTACATTTCTGCCCTACACTCAATTTCTTTTATCTGGCTGTTGTCTTGGTTGTGGCTCTTACTCCAGTTCCTCAAGGTTGCTCTTACTCTTACAAGGTTGCTCATTGGCTGTAAGCCAACCAAGTGGCTTAGTTTGATATGTGAAGCCAGACAACTGCAGATTATTCAATCATGGCTTAGTATGAAGCATGAACTCAGTCCTAATGTTCCGGTGCATTGTTCAAGTAATCCTAGGTTGCATTCAGTAAAGAGCAGCTGGATATACAGAATATCAGCTGAACAAGGATTTCTGGAAATAAGGAACTAATAAAAAGGAATATCCAGATTTCAATCTGGATTTATTTTAAATGTGATTCCTGGCATTGTTTTGCAAATGAAAATCCAGTGCTGAAAGATTCCTTCTGTTCTTCCCCTTTCCTGATCTACTCCCCTTCCCCAAACAGATCCTAACCTTCCTTCTACTTGTCGGTCCTTTTGGATTTTAGTGACCAAGTTCTTGTTCTGCTCTTCCTCGGCAGGTACGTTGTCACATTCCAGCCATCCAAGATCAAACATGGCTGTGGGGGACAAGTGGCATAATTTGAAAAGCATTTGCATTAAGCCTTCCAAGCTTCTGACAACAATAAAAGGAGCTAAAAAGTGTTCCTTGTTCTCAGTTTCCATAGTCTGTGTGTTTTTTTTAATGGAGCTAATTTAATGAGGATACACCCCAGTGTTAATAAGTATCACTTTGTGGTGTATTATGCAGCCTGGGGAGTGGCATCCCAGAACCTCCCAGGTTTACTGGAGAATTTGAAGCATGTGTATAATTAATTGGTACCAAAAGCAGGGCTTATAGGAAGTGGTTTTCACCTCCCCCTTTTTCTTCTGGAGAAGAAAAAAGTCCTACAGATCATCTCTTACAGTATCGCTTGATTTGGAAACTGATAGGATATTTTACGCTGAACTGTGGCTTACTGAACAAACCAGTGAGCTCTGTTCATATGTACTGGTGACCTGGCAGCCATGGCTTGCAGACCATAATAACTAGATTTACATATGCTAAATAAACCCAAACAATTGTATCTTTCAGAAAAGGACAAAAGTATTATAGGATTTCAGGCTATAATATAATTATTCCTCAGAAAGCACTGGTGAGAACATTGGAAGAAGCTTGTAATCTGGATTGTAACACATTTTTTTGTGTGTGTGTGCCTTCAATATTCTCATCATATAGATCACCCTCTCTCTCCCTTTCTTTGGGCTTCCAGTAGACTTTTAGCCTTTCCCATCCTTCCATTTCTATTTAAGGTACAGTATGAGATTTATGTACTTAATCATTTACAATACAAATCTACATTGGTCTGTTCAGAAAAAAAGCCCCGTTACAGTAAAGAAGCCTTATTCCTAGGGAAGCAGCATAGGTTTGCAGTCTTATCTTTCACTTTAAAAATGCAAAACTTTTACACTGAGTTGCACAGAAGCTGAGAACGGATGATGATGTAAGGTGCTAACAAATTAGAGCAATCTCTATGGAATCTTTCTCTGTTCCAATGAGTCACTCTGAAAAAGATGTGGAACCAGTTTTTGCAGAGCTTGCCCAGGTTTGAGAATTATATATTTGAATTATATGTTGTAAAATCTGCCTCCAACCAATTCTTATAAATGTTACATTTAGCTTTTATCTGCACTGGTAGAAGACTGGGAAGTATTGTGAAGCTCTCTATCATTTTGGCATATCAACACAACCCCCCAACACATTTTAATCGTGGGGGAAAGTGTTGATGGGCTTGGGTACACTTGGGACAGCAGAAATGAGAGTTTGCTAATCCCCTCTTCTTGACAGACAGCATCTCACTGGTTGCAACTGGGTTCCCCACTGTGGAAATCATAACAAATGAGGAAGGCTCAGATTAAAATCCTTACCAAGCTGTGCATGCCACTAGGTGACCTTGAGTGATATCTAGGAACCTTGGTTCCAATGGTCTCACCTGTTGACAGTTACAACCATACCATATAGGTCTCCCTCACTTCTCTGCCTCATAGACTTATGGCATTAGCCTCAGTGCCCACTCAACCCTCTGAGCTGATGTTCTGGAGCAGGATCCCGGGAAGGGCTGGGGAGAGGAGAAAACAAGAAGGCTTCGTGGAATTGCTAGTTTCTGTGTCATTAGCAGCAGGGACATTCACCAGTTTCCACTGATGGTATTTGGAAAAAGTGGGTAGGGCTTCCAGCAATTCCATAATGTACAGGTAGAACAACCAGGAACTACTGCCCACCTAGGCATTCTAATGTCTTTAGTAGTGTAGTGCATAACCAGGGTGGCAATAGGGTGCTTTGGGGAGTCCACCACTTATCTGCCTTGAATAATCTTAGGGCTACAGAAACGCTGCATGAATCTGACATGAGGATACCTAGCAGATCCTCAGACAGCTGTGTGACAAACTGCAAGTGTGTGCTGTTCCCCCCCCCAGCTTGATAGTGCTACCTTGCAGCCTGTCAAGCACCTCCAGAGGGCCATCTAAATTCCAATTACTAGGCATGCATCAATAGTAATTTTGCCCATTTGTCAGGGGAAGAGGACTTGATACCATGCTATGGAATTAAGCATGACACTCTGCTATTGCCTACAGATTCATTACGTGAAGACCTAGCTCTCTAGAGAAGGCTCTAATGCTGTGAAAGGGGGAAGGAAAGAGGATGACCAGCAGCAAGATGGATGGACTCAGTTACAGTGGCAAGGGGTACACCTATGGGAGTCCTGAAAGATTGTCGTGAAGTAAAATCTATCTATGTGGTTGCTAAGAGTCAACACGAACTTAATGACACATAATCAATCAGTCAGTGACTACAGATTAAGGAGTTGTTAAAAAGACCTCCTTTAAATTAATTATTTAATTCCTTCCTTCTTTCACTGCAAGTTAGTTTTAAGGGCACATCCATAAAAAATACGGATGTTCTTTCCTCCTGTTCTTGGCTGCATGCTGTTTTCTTGGCCACAATATAGAAGTGGCTTACCTCGATTGCCTTCTCCTGATAGTGAAGTCTTAACCACATGGCTACATTAATACTCTTTCCTCTGGAATTGGCAGACCAATATGTTGATATAAGTTATGGTGACACCCCCCCCCAACTGAGCTTTATGCACTTTAGCAATGTGATCAATTGAAGGATCTCTTGGTCTCCTTTCTTCTTCCATGTAGTATCACCAATCAGCAGGAAAACAACCAATTGTTCTCCATAATAAGTGACATAGTGGAACTGTGTGACTCTAAACATTCTTTTCAGCTTCATTCTGTCCTTCTTGTATTATTGTTATAGAGCTATGAGCTCACTCTCCCGTGCGAGTGGTATTTCCAAAAGCCACATGCAGCAAATGAGTAGGCCTTTTGCAAATTGTGGACTTCGCATTACCACTTTTATTTTCTTTTTTAGCTTTAGTTTTACACAAAAACATCAATTTCATGATATTTTTGTGAGTTTAAAGTAGCTACGAGGAGATCAATAGTAAAATGTAACTTTAAGTTTTATATTGTTAACATTTGCTATTGGTATAAACCAGGGGTAGGCAACCTCGGCTCTTTTATGCACTGGCTCAGGAATCCTGGGAGTTGAAGTCCACGAGTCATAAAAGAGCCAAGGTTGCCTACCCCTGGATAAACCTACATGAAAGGAGTAGCCTTGTGATTGGTAGAACCAGAAGTATCCTAGGGAATGCATGAAATGCGGCATCAGTCCACAACTGAAAGCGACATAACGAGGTAAAAATTGTGGCTGATATAATTCTGTTTGGAAAACTGGCAGTCGACTTCATTAATAGTAATTTTATTAAAAATTACAATTTCAACGATTAAAAAAAATCAATACAAACTTAAAAAAAATGGAAGGTACAGAAAAGAAAAAGAAAATAGAAAAAAAATAGAAAAATGTCAATAAAGACAAAGAAAGGAAATATTGTATACAAATGACTTCCTCCTTCAACACAACACTATCAACAATTTTAGTAATATCACCTTCTTTTAAAATACAACAAATGATATCTTTTCCCCATATCTTATCTCTTATCCATAAATAAATCTTTAAAGCCTTGTCATTTCAGCAAAAGTCCATTGAGGGTTACTAAAGATAACAAGATATCTATTTTAACCTTGATCAAATAAACCAACTTTATATGCCTTCCTTTTAGCAATCTTGATCTTTAATCCCTTCAAATAATGTCCTAAAACTTGTTTTTTTAAAAAACATTCTTCGTTATCCCTTCTCATAACATTCTTCAAAGCTTTAACAAGCCTCCTTTGTAAATCCAATATAGGAAGATTATCCAAGTCATTCTCTTGGTTTGTTATTTGTATATACCTTTTATTTGTGAAAATATGAGCTGGTTTCTTTTGTACGTCCAATGTAATATGCTTTTCCATAACTTTCTTGTAGCCTTTGATTTTTAAGTCCATTTTCAGATCAGTTTCAGTCTTGTCCTATAAAACTTATTCCTCTTCCATAACAGTTTTCTTCTTCCTAAATACTTTTTATCTACAGAGGCAAACATTCTTAAAATTAACTTCTGGGTCCAATGTTCAAAAATATCCTTCAATATATCAAATGTTAAAATATTTTATTCCATTCTGTATTAATAAATCTAATTTAAGTTTTCTTCTTCTTTAGTTGTAGTCTTTAGTTCTTTTTAATTCACTCTAGTGTTCAACCATAAAAGCTCCATCCTATGATTTTTGAAGAATTAAAGATAAAAGTACTTTATCTGGATCCATATGTTAAGTAAATGCAATAAATAACATCACCATCACAGCAACCCAAGATGGTTGCCATGTCCTGTTCTTATTTTTAAAAGTCCTGCCATCGTAGAGGGAATTAAACTAATTTGAACACTTCATTTTAAAGGTCCTTTTCATGCAGAACATCCTTAAAGGAGCACTGTATGTTTCCAGCTCTATCCTTCTCTAGTTCGATGGCCTGCTCTTTCTCTCTTTTTTAAATGGACAGTTGAATTTTATGCAGAATAATGTTTTTAAAAAATGAGGCTACTTTATTTGAAATCTGAAAGAGCATGATACAGTCTACCGGTATATTACAATATCAAATAATGCATATGCTATGTTTTCAGTTCAGATAGGTGTATTTCTCCCCAACCACCATTGCATAACTGTACTGTAGAAATTATTAATGTGCTCTGTTTGCTAGCTCTGTTATCTTTCTGTGCTTAAGGGCAAATATCTGCCATTCTTTCCTGTCTCCTTAATAACATGTCAGGGACTCAGCAAGGCATTAAATACGTGGTGCCAGAAATTGGGAAGAAGAGTGCTACTTGGTTTGACGAATCCATCAAAACTGTGTTTGACCATTGATGGTTTTTTTTTCATTGAGCAAATCTGTGTAACTGTCTGAGAGAGCTAACCCCTTGCAAAAAAATTCCACAAGTAACTTGACATATTGTCTCTTGGTTGCCTCATCCAATTATTCCATCCATCATTAAGGCTAACAGAATGAAAAAGTGATGTTTTATATAAAGATCATTTGCTGTACTATTTCTATGTTTCATGCACAGCCTTTTAAAATTCCTATCTTAGGCACTTATAGATTTTTACTTTTATCTTTCACCATTAATATTTACCACCAAGGAGCTGAGAGTCAGGAAGAAGTCCCAGTTCTCTAGTTCGTGTTTATAATGATATTAGAAGAATTTGCTCAAAAAGTCCAGTGTTTTATTTTTTTTTATCAGTTTGTCCTCTTCTGTCCTCATACCTCATAATTCATGCCGTCCCATACCTAAATAGATAGCTTAAAAATGATATACTTTTTCATTTTTCTTTAGCTAAACTAATCTCTGAAAGAAAAACAATCAGTTACCAATTAATAACATGCCCTCCCCCGCCTTGTTTTTCAACTTTGTTAAGCCCTTCAGAGTAGATGGTCTCCAGAGCTTTGTTGCATTCTAGGAGCAGCCTCAATTCTGATTGGTTGTAATGCCTGGCATAATCTCCCCTTCAGCATATGGTCACAGTCTTGTCCAGCTGTTTGACTGAGGTTGTTGATCTCTATGTTCTCTGCTAGTCGTCAATTGTTGGTTTTTATTTGTTGTTGTTTTTGTTTAGTAAGCTTTGATCAGCAACCAACCTGAGAGTCTGTAAGAAGTCAGATCAATCAGCAACCAACCAATGACAGCGTCAACCACCAGCAGACTCACATGACCTCCAGCCAGGGTGACCTCACCACCAGATGACCCTCACTCAGGTGACCAGTTGTTCATGTGACCAGCAGGGGGGATCTCTACACCAGATGACCCTCACATGGCATGACCAGTTGTCACGTGACCAACTGACCACATAAGACCTATAAAAACAGAGGAGAACTGAAATAAGACACTTCAAGTTCCACTGAAGTTCCAGTGATGATATTACCTAGCCTGGTGACGAAACTTTCAGAAACTAAACAACAAGCTTGGAGAACAAAATACCACCAACAAGTTTGTGATAGATCAAAGAATGATCTCTTATGTGAAAGATTTATCATCAACCCTAGAAGTTCATGCTTCATTCAACCCTCACGTTTTCCAGCAGGTACCGTTTTGGATTCATGTTCCCCTTGTTTTCTGTTATCTACCCAGAGTCCTGCAAAGCTTTCCTTTTCATTCCTTAGTTGTCACTTTGCTTCTATCAACCTAAAAAACCAGTTCTTCCCTGCCACAACATTTTCATAGATCTAAAGAGGAAAGTAGGAAAGAACAAGCAATCTATTGTCTACTGCTTTGATTATTGAAGCATGGAACTACATTGATACATGGGATGGGGGGAGAGAGGATGAAAAAAAAAAAGGAAGATTCTTTATTAGTGCCAAATGAGATAATGAGGGAAGTAGAGATTGGTTGGGGGAGTGAAGGCATCCAGGTGTGCAAACATTGGGGAAAAAGCACAGGAACTAGTGAAAAACAGTTCCGAAAAGGAAAAGACAAGCACTAGTAGACCAGTTGATACAGAAGCCAGCCAGCAAGATTTGCCTTCCCTGCAGGGATGGGAAGGGCAAGAAGCAGGAGAATGACTAATCAGATCTTGCAATGGCTGCAGTCCAGGTTGAGAACCAACCAGCCCCTTTGCTCAACCCACTGCAAACCCAGACTGGAATTTCTGAGGTTGTCTTAAGAACCAGCCAGCGGCAGCATTGGAGAGAAGCAATTTAGGCTGCAGTGCGGAATTGTCACAAATCTCAGAATAAAGCAGGCTCCTAGCAATCAATTAGCAGAGTTACTTAGTTGCATAGGAGAAATGCATCAAAGAAAGCCCAAAATATGCGAATGCTTAGATGCAAATTGAGAAATAATATTAACACTATTAATAGCAAAACAGTTCACTTAGTTTGGTAGGGAAGATGATGATCAAGTGCTTGTTTAGTTTGCTGATGAAGTGCTAACTGACCTTTCCTGTACATATGTCTTAGCATCCTTTAAATATTGGAATTGGGGTGAACAAATCTCTAGACTCGGGACAATGTCTTTTAAATAGAGGACAATAGGATAATCTTCTACAGAGCTGAATGTTTGGCTAACATATTGTTGCCCAAGCAGAAGTCCATTCTAAAAGGGAATCCATATTCCTTGGGATTAGATAAATGGATTTTCTCCAGTTCATATGAAATCATGACTGCTCAGAAGATGCTCTTATCTATAGCCTTGGTAGCTAGCCACATGGGATAGATATCAATAGAAACAGAGACCACACAGAGATTGGAGTCTTTGGAGGCTTATTTATGAGAAGGCCTTATTTCTCTCTTTTATTTTTGTAGCCTAATACAGGATTGTATTAGTTTCTTTGGCTGCTGCTGCTGCACACTGCTGGCTCATAGTCAAGTGATTGTCTACTAGGATTCCAAGATCCCTCTCACAGTTACTGTTTTTGAGCCAGGTCTCATGTAATCTGTACTTGTATCTTTGATTTTTCCTGCCTAAATGTAAAACTTTGCTTTTCTCCACATTAAAATTCATTTTGTTGGATAGGGCCCATTGTTCACGTTTGTCAAGATCTTTTTGGATCCTGAGCTTGTCTTCTGGGGTGTTGGCTATTCCTGCCAGTTTAGTGCAAATTTGATGAATTCCCCTTCTATTCCCTCATCTAAGTCATTTATGAAGATATTGAAGAGTTCTGGGCCTAAGACAGAACTTTGTGGTATCCCACTGCTTACCTCTCTCCATGTGGATGTAGTACCATTGAGGACTACTCACTGAGTATGGTTTGTCAGCCAGCTACAGATGCATCTGATGGTGTTGTTGTCTATCCCACCTTTTTCTAGCTTACTAAGCAGCAGGTTGTGGTCTACTTTGTCAAATGCCTTACTGAAATCTAAGTATACTATGTCCACTGCGTTTCGCTGGTCTACTAATTTAGTCACTTTATCAAAGAATGAAATAAGATTGGTTTGGCATGATCTGTTTTTGACAAACCCGTGGTGGCTACTGGTTATAATTTTGTTTGCTTCTAGTTGTTTGCAGCTTAGTTTGGGGTAGTGGTGTGTGCTTGTTTGTTTTGAAGCAAGATAGCTTGTTACAAAAAAAGAGCACCAACTTTGAGCATCATTTTTATTTTCACACGGTTCCTTAAGGGCCTATCTAGGTTTCCACTTTAGCACCCATGTGTGACCTTGTCTAAACTTTTCCCCTTGAGTTTCATGCAGAGGGTGAAGTGCTCCCTTAATACTGTGTGCATTTATGTCTTGCAAACGGTCCAGAGAGATGTCTGTGGATCTCAAATCCAGCCAGTGAGGTGAGAGTTAATAAGCTTGTGACTGAAAAGAGTGCCTCATTATAAAGAATGGAATGGGACAAAGGGCAGAAGCCAGCAAGAGAAGCCAGGAACCTTGGTCAGAAACACTTTCTTTATCTTGCTGCCCCTCTGAACAAGCCTGTTATTGTCTTCCACTTGTGCAAAGCCAAGAAGCATATTTCCAATTAGGACAACTCCGCTCAGCTCTCTTGACTTCCCTGGAGTTCACCTGGCAGACACCGTTTGGAGATCAGCTTTTTTTTAAACATATCTGCAAGTGCCCGCATGCAATTCTGCCATGCCCTTCCCTTGTCTTTTGCATTTTAGAATCACCATTAATCTTTAAAGGTCTTTTCTTATAGCTCCCATGGAAAAAAAATATCCTGAAATGGCTTTGTAATTTATTCCTGTGATTCACAATCTTGTCCTTGTGTGGAGGGAAGCTAGATCACCACTAAGCAATTATAGAATGAAATAATGTTTCGACTGGAGATCTCACCTCTAATAGCTCTGCCCCATTTCCCACAGGAAGTGTGGTTACTCTGAAGTTAGCATGCATATTTTGATTTTCTCATTCCCATTCCACAAGATACAAAATGGGGAAGAAGAAATGGAGAAAGTATAAAATGGAGGAATGGAACTATGTAGCTAATGATATAATTGCATTCCTGTGGTGATGTCACTATTTTTGCCTACATTTGATATACAGTTCATTTAGTAACCATTCAAAGTTACAACGGTACTGAAAAAATGACTTATGACCATTTTTCATACTTATGACCATTGCAGCATCCCCATGGTCACGTGATCAAAATTCAGACGCTTGGCAACCGATTCATATTTATGACGGTTGCAGTGTTTTGTGACAAACAAAATCAATGGAGAAGCCATATTCACTTAACAACCACGTTACTAACTTAACAGCTGCAGTGATTATCTTAATAACTATGGCAAGAAAGGTTGTAAAATAGGGCAAAATTCACTTAACAAATGTCTTGTTTAGCAACAGAAATTTGGGGCACAGTTGAGTTGTAAGCTGAAGAACACCTGGAGTGGTGATAATCTTACAAGGACGTTGTTTGGGGCACTTCTTTGTGATTTCTGAAATTGGTAAATTTGCCCACAGAGATGGGAAGTGACTATTCCACTGTACCATCAAATCATAATAGTTTATGGGGTCATCACTCAGTTAGATTTTCAGATTGTCTTTATTTTTCTATTGCCACATCCAAGATGTCAAGCCCTTTCTTCTTTGAAAGAGGACTGGAGCACAGTTTATCACGTGTGTTACAAGACAGGTTGTGGCAAAATTAAACAGCACATTTTTACTGTAAAAACTACCAATGGATGACAAGGAAATAAAATGTACTTTTGCTGGAAATATGTAAACAACTATCTTTCATCCTGCAACAGTAAGGTTCAGGTTTTTCAATTAAATGCAAATCGATCATGCAAGGACTATGTCATTCAGAATTAAATGCCTTACTTGAGGGCTAACAGTGTTGAAGCTGAGAGGATATTCTTGTAAATCACATATAAATGTTATTTGCTACCTTGCATTTTAGAATGATGCAGAACTATTTAAACACATTTCACACTGGAACTAGGACTGTTGATTAATTAAAGACATTTTATTTGGTTAATCTGCCTCTGAATAAATTTATCAGATAATCACTTTTCTTTAACCTATTTTCAAATTTTCATATTACCCCAAATCTCAATGAAACTGCCATTTGAAGAAAAGATGGGACAATTTGTAACATAGCAAGTGCATGCAATTAGCTCAAAAATACATACCAAACTGACCCTGAGGACAGTAAAAAAAATGAGTGGGACTTCAATCCAGTGGTCATGGCCACTATCTTGACTATTTGATTCCCTCCAGGCAGAGATATCCCTTGCTTTCTTTTTCCTTCACTCCATGAAGAGAGATGAATTATGCAAATAGGCATAAATACAGGCAGTTTGCTGTAGTGGTTAAGGTGCTGGCTTAGAAATCAGGAGACTATGAGTTCTAGTCCCACTTTATGCATGAAAACCGGCTGGGTGACTTTGGGCTAGTTACTCTCAGCCTAGCCCACCTCACAGTAATTTACTTATCAATCAATCAACTTTTAACTGCCCATCTCCCTCACAGAGGGGTTGCTGAGGTGGGGAAAATAGGAGGAGGAAGTTGTATCAGGTATGTTCGTGCCTTGAGTTACTTATACAAGTAATAAAGGAAGGCTAAAAAAAATCAAATAAATAGTACAGTCTCACAAAGATATGAAGGACACAGAAATTGATTTGGCCAAGTCTGGAAACTTTTTCAATCTATACTCTCCTGCATTATTCAGCTTTCACGAGAGTATGGGCTTAGGCTCTTTGCACCTCCATAATTCCACTGAATACAGTAAAGATTCTATGTCAAACAAACAAACAAACAAACAAACAAACAAACAAATGGCCAAAACAAAACACTAAGATGGCAATCAAAGATAGTTTCTGGGATCTGGAGGTGAGGGGGAGTGCACACACGAGCCTCAAGTAACCTACTAGATGCTTTACTCAATCCACCACTATTGGGGTTATTGACAGATAGTTAGTGCATCAGGTTTTATATACTTTGAAACTGCTGTGGATTGTTTTTGGCTTCACAGAGTAAACCCCCACTTTAAGTATAAGTTACCTGGATGGTTTTAGGCAGCTATGTAAATGAGGGTGAAATGAAGCCATGTTCATAGGGAGCATAGCACTGTTGTTGCCAGGACATGTTGTATTGATTGATACAAGCACGGAAAGGCCCTTAGAAGTGACAGTGATTTGTGTTACTTATCTCAACCACAAAGTAACCCTGGGCGGCTTATAATGTTAAAAAGAATTAAACAATGCAACAGTATGAATATAATAAGAGTAAAACCCACTATAAAAATGTAAGTGCTGAAACTACCACTCTCCGGTATGTTCCCCTAAAGCAATTACTCACAATGTCCTAGCAAGTTGTGAGGACAACGTTACTGCATCTAATTAGCAATCCAAAGAAGGAGAGAAAGGTTGTTTTTCACATATGTTACACACCTTACTTTATGGCTCCTCCTACTGGTCTATGAAATAATTATTATTCCAGCATTTTGGAAAGGCATATTTAGATTTATTGAAAGATCCAGGATAACCAGCGAGAAGGTAGGAAACTGAATACCTGAGCCAATGGAATCTATGAGATGACATTAGTGGAGGGCATCTGACTAGCCTTCTGTGGGGGAAGGAGTGGCAGAACGTGAGGGCAGAGTTAAAGAGGGATCAACCTAGAACCTCCATGTAGCCATAAGTGAGCTATGTCCCGCCCACCCCTTGAATGCTGTTGACCCTTATCTAACACCTAGCGGATGATAACAGTTAGTTCGGGTAGCTAACTGTATTGCTGTACATAGGCTGTTTAGCAATAAATCAGTTTATTTGGACCATCACACGTGGACCTGATCTTTTGCACCTGACCCCTTATTCAGAATAGGAAGGAAACTATCTACCAATGAGGATCTGAATATTTTCTCCGTCTCCCTTCCTACTGTTCATTCTTTCACATCTGCATATAATTCTGACTTGATTTCTGATAACTGCTGACAGTTCATTGGTGAATCTGTGGTCTTAATTTGTTGTAAAGTATTGTAACATGTTGTGTGATCTGGAAATCCCATTGAGGGCACTTGATCTGTATAAGTTTATTCACACGTTCATGTCGTCATTGGAAGTTGTGGTATGAACTGGCACATTTTTTAAAAATGTAATAAAATTTGGAGGATGTAGAAACATACCTTTGAATTTTCCTGTGCCAGTAAGTATTCAAAATGGCTAACAGAATCAACCTAATCCCCCCAAATATAGTATTTTTTTTTAAAAAAAAAAAACCTAAATTAACATTTAGAGTAATTCTATATTGAGTCTACCTGTCCCATCAATCTGGCAGGAGGGACATGCTAGGAGGCCCTATTAAAGAGAGCCATTTGACAGGATTCAACAAGAAAGAAAGCCTATTCTGCTATGGTACTGTATGGATCAGTAAGTCAACCAAGCTCTAGAAAGACTGCATATTAGAGTGCTTATCAGTACAACGTCCATGTCTTCACAGAGCTGAAAGTCTATAAAGCTGTGGTTATCCCTTCTCTTCTGTATGAATGTGAGTCCTGGACTCTATATCAATGATACATCAAACAACTGGAGGAATTTCATATATGTGCCTTCTGCGCCATCCTTGGCATTCATTGGCAAGACTGTCTTCAACCTGGAGGTCTTGGATCACATGGAGTCCATTGAATCCATAATTATCAGATCCGCATGTGGGTGGAACATGTCATCAGAATAGATGACCATTTGAACTGGAGACCAGAAAGAGAGCAAGCACTACAAAACTCTGTGCAGGGAAGCCTATGCCACTGTGACATCAAGCCAAGGGAAAGCTGGTTCTGTGGTTGCTGACAGAACCAGCTGGCAAGCCTTGTGCCCTGAAGCCTATATCAGCTTTGAAGACAAGTGCTGCCAAAAACGGATGGAAAGTCAGGGGCATCATAGAATAACACCCACAGTTTTGGACTTCCAGTGCCCCCCCATTGTGCTGGATTCTGGGACTGCAGAGCCACCTCCATGTTAACAGAAGAACTGCAACATCAGGGTGTCTTCTTCAAAACCAAAGGACTCTATCTCTAATCTCTATCTCTATCATCTCTATCTCTATATCTATCTATCAGTTTCATCTTGGCTGCTGCTTTCTATATATTTATTGTTAAATTGCTATTACGTTGTGTTTCTAACTGGTGTTCAATGGAATCATGATATTGAGATGGGCAGCCGTATAAATTGAAATAAATAAATAAATTCTCTAGCTGGGAGAAAATAATCTTCTGGATGCAAATTAGTCAGCCTCTAACTACTGAGGCATCTTCCAAAGAGCATCTCTTCTAGATCTTAATGGCCAATAGATTTGTAACGGAAGACATGACTCCCAAATATTTAAGTTATAAACTGTAGATTTAAATATTAAAACTCAAACCTTAAATTGTTTCCATTAAGCAAACGTTACAGATCTTTCAGACCATTTCATATGATTTTATTTGAATTACCAGCTGAGCTGTTGTGTTTTATACCAACTGCTATGTTGCAAGAAGTCATAGTAATAAATGGCAAATATTACTTTGGTCAAATCTGACTGTTTTAGGAATGTCATGGCATTATCAAACTTAGGTCCAAGTATATCAATTACTTTCTTGAATGGGAAAGACATGTAGATGTGGGATCATCAGATACTGATGGCACCTCCTTTCAAAACTGCAAACGACTTCCTCCAAAGTTTTGTGAAGAAGACAATCGGCTTTGAGGGCAAAATGAAATGTTATTGAAAACCATAGGTCAACACCATAAATCTCAAACATTGTGTGAAGGAAACCTTAAAATGGCACACAATCCTTGTTCTGAACTCTCCTGAGAGTTTCTTCACTTGTACTCTGACAATTGTGCTGTTTGTTTCACTGCTTCCAGCTCTCAAACCAAGAAGCTGGTTTGATTCTGCAAGAGGAAGCAAGACAGCGAAAATGGCAATTGCCATTATTTCACAGATCAGCCTGGATTTCAACAATACTGTATGACTGACAGACAAAATGGGAAGTGCTTCAAGATAGGAACCATCAGGTGTTTGGGTCAGAGCATTTTAACCAGCCATCTCTGGTGAAATGTGCACCTGGAGAAGGAGTGGTGGAAAAACTCGGCAAGAGCACCATGGTTTCCTAGGGAGGAGGCAGTACATTCCAGAGAGCAGCCCAAAATAAGAGACTGTGCATTCCTGGACTGGATGGGGGATGAAGGAAGAGGTTTAGGGTAGCCACACCCTAGAATCTTTCAGGGTATATTAATTAGGTTAGAAGGTTACAGCTTTAATCTGGCAAGATTCTGTCTATTTGATATAAGCAAATAAAGAACTGGACTCAATTGGATTTGCGCAGCATCATCTCTGGACTTGGGCCTGACACCATCTTCTCTTCACAAATTTGCACTGGCAGCCAGCTGACCAGACAGTGATCTGTCCAGGTTAACATTTGCAGAGAGCTCCCCTAATTTGCAACTGCTCCTGAATAGCATGTTAATTCCTGTTTTATGGATGAAGCCAAATACCAGTTCAGACAATTCCTTAGGCATTACGGAGGATAGAAATTCTTGAATCACTCTTAACTAGATATCCTCAGTGTAAACACTGAAATCTCCTGGGCAAGAAGCCTAGGGTAATTCTGGACCATGCTCAAGACCCCTGGCTATTTCAGGGAAAGAGGTGGATCAAGCTATCATGTCCTAACCAGCCAGATTCAGCAGCATGCCTTCAAAATTGGCTGGTTTTCAGTTGGAGCAGCTGGTCAACAAGATGGAATTTCTATAGCCTACAGTCATTTTACCTCCCCACCCTTCTGTTCTAACATATTATAATACTGTTGTATGTTTACTAGCATAAGGTGTCTCTCAGTCCTGCAGCTGTGTGGTTCAAAGGTGGTTCAAAAGTTCTAGGGTAGTAATTCAAATAGAAGTTATCACTGTGGTCAATCAATGAACGGTCTAACTACAACAAAGCTAGTGGATATGTGTGCATGTATAAGACGTCCTTTGAATTGGACTTTGCCTCCTTCTGTGATCCTTCAAATCTGATTTTTCTGGATCCAGGGTTAAGATTCAGCAATGATGTTTGTGTGTGCTTCAACTTTTCCAGAACCAAATAAGCCAACATTAGGGCAGTGAAATGATTTGCTTTCATGGGAACATAAGTCAGAACAATGATACATCATCATCATCATCATCACCACCACCACCACCACCATCATCATCATCAATATTGTTTTCTCTTTTTTCCATACACACTGCCCTACCTAATAAAAAAAGAAACTGAATTATTTATTTCTCCAGAGTTTTTCTTATCCTTCCTCCAATGAGCACATAAGATAAAACAGAATAAATATCTGTGGCCTCATTGTTTCAGCCTGCTATGCCAGAAATCCAGAGAATGTTTCAAGGCATTCAAGTTTAGGGCATTGCCCCATCGTTATGAGTAAGCTAGGACAATTGGCCAGTGTAGCAGTTTGGGATTGTCATGACTGTTGTAAGCAAGAAGCATCTTCATTGGATATCAAATAATGATTGTATGTAAAACCTGACCCTATTGCAATTTTGCTGAATGTCAAACAACAAAGCAAAATGTGCATCGAATTCCAGACAGCATGCATAAGAAAACTGGCTGGTGTGTGAGTTTTATGTGTGTATGTGTGTGTGTGTGTTGTAAGGATCTGATCCTGTAGATCAGGCTGATGGAGAAAGATATTGACACTGTGAACTTTATGTCCCACTGCTAATCCAGTTTAACGTGACCCCTACTCCTCTCTCTGCTTTTCAGCTGCTGAAAGCTATGTGTTCAGTGTCAGGTTAGACTTAATTTTCATTTAGGTTAAAATTCAAATAATTACAGTGTAATCAGATTAGGACAATGTGTCAGCTGTTTTATATTTGGCCTTGATACATGGGATGGAGATTTGCTTTATCTCTCACATAGCAGTGTTCCCAGCCAGCTTGTTAGTACTTAATCTTTTACTAAACAATAGATTTCACTTTTATTCATGAGCTATTAGATAACAAATCACTTTGTACCATTCTCCATGGACACCAAAGCTTACTCGGTCTTTTTTTTTAAAAAAATAGGAATTATCAGCACCAATGTAATTTGGTTACAAGACAGTTGATAAAAGAAGATTATGTCCAGCTTCCCAGCAATGCTCTGAAAGTTAAATATCAAGGAAGCCAGAAATCCTTTCTTCCTTCCCTCCTTCTCTGTGTGAAAGACAAAATGTACATGACAAATAGAACATGGTTATTAAACCAATCAAATGAAACCATCCCTCATCCCCGCCCAAATGGTAGATTGATTCTATTGTAAAAGTGTAATCATGGCCAGCAACTGATAGCCATCTTCTCCCCTAATCAACAAATAATTGTGGATAAAGAAACATGAAAAGTAGGACTTAGCAATAGGACATTTATCAGACTTTGACCCAGAATTTGATTTCATTGTTTTCAATATTTTTATTGCAGGATTCATCAACAAAAGTACAATCTCTGCCCACAGCACAGCATTATATTTTAACTAGGCAAACCATGACTCATTGGGTCATCATTTCAGATATATTTCCTTCCCTGAATCAATAAACAGAATGACTATGGGTTGGCAAAATAGTAGTGGGAGAAAGAATGAGTTCTGACTACCTGCAGGCTTCCCCATTGACTTTGCTTGTGAGAAGCTGGCAGGGAGCATTGGAAATCACAACCACATGTCTCCAGGTTCTTGCGATGGCACAGTGGTGCTGCAAGATGTTGTTGTTGTTGCAATGCTCGCAACTTTGTCAATACAACTATTCTGAAGAACCTTGAAATTTCAATCCCACAGGAGTAATGGGTCCCAGATTTTGGATGCATTCTTTAAGTTAACCCATCTGAGGTACCTTGATTCAAAAACTGTTGCTCTCTGATGCACCATTTCACCCAACTGAAGTTCACAAATGACAGGAGAGATTTAGCAGTATATAGATGTAGAAATTGTAAAATGTACCTCTGCATCACAACCACATAGGGATGCTAATTATCTAGACTTGGTTTTCCAGCGAGTCTCAGGATGGACAAGTGCAATTTAAGACATCAAAAGTTTGGTTGTTCATTGCACTTAACATTGATGTTTCCACTGTGAGTTAAATGTCAGACTGGAGCTGACTTTCAGCCCTGTTAAGAAGCATTCTGTAATTTCTATATCTACATTTCACTGTGTTTCACATGACTGGCTGCTGAGAGTAGAGAAAATCTAATTCACCTTTAAGTGGCCATTTAAAAAAATCTCTCTCCAGCCCACCCCCAAGTCTTTATAAGAAATAGATTATTTAATTAGTGCTAAATAATTTTTGTCTGTGATGGAAATGCTTGATTATTATTCATGTAATGTCAAAAATGTTTAGCATTTGATTTGGATCAAAGCTGTAAATCTGCAGTATTGAATTAGAAGTAGAAAAACATTACCCAAAATGGCAGTGCCTGGAAAGATCAATTATTTAATTAGTGCTGCAATGCTTTTACATTTACATTATTTGCTGTAATGCTTTTACATTTTACATTATTTGTTTGATAAATAGTTTACTGTATATTTGTGTGTGTGTGCATGGATAGATAAATGCATATTTGGAGAGAACAAGAGACAGAGGAAAAGATTTGTTTTTAGTATTTACAAATAATACAGTGGAGATTTTGTCACTAAGTTCCAAGATTTATATTCTTTTCCATACTATAAGAATAACTTAATGTACTTAGTCTGGTCTGGTCAATCTTTTATTAATGTTATTTCAAGCATTACTTATATAAATGTAGTAATTCTCTTTGTCCACTTATCAAGATTATATCTTTTGAAATTATATCTTTGTTTTAAATAAATAAATAATAAAACGAAGGGGGAAAAGGGGGAAGGAAAAAAGAAAGAAAAAAAGGAGGAGAAAGAGGCAGCAAAATTGAGTCATTAAGTCAAAAAGTATTTTATTTTTATTTTCAAGTTAAAAATGAACACGGCAATGATACAGGATCTGAATAATTATAATCATTAAAAACAACCTGAATCATTATAGTAAAGATGTATGTGGCAAGCCATAAGCCAATGTTCTGCTGTGGTTAAAGCTTTGGACTAAGTCTGAGGAAAATCCTGTTCAAATCTTATCTTTAGCCAAGAAATTTCACTGGGTGATTTTGGTCCAGTGCTTTTTTTTTTTTTTTTTGCCCCAATCTTCTTCATTGGATTATTGCTGAAGGGAACAAAAGCTTATGGGACATTCTCAAGAGGCAAGTCATACATTGAATAAACAAATATGCCTCTTTGTATGCTTCTTCTTCTTCTTGTGCCATATCCGTTATCGGACGTTGGCGATCATGTTGGCGATCCTGTTTTTATCAGCAGCCGCACGAAAAAGTGCTGCTGAGTTTTGTTCAAACTTTGTATGCTACTGCATAGAAATGTCTGTTGGAAAGACAGAATGGTTAAAACCTGTCTACATCTTGGGAGATTTTCCTGTTATTTTTTGTTATATATTTGTGTTTTATTATTTATGTATTTAAAACAAAGATATAGTTTCAAAGATATAATCCTGATAAGTGGACAAAGAAAAACATTCCACTTTAAAAAAGATCAGCCTTTCTACAATCTAAATATTGGAAGTCTTCCATCTATTGATGGAAGTAACACTGGGAAAGCACAGAAGGACAGTGATTTGATGACTGTGTCCCATGAATGTGCTATAACAAATGATTATTTATTCAATTTTCAAAAAGAGAATGCTTTATCACTATATTGCATTTTTGTGAAGGACCCATTCCTTGGGCATAGGCTAAGTCCAAACCAAATGGGAATACTGATTGTGGCTGGTTCATCAGTATCAGTTTATTCTCTTTTGGTAACTATCAGATTTCTAGTTGAGGGTTGTTATCACATCTATTTTTGAGATTTGTAGAACTACAAAATCTTATCACTAGAAAGCAGCAAAGAGTTAAAGCTTTTTGTGTCTCTGCTTCCATCTAGTGGTCTTTCAAAATTTTGTATCCCAGATCTGGAAGTTCTAATAATTTGAAAGACCTTTTATCAGTTCAGCTGATATAGTAACCTTCATTCTTTCATAGTAAGAAGTTTGTTTTTTTGACAATTATTAATTAAACTTGTAGTTTCTGTTTATTTTATTGCAATGTTGTTATTATTTATGAGGGCAATTTGGAAATAAACCTCCGTTTGGTTATAAATGACAGACACTCTGAGTTTTTGTAATGTTTCACAGTAGACTTCTGAATTGATGGTTGAATCGCACTCCATGAACTTCACTAGCAGCACTCTTTTGGCATCTTCACATTGGGTGGGATTTTCTATGGCACCACTTCTGGTGTGGTATTGGTTCATGATAATGCTTGTCTGCACATTGCTAGACGCACCCAAGAACTTTTGAAGCAGTTCTGTTGGGATGTTTTTGATCACTTCCCCTATAGCCCAGATTTGGCGCCGAGTGACTACTACTAAGGAATTTCAAACCTTGTAAGACATTATGACAAGTGCCTCAATTTGAATGGTGAGTATGTCAAAAACTAATGTAATGTTGTAGCTTTCTAATGTGTATAATAAAAGTTCTGTATCTGCGAGTGTCTGTCATGATAACCAAATGGAGGTTTATTTCCGAATTGCCCTTGTATTAAATATTATTTATTGCCTTTGAAAAGTTTTCATCAGTTTCAGCTAATCCAAAATGGGGATTGGCAATAAAATCTGAATTTGCTAGTTATTTGCCATCTGCGCTAGCTATATTTCCATTGCTAAGGAAAATTCATGTACGTTTTACAGATTTTAAGTTTGAAAACTCCAGCAATTTAGGACATGTTTTCCTGCAGGAGTATTGCTGACCTCTGTATCATCCAGGGCCTTCCTCTAAATTCCCAAGCATTTCAAGAACTGTTTAGTGCCTTTTGAGCTTTTTTTTTTTGTACTGTTCTTAGATTTACTTTATTTTTTATGCTGATAGTTTTAGTTTGGTATTATAATATGCTGTTTTATGTAATTGTTTTTGCTTTGCATTTTCAGTGTGCATAATATTATTGCTTAGACAACTCAAGTTACCCCACGGTCTAAAAACTGAATGAGTGAACAAGTGAATGAATAACTTTTCATCTTCTTGCCTCTCCTTGACTTCCTTTATTCCTAACATAGGAACTTGCCTTTTGCTTATTCTCTGCTCCAAATCACCACGAAAGAACTTTTGGATATACTTTGACCACATCTTCCATAGTTCTTGACCACTGGAGTTTTGATTGGGATTTAATGTACTTAATTAAATATTTAGTTATTATGGCCAACAATTGGGACTTAAGGGAATCAGAGTACAACACCATCTAACGAGCCGTGGGATTCTCAATCTTAACTGCATTGTTAGCAATGTCTTCATTTCTATAGACCTCAATATTTGCAAGGAATATTGTCTTGTTCCTTCTTGGCGTCTTGAATTGCTTGAGACAGCCAAGAGAGTCAAAGTAGCTGTTCTGATTATGAATGCAGCCTAGATAAATTCTGAATTGTTTCTAGTTTTTCTAAGCAAAGCTGGGAACTCCACAGAAGAAATACCACCTCAATTCTTTTTCTTTATGCCTTCTTTAAAAAAAATAAATCATTTTTTTTAATGTAAAAAAGCTTTTTCATCTTATCAAAAGCAGCCAAATTGGAAAAGCCAGGAGATTATTTGAATGGTCTTACAGTCTGATTGCTAATGTTCTAAGTGTGCTTGAAGTGTCTGCTTGTTTAAACTCCGAGGGGCTGCGTTTTTTATTACGTTGTCTGAAGTGTGATGGGCAAAGAGCCATTCAAAATGAGGTAGCTTGGCCAGATGCTGAGCTTCATAAAGCCCGGCTATACAATATTTATTTAAAGCGGATTTTGGCTTGACATAAAGACAGCCTGATGGTAGCAGATGTGAATCAACGCCATGCTTCTTTGACAGTCCTGCAACTTGTGCAGCTGCTTTGGTCAACCAACCGCTTTTTAGACTATAATGAATATTTGGCACTGAAACAAAAACACAACAGCTCTTTCCCCACGGAGGCATGTGCCTGAACTGCTCAATGAAAGTACACAAAAGAGCTTTTGGCAAACAGCAGGGAAACTGGGCCAGGGACCTTGAGGACTGTAAAATACAAAAGTTGTTTGTTCTTGGCATGTTTGCTTTCAGGCTGTTAAATGTATGGAAATCTTTCCGAGTTCACTATCCCTCTCGTCAAAATTCTCTCAGGCTTTTTGGCAATTGGTTTTGTTATCAAGCCATTTTCAAACTCTCTATCTTTAGGGATTCTTTTGACATTGACTTGTTTGCTGAGGACCTCCCTGCGTAGCTGCATCAGGCCAAGAATTCTGGGGCAGACTTGGAGAATCATGCACAGCCTTGAATTCCAGCCATTGGAGACTAAATCTATTTGATTTTCAGGTCACCTTGTGTAGACAAAACACATAACCTAGACCCAGATCCGGTGTACTCCACGTAGATGTGACTCACAAGAAAAAAAAAGATCATATAAGTACTTGAGGGAACTGTACTCTTCAATGTTCTCTTCCTGAAGAAGGTCAGGAAAAAAATCATGGAATTCTCCATGATTTATATGATCTAGCCAATTCAAAACAATCACACTTCGCAATCCTTGAATAATGACATAATAACATTTTCATTAGGTGTGTGCTGTTTTCAAACAACTGACCTTGATTAAATCCTGCCCTTTTTTCCTGCTAGGGAGATTCTGAAAAACATATGCCTTTAAAAATGGGTCCATGTACAGTCGTACCTCAGTACGTGTCAATTGGTTCCGGGAAGTGTGCTGAGTACTAAAAATGATGAGTGCCAAACAAACCATGTGACTGACTATGTGACCCTTTGTTTCAGCTGAGAAGGACTTCCTGTCTGTTGCATTTCCTATGTCAGTGACTTTTCCAGTATGGCCGACTTCCTGTCCGCCCTCTGTGGTTATCCCCCTCTTCCTTTTGCAGCAACCTTCCTGGCACGGCTGACTTCCTGTCCATTCTCCACACAGTGCATTGAGTACCAAATAAACAACAAGTACTGGGATAACATTTTCACATCAAAATGCACTGAGTACCAAACTCAATGAGTTTTGAAGCAGTTGACTACTGAGGTATCACAGTATATTTGTTAGAGCTACGATATTTGAGCTGCAAAACCCTAGACAACCACAAGATGGCAGGAAAGAGTTGAATTTTTTTTGTCTCTCTTTGCTTCCATCTAGTGGGCATCTCAGTTTTTGCAACTGAGACATACTAGTTCAAATATATGTATATCTGAAATATATATGTTTACCTGAAATGTGGTGCATTTAACATCATCCAGTTTACTTGTAAATAAAATAACACTGCACACATTCTACTTAAACATCCATAAGATTGTTGTAGACCATACATGGTTAGTACTAGCGAATCCTGGCTGTGGCAATTACATTGACCTGAAACCAGTCTTGCAATTTCTCAAAAGTTTTCTTGCCCTGAAGCAGAGGTCTCTGTTTTCCTATTTTATTCTCAGGAAGCTTGAGAAATTTCTGCCAAATTTCTCGGGTTGGCATTTTTGAAATCATTTCATTATTAGGAGTCATGGAGAGTGCTGTGCATTTTTCATTACTGTAAACTCTCCCTGGTTATCTAAACTGAAATAAAAAAGTTGAGGGGAGAATTATCTTATGATATATATATTTTCATCTGTGAAACATTGGAATATGTATCAATATAATAAATAGTTTTTCCTAAATCTTCTTGATTTCTGATGTTCTCCCTCCTTTCCTCCCTCCCTCTCAATCACATGTGTGTTTGTTTGTTTGTTTGTTTATGTGTGTGTGTGTATAAGTGAGCATTGGGTGGTTATCTATATTTTAAGCTCTAAATTCTAGTGGGTGGGAAGCAGTATGGCACGAGGGATTAAAGAATTGCTTTGGAATTGATGTCTCACACACACACATCCCGGATGCCTTGTCATCCTGTTATCTTGCAGTTCCAGGCTTTATTCGACAAATGTGAATATCTAAATAAACATCTACATCAGTTATATTTGAAATTCAAAATGCCAACTTTGCATTCTGAAATTTTCAAGCATATAGTTGGACGAAATTTAATTTCAGCTCGGATTGCAGTAGTATTTCTTAGTCATCTTCCTTCCTTATCTGTAGCAAAGCATTTTGCAGCAACGGCCAAATATACAAAAGTCATCTTCGGTTAAGACTAGGGTAAAACTACAGAATATTTTATTTCATCATTTGATTTCTAACTCACTAATAAGACATGCTCCAGCCCATTCATTCCCCTCAGCATTATGTGCGTGAGTGTGTGTGTGTGTGTGTGTGTGTGTGTGTTTAATGATTATTATGGGTGATGATGTATCAAATACAGATACTCCTTGACTTATGACTGCAATTGAGCCCAAAATTTCTGTTGTTAAATGAGACATTTGTTAAGTGAGTTTTACGTTCTTTCTTTCTTTCTTTCTTTCTTTCTTTCTTTCTTTCTTTCTTTCTTTCTTTCTTTCTTTCTTTCTTTCTTTCTTTCTTTCTTTCTTTCTTTCTTTCTTTCTTTCTTTCTTTCTCTTTCTTTCTTTCTTTCTTTCTTTCTTTCTTTCTTTCTTTCTTTCTTTCTTTCTTTCTTTCTCTTTCTTTCTTTCTTTCTTTCTTTCTTCACTGCCACCATCACAAATAGCAATAGCAATAGCACTTAGACTTAATATACCGCTCCTTCATGGATTACTGCCTTGTCATGGCGAAGGGGCTTGCGTAACTCAATGAAGTTATGAGCTATGCCGTGCAGGGCCACCCAAGACGGACAGGTCATAGCAGAGAGTTCTGACAAAATGTGATCCACTGGAGAAGGAAATGGCAACCCACTCCAGTATCTTTGCCATGAAAACCCCATGGACAGTACTAAAAGGCAAAAAGATATGACGCTGGAAGATGAGCCCCTCAGGTCGGAAGGTGTCCAATATGCTACTGGGGAAGAGCAGAGGGCTAGTACTAGTAGCGCCAGAAAGAGTGACGCGACTGGGCCAAAGCCGAAAGGACGCTTAGCTGTGGATGCATCTGGTGGTGAAAGGAAAGTCCGATGCTGTAAAGATTTTTTCTCCATAGGAACCTGGAACGTAAGATCCATGAATCAAGGCAAACTGGACGTGGTCAAACAAGAGATGACAAGACTGAACATCGACATCTTAGAATCAGCGAACTAAAATGGACAGGAATGGGTGAATTTAATTCAGAGGACCATCAGGTATACTACTGCGGGCAAGAATCCCTCAGAAGAAATGGAGTAGCCTTCATAGTCAATAAAAGAGTAGGAAAAGCAATACTGGGATACAATCCCCAAAATGACAGAATGATCTCAGTGCGAATCCAAGGCAAGCCATTCAATATCACAGTAATCCAAGTCTATGCCCCAACCACTGGTGCTGAAGAGGATGAAATTGACCGGTTCTATGAAGCCCTACAGCACCCTATAGAATCAACACCAAAAAATGATGTCCTTATCATCATGGGGGATTGGAATGCTAAAGTAGGAAGCCAAAAGATAAATGGAATAACAGGCAACTTTGGCCTTGGAGTACAAAATGAAGCAGGGCACAGGCTGATAGAATTTTGTCAAGAGAATACGATGGTCATAGCAAACACTCTTTTCCAACAACCCAAGAGACGTCTCTACACATGGACATCACCAGACGGTCAACACAGAAATCAGATTGACTATGTGCTCTGCAGCCAAAGATGGAGAAGCTCTATACAGTCAGTAAAAACAAGACCAGGAGCTGACTGTGGCTCAGATCATGAGCTTCTCGTTGCAAAATTTAGGCTTAAATTGAAGAAAGTAGGAAAAAACACTAGGCCACTCAAGTATGAACTAAATCATATCCCTGATGAATATACAGTAGAGGTGACAAATAGATTTAAGGAATTAGATCTGATAGACAGAGTGCCTGAAGAACTATGGACGGAGTTTCGCAACATTGTACAAGAGGTAGCAACTAAAACCATCCCAAAGAAAAAGAAATGCAAGAAAGCAAAATGGCTGTCTGAGGAAGCTTTGCAAATAGCTGAGGAAAGAAGGGAAGCGAAAGGCAAGGGAGAAAGAGAAAGATACACCAATTGAATGCAGAATTCCAGAGAATAGCTAGAAGAGATAAGAATGCCTTCTTAAATGAACAGTGCAAAGAAATAGAAGAGAACAATAGAATAGGGAGAACCAGAGATCTCTTCAAGAAAATTGGAGATATGAAGGGAAAGTTTCATGCAAAGATGGGCATGATAAAGGACCAAAATGGCAGGGACCTAACAGAGGCAGAAGAGATTAAGAAGAGGTGGCAAAATTACACAGAAGAACTATACAAGAACGAGCTTAGCATCCCTGATAACCACGATGGGGTGGTCACTGACCTCGAGCCAGACATCCTAGAATGTGAAGTGAAATGGGCCTTAGAAAGCTGAGCAACAACAAAGCTAGTGGAGGTGACAGTATTCCAGCTGAGCTATTCAAAATCTTAAAAGACAATGCAGTAAAAGTGCTACACTCAATTTGCCAGCAAATTTGGAAAACTCAACAGTGGCCACAGGATTGGAAAAGGTCAGTTTACATTCCAATTCCAAAGAAAGGCAATGCCAAAGGATGTTCAAACTATCGCACCATTGCACTCATTTCACATGCAAGTAAAGTTATGCTTAAAATCCTACAAGCTAGACTCCAGCAGTATGTGGATCGAGAACTTCCAGACGTACAGGCAGGATTTCGAAGAGGCAGAGGAACTAGAGATCTATTTTCTCTTGAGAAACCTATATGCAGGTCAAGAAAGCAACAGTGAGACTGGACACGGAAACACTGATTGGTCAAACTTGGGAAAGAGTCTGCAAGGCTGTATTTCGTCTAGCTGCCTATACTTAAGCAGAGCCCAAACATGAGAAAGCAGGCTAGATGAATCAAAAAGTTGGAAATCAAACTTTAAGAAAACCAAATCATGGCATCCGGCCCTCTCAATTCCTGGCAAATAGATGGGGAAGAAATGGAGGTAGTGACAGATTTTATCTTCCTGGGCTCCAAGATCACCACAGATGGGGACTGCAGCCAAGAAATTAAAAGACGCTGCTCCTGGGGAGAAAGCTATGGCAAATTTAGACAGCATACTAAAAAGCAGAGACATCACCCTGCCAACAAAAGTACGTATAGTCAAGGCCATGGTTTTCCCAGTTGCAATGTATGGCTGTGAAAGTTGGACCATAAGAAAGGCTGAGCGCAAAAGAATTGAGGCCTTTGAACTATGGTGCTGGAGAAGACTCCTGCGAGTCCCTTGGACTGCAAGGCGATCAAACCGGTCAGTCCTAGAGGAGATCAACCCTGACTGCTCCTTAGAAGGCCAGATACTGAAGTTGAAACTCAAGTACTTTGGCCACCTAATGAGAAGGAAGGACTCACTGGAGAAGAGCCTAATGCTGGGAAAGATTGAGGGCAATAGAAGAAGGGGACGACAGAGAATGAAGTGGCTGGATGGAGTCACTGAAGCAGTAGGCGTGAGCTTAAATGGACTCCAGAAGATGGTAGAGGACAGGAAGGCCTGGAGGAACGTTGTCCATGGGGTTGCGATGGGTCGGACACGACTTCGCAACTAACAACAACAACCGCTCCACAGTGCTTTACAACTTTTTCTAAGCGGTTTATAGCATATTGCCCCCAACAATCTGGGTCTTCATTTTACCGACCTCAGAAGCATGGAAAGCTGAGTCATCCTTGAGTTGGTGAGACTCGAACTGCCAAACTGCTGGCAGCCGGCAGTCAACAGAAGCAGCCTGCAGTACTGCATTCTAACCACTGCGCCACCAGGGCTCTTGAGTCAATTGCAAAGTGTCTGAATTTTGATCATGTGATCATGGGGATGCTGGAAAGGTCGTAACTGTGAAAAACAGTCATGTCACTTTTTTCAGTGCCATTGTGATTCTGAATGGTCACTAAACGAACTGTTGTAAGTCGAGGCCTATCTGTATGGTATGTTTCAATCTTACAGTCTACCTGTGCTAATGGGCAGAAAGGACTTGTTTTTTAAAGGATGGAGTAAACGAGTAGTGGGAATCTGAGGGTATCTTCAGTTCAAGCTGGCTTTTGACCCATTTGATTAAATGACATTGCGTATTTTGTGACCTATATTGGTGGCGTCTCCTTTTTCTTTCAGTTTATATGAAGTCGACACAAAGCTGGTCTTTTCCTTTGCAATGTTGGAACCTGTGGGCAGTATAGTACAATGCTTGCCTCTCAAACCCCCCAGCGACCTGATACTTTATACACAGGCTGATCCCTTGCGATAAAAAAACACTAGTCAATTTCCTCTTTGGTTGGCAACTGAATGGAAACTAATCAAGGAGAGAAGCAACCTGGAACTAAGGGGAAATTTCCTGAAAGTTAAAACAATTAATCAGTGGAACAACTTATATCCGGAAGTTGTGGGTGCTCCAAAACTGGAGATTTTTAAGAAGAGATTGGACAACCACTTGTCTGAAATGGTATAGGGTTTCTTGCTTGAGCAGGGGGTTGGACTAGAACAGGGTAGGCAACCTTGGCTCTTTTATGACTCGTGGACTTCAACTCCCAGAATTCCTGAGCAAGCCATGCTGAGGGGGAAGGGAGAGGTTTCCATGCTGAGCCATGCTGGCTCAGGAATTCTGGGAGTTGAAGTCCACGAATCATAAAAGAGCCAAGGTTGCCTACCCCTGGACTAGAAGATCTCCAAGGTCCCTTCCAATGCTGTTATTCTGTTATTGGCTACTGTGCTCAAAAGAAAAGTTACTGTCCAGTGAAAGGGATCTTTGAAATACTGTAGTCTGACTTAATTTTGGCAGTGTTATCCTGGGGGCTGTCTGTACTGTTTAGCCACAGAGCAGCAAGCAACTTTGCTTAGAAAAAAACTAGGATATACATCTGAGTTAGGGTTAGGGTTGCAAAACTGTCAGTATGATATCGTCACATCTTGAGGTGCTTTTATATGCAGTCCAAAGATGATGATAAGGTTGCTTGGATCTTCATCTTCGTTATTATGAACCATCACGCCTTACATAGTAATCAATCTTAGAGTAGAGCCAGGGAGAGGAGATTTTTGTTTCATCTGAATCTATAGTAGCTCAGTGGGTGGGAGTCTGAATAAATGAATGAATTAATACTATTTTTCATGTTTTCCTGTTGATCAGCTGGAGGGAACATTGGCTGGCTGAAGGTGACCTCAGCAAGTTCCAT
Organism: Azemiops feae; assembly: GCA_023970755.1. Classification (NCBI taxonomy): domain Eukaryota; kingdom Metazoa; phylum Chordata; class Lepidosauria; order Squamata; family Viperidae; genus Azemiops; species Azemiops feae. The sequence goes on from JALGBA010000069.1 coordinate 110,198, forward strand.
GGCTTTTGAGACCACCAGCAATGAAAACAACTCCAGGTTGATTTGTAAGAAACTGTGAACCATTAAACAATCAATTTAACTGCTTAAATGGTTCCAGTGTGGAGCTACATGGATTTTTTTTTATGCTTAAGCTTTTTAAAAACACTGAACAAATGTTAGCAATTGGAGTCCAGGCTGATGTAATCTCTTTTTGGAACTTCTTAATTCTCCAAGTGTCACACTGACACTGCTATGCCCAAAACTGCTAGTGTGCTATACTTATTCAAGGCAGTTACTGAGCAGCAAATGTATTTTTAAGAAATACTGCCTCCAGGGCAATTTGATATCTATTAAAGGGAGTCCAGTGCAGATTCTCTCCTAGGAAACTATTTTGAATATATTTATTTTCCACATTAGTGGAGCACTATGCATCCTCTCCTTCTTTCTGTATATAAAAACAACTTTCCAAACCAAATCTTCATTTTGAAACAGACTTATTCTGAATTAAGAAGCTAATACTGAAGATTATACCCTTCATATTTGTCAACAACAACAACAACAACAACAACAATAATAATAACAATAACAACAACAACAACAACAACAACAACAATAATAATAATAATAATAATAATAATAATAATAATAATAATAATAATAATAATAATAATAATAATAATAATAATAATAATAATAATAATAATAATAATAATAATAATAATAATAATAATAAAATTGGAAGGGACCTTGGAGGTCATCTAGTTCAATCCCCTGCTCAGGCAGGAAATCCTATACCGTTTCAGACAAAAGTATATCTAGTCAAGTTTTTTGAAGAAAAATTATCAAACATTTGAAAATAATTTTTATTTTGCTTCACTTTGATTCTGTATGTGATAGAAAAGTAATCAAAGTTTTGTTCCAAATTGCAAAATTGACTGTATAAAGAGATTAAATATGAATAAATTTGTTCTATACCTGAAATGATTTTTTATGCTGGAGGCCAGGCATGTCAAACTCACGACGACACGAGACGTATCACAACTTTTCCCCCATTGCCAGCAATGGGGCGGGCGCGGTTTCAGCGTGACGCTTTCGGCCCATGGGCTGGCAGTTTGACATGCCTGCTCTAGGCATTCGAAATGCATATATACATATATATATATGTGTGTGTGTGTGTGTGTGTGTGTGTGTGTGCACGTGCGCATATATATTCTGACCACTATTTTTTAAACCATTAATTATAACATACACAAAAATGACAGGTATTGTCAACGGTGCAATTTGCAAGCCAGGGATCAGGTGTCTGTCAATGCATGCAACATCAGATTGTGTCGTAGAAGATCTTTATGGCCACAGTGTATGTAGGATTAGACCCATAAGAGATGGAGAATGATAGGAAAGGAGGACAGAGATAAGAGGAAAATAAGATGAGCAGATGGTTAAGCAGGAACAAGAAAATGAAAACATTTGCAATGCCACAGAAGTGTAAATAGAATGTGAGATGAGCTGAAAACACAGACAGAAGTGGTATTAAAAAAACCTCATACTGACAAGTGGAATCAATTAAATGTTCTGAAAAACCAGGAATAATGCTGAAGAATTCTGTGACATGATTGTGATGGTTACTAAGCCCTTTAAAAAACTCCTGTTTGAATACTCAAAATTGTTGTAACAACAACAGCTACTACTACAACCAGGGGGGTCTGGGTCTGCTCCATAAAAGTTTAAATTGGAAAGTTAGGAAGACAGCAGAGGGAATTTTATCTGGGGAAAATGAATGCAGTTGTCAGTTCCCATAGGCCAATGTAGAAGTTGATGTTGCCATGGCACACTCAACCATTCTGTGGGCAAAAACCCCCACATTGACTTGGTCTATAGGCATCAAAGGTCTGAAGGAGCACTATGGAGAGTTTGGTTTTTTTGTTGTTGACCAGGCTGGGAATTGCAGCTGCTGAGCTCTTCTAGAAGTAAATCACTTTGATCAGCAGCCATTCCACTGTTCATTTATGAGGTGATCAAACTTGTCCTCCACATGAGCACTTTCTATTCCTCTTGTGTCACATCCATTGGGTTTTAAACAGCTCCATCAAGAACCTGTCTCCTTTTATTGCTTACATGGAATGTGAAGACTTTAAAATGAACATTGTCCGGGACCAATGTTCTATTTTCTGTTTATATATGTTTATTATGGAGAAAACGTGAGAAAAGGTAAATTCAGGACCTCCAGGATAAATGTAAAAAACAACTGTTTAATAGCTAAGCTTTCGGCGGTCCCCTGCCGATGTCATCAGAGTAAAAAACCAGAGGTTTGAAAGTCTGCTTATAAAGCCGGCTGTTTCAGTGCTCTGCTCATCGAGCACGTAACTGGTCTACCCGCCCCCAGACATCACTTTGGATTCCAACTACCAGCCCAAATTCTGGGCCAGGTATGTCGATGACACGTTTACCATCATCAAACGCCAGGATAGTGCCAGGTTCATGAAGGAATTAAACTCAGTCTACCCAGATATTCAGTTTACAGTGGAAGAGGAGACCAATGGCATTCTTGCATTTTTAGATGTGCTGGTCAGCCACCAAACCAATGGCACTCTCCACACGACCATCCACCGAAAAATGACACATACAGGCAGGATTTTGCATTATAGGAGAAACCACCCCACATCACATAAGATCGGCTGCATTAGAACATTGTTTAAGCGCATAGGCACTCACTGCAGCACGAAGAAAGCAAAAACTGAGGAACGGAATCACCTTTATCGCATATGCAGGCGCAACAGTTACCCAGTGGACTTTATCCAACAATACAGCAGACAACAAGAGCCTCGCAGTACACAAAATAGACAAACAACTACAGTCTGGACAACATTACCGTACATCAATGGCATATCAGAGGCAACGGCATGGATATTGGCACCATATAATATCAACATAGCACATAAGTCGAATCAAACCCTACGTACGAAGGTAATGTGCCCTAAAGAGCCACTGCCCAATGAAGAAAGATTGTTGGTTATTTATAGAGTTAAATACAATGATTGCCACTGTAATTACATCGGGGAGACGACTAAATGACTCAAGACCAGGATCCATGAGAATAAATTGGCCATTAGACAACATGAGCAACATTCACAGGTGTGGACCCATATGGCCAGCAACAACCACTCATTTGATCTTGCAGGAGCGGAGGCCATTACCCAGGACACTTCCAAAGGTGGCCGATTACTCAAAGAGGCCTGGCTATCAAACAAACATTCAATTAACCACCACATAGACTTGCTGCCGGCTTACCAGGCACTAAGAAAATATGAGCAACAATGGAAGAACTCACAACGAGTACAAAGAGCGCCGCCCACACATAGGAGGGAGGGGGATAGACAAGATCAAAGTTGCCTGCTTATGCGACAGCAAGGAATTACAACAAGTGTAAAGGAGGAAACATCAACACAACTCGCTCAAGAGCCAAGTGACAACAGGGTGACATATACGATGGGAGGAACATTACCATGTGCAAATACACAATACCTGATGAGAGCCACAAGATGAGATATACCGGAGGGCGATTTGACAACAACAATAAACATCCAGAAATGAGCGGAGCAGGAGTGGGAGGCAATAATGGGAGGAGAGGAGGTGCTGGAATCTAAAAGCACGCAGGCGAATGTGACGCGGCTAGAGAGAATACGGTCGACAGGGGCAGGTAGACCAGTTATGCGCTCGATGAGCAAAGCACTGAAACAGCCGGCTTTATAAGCAGACTTTCAAACCTCTGGTTTTTTACTCTGATGACATCGGCAGGGGACCAATGAAAGCTTAGCTATTAAACAGTTGTTTTTTACATTTATCCTGGAGGTCGTTGTTTTTCTACTGTTAATATGAACATACCCGGGATTCGTATTTTTAAAGTAATTAGGGATATAAGGCTGCTTGAGCTGTAATTCACTCCACCTTCATTTACACAAACAGCTTGGATGGAATTGAGAAGCAATAGCCCCCAAGAGTTAATGAGCACTTGCAAGTTTGCCTGTGCCTGGGGCTAATGTCACTACTAAGCCCATGGGGCATGTTGATCAACAGTCAGTCAATACTGCATCACATCTGGTGCTTAAATATGGTTCTGTCTCAGGATTCTGACATCTGGTCTGTTTCTTTAATTAATGCTACTTTATATGTGTTCAAAGGTGTCTAACTGCCATTGAAATGATTGGAGAAGCATCTAAGTGTCCGGGGCAGAAAAAGTCACTATCAATTACCATATATGGGGTTAGGAAATTTTAAAAGTTTATTCTGCAGGTCAGGTTGACAGTTAATTGTCTTCTATTTGTTTTTCTTCTAAAACATGATTGGAGTTTGGAAATGCTAGAGATGCTTACTGACTTTGCTTATAGATGCTGTTGAGAACTTATGGGTTGTTCTACTTATAGAGTGATGGGAAGGATGTAAATCCCAGTTACAAAGTAGGAGATATAAGAAACATACCCAAGACCCATAAAGGACTCAAATGCCTATACACTAACGCTCAAAGTTTAGGGAACTTGAAGTATTAGTACATGAAGGCAGATATGATATAGTTGCCATTACTGAAACTTGGTGGGATGAAACTCATGACTAGAATGCACTGACAGAAGGATACAAACTATTCAAAAGAAACAGACCTAATAAAAGAGGAGGTGAAGTTGCATTATATATAAAAGATCACTATATCTCTACAGAAATGCACAAAACCAAGGATGAAAACCTCCTAGAATCCATATGGGTCAATATAAAAAGGGAAAAAATGACATTACTATAGGCATATACTACAAGTCACCCAAACAAGCAGAAGAAATAGATGAACTCTTTGTTAAACAAATAACAAATATATGTAGATAGCATACGACAATAGTAATGGGAGACTTTAACTACCCTGATATCAACTGGGAGATAAACTCTGCAGCAAGTGGAAGATTGAACAGATTTCTAACCAACTTAGTTGACAACTTTGTCATCCAAAAGGTAGAGGAGAGAACTAGAGGAAAAGCTATACTGGATTGAATTCTTACTAATAGAGAAGAAGTAATAAAGGGAGTTGAAGTTGCCGGAACTTTGGGTGAGAGTGACTATGTCATATTGGAATTCAGTTTAATGAAACACAAGCAATAGAATATAATCCAACCAATGTCTTAAACTTTAAAAGAGCCTAAGAAAAATTCCATGGATAATTCTAAAAAATATGATCATAAAAGCCCAGTCCAACACAATACCACTGAAAAAGAAAAACTGGAAATCCAAGAAGAAATCAGCATGGTTGCACAAAGATCTATCCGATAAACTGAAAGACAAAGAGGATAAGTACAAAAAATGGCAAGAGAGACACATAACTAAGGCAGAATATCAGCAGATAGCCCGAATCTGCAAAGATGAAGACAGGAAAGCAAAGGATCAGAATAAACAAAGACTTGCAACAAAAGTCAAAGATAATTTTTAAAAAAGTTCTTTTAACATATAAATAACAAGAAAAAAGTCAAGGAAACAGTTGGTCCACTAAAGAGAGAAGATGGCAAGGAAGTAACAGGCAGTAGAGAGAAAGCAGAGCTGCTTAACTCATTATTTGCATCAGTCTTCAAGCAAAAAGAAACTGTAGCCCAACTACCAAAAACATAACTGTAAAAGACAGACTAGAAATAAAAATTAAAATAAGCAAGAAAATAGTAAGAGAATACCTGTCTGATCAGCATGCTTAAGAGGCTATTGAGTTTTAAGTCCCTCTAAAACTATTTCTAAAAATGAAGAGAATTCTTCCTAAAATTCCCAAGATGTTCTGAGAACATTCCATTGTCACAAACTGTTAAATCTCATATGGAAACGGAACACCTTTCTCAATCACTTTCCAGTTTATTGCAACTTTCCCCAATCTGCTCCTGAGGTGTTGCTAGAATTTTAGCTGCTGTCCAAGCAGATCTCTCCAACCTGTTGAGCTTTCAGATGTGCTGGAACACAATTGCCAAAATCTCTAGCCACTAATTTAAGGAACTGCAGCTGTTTCAAGAATACCTGTCTGATCAGCATGCTTAAGAGGCTATTGAGTTTTAAGTCCCTCTAAAACTATTTCTAAAAATGAAGAGAATTCTTCCTAAAATTCCCAAGATGTTCTGAGAACATTCCATTGTCACAAACTGATAAATCTCATATGGAAACGGAACACCTTTCTCAATCACTTTCCAGTTTATTGCAACTTTCCCCAATCTGCTCCTGAGGTGTTGCTAGAATTTTAGCTGCTGTCCAAGCAGATCTCTCCAACCTGTTGAGCTTTCAGATGTGCTGGAACACAATTGCCAAAATCTCTAGCCACTAATTTAAGGAACTGCAGCTGTTTCAAGAGCATCACTTTGGAGAAGTCTAATTTATAGAACAGCTTCACCATGTGGAACTCTGGCCAATTAGAACCATCTGCTACATATTCTAATTATGATTATTAAGAACCTCCCTCTCCACATTATTAATGTACACTACATCTGGACTTCTTTTTTTCAGTAGAGGGGCTCCAGCGTATCTTTGATGTGCAGTCAGAAAACTAAATACACCCAATGTGAGTTGCAAACATCACAGAACTGATCTATTACGATTGAAAAACAGGACACAATGAAAGAGACCTAGATGTTGACCAGGAATACTGAGGTTCAGAACTCTGGACTTGGACAGTTCTTTGTTTTCATGGCTAAATTTATAAAGATTTGACAAATCTTAATAATAATTCACACCAGCTATCTTTAGATAGATAGGGAGGCAGGCAGGCAGGCAGATTCCACTGACTATGCTAGTTGGAGGATTATGGTAAGATGGACCAATACATTCGGAAGGCAATAAGACATGTAAGATTGCTCTTACAGATCAGAAACCAAGGGACATATGAAGCTGTACTTGAAGGACAAAAATTAGGCATTAGTACTCTATTGACTCACAGTGACTTCACCTAGATCTGTGGGAGGAAAGTAGATACATTCTTACATATATAAGATGGAGTATGGGTCTGATTTAAATACAATTTTAGTTGTAGTGTAATTCTTTGCTGGACACATTGAAGAAGATTGTCTTTCCCCTCCAAGTGTTTTACTGACTTGTACATCACACCAGCAGAAAATCCTAACTGAGTCCCTGTATACTTTGTTATGAATTTGAATTTCCTGCTATGGACGAGAATATTTCTCTTTAGATCACTGCCATGGTAAAGATAAGTTGCTTCCATTGTTGACTCTGGCTATTCTAGTCCACACAGACACAGTTTTTAAAAGTAAGTAAAACAATCCAGTGGGGGAGATGTCTGCTTTTTATTTAGTATTTCATGTTTGCCATATTTATCTCAGGAAGGAGTCAACAGGGATAACAACAACAAAGTGCTTCCTTGATCTCTGGCTGTTGCTGATGCACCATCTTCTTTGCAAGTTCCTTGGGCTGTAATGTACAGAATGGGACAATTCGCCGCAGCCAACTCACCATGGCCATCTTGCCACAGTCAATTCACTGTGGCCAACTCACCACCGTGGGACAACTCTCCACAGGAGAATTCAACAATGCAATTTAATTATTTAAAATAATTACAACATGATTTTAATTTTTGCCATTCACATTTCATTTTGTCCTTTCTTTGGCATCCTTTCTTTGATGATTCTATTCCACCATTTGTTCAATATTAGTGTAACTCTTGTCCTGTGGTCAGTTGTCCCACGATGAGTTGGCCATGGTGAGTTGGCATGTGGCAAGTTGGCCATGGTGAGTTGGCTGTGGCGAGTTGTAATGTGACCTTCCTCCAGTCCACCCAACACAGTCAGACCTGTGTTTTTTCTTGCTGGACAACTGTCCAATTCATTGTTACAGCTAAAGTTGTGTTAGAACTCTGTGGATGAACAGCATGGATTCAGTTATAATTGAGTGCTGGCATTCAGATTAAATAGAATGACTCTGCAATAAAGATTTACGGTATGCAATTCTCTATGTATCCAATACCATTGCAACATGCCTGCTTATAAAATCCTGAATTAGTTTCCTAACTTTTCCATCAGCAGTTTGCTGATGCAGAGGCTTGTTTTGACATTCCAGTGACTATCAGTAATCTCTGATAGGAAAGTAATTTCCCAGCCTCATTTTCTTTCCATAATCACCCAACAAGATCTCCAATCTTACTTGTCGAATGTATGAGACACTGTCGTCTATCACATTTCAAAATATGAAATGCAAACAAAGGCATTTCCCTGACAGGGCCGGTCTTCAAATGTCTCACTTCATGTTTTGCTTTGTTACGTGCATACACTTCAGTTGCAACCATCTGCTTTGTGAATTTGCATAATCCTGGAGCTGCCGACTTCAAATGAAGAGCAAGGAACAGATGATTTGCTATTCAACTAATGTGAAGGGGCCTGATTTGAGGACAAGGAGAATCCCACTGCTGGGCATCAGCCTCAAAGGTCACCATTAAATTGCTCATGGTAGGAAATTGATAGCTTAAACTGCAATAGGCTCCCCATTCTTTATGATGGCCTGATTCTGGCAACTGCTGAAAAATGAAGTGTTGTTAGAGGCAAGATTTAGCACTATGACCTGTGCCAGGGAACCCATTTCACCAGCAACCAAGGCAATGGACCAGGGCATTAAGGAAATCAGCTAACTGGACAGAACCAGTCTGGTGTAATAGTGAAATCATTGGAATAAGAGTGAACAGTCCCTCGTTCTAATCCACTGGATGACTTTGGGCCAGTCAATTTTCTCTCAGCCCAATTTAGTTCATCAAATTATTGTGGGGGAAAAACTAACTCTTGTGCCGGGCGTAGGTACGAGCAGCTACCAAATAACAATATTACTAAAAATCTTTATTGCCTGATCATTTCCTCTTCCTGTGTAACCTCCATCACATCATTACAATCAGTCCCTGTTTTAATTCCTACAGGATGACTAGGGGTTATTTACCCCCATGTTGATCTTCCAATGTTCAATTATGATTACACATAGTCCTAGCGACCACAACTGGGATTGCAACTCTTTCAATAAACATCAGGGTAACTAAGGAGAAAATCAGGTAACTGCAATGGGCTTATAACGTTAATTCCGATTCTGTTGTTAAGCGAACTTCTATACTAGTTAAGCAAGACATCACGTGACTTTGACTTGCAATTTTACTTCTGCATTTTCCATTAACTCTGCTTGTTGGAAGCCAGTTGTCAAGCACACAAATGGTGAACACATGATTGCAGGACACTGACATGGTTGTCAATGTGAGAATTGGCCACAAAGCTAATTTTTTTTCACCGTTGTAATTTTGAATGGGCATTAAATGAGGCAGTCAGTAAGCGGGAACTACCTGTATGTCTCTCTGACATGATGATTAATGATTAGTAGAGTTTGTTATTATAAAGCTATAAATGTTTTTAAAAATCCTAGTTATACCACACACAAAGGATAAAAGAGTAAATAAATTAGAGAAATCAACCAATCTCTTTCCCCTAACAATAGTTTAATATATACAGAGAACTAATCAATATATTCCTGGTGAATATTGAACCAGTGTGACATTCAGAAAGCAAAAACATTGCATATAATAGAAATGGAAATAGAAACAACATCTGAGAAAGCAGAATTTATACATAGCAAATAAGGCAACATGATTAAAATGGGCATACTAGGCTGCAGTGGACCCAAAACATTATTTTCTGTGGATTGAAACTGTCACCTAAACAAATGAAGGTCTTCTCCTGAATTAAGAAAGGAAGCAGTCAAAAAACTCTTTTCTATCTGAAGATTTTGTTACCGTACATCATAACACCATAATTTCAAATAGTCATTAAATGAGGCAGTTGGTAAGTAAGAACTACCTGTCTTTCTGTAGCGATGACTAACAATTGGTATTATTAATATCTAGTTTACTTAACCTGACCACTACTGGTTTAAAAAAAGTGAAACGTTTTCAGAAGAGGATACTTCTGAATCTGCAAAATCAGTCACTTGTGCCTGATATATGTATACTATAGTTTTATAATACAGGTAGTCCTTGACTTACAACAGTTCATTTAGTGACTGTTCAAAGTCACAATGTAATTGAAGAAAGTGATCTATACCGTTTTTCATACTGCAGCATCCCCATGGTCATGTGATCAAAATTCAAATGCTTGGCAACTGATTCATATTTATGATGGCTACTGTGTCCCGGGTTCATGTGATCACCTTTTGGGACCTTCTAATAAACCAAGTCAATGGGGGAGCCAAATCCACTTCACAACCATGCTTACTAACATAAGCACTACAGTGACTCACTTAACAACTATGACAAGAAAGGTGGTAAAATGGGGCAAAATTCACTTAACAACTGTTTCACTAAGCAACAGATATTTTGGGCTCAATTATGGTCGTACGTCGAGGACCACCTATAGTAAATACTAATTGCCATTGTCATGGCATAATAGTAGTATTTGAACACCATCGGCATTTCAGGATCACCATCGGTCAGTTGCAAAAGGCAGCTTTATTTGGCACAGCTTATTGCGATACCTTTAACCATCATCAAACAACAACATCTGCCTATCCCAGATCCCAGGGAATGGCTCAATAGGATGATAACAATGCCGACTCCAGCCTAAACATCTGCCTGACTGTGCAACCAAGAATAATAATGATAATAATTTTAAAGCCTGCTCACTTTTAAAAGCTTAGATTACTCAAAGTATTTCTTATTAGAGCCCTACAGAGAAGAAGAGATAATGAACTTAACTCCCTAGTGGAAATTAAGAACCTAAGTCAAGCATGAGACTGAGAAAATTTCCATTGGAATAGAATGTTCCTTGGAAAAAAAAACCCACACATTTTGAGTAAGTAAAATGACCATCTCCCCCCCCCCCTTTCTCTTTCTCTCTCTGCATTTGCCACGAGTGAATTCCAAGGTAAAATATTACATGCTTTAAGCTCTCCCTTGCATGTTTGTCAGCTTTGCTTATTTAATAGATGTCCATAACTGGTCACCTTAGGAGAAAACTTTTCTTCTTCTACATCACATTAATGTAGGAATGCTAAAAGGTTTCAGAAGGGGATGGATCCCTCCAGGCTGAAAGGATACTTTGCATGAAGCTTGTTTATGGCTGCTACCCAGTGTCACATGCCTCTGATTTCTTCCCCATCAGAAAGTCTATTATCTGAACTTGGTGTTTTTCATTAGAATGAAACCACCCAACCAAGAGGAAGATTCAAAGGTGTCATTCTGCCTTTCTTGCTGCCTTCAATAAATTTCCAAGCAAGCTAAAGTCATGCTTTTCCAGCGATCTTCTTGAGACCGGGCTTCATTACTTTATACTGAAAGTGAAACTTCACATAATTGATTTTAAAAACTACGGAGGCTATAGCATCACATACAGTATTTTTGCCTGACTGAGGCTAAACCTAACTTGGTTGCAATGAGCCCTTCAGTTGACATCCAATGACTTTGGGTGTTGGAGCATGGCTGCCTTGATGGTGGCACTCAGTGAAGCCCAATAGCTGCCTGCTATGGTTGGGTAGAAATCTCCCCGGGCACCACAAATTACGTTTTACCATTGGTACAAGGGAAAGATACACTCAAGACAAGTTTTAGAAGCAAATAGGGAAACCTTTAAATCCACAGCACTGCTGACATGCCTCCACCAAGGGAAAACAATTGAACTAGCCCTGAAGCAAAATTACTCGCAGTGGAAGCAGAAACCAAAATCACAGCAGAGAAGTTGGAGAAAAGAAACAATTCCATCCCATTTTCTGCCCAGAAAAGCAAGTAGCCATTGCACATCACTGATTTTAGTCTCCCCACAAGATTGTTCTGATAACTTTTTGATAATTCCTGCTGGCCCTCTAATTATATCATTACAACAAATCAACGTCTGGTATATACTGGTAATGCCTGAAAAGTTGGCTTTGTTTATACCTGCAAGAAGCTGTATATGGCCCTGAGCCTTTTTGTAACCTCTGGAGACCTCTCTAAGCAAGTTGTTAAAAATCTATGGTCACATTTTTCCCATTGTGAGAGGGGAAGCCCATGAACAGAAGCCATAAACCAGGGTTAATGCAGCTAACTAAAGAACCCAAATCTTCCAATCTTTGCTCAAGAGCAAAATCTGCTTTGATCAAAACTGATCATTGGTTCACTATAGTACAGTATGTGAACGTAGTGCTCATCTGAAATAAGATTTTTTAAAAACACAGATGCTGGATGTTCATTTGCGGGAATGTAATCCCTCTCTATCCCAGCCCCTCCCCCCTTGTTTAAAGGCTGACACAATGGCAGAATGAAAAGAAGAAAAACTGAGGATCACTTGTGAGAAGGCATGAGATGCGTCGAGTCAGACAGGAGACATACTAGAGAACAGACTGCATCTCCTTCAGGACTATGAGTCATTGACGTATGTCACATTCTGGGAATTGACATGGGGTTCTACGCCCAGAATCACTGCCCCTCTGCTGAAATATTTTGTCCTATTGGAGCAAACGTGGCCTTAATGCTATGATCCTCTTCACAGAGACTAGTTGTTTTATTCTCTTGTTCTATTATAAAAATCTGTTCTTTACAGCAGAGTTCCCCAACTTTTTTGGCTTTGAGGACCAGCGGGGGGGGGGGGGGGGGTGAGGGGATGGTTCCACGCAAGTGGTGGGCAAGTGCAAGTGCATGCACAGCTTCACTTGCAAATGGAGCACGTGCACACATGCTTGCCCACTGCTCGCACATGTGCTCGCCTACCACTTCTGTGGCCTGGTTCTGAAAGGCTCAAGGCCTGGTAGTGAACCATGACCTGGGGTTGGGGACTCCTGCTTTACAGATTTGGGGTTGGCCCAAACACAGCAATACAAAGGAATAGAATGAATCTGTTGTTATGAACAGAATGGAGAGGGAAAAAAATTCCAAACTTCACAAAACCTCTAGGTGTAGAAATATGCATACAAACTTTGGTGTGAACCAAGGGAAGGAAAATTGAGTTGGGCTTATACTGCATTGGGAGTGACTTGAAAAGTGAGTGGAAATGGTGTGACCCAGTTCAGTATTTAGAGTTCTTGGAGCACATTTGTTCTTGAAACATGGGTATGCATCATAGAGAGATGATATATTGATTTTTGTCCTCCCGTTAGATCCCATATTGCCCTCATCGCACCATATCTCGTATCACCATCAGCAAAATGCAATTACCCTTCTTGCTTTGACTTTGGCAGAGGGACACATTTTGCTGCTTAAAAGCTTTGTGCCCTTGGATAAGTGGCTTCTGAGAGCATTTAGCTAAGAGGCATGGCTGTTCTTTCTGACGGACAGAATGTGCTTTTCCCTTCCCGTCTCTTCTGCATCAAGGTGAAATATTTGGAACGCTGATAATTATCAGGCTGACAGATTTTTCTGCTCAGTTGGAAGGACATGAAAAATACTTACCCTTTTCAGTATGGAAATAAAAAGGACGTTAACACTGAAGGTGATCAACTCGGCTTTTGCATGAGACTCACAGCAATAGGCCAAAAACGAGGCATTCAGGAGTTTTGCCAGTTCAAATGTCCTCAGATGCAACCCTTCTACTGTTAAGAAAAGGTGAGATCATAATTGACTTTAAAAATCTACCTGTTTCACAGGCAGACAAGGAATCGATGCAGCCAAGGAAATGGTCCACTGAACCTCACCTAAAGCTTCAACTTTCTTTCTCTCACACTTTCTGTCTGCTTGCCTCATTTCCTCTCTGATGCCATAAGCAGGGGAAGGCATCATTTCTCCTGACCTTCTGGTACTTTTATCCCACCCCCAAGTTAAATGTCTTGTTAGTAGGTTAAAACTGCCTGGGAATATGTTCTGAATACACAGATAAAAGAGATGACAATGATGAGGGAGCAGGATAAAGTTGCTTAATATGTTTGTGGATAATTGTATAAAGAGCTTGTGATTATTGTTAGCTGGGGATGGGAAAGCATGTGGATTTTCGTATGCAGCTGATGTCATCTCTTTGGCTTAGAACTGAAATAATTGGCAACATTAGGTAGCTCATTTGGTGCAAAAATGTATATGAAACTGGACATTCATATATCAAAGATCAAAGCAGCTGTGCTTCAAAGGGAAAATAATAAGTAAATATTATCTATAAGTGGTGCAATGCTAGATCAATTTAGGTGAATTTGTGAACCTTGGTAGAATGTTTATTAAAACGGGACAATTCATTCCTCAAAATAGATTGCAAACTACCCATTATTAGTTCTGTTAGCCATTGCACACTCTTAAAATTCTCTGTTGCTTTATCACCTTTCCTTTCTGTTTAATTCTTTCAGTGAAGTTGTCATTCGACTAGACGAGAACCCTGGGTTACTTCTTCATTTAACAAACTCACAGGCAATCCCGGGGCTTGAAGCAAAAGAGAAATAAATCTCCCATTTCTTTGTACCACGAGAAATTAGTTCTCTGCAACCCATTTACTTTTTTTTTCACTCATTAATTATGAATTACAAACACGATAATTCGATTATATGTAAAATAGTAAACTAAGCACAGCTTATGAATTTACTATTCATGTCAGATTCTTAATGCTTCCACATTTGCACCCATGTTGAGAACTTAAGACATAAACTAAGCAATTACTAATTTGCCCAATAAATATATACAGTACATCTTTTGTTTTTTCTGCTATTGAAGTCAAAGAAATTTGCTATTGTGCTAGTCCCCTGCTGCTGTAGAGCAACCCCACTGTCTGAGCAACTCAACTCTGTTGCCAGATTGGCAGTGGAGTTCCCTAGGCTCCTGGTCTTTCAGGATTTCAATCTGACTTGAGGGCAGAGTCAGAATTGGCTCAGGAGTTCATGGCCACTATGGCAACAATGACCTAGGTCAGGGGTAGGCAACCTTAGCTCTTTTATGACTCGTGGACTTCAACTCCCAGAATTTGCTGGCTCAGGAATTCTGGGAGTTGAAGTCCACGAGTCATAAAAGAGCCAAGGTTGCCTACCCCTGACCTAGGTTATCAAGAGCCTAACACATAACAGTGGTCCTATGTTAATTTTTCTCTTGGAGCAGTGGTAATATAATTAGAATTGGGGAGAGATTCCTGTCACTCCTGTCATGGTCAAATCACTGTGTGTTGGCCCTGGTGCTTGGTCCACCCACTGCCATCACTGCAGGGATGCTGGACTTATTTGATTGATCTGTCAGGTAACTGAGGGATTCAGGTTTTCAGAAGGAGCTTACAGTTGTCCCTTAAGTTCTGGTACACAGCTTTGGTTGCTGCCTGGAATGAAAGGACAGCAAGGGCTTTGGCTCTGATTGTGACCATATGTCTGCTCTCCTCCTATGGATTCCAATGTACCAATGGTTTAAAGAATGGCTGAGGGAGATGAAATGATCAAAGAGATATCTCGAATGCTGCTGGGGGAAAATGAGGAGTGAACATGACTGAGTACAAGCTACAATCACTATTGGATTTACTTTGTTGTGGTGAAGGTGGCAAAATGCAGTACTTCTCTGTCCTTATTGCATCCATGGATTGACACCTAGTGGCCCCATTAAAAGTAACATGGGCACACTTGAAGGGGACTGATTTGAAAGATTGCTTTGCAGGGCTGCTGTGAGGAATAGGCTTGCCATTTATTGGATAAAATTGCCTGGATTCATTCCAAGTTAGAATCTGGTCTTGAGGTAAGCCCCATGAAGATTACTGAAGCTCAGTCTAGCTTGGTTATCTGGGAAGAATTTGGCTTTATTACTCCCAATAAATTAGACAGGGTTCTTGAGACTGAAAACTTGGCCATTTGCATATTAACCAATATCTCTCCTGGCTGGCTAAGGCTTTCACAAAGGTGACATGTGGTTGTGTTTTGGCAGTGGTCAATCCTGCCTTGAGAGAAAGGGAGTTGTCTCACTGTCCCTGGATGGGGTGTAGGTATGTCCCCCCTGTCTCTGAAGCCAATGTTGGACTCAAATATGTAGGACAGGTCAGGCCTGGGCCTGGGCCTGAAATAGCATTGAACACTCTCTTGTAAATGACCTCTGGTGGGAGTTGAATTGGGGTGGTGCATCCATCCTCACTTTTCTCATCAGCCTTCAATAGTATTGATCAAGGAATCCTTCAGGACCAGCTTTGGGGGTTGGGAATAGGTTGGGAGTGGATGGTATTGTATTGTGCTGATTCTTTTCTCTGGGAATAAATAACAAATTCCAGGGCACTGTATTTGCTACATAACAGAGGTATGAATATTGTGTAGGCACCGTTGTCCCTTCATCTCTGGTCTTTCATCTGCAAGCCCTGGTAAATATAGGAGGGCTTTAATACTGAAGCAACTAACTTCACCCAGGTTGGCTTTCTAAAAAAAAAAAATCCTTCAAGGGAAGGACTTATGTGACAATGACGTAGTATTTTCTTTTTTTATAGTAATAGCATTAAATATTATAATTACAGCAATAAAAATTAATACAGGTTTCTAATAGCTGAAAAGCAGTTAAACAATTTCTGAAAATGATTAGTAAAGGTAGGATGTGAGCTTAGCCTCCTTTCAAAGGCACTGACTGCAATTTGAGCAAGATGACTATTGCTTCATCCCCCAGAACTCTAAACCTGCTGGATTGTCTACTATCCAGCAGTCTCCTCATGAGGATCAACCATCTGGAGTACTTGTGGGCAATCTCAAGTCTCCTCCTTGTCTGGAGAGGTTTCAAAGAGCTGGTCTACTAATCGATGCTTCATTCCACTCGTAGTTATTGACTTTGCAGAGCCATCTTCAATCCAACATTTCTTTCTCTGGAAGTCCCCGATCTTGGAGCATTTTCAGCGTAGGACATTCAAGGTTGATATTGTCCTTCATATTTCATAGCTTTAAGAGTTTGATGCTTATGTGCTTAAATGTTCATCTGCTGTGCAGTGCTTTGATGGCTTGGAATAAAAATGCCCATATAACAATAGGAGCGGATAAAATGGCTAGACAGAACTTGGTTGCTGTTCACCAATGCTGCTGATTCATTGCTTTTTCATAATTAGCTGGAAATGGAATAAAAACCAAAGCTCTACCACACCAATGTGCTCACTGTGCTATGCACAGTATATTGTGCATATGCACAGTATATTGTAACAACTGGGGTTTTCATCCTGCTTTTTTTTTTCATTTTTCATAGCATGTTAGTTCTATTATGCATTTAAAAATGAGGACTGAGAAAAGAACTGAATAATTAAAGTTGTTTCTAAAGCTCAGAAACAGAGAAGCTAAAATGATCACAAATACCATATGTCTGTGCATATAGACATATGCACAGACATAAGCTATTTTTGATCATTTTAGCTTCCCTGTTTCTCAGCCCTAGAAATAAACCTTTAATTATTCAGTTCTTTTCTCAGCCCTCATTTTTACATCACAGACACCTACTCTGTGCTACTGTCTTTCACTTTTTAGCATGTAATCCATTGGCAATTCAAAGAGAAGGAACAGATCAAACCTTTTAACAACCATTCTCATGCTTCTTAAAAGTTTACTATAGATAAAATGTCTATGGTCACATGGATAAAACCAGATTCATTGCTTAGTCTTTGCTAAAGAAATATAAGCAACTCCAGGACTTAGGTTAAAAGAATAGTTTTATTTAAATTAATCCAAAATAAAAAAAACAACCCTCTAAAAAGGAGAAAAACAGAGAAGGGAGTGCTGCTTAAGTGCTTATTTGAGATCTTGAAAAAAGATGAGATAAATATTTAACAAACAAATTAATTTTAAAAGCATATATGAACATACTGAACATACTGAGCATATATGAACATACTGAACATACTGAGCTAAAAGAGGAGATCAAAATATTTTAATATTTTAAATATTATATTTAATGCCATTTTCCCCCCAGATAGCTTTAATCACACCATTTTGTTCCCCGCCATGGGGCATCCCAGGCAAATTAGAATAAATATACTAAAAAGAAACAATTTGGATTACAACTTTTATCACTCTCGGCCATCTTTCAGTTTTTCAAGTCAGAAGAAAGGACTAAAACTGGAGATATTTGACATTACTTGCTTTCTCCTACAAGTCTTCCAAATTGTTTTGGTCCCAGTAAATTCTCTTAAAGAAAAAGGAAGATATGTATATGTATTTGCAACATGTTTAACTACTTACTTAATTTTAGCGTTTCTTGCTGGACAGGCTCTTGCTTTAGTTGCATTCCACTGAATTACTTCTACCTATAAATGATGCAATAATATGAACATTTTGTACAAAGAAATTAGGAATACAGTGATTTGAAAACTGAGCTTTATAAAAATGTGTATGAACGATGGGTGGTGATTCCAGAGTGTGTCTGAGAGAAAGATAGCACAGGAGCAGCTCTTTTGAGGCACATCCTCAGAGGCAATAATAAGAACGCAGAGAGGAGAGTCATTGGCCATAATCTACAAAGTTGTGAGAGAGAGAGAGAGAGAGAGAGAGAGAGAGAGAGAGAGAGAGAGAGAGAGAGAGAGAGAGAGAGAGAGAGAGAGAGAGAGAGAGAGAGAGAACAAATCTCAGTGCAACAATTTTGCTGTTAGAGGATGCAAGAAAATCCAATTGCTACTGCAAAGATCAAAAGCCTGCAGAGAAATTTAGAAGGAATTTTAACCTGCTTCTCACTAAGTATTTGCAAAGAGATTGCATTTTTTTTTTTGATGATGATGATGTCCAGTATTGGGTTAACACAACTTTATTATCTTTGGCACTGCAAGAATAATCACACAGGGCATCTATAGCAAAGCAAGGTTTTGTTTGATTGATTAGAGGTGTGTTGCAATGTAATAATATAAACTCTGACCTTTATATATTTGCATATGTTATTGAACACAAGTACCAAAGGACAGGAGTTTGTGTCATGACGTGATGCACACTTCATCACTTGTTGCTGGCCTGCAGATGCCTGCAGTCATTACTTTAGAGAGGGTAGCTGGTTGGGCAACTATCCTGACAGGAGTACTGAATCTGAACCCAATTCAAAGAAATACAATTTTTTGTTGTGGTTGTCTGTCTAGTGTGTCTACCATATTTGTGTATTTTTTTTGTATCTGTGCAACTTTGCATGCCACTCGGAGTCACATATGTAAGATATATAAATTTACAAACAAATGAATAAATATGGAGTTGGGTAAAATAAACACCTCTCAATATTTTTCAAGGTAGCACTTTCCACACCACTGAGGAAGCCAAACTGAACAAAATGGAGGATTATTGACTTCTGCCGGATTTCATTTTTACACAGTGGAGAAAATGTTTATTTACATAGTTTTGCCCATATAAATTGTCAAGCTTTACTTTCAAAAATAGAGTTGATCTGAAGAGAGATATAGGGCAGAATTTAGTGAGTGTAATATAGGACCCAAACAAAGTCTGGTTTGATTTCTCAGATGAACAAAATATTGACTGATTAGCAACTTATTACTGTAAAGACATCCTAAAGAGCCTTAAAATCTGTATACATCTCAGTAGCAATCAATTGTCATAGCAGATCAATAAGTAATGATATGGTCTGTTTCCCACTACTACCATTCCTATGGGATGTAATGATACATCCTGTCTGTCCATTTAGTACCAGTCTTGTCCTGGATCAAAAGATGG
The DNA here is from genome assembly GCA_023970755.1 of Azemiops feae. NCBI lineage: Eukaryota > Metazoa > Chordata > Lepidosauria > Squamata > Viperidae > Azemiops > Azemiops feae. The sequence continues at coordinate 129,728 of JALGBA010000069.1, forward strand.
GCTTTTTCTAGCACTTACCATGTTATTCAGGGTCAATGGAAGGCAGTTAGAATGGGAAGGGTTAGACGATGCATACACAGCTAGACAGTTTCCTCCAGAGCGATACTTTACTATACATAATGGATGAACATCACCTGAATAATCCAATAACAAACATCACTGATGAAAAGTAAAGCAAATTGACTAAATATCCTGCCTCCTTTGGGCAGGGTTAAAGGAGACTGTCGTGCAGAAATACAATAAACCCCTATGTATCAGAGTCTTCAAGGGGGAAAGAAAATAAACAAATTTAAACACAAGGAACCTGGTGAAGCTTGAAAGGGTTTAATTATTTTGATGAATGAGGAAAGAGATGTTCTGTGGGAACATGCTGCATCAGCAGAATTTCCTCTTAATGTGACAGGCACTGTTATGCTGGCTGTATGTGTGTATGTGAGGGAGAATTTACAATGCACAAGTGGAAGGAGTGGGGGAAAAGGTTGCGGGGTTGTGATAGTGGTGGAGGAGAGAACAATGCTGACCTCCAGGGTGCAGGTGAATTGGAACCCTGGATTCTCGGTTACAGATTTTTTTAAAAAAAATATGGTCCTAAAAGTCTTTTATACAAGACTTTAATGAAGAGAAGGACGAGGGGTAACATGATAGCAATGTTCCAATATCTCAAGGGTTGCCACAAAGAAGAGGGAGTCAAGCTATTCTCCAAAGTACCTGAAGGCAGGACAAGAAGCAACAGATGGAAGCTAATCAAGGAGAGAAGCAACCTAGAACTAAGGAGAAATTTCCTGACAGTTAGAACAATTAATCAGTGGAACAACCTGCCTCCAGAAGTTGTGAATGCTCCAACACTGGAAATTTTTAAGAGACTGGACAGTCTGAAATGGTATAGGGTTTCCTGCCTGAGCAGGGGGTTGGACTAGGTCCCTTCCAACTCTGTTATTCTATATTTCAATAATAATAATAATAATAATAATAATAATAATAATAATAATAATAATAATAATAATAATAATAATAATAATAATAATAATAATAATAATAATAATAATAATAATAATAATAATAATAATAATAATAATAGAGTTGGAAGGGACCTTGGAGGTCTTCTAGTGATTAATTGTTCTAACTGTCAGGAAATTCCTCCTTAGTTCTAGGTTGCTTCTCTCCTTGATTAGCTTCCATCCATTGCTTCTTGTCCTGCCTTCAGGTGCTTTGGAGAATAGCTTGACTCAGTGGTGGGATTCAAATATGTGAACAACTGGTTCTCTGTGTGGATGCCGCTTCCAGAAGTCCATTCTGGGCATGGGCAATAAACAATTAGCTACTGGTTCTGTCGAAGTGGCATGGGCAATAAACAATTAGCTACTGGTTCTGTCGAAGTGGCACGAACCGGCTGAATCACACCACTGGCTTGACTCCTCTTCTTGGTGGCAACCCCTGAGATATTAGAACACTACTATCATGTCACCCCTCATCCTTCTCTTCATTACAGTAGACATACTCAATTCCAGCAACTGTTCTTTATATGTTTTAGCCTCCAGTCCCCTTATCATTTTTGTTGCTGATCATTTTATAACAACTCTATATAAATTGTCTCTTCAAGTAATATCCCCTCTTTCTCCCAGATGATGATCTTATTGCAGGAGGTCTTCCTCCTGGCAGGTGATGATGATGATGATAATGATAAAAAATATCCAATTCAAACAGTTAAAATCAATCATATATAGTACTTTTTACTTCTTCCGTTCAATTGAGTGATTCTCAGAGATGGCCAGGACAAGTTCTTGTAGTTTCCTTGGCAAGATTTTTCAGAAATGTTTGCCATGGTCTGACTCCTAGGACTGAGAGAGAATGACTGGCCCAAAGTCACCTAGGAGGCTTTGTGTATAGGGCAGAACTGAAATGCATTCTCCTGGTTTCTAGACTGGTGCCTTAAGCACTACATCCAACTAGCTCTCTACATCTCCATCATCTCCCTCTCCATCTACATACATGCTTACCCATCATTTTATTATTTTTTCAGAGTGTACAATATACTGTGAACTAAAATAAGAACATGTAATAGTAAGCCAATAAGAAGAAAATGAAACATTGCTAAATGTCTTTTATATCAATAGCTTTCCACATTATCTCTCCATATCTTTCTGGCCTTGAAAACCATCATTGGTTCCACCCAGATGCATCCACTTTTTACGTGGTGTTTGTTCTTCAAACTTCTCATTCTTCTCTTTCAGAGAATCTCACCAAGTCCACCCAGCCATGCTTTATTCAACCTTTTCCTTCGTATTGACCTATTTATTCTCCCTGCATGTATTTTTTTTGAGATTCAATCATCATTCATTCTATCTGCTGTACTGTATATGACTGAGCCATCTAAAAATACCAACTGATGCTCATCACACACTTTTTTATTCAGTCCAAATTCATTCAACACCATTGGTGATGCCTTGGTCTACTATAGTCAGTGGGGCTACCATTGACTTTGATGCTGAACTATAGCCAGTGGATTCCAGAGAACCAAGGCTGAAATTCAATTTTTGAAACTAGTTATAAGAAAAGCCACCCGCTTTGATGCCTAGTTTTTGGATAAGAGAAGGCTGATTTAAATAATGAGATTCAAATAGCATAAAAGAAAATATTTTCAGGCAAAAGTGAAAAGAGGGGAACTGCTTTCCTGACCTGCTAGTGTGTGCAATTTATTCTCTGTGCAACAGTATAAAGCAATGTGCAGTACAGAATGACTTTCCCAGGAAAGAGAACTTTGAACAGTTGCAGTGCAACTTTCTCAAGATTGTTGATTGCTGCAGAGTTGAGTTTTGATATTATTTGCCTGTTGAGGCCACTTGCTGTAGTGGAAATAACTTTTAGCATTCAGGATCATAGCCAGATTTACCATGCAACAGATTTTGAAAGCTCTTTAAAAGCACAGTTTCAGCTCTTCAGCTTTTCGATTTTATGATGATGTTGTTTGCATTCCCCAAGGACTAAAAGTTTCCAGAGCTTGTTTTAAAAGTCAAGTTGATTTTTATGCAATGATGACTGGAGTCTTGGGTGGTACTTGATATTAACTGGTGATTTATAAGTGCACAGTTGGAGCAGAAATGAAGCAAACAGGCCTACCTTCTAGTTGTAAAGCAGCACCATCTCCTTAAAAGCACTTTACTGCTTCCCAAACATTCAAATTTAGCTTGTCAGGCAACTAGATTGAAAGCTCATTTTGTTCACTGCCTCAAATTAAATAAATCTGTTTGATTTTCTCCTTTTTTCCCCTGATCATAGGAAGGTGGAACATAGGAAACTGCAGCTTCCTTAGATGTCATAAAGAGGACATTTGAGTTCAGTTTTTTATTTTTATGAAATGGAGGACCTCCCATTCTATTTAAATTATTTGCTTCATTTTTCAGACATAGCTTAGAGCAGCTTTTTCTCAAGCTTGGCAAGTGGAAGATGTATGGATTTCAACTCCCAGAATTCCCCAGCCAGCCACTTAAAGCAGCAAATTCAGCATTACCATAAGCAAAGGTGTGGCTTTTGTCATCTCTCTGGGACTACATGAGAGTCAAGTAGAGCTTACTTTCTTGTCCATCAAAAAGTCAGAAATCTGACTGCGGCAGCAAAATCAGGTATCAGCTCCTCTTCCTTGGGTCATCTGCAGAGATATTGGCTTCACTGTTGGTCTTTCTGCCTAAACACTACTCCTGATTTGGGGGGATTAAAAATCAGGAGTAGCAAAATCAATGTTGTCAAGGTTCCAACTAAAGAACCCAACCAAGTAAGCACCGATGAGACGATCCAATCTCTTTATGCAAAACTTTATTGAATACATCATTTCGGCATGATTGAAAGCAAAACCAGCTCTGGTTATTTCCCACACAAACTGCTATAATTAAAACATAAAATTCTCCCTCCCCCTATTAGTGCATGTCACATTGTCCAAACAAGTGTCAAAACTTTGTTATGAGAAAGTGTCTTTGTGGGTTGGTAACCATCTGCTGAAACATCCTTGGTTCACACAGTTTGATTTCTTGTTGTCTGGAGTCTGCATTTCATTTCCCCCCTCCCCTCCTTCTAGTGTGTTGGCAAGCTAAGAAGCAGTAAGGGTGGCAATATCGTGCATGTGCTTCAAGCTTGACACAATGTTTTAGCTATTTGCTTATCACATTTGATTTGGCTGCAAAGCCATCCAGACATATTGGATTGCTTTTTTCTTTGCCTTCAAACTGAAGTATTGGTGCCATTCCTGCAGAGATGGTGGAGGCATTGATGAATCCAACTCTGGATCCTGAGCAAAGAGCAGAGTTAGTGTGAACTGATTCTGCACCATTAGTTCAAAGGATTTAGCAGGGTCAACTCTCCTACCTTTCTCCTCCAAGGAGTCAGCATCAGATGTGGCTGTTACAACACTAAAGAACAGGAACATGACAATAATAGCACTGATGATGTTACCTAGTTTGGCAATGAAATGTCTGGGAAAAAAACCCCACCAAGCTGAAAGAGGACCAAGGACCCCATATTATGCTGGTCTGGATTATGAGTGTCTCCCACACCTTTTGACTTATGTTCAATAATGAAAGGAAAGCAATTTATCAGCACAGAAATTGAAATTCCATCATTTATCAGTGAGCCGCTACTCTGGCCTTGTTGACATTTAGGTGATTTTCCTCCCCAGTAGTCTTTTCAGAAGAAGAATTTGTGCAGATGAAATTATGTGAGTGATTTTTTTAGTATATTTAACATGCTGAGAAGCTGAGGGCTTTTGAAAGTCAGTTAGTTGGAAAAGAGCTCATCCAGGTTTAATTCTTTGCCTCCGAGTGAGCTGCTGATCTAATTAAATGACTTCAACTTGTTGTTAGTTGCTCATTTATCTGTTCAAATTGCCCAGAGGCTTCACTCCTTCTTTGTATAAGATCTTCCAGTTCTTTCATTAAGGACAGAAAACAAAGTGACCCTCATTGATGCCAGGCTTTGATAAAGCGCAAGAGAGAGGGGGGCTGAATGGTAACCCCTTGCCTACCTAATCATTATCCTTCAAACCAAGCTCCCCCATACATGGGGAAAAACTGTGCGGTTACAGAGAGCAGCTCAGACTCTCTAACAAATAAGCTCTGTGGGATGGAATCCCTGAACCAGAACTAAAATTCTATGATGGGGAGGAGAGTGAAGCATGAGCCAGAATAGGACAACTAGAGGGCTTGCCTCTTCTAGTAGCCTCCTTCAGTATGGATGGATACATCATTCCCTTTTTAAAGTTAATCCTTGACTCACAAAGATATCACCACCACACACAGTTTTTGAGAGCATCTGACAACTATCATGCCATACCAAGTGACACCAAGCAGTACCTGATTTGTACTGGACTGCATTTACTGGTTAGAAAAAGATGCATATATTCAATTATGATGGAGTTGTTGTTTTAAAAGTAAAACTGGCACAAACTGGTGGTCAGTATTTGACAGTCTCTGCCCTCACAAGCAGTCAAGACTGGATGAGATCAATGTCTTGCCTGCCTGCCAATAGAATCTAGCCTGGAGCCAAAACTGTTCGGTGTTTTGCTTTTGGCTGGTGTGCTTTTAAGCATCCCCTTCAGATATTATGAAAACTGTGTATCTGACATGAACCAATCAAACCCTGCTCCCATAGTTGCCGGTTAGCAACTGACTTGGGCGTGTTCAACTCGCAGTTCATGCATCCTTTTCTTGTGCTTTCATTCTCTCTCATTTAACTGAGCCTATTTTGTTCTTCTCCTGATTCTGTTGGAAGTTGGATCAAGATAGATCTATTTCCCCGATGAACTTTTGAACATTTATTAAATGACTGCAACAGTTTTTATGCTCTTTCAGGGAACTAGCCAGGTGATCTTATATGAACCAAAGGAGCTATTGGCCCTACTAGGACACAGTGGGAGCATGCTGGCACTGGGTTGCAATTGTCCTAAAAGATTAGCTGCCACTCTGTGAAGGACAACAATTGCTATTCAGATCCAACCCTAGCTGTCTAATTGTATTACTGACGAGATCTCATACCAGGCTGTGCTAGCAGATAGTTGTTTTCTTCTTCATAAATTAGCTTTTATCAGGAGTGTTGAAATTTAAGTGAATTACTGGGTTGCCTTTCAAGGAATTACACACTCTTTCCCACCACCCCTTTATCTCAAATTGCTTCCAATAATGGTATCAACTGGATGGCTTCACTTTGCCCAATATGATACAAGCCTTCATCTGAAAGCGCCCCAGACATTTAATTAAATACTGAGGAATAGATTGCATTATATAAAGGTTAGAAGGAGTCCTTGTTTACTAAAGAAAAGCCATGAACCTTGGTCACCTTTGAATCAGGGAGGTCAACATACCATCCATTCCCTGCTCTAAATGACTCTCAGCCAGCGCCAGTCCCTGTTGTTTATAAGATTCCTGGAGACAAAGAGATATTGACCTTTGCAGGAAAGTTTTCATGAGCTCCTGGAAAAGTTGCATTTCATTTGCATTGAACCAGCAATTGCCTCAAATAAACAAAGACAAGTCGAAGTACAAGGTCAGTTGGCTGAGATGGGTGGCAACGTTGGTTTGTTAGCACGTTCTTCCAGTTTGCTTTTCTTTGCTTCTGCAATTACTGGTTTATTTGTTGCACCATAGATTTGATCATTGGGATGTTCTAGAACCTTTATTTATAATTATGCTAGGATTCAGTAGCAGCAAGGAAGCCCACAGCAAGAATGGGCTGAACAACAATGGTGTCATAAGAGGAGTTGGTGATGATGTTACAATGAAAATAAGCCGTTGGGAATGGCCCACAGCTAGAGTTTAAAAGAGACAAGGCTGTGCACAAAGTTCTGGCAGGTGAAGTGGCAGAGTTGTAGTTGTAATGAAAAAAAGGCATTTATGACATAAGTCATAGACCATGATGTGCAAGTCATAGAGGCTGGGTTCACACATCAAGCCAGGGTCAAACCACATCCAACTATGGCACAATATGCAAATGGAAACACTGACTGGGTTCACACAATTTGCTTAACCATTATTTTAACCATGGTTTGGTGACTCAGCCACAATGTACCAAGTTCACCCAACATACTAACACATAAGACTGCGTTGTGGTTTTGTGTGGTGATCTACCCAACTGCAATGTGGGTTCTTCTGAAGATAAATAGTAATGATTATACTCACAATGTGTAGTTCCGCTTTTGATTTAGAAGATAAATGGGTCTCTAATATGAAGAAGGTCCTAGCAATATAGAAATTTTTACAATAAACGGTGCTGTATCCTGCATAGAGGAAGTGAAGAAAGCACAAATAGAGATTCTCCTAAAGTGCAGAAAATATGCAGCAGGGATGTGTAGAAAGGAAAAGGGGGGAAATCCTTTTTTGTAGCAATCTGTGGCTCCGCATGATGGCTTTCACATGGTCCCAGTTCAGTTGCTTCCTTCTAAAGGTCCTTATGGGTCACCCATCTTCGCCAGACCAGAAGAGTAATTTATTCTGCACACTCTGCCTGTCTTCTTCTTGACGAATTGTTCCCAAATGGAGTCTGATCGTCTCAGATTTATTCCACCCTAAAAACCGCTGGCTAAAATCTTACAAATAATTCTTGGTGTCTGGTTTTACAAAAAGTTTGTAGAGCGCATTCAGGTTTGATCTACTGAGATGTTTTATTTTTTGTTGTTGACAGAGTGCTTAAATCCTGCAGGATAGTATTGGTTCCAGCTAGACAGAGAGTGTATAATTTTGAAACCCGATTCCTGTTTCTCTGCTGATGCCTGCTCTGATTTTCATTCTTTCTTTTAAAAAGAACAAACTAAATTTAATCATGAACCATAGATTGGGCTCATCTTGGTCCACTACTAGAATAGTTCTTCCTTGCTTTGATCTAGGTCTAGGCTCCAGTGCCCACACATTCATATTTGAATGTTGGAGATTTTTAAGCTACTCTAATTGCATTCAAGTGATCCAGAAGAGCTGGACATTGGAAGACAGCAGTCTGGTGACATGGGTATAACTGGTCAGCCTCTTTTGACCGAACCGTGCTATCCCTAACAAATAAAATTAGCAGTTTGGGAGCATTTCTCCACCACTCTGGTTTTGTCAAGCCCAGCTCAGGAATGACATAGATAGAACAATCCAACCAAAGTTCACTTCTTATTTGCTTGCATCATATATGCAGAATCTTGCCAGACTAAACCTATACAGGAAGGAAGGAAGGAAGATTTCTGACCCTCTGTTACTGTAGATTCCCACAAGAAAATGCAATCGGGAAGCCAGCAAGAAGTGCTGCTCCCTTTGCTTTTTTGCTTGCCCACGGTCATCCTGTTTCTCTGTTTAAGTAAGGAAATATCCCTGAAATGATGACCCAACAGGTTACGGGTTGTCTAGTTTCATACAAAAAAAATATATGGGGGAAATATGTGATGCATCTTTGGCTCTGTCTATTCTGCCTTTTGGATTGGAGGGTTTTGAGGAGGGGCTTCGCATGATACCTTCATTAATTCATCCCACTGTGGATCTCTTTGAAGCATTTTTAGCACTTTCAGTAGCTAATTACCGACAAAGTGTAAAAGTTGTAGCCTCAAGGACATATACTGGCACAGTGTGAAAATAAACTTTAGGGCAAATCTTTTAAATCTGTTTGGGTCCCCCCCCCCTTTAAAAAAAAAAACATTATCTGGATTTACCTCAGAATTATCAGGTCTGCTGGGTACCTCAATCCTCTGAAAACAAGTTGTTTCCAGAAAGTAGAATGAATTTTGTTCAGTAATTTCTTTTTCTCCAATTCAGCCAATGCTCCCCAAGGGTGCAAGTGATTTATTAGAGTACAAAGGAACTGGAGCTACTGCTACCTTTCTAGTGCCTTCCATCATTACAGTCTTACTTTAACTTTTTTTCTGAAATAAACATTTGCAGCCAGTCTGGTTGGGGTTGTGCCAGGTAACCGCTGTGAGATTCACAGCCTGCCTCTGTAATCCTTTTCACCCAACATGCAGGGTTCAGCACCATGACTCAGATTTTATCAAGTGGAATGGGGAACAAAGGAGATTCTAGTGTATGATTAACCTGATCCAGCAAATATCTTTTGTCCTTGCCTCTAACCTCTGTGAGCAGATATTGTGTAATCATCCAGAAGCGGAAGCTATATTTGTCAGCAACCTCAGTGGCACTTCTTTAGTCCTCTTCTCCAACTCACCTTGTTCGTCACAGCTCCTTGTTTCCTGCCAAATTTGTTGGGCACATTAAAGCTGTCCAAGGCTGGGTTGCACAGGCACATCGGCAAAGGATTATCACAGGAAATGCTCCCTATCTCAATGGGAACATTGAACCGCATACATCAAAAAGTTTTGGGAATTTAAATTTTAGGCTATGTTTGTGCAGTGTAAGTTACTGGACTGCCAGGATAATGGAGTAGGATTTTCGTCAGGTTTTCCCCATTGGGTTAATAGCAACAGCACTTATATACTGCTTCACAGTGCTTTACAGTCCTTTCTAAGCAGAGAGTCAGCATATTTTCCCCAACAATCTGGGATTTTACCGACCTAGGAAGGATGGAAGGCTGAGTCAACCTTGAGCCAGTCAGGATCAAACTGCTGGCAGTTGGCAGAATTAGCCTACAATACTGCATTCTAACCACTGAGCCACCATGGCTCTGTTAAGTTAAAAAAAACCCTGAGGGGTATTGATATTTTGATTCCCTTTAAGTTTAAGCTTCAAGTTAAAGAAAAATGTTTATGCTTTAGGTTAATAGTCCACCTCTTTATTTGGATTCCTCCAATACTGCACCATCCCTAAAATTGACATGGTTGTACACCTTTGTGTTGGCACAATATCCACAGGACCTCAGGTTGGGCCTGCCTTCTAAGAATTAGAATGCTTTATTTCAAGTGATGCTTTGCCTTAATCTCTGGAGTTTGACCTAGATCACTACTCTCAATTCACAACCATTTGTTTAGTGACGGTTTGAAGTTACAAAAACCCTGAAAAAAAATGTTTTATGACCAGTCCTCATACTTGCAACCATTGCAGCATCCCTGCAGTCACATGATCAACATTTGGGCTCTTGTCAACTGGCATGCATTTAGGACAGTTATAGATTGCCATTTGCAACCTTCCTTGCCAATTTCTGAAAAGCAAAGTCAAATTCGCTTAATGACTATGCGGTTCACTTAATGATTGCAGAGATTCACTTAACAACCATGGCAAAAAAAGGTCATAAAATTGAATGCGAATGACTTTAACAACTATCTTGCTTAGCAATGCAAATTCTAGTCCCATTTGTGGTTATAAGTCAATAGCACAGTGCTTTACAGCCCTCTCTAAGCGGTTTACAGAGTCAGCATAAAAAGTAAATAGATGAAGAAATAGAATACAGATTGGAAATGAAATAAGGTGTCTGTGGAATAATATTTTTTCTTTTTATAAGTATAATGATTTTGATAGGATTTAAATTTTAGGTAAGGAGTTAAAAAGGGGTTTTAAGATTTATAAAATATATATTTGAAATAGAAAATATATACTTGATAGAGTACAGGAAAGAGAATATAGTTGGGAAGTATTAAAATATAATAGTTGATATAATATGTATATTTTAGAAATAATTATTGTTTGATGGGAAATTGGGAGACCCGAAATGTAACTTATGTGTTTATTTTAGGCTAAAGTGGAAAATGGTAATTGTAAAATTGTTAAACTTAAAACAGGATTTTGATTGATATAAGTGAATTACTATTGATATTCTTTTTACAATGATTGAATTTTATTTAGAAATGTATTAATACTAGGTTATAGCCTGAGGGAAATAGAGAAGGAACTTTTAAGGAATTATTGAACTATTTATGTTTGATTATATTGTGTGTGTTTTTTTTGGATGATTGATCACCCTATCTCCATGTGGATTCCTAAAGCACTTTGATGTAAAACCAAAAAATACTAATAAAACTTGTTTTTTTAAAAAAATAATAAAAAAAAGAAAATACTTTAAGAAACCTGCCCATTATTTTAAATATCTTATTTTTTTTAATGTATTTTTTCTATATTGGCATGTAATATTGATATATTTGACATGGTACCCATACTGCCCTTTTGACAAAATAGATATGCTTGCATATGCACACATGTCCATGTGTGTGTGTTAGTCCCTGTGGAAGGGGCACCAAGAGAAACACTAACTTCTCGGATTGTTTAATTGGTTAAGCTGCATTCTGTGGTCATTTTCGTTGGTGTTCATTTTCATGCCAGAATAGTGAATATGCCATATTCTGTCCATTTCTTCTGCCACATTCATAAAAATAGTGACTTTTCCTTCAGAAAAAAAGGTATGGCTTCGATCTTGTTGTTTGTGTGTTCACGTAGTGGCCAGAGGATGGAATGGGGGGTGGGAAAAGGGGAAGGGCTGACAACTCCTGCCTCCATTTGCAACTCCCAACTGACAATCTTTCTAAAGGTCCCCAGTGCTCTGGAACAGTTTTTGATGCTTAGGCAGGAGGAAAGTTTCTTTAATGAAAGGAAATTCATAAAAGGTACTTTATTTCTACAATCTGATTTCTTGTTGTATTTATTCGTAGAAAGAATGGGGGGATATTACATAGTATTTATTCCCAGAAGGAAAATGAGATACCAGATCAATACGGCTACCAAATTATGTGACTACAGGTAGTCCTTGACTTACAGCTATAATGGAGCCTGCCTATCATGGACATACGTTGTGATGGTTGTAAATCGGAGCAGCCAGATCTGATTTTATGACCCTTTTTGTGGCAGTCATTAAGGAAATGCCATGGTCATTAAGCAAATCAATGGTTCACTCTGGGCATGATTTTGCCAAAAACTGGAAGTAATTACTATTTTTTAGGGGGAAGATCATGTGATTGCAGTACCCTGCAAAAAGCTGTAAATGTGGTAGCATTGCCACTTCATTACTTCAAATGGTTACTAAGTGACTGGTCATAAGACTACCTATATACCATATTTTGGATATCAAGAAACTATAATGCTGTAGTTGAGGTTTTCTGATCACCTATCTACCCAGATCTATCTATCTATCTATCTATCTATCTATCTATCTATCTATCTATCTATCTATCTATCTATCTATCTATCTATCTATCTATCTATCTATCTATCTATCTATCTATCTATCTATCTATCTATCTATCTATCTATCTATCTATCTATCTATCTATCTATCTATCTATCTATCTATCTATCTATCTATCTATCTATCTATCTATCTATCTATCTATCTATCTATCTATCTAGTTAGCTATCTATTCTGCTATCTGTCTTTATGAGTTTCTCAGATCATGCCACATAGAAACCAATTTGAATATCTGTAGGGGATTTCCACATCTTACCAAGATAGGTTTACTTAATCATGCTAATAACTAAGTCATATACTATCTGGTAAACCAACACTACTCAAACTTCATGATGACTTAGGGCAGTGGTGGCGAACCTATGGCACGTGTGCCAGAGGCAGCACTCAGAGCCCTCTCTGTTGGCACACGCGCCACCACTGCCAGCAGCAGGTCCATCAGGCTGCCACTGCCACCCAGAGCAGGAGCAGGAGCACAAAGGAGGTGAAGCGGCCGACTAGCAAGCTTGAGTAGAGGTGGTAGAGCAGAGGTCACCAACCATTGTCGATTGGTGGACTGGAAGAAAAGGGAGGGGGAAGCATTTTACATGAGCGCACAGGGCCACGACCACGCACATGCTGCAAATGGGACGGGGCTAGTGCCTGCGTGATACTCACTAGCCCTGCCCTGTGGTGCGGCGGCGGCCGTTTTTGCGCCTTGCAGCACGGTGGCCCATTTTTGCACCACCAGTTTTTGCGTGCCAGAGGCAGCACTCGGAGGCGCCTCCCTGCCCCCCCAAGGGCACCAAAATGCTGATGCGGCCCTGGCACTTTGTGATAAATAAGTGGGTTTTGGGTTGCGGTTTGGGCACTCGGTCTCTAAAAGGTTCGCCATCACTGACTTAGGGTAAGCCAAATAAATGGTATGAAAAATCATCATTCTTCCTCTCTCCCCTCCTTTTTAGTTTTCATGTGCATTCAATAATATATTTAAATTTTGAAACCCTGTGTGCTTTTTAGTGATTTTGAATCGGCCTAAGGAGATACAACTTATTGACCTAAAACAAATTTTGTATTCTTTCTTCTAGTCTACTTGGTTAATGTCTGCTTCTTGTATGCATCTTGTTTAAGCCCAATAAAATGATTGTGGATACACTAACAGATGGTGTTTTCTTTGGCTGCTTTATACAAGCAACAACATCAAGTATTATTCTTGGATTGTAGTAATTGGACTTGTAAGTTTGGGCTTAAATGTCTGATTATACTGTGAAACAGTGGCACAATAGGGAAGAAGCTTTGTGCCAAGAAAAAAAAATAACCGAAAAGGAAGACAGGTTAGAAGGACTGAGTGTGTGCCTCACTTATTTATTTCCCTTGGGGGATGGAAGAGAGCTGATGTGGGATGAAAGCTTCTTCCCCTGTCATGTCACAACTCTTGCTTCTACTCCATCACCTGTCAACTGATTTTAAACTTTTGTTTTAAAAAAAGATGAGTTTACCATTCTTTATTCTTTGCCATTCTCTGGAGTGTTAACTCTATGTTTCAAAGTGGTCTGAAAAACTGATAGTCATTCTGGGGACTGTGTATGAAGCAGGAACTCTCCCATTTCACCTTATTGCCCCAAAGTATTGGACAGCCCTCCCATGTGATCATTTAGCATGCAATGCGGATCGAAGAAGGGAATCGACAAAATGCATGTTGCAACATCACAATGAAAATTTTGCCTCCTTACGTGAATGTAGAATGTAGAAATACCTGACTAGAAAGAGATGGATACTGTGATGTGATGCCATGACAAACATTTCATTATTCTGGCATTATCAAAGCCGACGCTTACACATAAGGCCATGTCCTTTAAAACTGGCTAGCATTGGTTATAGGGCCCAAAATGATGAGCAAGATTTTAAAAGCATCCACTTTCCATAATTACAGGAGGGATTCTGGAAGGAAGTGGACAGCACCAAGACAAGATACAGGTACCTGTCATGTTTGAAAGGGTACCAGTATCTTGTCTTAGTGCTGCCCATTTCCTTCCATGCTGAATTAGGAGGAGAAAAAGACAAATGCAGAAATCCACAACCCCCAAAGAATGCATCACAAAATGTTGGACAATCCTGTTAGGAAAGCAGTGCTATCACTCCATATCACAGGTGGGAAGCTATTGAGGCGTAGTGGCTTAAGACTGAAAGAGATTTATTACTGAGGCAAACACAATTCTCCATGGATCGATCTTAGCGTTGTCTGCATAGATTCTGTGTGAAATATGTAAATGTTTAGATCAGTTTTTGGTGTAGAATCTCAGCTAATGGGTATTCATTTTTCCTGATGATAATCAACTCTGTTTGCCAAGAACTAAGGTCCCTGTTGTGGGATGACTCATGCTGTGATTGCCACATGTTTTCTGTGAACATCTGTTCAGAGATAGTCAGTATCACCCAAATTGGCTTCAACTCAGAACTATATCACTGGAAGAATTTAAACCCTTTCGGCTTAAAAAATCAGCATGGAGGAATCAAACATTGCATTGCAGTCATCTATATCTGAAGCTCACCTGTCAATGCCTCTACTTTAAAATCAGCCGCTAAGAATTCATCTCCTAAGTCTCTATGCCAGTATTTCATCTGTCATTTACAAGTGCATGTATAGAATGGGGTGGGGATAGAAAAATGTCCTAAAATCAATTAAGTAAGTGCCCAGTAGGGAAGGGGGATATGCATCACAATGAAGCTCTAATTTACTATCTATAGTGTCAGCCTGTTTTCTTATCTGGGTTGAATTTGGAGACTGAATTTTATTCCTTTATATTTGACAGTAAATATTCATTCCTTTGGCTTTTCATGGGCCATGATTCTTTCCTCTTTCTGTCCCTCACAATCCTAACCCCAGTCTTGAGTGTTCTCTTGATGTAGCAGTCTGGTTGGATCTAACCTTCCACCTAAATAAACTGGAATGACTACATTGCTACTTCTCTGATAACTACTATCAGATAAATACTGATAGTAGTTATCAGTACTACCTGAATTTCTCACAATGGCTCCCTTGTTTCCAACTGAATACTCAAAAAGTAAACATATTTGAAAAGAAAGTCCAGAACAAGATTTGCTGTGCCACCTGTGGAAATGTTGGCTGCTGGCTAAGTGGTCTTGTCCAGGCTAGTATCTTCCAAATACATTGGCTATAGCTCTCTGAATCTGAGCCAGTCAGAGACTGCGCATTGTAGTCCATACCCTACCAGAAAGCTCTAGATTTGGAAAGATGATGGAATGGGTGATGGCAATGGGAGACCTGTTCCACTGATTCACTCATCTCCATTTACAATTGCTCTGCTTCTCAGATTAAACCCTCCTTTTTCTCTGCCCTAATTGGCAATGACAGGTCCCAGATTTGTGACATAAAGTGCACTAAAGTGCACTGGATGGATATGAAAATCATCCTAGAAAGGAGAGGGACCTCTTGTTTAATGAGCAAAGTTTACTTTGGTAGTTTCTTCTACCTTTGAGAACATTGTCTTATTTTCTTGGGCATTTTACCATTTCTGATTTGATTTTTTCAAGCTGCAGTTGTACTGGTGGCAATGTGCCTCCATAACTCACATTAATTTCCAAGCCTTTGTATCTATAACTGTAAACCATACCAGTCTTTGCCTTTTTTTATTGACATAAAAAAGACACAGTATGGGTAAGAATTTCTACTTCCCTGGATCCATAAGAGCAAAATCTCTGTAAACAGGGAGTCCCATGAAATCTTCCCACCAAGGGAGGGGGAGATCAAAGCGGGTTCTGGAAAAGGCCCATCTTTGTTTGCTTAGGGCTAGATTGCATAGCTATCCTGCAGTACAAGGCTTGCAGCTACCTAACATTTTGGCAATCAGTGTCCCTAATTCTTTCTTTTATTATTGATTTGGCCTTCTCGAAGATTAATTGGCCTAAATATTCAACAGAGAGGCCAAAACTGCAAAATTCTTCTATACAGGCATCGTGCCAATGAATAGCTACCTTGGCAACAGCAGAGGCATCAGGCCTGTAGGGTCAAATATGTTTCTAAGTTCTGAGATTCTGGTCCAGGCATGTGCATTAATACTTGGCGTGTTAGCTTCAAGTTCAAGACTATATGAAGGGTGCATTTAGGGCACTGAATGAAGTTCTAAGGAAATTCATAAGTTGAAAAGTTTCATAAGCCTTTAGGTTCGTATATGGGCCAAATTGCACCCCATATAATAGTTGGGCAATGTTTAATTTGCTGGAATGTAATTTGCCATTTGTTGCCTGTAAAATTTAGTTATTGCTAATGCACTCTTTGGAACAATAGAAGTGGAATAATTTACCTGGGAAGTTAATTTCCTTGAGGATTGAAATATTATGCCCAAGCATTTAAAGCATTGATTCATGGGAATCAATTGTCCACTTATGCCTTCAGGTTTTGTGTGGGTTTTTTTTAAAAAAACTAAAACATTAGATTTATCATATTATTCCTCATTATGATAGGATGTCCTTAGTGCTTGCTTCATGCCTACAGAAGACAGTGAAAGGAGAATTGCATTGTGAGCATAGAGTATAATTGGAGATATCATCAACCAATTTAGGCACACAGATATCAGCTCTCTGAGGGTTTTAATCAGAGAGTTGATATATATATTAAAAAGCAATGGTGCTAAAATCTATTCTTGTTTCACCTCCTTGACAGTCTGGATAAAATCAGAAAGTCCCATTCCTGGTTACATTTTACTCTACTTTTATGGTATAGGTTAGAATTTCACTATATTTATAACTTTGTAAACTTCCACTGTGTCTTCCTTCCATTTTCCTCCTCTCATGCTTCCTTGGTTCTGGTATTATATTGAGATTATCTGCATCCAAAAATCTTTCTATTTAGCATAGATCTGCCTTTGCCAACCTGCTGCTTTTCTGCTTTGTTGGATTACACTTTCCATAATTCCCAGAAAACATTTTTAACACACATAGAGTGCACATTTGGAAAGAGTGGCATAAATGGTGATGGATGTAGTGCCTCCTATGGCAAAACCTGATTGTCAGGAATTCTAGTGATTATAGATCAGTGCTTGGTTGAATTACTAGAAGTTTATTAATGATGCTGAACTCTGAAACTTGCTTGGTAATAGTTCTTTTAGCAGAATAAGAGAACTTGTCACTGAGATCATTCTCCCCCTCCCCCCATCACCCAGAGCTGAACAAGATTTTTCATGTGAATCATGGAGCAACCCAATTATCTTTGTAACTAAGTCCTCTGGCTGCTTTCTTAGAAACTTTTAATTTGTTTTCTTGCCTCTAGAGATGCTTAGAAGAAAAAAACCTGGTGTGCTTTTTTGCTGTAAAGTATGCATATCTTTCCTCAAGCTGGCATGAATATATTACATTCTCAATTGTTGGATGTTTTGGCAAAGGCTGGGGCACAATCGTAGGCTTGAGTTCCCTGGGATTAAGGGAGGAATATCAAAATAAAGGTGATGCTCCATATCTGTAAGACCATAATCTTTCTCATGCCTGATGTTCGATATGTCATGTTAAGTTATATTTCTTTTGGGTCCAATTTAAATGGTTTTAAACCTTAAAATCTACATTCAGCGAGCTAAGATTAGAACTTCCAATATCTGTCAGCTATGTAATTCAGACAAGAAACACACCTATTATTTATTTATTTGTTTGTTTGTTTGTTTAGCATATGGCATAAAATACATGGATAGCAGCAGTAAAGACCCATGGAAAGAGTGCATCATTAATATGATACACATAAGATGAAAACATGTGGTCAATTTTGTAAGGCATAGGAGACTCAAGAAGTTGTACATTAAGTTACATTTTAAAATACATTGACTCATAAAAATGAAATAAGTGTTCTATATATTAAGACCTAGGCCATTTAGACAATTAAGTGTAGTATTTTTTAATTGGAGGAAGTCTGCTTTTCCTCCTGCATAATCTCTCAGATGACAGCTACATCCACTATATGATCCAATATAACACCCAATATAAGCTCTATTTTTATTGTAAGATTACCTGAACACAATCTTGCAAGTCTGGAAGTATATCTCTCCTACCCACCCCCTTGCCTTTACAGGGAGGGTCCCTTATGAGATATTTACCACACCCTCATTCCTTTTACAGCTTCAGCTGCCTCTCATCTGACCTGTGCCTAATCTGAGGCTCTTCCTCCTGTCTCCCAAGGTCATCCCACATACCATCACAGTACCTTTACCAATTCTACTGGGGGGGGAGGTTAATGAGAGTTAAATATGTATCTACATCTACAGACCTCAGACTTTCCACCTTCTCTCTGTGGCTTGAAGAGTGTCTTCTTCCACAGGAAGCCATTAGACCTTCTTTAAAGCTGAACTTCTAGTCTGCAGCCTGTTACAAAACGGAATGTGAAAAATTATCACAAGGGAGAAGGCATTTCGGATGGCAGCGCCCCAGGGCAAGATATGTCCTTTCCAGAGAGAGGCGCAATCCCTTTAGTTCCAGGAATTATTTTTTTTATTCATCTAGACTTTACAGTATAAAGTCTCGGCGTTCCTTTATAAAAACTATGTTTAAAATATGTTTTCATTTTGAGGGATTATATCATTTTGAATGGTGTTTTGATGTTTTATTTGCTTATGAAGTATATTAAGACTGCTGGTTGTGGGGAACATAGCCATATGTTTTTAATATTTATTTGTTATGTACTGTATATGTAGGAATATGGGTCTATACATATGTTGTATATAGTATGTTTAGGTGTGTGTCATGTATGTGTTTCACTTTGAGAGCGGGCAACTAAATTTCATTTTTGACGTGTGCCATTGTGCCCACAGTAAAAAAATGTCAATAAAGGTTATCTCATCTCATATAAATACATTAGTAAAATAAGTATCTATTTTAAGCTCTACGGAGAGGGATCCAGTCAGAACTGGGATTAAGATGTGCAAGAAACGAGGATTTAATCTTTTACTCTCACTCTATGGTTTCACTGAATATTCTGTAACCACCTTAGCTATCACTTAGCTTAGGGGGCAAACTTCAGTTAGGAAGCCTGACCACAGAAACTTTCTAGGTTTATTAAAATTGTCTTTTTCTACCCGATTATAACTTCATTACTACTGGGCTAATTTTCCTGCATCTCCCCTTTGAATAGAGCACACAGGAGCCACACACAGCCTCACTGCTTGATGGGTGTCCTGAGAGGGTGATATATAATGGTACGCAGGAATGACCCTGAAATACAAGAGGGAGAACCAGTGGTGGGATTCAGCCGGTTCGCACCAGTTTGGCAGAACCGGTAGGTAATTTTTTGTTGCCCAGGCCCAGAACGGACTTCCGGAAGCGGCATCCACACAGAGAACCGGTGTTCACATATTTGAATCCCACCACTGGGGAGAACCCAATTCTCCACTGTTACTTGGAGATTTTACTTTGGTTCTCCTGAATCGTTCATTACTTTTAGAGCTAACGATAAATTATTTTTGCATCTCTGGGTGCATCGACCCTGACAAAGTTCTAAAATCCAATATTATTTATTGTAAAAAGATACTGTATTTCGCAATATCTTTAACTGTAACATTATATTCTCTCAAAATACGGCGATCGCTAAATATGGAAGATGCCTACCGGGATTTTATTTTTAACTGCCCTGTAGTGAGAACTTAAATATTCATGCTTATAAGAGACTGTAAAGATCATTTTCCTCCCCGAAGTACAAGATTGAGAATGGTTGCTGGAAGAGAACATCTACACTCAATGGCTCTTTTTCAGCATCTGGATCTGGACTAAAGTATTTAATGCTGGTAATGCAGCATATATATATATATATATATGGATATGGGTATCCAGGTTATTGTTTGTGGGGTCCATTCTCTCACTCAGCTTCCTTAGTTTCATTGACACTGATTCAACCTACTTCTCCCAAAGATGTTAGCTGTCAGCCACGGTCTGTCTGCTCAAATATGTATCTGTTCAAACATGCCACAAAGTGACTGATCTTTCCGAATTGTCTCCCTGAGGCCTTTGCCAGTTGAGAAGACTGCCTGGGAAATCAAAAAGAAAGAACTGCAGTAATTAATTTTCCGATGGCTGTTTCCCTCCCCGCTCTTTTCCCCTAAACTGTTTACTCAGAGAAGTGAGTCCCATTCAGCATGAGTTCTTCCACAGTTAATTAAAAGCCTCATCTTTGTACATCCTGCCCATTTACTCCTTCTTGGGGATCACACAGTGATGAACTGTTGAGAAGACTATTGAGACCATGAACTCCTTAATTACCTCTTTTCATCCATTTTCTTCACAGAGATGATCAGGCAGAGAAGCCTGCAGTTGTACTGTTGATAAGAGAGATATGGGTGACCGAATTCCCTACATTTTATACCTACCAACCTCATTAAAACAGAGCATGTTTTTAGTGGCTTTAGGCAAATAGAGGGAGAAAATTCTCATTATTAATGCTTATCTTGCTGCAAATGTTTTCTTTTTAAAGGTTAGATTGATAAAAAAAAATAGATGATAGCTAGTTATCAAGTAGATTGTTAGGTAGATAGCAATAGCACTTAGACTTATATACTGCTTCACAGTGCATTACAGCCTTCTCTAAGCGGTTTACAGAGTCAGCATATTGCCCCCAACAATCTGGGTCCTCATTTTACCAATCTTGGAAGGATGGAAGGCTGAGTCAACCTTGAACAGGTGAAGAATTGAACCTCTGAACTGCTGGCAGCCAGGAGTCAGCAGAAGTAGTCTGCAGTACTGCGTTCTAACCACTGCGCCACCACAGCTCATAGTTTGATGTATCCCAGACTTGTACCTAATTAGAATACTGTCTTAACCCATCAACTCTTATTTTCTCCCTTGTTCCATTTATTTATTTAAGTTAGATCTCTTTTTTTCGTACAGAGCAAGGCAGCATACCAGTGCTCCCTCCTCCTATTTTCCCCAGACAGCTCAGCAAAATGAGCCAGATTGCAAGTGACCCAGTTAGTTTCCATAGCTAAGGTTAAAGAACTCATAGTCTCCTGATTTCCATGCCATTGCCGTAACATTATACCACACGACATCATACTATGTATGCCACACATCAAAATGGTTCTCTGTGACATTGTCCCCATGACATTGCCTTCATCTCATCCTGAGCCTGTAAATGATAAAAATGTAAGTTGTTGCTACCTGAACCGGTCTTATTTTGATACCATCCAAGGGTCTTGAGTTGTATGTAATAATAATAATAATCTATTTAGCTCTGTCACCTCGGGAGGAAGGTGGTGACAAGGAACAGAGGAATGAGAAAAAGAAGAGAGAGGATAAAGAAGAATGGCAAATTTAATACCAGGGCAATTTTCTAATTCAAAGATAAATGGAAATATCTTAAACTGATGGGAGGAAAAAGCTCAGATTCAACTCTAAAGATGTAAAGAAGAACAATTTTTTTCTCCTAGGACCTTGCAATCTGTACAGTATCTCATTTGCTTTGTCATAAAGTGTTATTGTGCAGAGGAGAAGAAAATGAGAGAGGCAGAAGTGAGGTTAAAAGTGAAGAGGTTGAGTTCTGAATAAGAGCCATATGTGGTATTTACCATTGAAGTAATTACAAGTATTATAGGAAGGAAAGTGCCTGTTTGTAATGCTGTCCTACCCACTCCATCGTGTCTCTAATATTAAACACCATCTCCCTGAGATGGAAAGGTAATATTTTTATCATTTTTTTCTAATATACTTTTTCTTTATTTCTGTGCCCTATATTTTAGCTGAATTGAATCCAGATTACTTTGGATTACAGTAGATGGACAGATAA
This sequence comes from Azemiops feae, assembly GCA_023970755.1. NCBI lineage: Eukaryota > Metazoa > Chordata > Lepidosauria > Squamata > Viperidae > Azemiops > Azemiops feae. The sequence goes on from JALGBA010000069.1 coordinate 151,551, forward strand.
TAGCTCAATGGCTAGATGATGATGACAGACAGACAGACAGACAGACAGACAGACAGAGATCAGAAGCGGTTAGTATATATATTTTGTACTTTTTAAAAAAATGCTATAATAAGAATACATTTGGTATAAACTGGTTTAAAACTAGATAAACTGTTTACAAATCTTTCATGAGATCACCTTTCATGATTAATAATGTTCTCTATCTGAAACCTTTTTGTAAAAATTTCACATTTTCTTATGGTATAAATGCTTAAGAGAAAAGCCATAATTAAGACAAATTTCTTTCTGCTGATTTTGAAAGAGTCAAAACTGGTAAGTACTTTCTTCCATCAAATAAACATTAGTGGTCTTTGAATGCAATCACTGTGTTGCAGTGGAAAGAATTAGAAAAGGTCATACACAATTACCTTTCTTGAATTAACTCTTAAGAATGCTGACAACATTCTGGCCCACACATGTACATCTTATCTCAATTGGGCACATTCCACAACAGCCTGAATTACCACAAAATATTCTATTTAGGACTGCATTTAAATGTAGTTTTGGCACTTCAATGTATACAGAACGCAGATTATCAGTATTTTTTGTGGAGGCCAATGATTCTCATCTTATCTTGCATTAGCTATCTACAGATGGTCCTTGGCTTATGACCGTACATTCAGTGACTGTTTGAAATTACAATAGTGCTGAATGAAGGATCTTATGACCCCTGTTCAAAGTTATGGCTGCTGTAGCATTCCTGTGGGCAAATGAACAAAATTCAGGTGCTTGACAATCCACCTTTACAACCAACCACAGGGTTGATGCAGTAGCCCCCTGCCTATCTTCCCCCATTCCATCCTGCTGTGTCTCCACAGGCTTTGGGCCTGCTTCCCACCTCACTGGGTCCCACACTTCCTTCCTACCGCCTATCATAGCTTGGTTACTTAACTTTTCCATAGATCTCCTTTGGGAAGAAATCACTCCTCAGCCTGGCCTTCCTACACGAAATGGCTGCAGGCGCCATTTTGGGAGCTGTCACAATTAATTGTGGTCCTTCTGAAATGGCACCTGCTTCCGGGATAGTGCTACATTGCTTCCGTACTATATAGGGTGGCAGAGTGGCTGGCTCTCCTTCCTGAATGTGATCTCCTATACCTTAGAGAGGCCATGTGATACTGTCCCAGAATCAGGCAACTTTTCAGTTCATTGCAGTTGCTGCCAAGATGGAGGTCACTTTGGGGATGGTGTCATGTGCCCTCTGTAATAGCCTTGATTGCATTAATTCAAATAGGCAACCAAAATTAGTTTAAGCCATTGCCAGGCTTTCTTTATTCACTTTTCCCTTAATCTTCTGTAGAAATTGACTATGCAATGTTTTCCTTGCCAGCATTCTGTTTGTGTTTTTAGTACATTATTTTGATGTTTTGTTTCCGGAACATTTAGTGCAGTGGTGGCGAACCTATGGCACGGGTGCCAGAGGCGGCACTCAGAGCCCTCTCTGTGGGCACGCACGCCGTCGCCCCAGTCCTAGGCCTTCAGCTGGGTTTTATAAAACCTTTTCGCTTTAGGCCTCCGCCGCTGTGTGCAAAAAAAAAAAGGTTCAATCAGTCAATTTCAACTTCTCGCGGGGAAAAAAAAGATCTTGCAAAATTGGAATGGATTGATTGAACTTTTTAGTCCCACCCAGTCTGCCATTACCACTGCAGCCATGCCCAGCCAATGGGCCACGCCCAGCCAATGGGCCACACCCACCCGGCACTCAACGATGCATACGTGGGTTTTGGGTTGCAGTTTGGGCACTTGGTCTCTAAAAGGTTCGCCATCACTGGGATAATTCAAGAGAGGGACAAGTGAATTGCAGCGGGCCTTGTCTTGCTTCAGACTGAGGACTTCTAACTTGAGAAAGTTCAAGTTTTGTGATTTTCTCCAGTTCTTTTTCTTCTATTCTGCTATCTCCAGATACTGCCATATCCACATCCAGACTTTTTTTTGTCTTTCTTATATACAATTGTTAAGTGTTAAGTGGGAGGTGCTTGCCATTTGAAAGGCACTTTAACTTTTTTCATTTTCTGTTACTTTGTCTATTTTATGGTCCCACCAGTTCTTGTTTGTAGGCAAATGGTATTTCTTGCAGATATTCCAATGCACCATTGTTGCTATTTTGTCATGCTGTTGTTTGTAGTCCATCTGTGTGATCTTTTTGCAGTAGCTACCTTGGTTATTATGGTTGGTTGCACAATCAGCCAGATGTTCAGACTGGATTTGATATTTTTGTCTGCCTATTGAGTCCTTCCCAAGGACTTGGGATAGGGAGGTGTGGATGTTTGATGATGTTAGAGATCCCGTCATAGGATGAAAACTGTTCTGAGTAAATCTGCCTTTTGCATTTGACTAATAGTGAATTTATCAATGCTGATCATGTTCAAATGGTCTTCCAGTTGTTTAGGGATTGTATCCAAGGGGTTTAGGACTATTGGCACTACCTTTGCTTTCTTTTATCATAGACATTCTATTTCTATTTGCAGATCTTTGTATTTTGTTATCTTCTCTGGTTTCTTTTCTATTGTTGTTGTTGTTATTATTATTATTATTATTATTGTTGTTGTTGTTGTTGTTGTTCTTCTTCTTCTTCTTCTTCTTCTTATTATTATTATTATTATTATTATTATTATTATTATTATTATTATTATTATTATTATTATTATTATTATTATTATTATTATTATTATTATTATTATTATTATTATTATTATTATTATTATTATTATTATTATTATTCTCACAGCCAGATGTTCAGACTGGATTTGGCATTTTTGTCTACCTATCGAGTCCTTACCAAGGACCTGGGATAGGCAGATGCCTACAGAAGTCCCATCTTTCTTCTACCCCCAGACCAATGCTCTTAGTGTAACCATACAACTAGCAGGATCTTTCAACTATATCCATTTAGTCTGTCCACAAAATTGGATTCCCAATATAAAATGAGCAAATCAACTCTTAGATGAAACGAAAGAGATTTACATGTGCTGGTCCACAGATCCCCTTATTCCCAGCTAGCATGGCTGTTGAAAGGCATCACATCTGAAGGACACCAAGCCAAGGAAAGGCTACAGTTTTTCAGTTGCTTCTCTCCCTTATTTAATGTTCAAATCCATTTCATCAACAAATGGTGCTGTTTAGCTAGTTATAGCTAACCCAGCCAATTAGAATGTATTTATTTATTTGAATCAAACCACACCATTATATATCCGGAGCGGAATGCTGAATTTTGATAGAACAGTCATTTTTTATACAAGTCATTCTGGCACACCAATTAAAATGATAATTTAAGCAAGCAACTAAATCTTTATTTACATAGAGGAGAGCAGTATCTATCATTCTTTTCGTATAATTGAGATTCTAAAGTACTTATGTTAATGCTGCAGCTCAATGGCTTCATACTCAGTTGAAAGGAAAATTGCAGCTGCACACAAACCTCTGCATCTCAATCCGGGTGGTGACGTTCAATATTTCTGACTTGGAGTGATTTGTTTGGAGGGCAGAGATTGCACCATATTGATTAAGTCCAAGCACAACTGCTGGTAATGATCTTCTAGGATGCAATAAATAGAAAGCTATATCATCAGCATAAAGTCCAATTTTCTGATGAGATTACTATCTGGTTGCCAGCTATAACTGCAACTGCCCCCCCCTCCCCAGGAACCCTTGTGTTGTTAAAGAGAAGAAAACCAAGGGCGGCGAAAGATTCATTTCTAGAGACAAATATCCATCCATTGATATTGGATTGCTTGGAGATTGGAAAATAGGTTTCAACTGTTTCACATAAACTTTAGCCAAACCCTAACAAAGGCACTATACTAGAAGATAAGAAATCAAGATTTAACTCTACTGAATACCTATGGCTTAGTGTCATTTGCAGACAGCAACGAAAGATCTATGATGTTCTTTCACTGAACGCATTGTGGTTAGTTCTCTTGATAGAGCTGCCCAATTTAAAACAGGACCACCTGAAGTTTTTGGGCACATAATAATCCATGAAAATATTTAAACAATTCCCAAGGATTAAAATAAATATGATTCTTTCTTGATTGACTGAAACAAAAGACCTGTATGGGTTTTTAGCTTATAAAATCTTAAAGGATGAGATGTCAGGTGCAAGAAACCAGGAGTCAAGATAGAGTTCAAAAGCACGGTGAGTTTACACACAAGAATCTGATCTCCTAACGGTCAATGAGAATTGGCACCAGATAAGAGTCAATGGACTTGAAGGAGGCCTGGACTTAGATCTCTTTCGGGGGCATGGTTGACTCCAGACTGATAATGCATTTGATCCCGCCCTTGGGTTCTGCCTGAGATAGGCGAGTGCCACTTCCATTTTCAGTACATATTAAAAAACAATTGTGGATTTGAACCAGCTGGGCAGCTTTAAAAGGAGCTGTGGCTGGAAACCTCACCCCACCCCACAATGTATCTCATTTGAGCTAGAGTTTAGAACATTTCTTAGGGAGCAAAAGTTTTAAAAAATATTCACTACCTCTATTTACCAACCCAGTCATTCACTCCCTGTCAAACCTGACTCGACTCCATGGCTGCCTGCACCTACTTTCACTCGCAGTTTGCCAAACAGTGATGGGAGGGAGGGGGGTTGGTGAATACTTGGGGGGGGAATAGAAACTATGGAATGCATGAAAGCCTTCTGTTGCCGGTGAGACCCTATCCACCAAGGTCAAGTTATGAAAAATGTTTGAGTGGTGCAGACAATCATTTTCCCAAAACAAAAGAACTGCAGTCAGTTAGTGAACTATGAACTGTGGGTAGCCCAGAGGGGGAGAAGGGTTTTATCTATGTGGGTTTTCGTAGGAAAATCCCAGAACTGACTTCACTTCTGCTGTGCCTAGATGGATCTTTCAATAAAGCTACACAGTCTTGGTAACTCATAAGAGCCGGGAGTTTCTTTTGTTGAATGTGCCAAATGGGACGGTTGACATTCCCATCAATTTGGAAGAATGATAAAGGGTAGACCTAGGAAGATCTTTAGTTAATTTCACTAACTCAAGATAGTAAAAAACTAACTAAAGAAAACTGTCCGCTTTTTGGTCTGGTTTCATTGCTGTGTTCCATGAAACTGGAGCAAAAAACTGCATAGTAGTTTAAGCCAAAAACAGAGGGGAGAGAATAGAAATAATATTTATTACTTATTATAGTTATTGGAAATGTCTTCCTACTTTCCATATAGCAAAGGCTCTCAAGGAGCAATAAAATGTTATATTTTATGATGCAATTAAAATTAATTAGATTTACATAAATCATAACAAATGAACTGTCCTATAACATGACTTCACAAGTGCATTGTCTTACATTGAAACACAAATACAGCAAGGGCAATATCTGTGACTGAGGAGAAAAACTATACAGAATATTTTACATTTTGGGCCCCAAAATAATACGGACTATCACCCCAACTCCTCAGAAATATTTTCCAACTTACTGACCTATAACTGTCCTAATTGGAGCTGACCTCAAAACACTTGAGAATATCTATGAAGATTCTCAGTCATCCTGATCACAGTTGTCCCAATGGTGCTTTTTCAGGAGGCAACTAGACTTCCTTGTTTTTTCTTTGAAGACGTTTCGTTTCTCAACCAAGAAGCTTCTTCAGCTCTGACTGGATGGTGGGGAATGGAAGGATTTATATTCCTTGCAGACAGCTGGTCATTTGCATTCTTTTAGAAAGTTGTTGAGGCCATTTGGAGGTCTACCTGTGTCCTCAAGGTCACCTGAGCAGATGTGAAAAGTCTTCAAAGAAGTAACAAGAAAGTCAAGTTGCCTCCTGAAAAAGCACCTTTGAGACTTGAGAATCTCATCCAAATCACCAATGCCCCCTGCTACTAACCAATGGAAGAATATAAAAACAGTTCCTTCTCCCCTCTTCACTGTGTTCACTTGAAGAGTTTTCCGAAAGATTTCTAGATTTAGGAGGGAATTCCAATTTCAAACTGGTATACTAAAGGACACTGACTGAAAGTATCTGATTCAAAGATGATCAAACAGACATGGAAAGAGTGTATTGAAATTCTGTACAGTAGGAATGTCAATATCCTGAGATATCTTAGAATATACTCCCTATTTACAAGAACCTCCAGTACTAGAAGATTAAGTTTTGACAACACTTCAATCATTACCACATTATAAGGGTACAAAAATTCATGGAATGTTTACAGAAATTTGGCAAGCAACAGAAGAAGCAGTAAAGGTTCTAATCAAATTATGCTTGCAAATCTGGAGAACAACAGCGCGGCTAACAGATTGGAAGAAGTCAACCTATTTATCAATACCAAAGAAACAAGATTACAATTTTGCAAACTGTACAAAAATATTTAATTTCATATGCTAGCAAAATAATGATTGGCATTATCCAATACAGATAACAGCTTTAGAATAGAATAAAATATAATATCTTTATTGTCATTGTGTAACTCACAACGAAATTAAGTTTAAATTAAGTTTATAGGGAAAGGAAAAGGCCAGATACTCAAGTTGGTTTTAGAAAAGACTGAGGAACCCAAGATCTTATTGTTGATGTATGCTGGATATCTGAGAAAGCCAAATATGTCAAAAGGAATTCTGTATGTGTGTCACTGACTGACGCTACACTGAAAAGCCTTTTAACTGTGTTAACCACGTCAAGCTAAGAAAATGGGAATCCTAGAACATTTCATTGTCTATACATAGAACAGCAAGCCAATAATCCAGACTGAACACAGTGAAACAAAATGGTTCCTTGTTGGCAAGGAAATGAGGCAGGGTTTGTATGCTCTTTTTTAATTTATTCAACTATATACTGAATATATATTGAAGGAGGCTGAAATGGAAGAAGATGCACATGGTTTTAAAATTAGAGAAAAAAACATCAATAAACTGTGCTATGCTGATGTTACTACTTTGATGCTGAAAATGCAAATATCTACAAGTTCTAGTAAAGAATGTCAAGAAGCACAGTGGGGGAAAAATGGAAATACAATTGAATATAAAGAAGACCAAACAGGAGAAGAGGTACAGCAACTAACACTAGAATTGACAATAAAGACATTGAAGTGGTAGACAGCTTCTGCCTTTTAGGATCAATACTGTATCAAGAATAATGGAGTCAACAGTCAAGAAATAAACCAGATATTAGTTGTTGGTAGAACAGCACTGAAAGTCATGAAAAAAAATATTCAGATGTTGTGATGGGTCAGCACTTTCAAAGAACAGAATCATGCACACAATAGGCTTTTTTGTTGCACTGGAATGCATTTCAATGGATATGAAAGTTGGATTTTGAAAAAGCAGGATAGGAAATATATTGACACTTCTACATATAGGTGTTGGAGAAGATTCTTGAGAATACCAAGAATCACCGAGAAGAAGGAAAAAGATAATAGAACAAATGAGAATTCTCCCCAGGCTCAAGCTATCATGTTTTTGGGACACATTATGTAAAAAACCACCTTGAGAAGCCACAATGCTGGAGAAAGTGGAAGAAAAGAGAAAGATATTACTGTCGGTGTCAAAGCAGCAAGGCAGATGGACTTGATTAAAACAGCAATGAATATACCACTGAGACCCCAAAAAAGCGAGGTTGAGGACAAATATCTTTGGGGAAAAAATTATGTAGTCACTAAGAGTCAACACTGACTTGATGGCACTTATTCAATCAATTAGTCAAAAATCATTGAAATCACTAAGAGAAAACCCATAATGGCACTAATCTGTCACTCACTATTTAAAAGAACCATGAAATGGTAGTATGGTTGACCTTCTTTGTGACAGTAGAAATTGCTCAGGAGGCAAGATTTCCCGCCAAAGGAAAATCGTTTCATCCCCAAGCTCTATGGACTTCTAGCATTTAAAGTGGAAAACATAGTTCTGGATGTGCCTTGAGCGAGCTGGAATAGACTAAAAACTAAGAATGATTTTGTAGGTTTACTGGGGTGTAGAATTGTCCCCTGTATATAGGTGTGTGTGGGGGGGTATATTTAATTTCAGAGGTTGCTTGTTTTATAATTTTTCATATCCCATTTACACTTTTTTCCTAAGACCCAATTATTTGTAAGTTTCCACAGTCCTTTATTTTTCATTACCCTTCTTTAGCCTTTTCACTAAGCTACCCTTCTCCTCTCTGCTCACATATCTCCTGTTCTTTCTGTCCCTCAATCAATCAATAACTTTATTACGGTCTTAGACCAGCAATAGATATCATATTTTACAATATATTAAGAAAAGTATAAAATAAAAATAGTACTGACATTAATAATAAATAATAACATCCCTGTTAAAAAGATACATGTTCTCAAACTGTTAGGATCACTCCCTAGTTTACGTGAGTGGAAAGTCGATAAGTGTGTGAGTAAATGTAATGTTCCCAAAATTATTAGAGATATCTCCAAAAAGTTGGCACAAGTTGACGGCTATAAATCTGTAACCAATTTTTTCCTTGTGGACATTGCTGCAACACAGTATTTTGCCACTGCATGCGTGATGGAAGGGTTTGAGTCCTGGAGGAGAAAGCCTACATAAAAATTGTCTGCCCTCCCTGGCAATCTCTCTAATAAGGGAAGAATATATGCTGACCTATAAACTCGGTATAACTCACAGTACAATAAAACATGTGAGATGTCTTCGACTTCTCCTTTACCACATATACATACCCGTTCTGCTATTGGTGTTCTCTTATACCTGCCCTGGAGGAGTGCTGAGGGAAGAATGTTAAATCTGGCTCTGAAGAAAGCTATTCTTTGTTTTGGGAAGGTCAGATCATTCAGATATCTTGCCGATTCCCACACACCCTGTTTGATTCTATCCCTAATGTGGTGAGGTAACCTATTTAGTTCTTCTTGGAACTCCATGTCCTTTATTCTATTGGATACTACTTGCTTTGCTTGATCAAAGCCTAGGGACATAAGGAATACCGAAGAGAGCCCATAAGAGCCCAGTTTATGATCTATCGCCTGCTTCCAGGGGGAGGGGAAGTTGTCAGTCAGCACTAATGGGGATAGTCCCTCTGGAAAGAAATACATTTTAAGCCAGTGAATGATCATCATCTTCCAGGCTCTTACCTGAATTTGGGGCATGCCTGTCTCAATTCTTAATTGGGCATTTGGGGTTCCTTTGGGTGCAGCTAAGATGGCTCGCAGGAATTTCGTTTGTATGGTTTCAAGCAAGTTTTTCTTTGCAAGGATTCCTGTTTGTGCCCCATATAGAATTTGCGCCAATGTTTTGGCCTCGAAAAGTTTTAAGGCAGCCGGTACCAATTGACCTCCGCCTGTGTAAAAGTAATGCCTGATTGCATTCAAGGACCTATTGGCTGCTTGCAATGCATGATCCAGGTGTGCCCTCCATGTCCCCTGCGAGTGGAAAACCACCCCAAGGTATCTAAATGTTCTAACCTGTTCCATAGTGTGTCCTTCTATTTTCCAGGAGTATTGGCTGGGTCTTTTAGCAAAAACTAAAATTTTTGATTTATCAAAGTTAAGGACCAACTTATTCTGTTTGCAGTAGCCGAGTGTTGCCCTAATTGCTCTCTTCAGTCCTACAGGAGTTTGAGAAATAATGACCGCATCATCGGCATATAGAAGGATCGAGATTTTACGATGTGCTAAGTTGGGCGGATGCAGATCAGGGTTCTGTAAGAGATCGATCAGGGGGTTGATATAGAAGTTAAAAAGGGAGGGGGACAGGATGCAACCCTGCCGTACCCCTTTTTGTACCCTTACTGAGCCGGTTAAGGTCCCTTGAGGATTACACCTCACTTTCAAGGTGGAATTGGTATACAATTTTTGTATGAGGAAAAGGAGGCGTTTATCGATAGTAGTGCCTTCTAATTTCTCCCATAGGGAGTTCCTAGATATTGAGTCGAAGGCCTGCTTAAAATCAAGGAAGGCCACAAAAAGAGAGGATTTTTTTTTATGTGTGTATTTTTGTACTAGATGGTGAAGTACCAGGATATGATCCACTGTTGATCTTCCTTCTCTAAAACCGGCTTGTTCATCTTTAATTATCCCCCCCGAAATTAGCCAATCCTGAAGTTTATAGTTTAAGTGTTTGGCATACATTTTACTAATAACACTCAGAAGACTAATGGGTCTATAATTGCCAGGGTCATTTCTACTACCTTTTTTATAGATTGGTATGATAATTGCTAATCCCCAATCTCTTGGCATATGGCCCGTTCTATCTATATATGTAAACAGAGATGCTAAAAGTGGAGCCCACCAACTGGGATTATTTTTTATTATTTCTGGCAGGACATTGTCAGCACCAGGTGCCTTATTAGCCTTGAGGGCTCCAGTCAATCGGGATATCTCGCCTGGTGTAACAGGGGGCCAATTGTTATTCAATGGGTTTCTTTTGTCCATCTGCAGTATAACAACTGTCTCTCTATCTTTGTCCAGGACAGGCAGATTCTGCAAATACCGGTAGTAACTTCATTAGAGCTGGAGTGGGACAGATATTCTCAGGCCTGTTGTTATTTCCACCTAGATTATTATTAATCTATTATTCCATACTAGATTATTTACAATAAGCTGAAGTTGGCCCCCACTCTAACACTCTTTCTGAAGGCCCTGGAGACATTCTGCCAGCGGGATTGGGGAACCCAGAACGGGATGGTGTTAAATAGCTGGTATGAATATGTGTTGTCCACTGGATTGGAGGGGTGGGGGATTAGTATTTTATTTTTATTTTTATTTTTATTACTTTTATTTTTATTTCTTTTATATTGTGCTTTTATGTAAGCCACCTTGAGTCGCCATGTGCGAGTAGGAGGCAATATAAATATTCTAAATAAATAAAAATAAATAAGTTCCAGAGCTGTATGCCTGCTTGCCTTCCTGTATGACTGCCAACTCTCCCCATCTCTGCTTGTTGTTGTTCTCTTTCATTTTGGTAAGAAGACTTGTAAAAGCCAGTGGGGGTCCTTGCACCCACAGTCCTCCTTAAAAGAAAGATACCTGCATCAGCAAATGCTAAGAAAAGATCGCCCACTTTCTTCTTCAAAAATACAGTATAGAAATCTTTGACACATTTTGTATTTCATCAACCTGCTCCAGATACCGCTGTGGTTACCTGGTGATGCAGCCTGGCTGAAAAAGAGGGCAATCCCTATTTGGGCCTTCTGCTGATATTGACCTGGCTAGAAGACTTTGATCCTCTCTCTGCTTACAGGTCATTGCAGCATGATTTGACAACTGTCATGTTCTCCTTTGATTCCATGATCTTGGTTTCATCTCATTCTCTGCTCATAATCAAAACAGTGAGTTGTGACTAAAAGGATATGATTTGTCAGCAGGGCCATAAGCCACCAGATGAACTTGAGATGCAGGAAGGAGCCATTTGAGCCATTTGAGCCCAATGTCTCTTTCCCAACCGAAATACACAATGTTTTACAAAGCATTGCACTATCCAGACTTCAGTTCCCGCCTTCATTTCCTTCTTCTCATATGCCTGAAGTAAGTTATCTTCTGGCTGAATGATAGACTGGTCTCAAACATTTCTGATGGTTTCCAGAAATCTTCCTATATTGTTAACTATTTTCCAGGGAAAGAGGTTTTGCAGCACACCCTCTCATCCACTGATTTATTTATTGTTCAGGCACATTAAAAGACTATTTTTTCATTCCTGCTGCTTGCCCATAGCAGCAACTTGCCAGGCTCTTATCTGCTTGCTTCCTAACAGGAAAGTCATTGAAGAGTCAGTATTTTGGATTCTGAAAGCATCAGAAAGCAAATCTCAACAGAAGTGCACTTATTTCAGAGAAAGATATGAAAACCTGACACTAAAAAGGCTATTTTCTTTAAAAAAATAAATAAAGTAAAATAGGTTTCCCAGTTGAAACAACAATGTTATTTTCTGCAGGGGCATAGCCGACTGCCAGTTTTCTGGCAACAAGAATATTTACTGTATCTGATTTCCAGTTTATTCTACTGTTTCCTTCTGGGCCTCATTCACTGGATGCTTAAGGCCCAGCCCTGATAATAGGGAAAACTAACTTTCCAAACTTTCTGTAGCTTTGAAGAATTCAGCATTACATCTGCATGCCTTAGCTTTCACTTTGTGGAACATTTGTCTGTAATATATTGTGATTTTAAATTGGAGATGGAACTTTTAACAAATCACTTTATTCATTGGTTTCTGTGGGGCAAAGTTGAGGCTAGACAATCGTCAGCAAAAGCTTTGTTCAATATCATCTGACAGGGTGACTGGCTGTCTGTTATTTTAATTTAGTAGAAGTCACAAATCTAATCTGTGGTTGCTTTTCCTTGCATTTCTGGAAAACGTTTTTCAAGCCTGACGAAGATCAGACCTCGTTTCAAAGCTATGCTTAAGGGCCAGCTCCACCATCAGGCAGAGTGAAGCAACCAGCTGAGGCAGTTGATCTTGGGGGCTATGATGAAGTATTACATTGTTAGTACATTACTAAATTTTTGCTGCCAGAAGAGGTTGTTGGGAGATTATTCTCCTCCAGTGGCAGAATTATCTGGTTGAAAATAGTCACATGGTTGTTTTTTTCCTGGACCAAGTTCTCCTCAGAGCAGTGAAAGAATGCTGAGAGTGCAGGAATCTCAATATTTCTGGCTTTCCATAAATCTCACAAAATGACTGAGAGCCCATTTTGCTGAAAGTAACCAGGTTTGCAACCAGGCTACATTTGGATGGGAAGCCAGCTGCTTGGTCCCCTGCCCCCAACCACCAAGCTGATTTCTGTGGAAGAAGAAAAACAGAATATAAATATATACACAGAAGAGAAAGTAATTATAGGTACAACAGTATTTTGGCCTTCTTCTCATTTTTACCATTTGGATGGAGACAGTAGTGGGATTCAGATATGTGAACAACTGGTTCTCTGTGTAGATGCCATTTCCAGAAGTCCATTCTGGGCCTGGGGAACAAAAAATTAGCTACTGGTTCTGCCGAACTGGTGCGAGCTGACTGAATCCCACCACTGGATGGAGAGCAGATTTCAGCTCATTGTTTTGCACAAAAGGCCTCCTTTGGCAGCTTTTTGTTGAATACAAGCAGTGATAGAGAACACCAGACTCAATTAAATTTATAGTGCAAGGATTCTTCAATAAAACAGCATAAGAAGACCACTGAATTTTCATGAAATAATTGGCGGACACAGCTTGCATTCTTCAAGTGTGAATTGAGCAACTGCTGGAACACTTTCACTCTGATGAGGGATCAAGAGAACTTATTGAATCTGTCCATTGCATTTCATATGCAGCTTACTGTCTGAGGTTGAAATACCCTGATTACTCTTACAAGTTGCTGGTTTTAGCATGCCCATCTATTCTATCTGGCAAGGAGCAACCTCAGATCCATCATTTCCCATCTTAATAACCAGATCCCAGACTTTGAAATTAAGTTTCAGAAATGTGCCCATCCCCACTATGAAGGAAAAGGAATCCATTTATGGACTATGTTGTGTTACTTTGGATGGGGGGGGGAAACATGACAATCCCTAGGACATCCTGCTTTCTCACAGATTTGATGTGATCAGGAGATTCCAGGCCTCTTAGACTTGTACTGCATTTAAGATGACATATTTGAGTGACTCCCATTGGGGATTCATTGTGATGTGCCTGCAGGGATGGCATAACAGCAGAAATTGGCAACCAGACAGTGAATTCTGGCCTACATTATCTCTCTGGAAAAAGGAGAAATTGTGAGATCACCCATATGTACTCCAGACAGATGCTCCTTGTGAATAAACTGCAGGAACTGAGGCTTTTGTGATCAATTTGTGAGTTGAGCAGCTGGAAGTCAAGGAATTTCAACCAAGCTCAGAGACATAATATAGGCCATATGGACTTAAAGTTTGCCAAACCTCATTTCATAATCACTTTTGTAAATTACTTCTTAACTGCTGTTCAACTATTAGGAAACTTTGGACTGACAAGTTTATAGCGTTCACCAGGTAAGCGTGAAGTTGGAGTTGGAGTTGGACTCAGCTGCAAGAAAGGCTGCTTCAGTCACTCACTTGGCAATTTCTCCTGGGATCTCTGCACACCATGGAAGTGTGGGATTCACAAGCAAGCCACACTGAGCTAACCAGAAAAGTTTAAGGAAAGATTGGCAACAGCTATGCATGCTCAAAAAGTAGAGGATTTAAGTCTTAGTGTGGAAAGGAGGCTTTCCTAGGATCAAATCATTCACTTTTCTCCACTACCAGGAAAACAGTCTAGGCAGTCCCTCCAACAGTTAGGTTTTATGAATGAGATACTAAACTGGAGCATTCCATTCAGTATCCATTTACAGAAAGCCAGCTCCATTCATAAACAAAACGCCTTCAGCTACAGCCCCCACAGAAGGATGAAGCTGATGGGATTAGAAAAAGTAGAAAAACAAAGACTCTTAAATTCTGCATTCCCCTACCCAAATCCAAAGACAAGACATGACCTTTCAGGCACAATAAGAATTACCCAACACCTTTAGAATGGAAAAAGACACAAAGCTTAACACATTGCACAACACCCTGGAACATCTCAACTTCAAAGAACCCCATAAAAATCCCTCCACTTACCCAGCCATTTGGTCAGCCACCCCAGAAACATGCTGGCTACCAAATAAACAGAGATCTTCTTTCCAACAGCCTGCCTCCATTTTATTTCCAGCATCTTTCTCCTAGCTTGGTACTGGGCCTGATTTTTCTTCCCACATTAGGGAAACAGTTCTTACTTGCTAGAAGCAACGTAAGTATCTGGCTTTGTGTACCATGACTCTTGTTTGAGATCCAGTTACTTACAATCCCAGCTTGTCAACTGACCAAGGCCTTGTTTTTCTCTTGCTTTGTCATCATAAATCTTTGACTTGACTTTGGACTGCTTAAATTGGAATCTGTCTTTGCCCAGCTAAATGTTTATTTGTGATTAATTGCTATTTTCCTGATTTTTACCTATTACTTGGCTAACTTTTGCTGCTTCACTATTGCAATTTGCAGACACAAGCCTTATCTTTAATATTGTGGGTACCTAAGAACTGGGTCTGACTCCTGAAGGGATGCTAAGAAAGCCAGGACTGAAAAAGAATGTTTCCTTCAGTCTCTAGTGAAATAATTTTTTTAATACAAGTTCAGGGACTTAATAAGTCTTTTTTTAATAAACAGCAAAAGTGTGATTAGAATTTTGATTCTGGGAAGAAAGGATCCAGATGGAATTGAAATAAGGTTCTGAAATTGATTGTAAAAATCCTTCCTATGGGAATATGCTGCTGTTTTTAAGCCTTAAAATGGATAGGATGGGACTTTGAAAACTGGACTCTATATGGAACCAAAAGGAATTAAAGATTACAATTATAGCAGAATAACACTTATTAATTTGACTTACTAATGGGAGAAATAATTTAATATTGGACAAAATGAAGAATATTTATGAACACTGGACTCAGAAGTTAATTTTAAAAATGTCATTCTAGATAAAGTATATTTAAAAGATATTATGGAAGAAGAATAAGTTTTACTGGACAAAACTAAGACTGATTTCAAAATGACAGACTACAAGAATGATATGGAAAATATGCCACATTAGATATACAAATGAAATAGGCTAATGTCTTAATAAAAGGGATATACAAATAACAAGCTAAAAGAGTGACTTTCCTATATTGGATTTACACATAAGACCTGTTAAAGTTTTGAAGAATTATGTGAGAAAGGACAAAATAAAAATGAAGAGAAATAAAGTTCTAGGATATTATTTGAAAGGATCAAGATTGTTAAAAGGAAGAAATATAAAATTGGCTTATTTGATCAAGGTTGTAATAGATATGTTGTAATCTATAATAACCCTCAATGAACTTTTGCTGATCACAACTGAATGACAAGGCTTGAAGGATTTGTTTATAGATAGAGAAGAGGTATGTGAAGAAGACACAATCTGTTGTATTTTAAAAAAAGGGTGATAAGTTACTCAAATTGTTTATACTTGTTATGATGAAAGGGATGGTCATTTCTTTATATATTTCTTTTTTTTCTTTGCTGTATTCTTATTTTTTATTCTTTTCTTCACTATTTTTTTTTAGTTTGTATTACTTTTTAGCTTTTTAATCATAAAAAGTAAAAAAATAAAAAATGTTATTTTAAAATAAGTAAGATGACATACTTGAGACAAGCATTTTCCCTGATCACTTTGGGACTACACAATTTTTATTCTTCTTGAGTTGGGTAGAGAAATAGTCTCTAGTTAAAATTGCCTGCACTCTTTCAGGGGTTTCTTTCCCCCCCTGGGCCAATCTTACTCTCAGGCAGAGAAAGACAGCCACTTCAGGCAGCAGATCTTGGATGCCGTGTAAGAAGAATAAGTGGCTAATTATTTGATTTGTTATTATTGCAGTTTTACTGCCAGGGATACTTTTGAGATTTTATACATAATGTGCCAAAATCACTTAGCCGGCTTTCTGCATCTTAACAGAGGTGGGGGATGGTTAAAGCACCACTTATTGTCATTCCTCTGCTGCAAAATGTGCTTCTTTTGTCTTTGGCTCAGGCAAAACCTTTTCTTAATGGTTCATTTTCTTTTCTACTAGTTGTTTCTCTGTTTTCCTCCCTCTGGCCTAAGACCTGATGCTTCTCTTTTAACTAGATCTCACTTCCTTCTGCTCCAGCTTGCCGTATAGGGCTATCAGACCTGGCTGCAGAAAGATGGATGATCACCAGATGGCAGAAAGGAGCTAAAGGAAACTCTAAAACTTTTGCTGCAACTAGTGGTCATCTAGATTTTTACAGGCATCATTTGGTAGCTCTACAGCCACATCAATGTCCCTTTTTCAGCTTTTCGTGTTTTGTTTTTACTCCTTCTTCACTTCCCTTTTGATTCCTTTTCAAAAGTGTTATGGGTCTGATCCTCACTTGTTACATTCACTCATTCACTCTCCCCCTTTCTTGAATGTAGCTAACATTTTTAGTTTTATAAACTAAGGTAATCACGTATTCCTGGCTTCCTGAACTGCATTGGCTGGGACAAATAAGCTTGTATACTCATAACCTGATGGAGTTGAGGCTATAGCAATACACTATCAGCTTGAGTAAATCAGGGCTCAGGATTTCTATGGCTTCCCTGAAGGTCTGCAGTCCAGAAGGATTATTAAAATGGTCAATTTCTTGGATTTAGGGAACATTGCATGTTATACCCTAGTATAATCCAACCAGCAATTACTATCACTGACAGAATTTTACCTATCTGGGGAACAACCAGATAGAGCAGATTTCCTCTACATGGCACTCAGTGTACCCCAAGTTTGCTAGCTGGAAATTATTAGAAATTCAATATATCTGTAGGGGTCTAAGTCGTGGGAGGTGGATCTAAAAATTCATCATGGACAATCCATTAATACTTGAACATGAGGATACTTAAGTGGTGGATAGCTTCTGTCTTTCAGGATCAATAACCTACAGTAAAGGAATCGGTAGTCAAGACATGCACTGCAAACAATGCAAACAATACAGACATGCACTGGAATAGCCAAGAAACTCTTGGAAAAATATTTAGATGCTGTGAAGTGACTGTGCCTATAAAGTTCAGAATCGTGCAGGGAATGGTTTTCGCTGTGATACTTTATGAAAGCAAAAAATGGACATTGAAGTAGGAAAAAAGTATTGATGCTTTTGAATTTGGGTATTGGAGAAGTCTCCTAGTAAAACCCTGAGTAACCAAGAAAACAAATAAATGGATTATGGAAAAACTTGAGTCTCAGATGACAAGGCTCACATTATCATGTTTTGGACAAAGTGTGGTGTAACACAAGGCTGAAAATGAGATGTGCTGCCAAAATGATCTAGGCACCTATACAGAAAGGGGGGGGGGAATCTAGAAATTTTTATCAAGAGATGCTTGCAGGAACGGGGTCAAATTGTTAAGAGTCAAAGGACATGTACAAGAAATGCCATCAGATGATCAACAAAGAGAAGTTGGAGGTTGAGCCCAAGGAAAAGCTAATCCCATCAACAGCTGCTGCATTTACAAATCAATAAGCAGATTTTTGAGGATAAAGGGGGGTCCTGGAGCACCCTCATTTTTTGAGAGTCCAGTAACTTCCATTCTTCTAAGCTAGTACTTGGCTGGCCTAGTTGAGTAGGATTCAGGGAAAGTGGGAACATGAATGGAAATAAAGTGAGTTTGGGAGCACTCTTTAAATCAATAAAGCTTTATTGTAGTTTTAAATTTGGCAGGTCTCTTGTAGAACCTTGATTTCCTCAGCATTTGGTTGAACATTGTTTGCAATTATTTCCAATTCTTTCCCCTGTTATTAACTAGAACGATACATTCCATACGTTCGGGCCACACCTATCTGAACAGCTGAGGTAGAAAGCAAGGTGAACTGTGAGACCTGTGTGATTCAGCAAGTATATGATTGGAGCAAATAAATATAAACCAAGCCTGGGTATTTTGTAATAATGCAAAAACCTAGTTCTAAAATTTATACTGTTGGGAAAGATGGGGAAAAAAGTATAGGACCAGGAGAAAGGTGGTTGGACTCAGTTAAACAGGTGATAGGTGTATTGTTGGAAGACTGAAAGGACCAAGTTAGGACAAATCATCCTGGAGAAAATTTATGTGGCAGGATCCAATCGGGTTGCCAGGACCAGAGGTTTAGTCTTCCAAGCTTTCAGTCCCGTCCTGGAGTCCATCCTCAGAGAACTTCTGAGAGCTTTCTCAGAGAGCTAATCCTCAGGGAACTGAGAGAGAAGTCCAGCACGAGTCCAGAAGGTCAGAAGACTAAATTCTGGTGCTGGTGACCAATCCAGATTGGATGCTGCAACGTTATCCTGGGACATGTATATTTGCCTTCATTCATGAAAATTTATGGGGTTGCTAAAAGTCAGCACCTGCACATAATCATCAGTCAGTCCATCAAGGCCTGAGGTAAGGATTTAGACCCATACATAACCCCCCCTTTCCTAGTCCTGCCTTTACTCCCTCATTGCCCCACTGTGGTCTGACATTTCAGTTCTCATCTCCCTAAGCTAGCCATGATTTGATTCATTTAGAGAGCATCAATTTTTAGAAGCTGTAAATCAAATAATTATGCCATACAAGTTCCCTGGATGGAAACTAGCCAATAAGAATGGCAATATAACTGAAAAGGCACCCCAGATCTAAATTTAAGGGGTATGGGAAACAGTTTTACCCCATTAAGCATAATCAACTGAAAATACTGTTCATCCTCAAAGAAACACTTGGATGTATCACTTATGGGGAACTCTGCATTTCAGAGAGACATCCCACGGACTGTGTATCCTTTATGGCAATGCTGTCATTTTGTCTACTATTTGAAGTAGGCCATCCCTTTTGCCAGTACTGTATTGAAGAGAACAGTAGCTGTTTGCCAGTCTATTTTCTGATAGATGGGACAGGACAGCTCCTTTGCAAGAAAGTGCTATAAAGGATATTAAAATTCTAGCTGGGCGGGGGTGGGGAGGTGGAAGGCCAGCATCAAAAAGAAAGCCCTCAGCTCTTTACATTTGGCCCACCCTGTAACCTGGTTAACAGTGTTGCTGGCCAAGGAGGAGAGAAGAAATTATAAGCTCATTGCTATAGCCTTAGGGATGGTTCCCTTTGATGGGATCATCAAGGTGATGATTTATTTAAATTTTCAGCCTGTCCTATACCAAAGCCTCAGGGCATGTAATGATATGTGTCTCATATATAACATTTAATTAAAATCAGCTTTAAAAAGTTAAAACTTAATAGAGGATGCCCAATACCTCTACTGCATGTCTATTAGGTCTAATTTCTCTCAGAAAAGCTAGGCAATGAGAAAATGAATATTGATGATGCTTAGATTTTAATAGTCTGCAAATTAGGAAGAAATGGTGGTGGCTTGAGCCACAGTTCCTGATGGACAAATGCTTGTAAATGTATTGCTTTGTAGACTGAGCTATGTTTTAGGGTCACCAGAAAAAGGCCAGCAGCCAGACCTTTCTCTAGGGAATGATCCAGCTCTGCTAATGTCAGCCTGAAGGTAATTCTTCATTGCAGCCTAAGCCGCATGTCTCCCACACAGCTCCTGGCTGTTTCTTGAGCCCGCTTCAGAAATGCCAGTCCTGATTGCAGCGGGACAGGCTGGCTCTCAGCACAAAGTCACCCCAGCCATCCCAAGACCTGATCAGCCATTCCCCTGCTTCTTGCCCTTCCCATCACTGCAGGGAAGGCAGATCTCACTGGCAGGATCTGTATGGACTGGTCTGCTAGTGTCTGCCTTTCCCTTTTAGGGATTATCAGAATAACAGAGTTGGAAGGGACCGTGGAAGTTTTCTAGTCCAACCCCCGGCTTAGGCAGGAAAACCTATATCATTTCAGACAAATGGTTGTCTAATCTGTTCTTAAAAACTTCCAGTGATTATTACTCTTCACTAGACCCTCTGCCATGCCTTTCCTAGATATTTGAACGCAGGGATGCCTTGCATGATCTCTTATGACACCAAAGCAGACCCTTTCTCTTTTTCTCATTTATGAGACCAACATTGCTCCGATGCTATAATAAGCAGTAGGGAGCAGATTATCCTTTCGTTTCAATGTTCTTTTGTAGGTCCGTGGAACTTTTGTAGCAACCCCCCCCCCCATAATTCAGTTTTGCAGAAACAAAGTAGGAATGTTCAGTGTTGCAACTGCAAAGGGAAAGGAAAGGATAGGAAGATTTATAGAACTGTGGGAAGGGTGGAAAGCAAGGAGTGTTTATTTCACCCAAACTAGGCAGAAACCAACAAGAGGAATGGGCTGTTCTGGATCAATTTCAAGGTTATTAAACAAAGGAACAATTGTTGAACAGCAGAAAATATAGCAGTCTGGCAATTCAGGATAAAATGGCTTTGGGTGCACTGCAGCCAATTGGAGCTATGGCTGCTACTAGAATGAATGAAGATTGAAAACCATCTGCTTTGAAGGGGTTAACACAGCTTGGGCAGGGAAAAGGTAATTTTGAATTAAAGCTGGAAAACATTGCAATGAGCTGCAAGGGGAAGGAGGTCATCCATTTCTACACTTAGGAAGTGATGAGTGGTATCTACTTTTCACGAGCCAAACAGAAATGGAGATCTGCCCTGAATGTGCAGAAAAAGCACACAAGTATTTGGCTTGCTACAGAACTCAGCTTGCTGCCAAAATTTGCTCTTGCTATAACCAAAGCAAATTTCTAACCTACATGGCTAGGAAGATAGTCTTGATGGCCACTATTGTTATCTGAAAGCCAACGGACTGTACAACAATAATGGAGCTGAGGGTCAATATCTTTCCAACATTTGTTGTTCAGTCACTCTTTGCAACCTGGACCATAGCACACCAGGCCTCCATTGTCTCCCGGAGTTTGCCCAAACTCATGCCCACTGCATCAATAACACTATCTAATCACCTCATCCTCTGCTGTTCCCTTCTCCTTTTGCCTTCAATCTTTCCAACATAGCTCTAAAGAAATAGGAAATATTTGGCTCAGGTTTGTAAAATTGAAGAAAATCTTTTTTTTAAAACCTAGGCTGAGATCAGCCCAAGGGAGGTATACAGTGATCCAAAAGGAGATGTATAAATGGTAAGAAGTCAGTGAACTGAGTTGATATATATCATAGCCATTTTATTATATGTTGTATCAGAGGAACTATATGAATCAATTGGTATGAAGCTCTTTGCCCACAATGTCCAATCATAAGGCTGCTGATTACAATGACTTAATTTTAAGGCAGCACATACACATTATACTTTTCATTAAACATATGCCTCAATTTTGAGACTCTGGGTACTTCTATATCCCCATGACTGCCATTTTCCATTCCTTCAATGCAGTTTAAAAATGGTATACTGTACAATTTTTTTCACCTCTGTGGAGAAGATAAATACTTGTCCCGCCCTTTGTTTTAATAGACCTACTGTCTGTTGCAATTGACTGCCCATGATGATGATGATGATGATGATGATGATGATGATGATGATGATGATGATGATGATGATGATGATGATGATGATGATGATGATAATAATAATAATAATAATAATAATAATAATAATAATAATAATAATAATAATAATAATAATAATAATAATAATAATAATAATAATAATAATAATAATAATAATAATAATAATAAAAAGTTGGAAGAGAGGCAGGAAACCCTATACCATTTCAGACAAATGGCTGTCCAGTCTCTTCTTAAAAACTTCCAGTGTTGGAGCAGTCACAGCTTCTCGAGGCAGGTTGTTCCACTTGATTAATTGTTCTAACTGTCAGGAAATTTCTCCTTAGTTTTAGGTTGCTTCTCACTTTGGTTAGTTTCCATCCGTTGCTTCTTGTCTTGCCTTCAGATGCTTTGGAGAATAGGTTGACTCCCTCTTCTTTGTGGCAACCCTGAGAACACTGCTATCATGTCACCCCTAGTCCTTCTCTTCGTTAAACTAGACATACCCAATTCCAGCAACCGTTCCTTATATGTTTTAGCCTCCTGTCCCCTAATCATCTTTGTTGCTCTTCTCTGTACTCTTTCTAGAGTCTCAAAATCTTTTTTATATTGTGGTGACCAAAACTGGATACAGTATTCCAAGTGTGGCCTTACCAAGGCATTGTAAAGTGATATTAACACTTCACATGATCTTGATTCTATCACTCTGTTAATGCAGCTGAGCACTATGTTGGCTTTTTTGGCAGGTGCAGCCCACTGCTGGCTCATATTTAAGTGATTATCCACTAGGACTCCAAGATCCCTCTCACAGTTACTACTATTGAGCAAGGTGGTAACCTATACCAGAGGTCTCCAACCTTTCTGGGTTTGTGGCCCGGAGGAAAGAAGAACAGCTTCCAAATTGGTGCATGCGTGCGTGCACACGCAAATGGGGCCATGCACACTGGAGTGGCACTAGCGGTCCTGTTTGCGCATGTGGCATGCGCTGGTGCCATGCACATGCAGAATGACTGCGTACCCCCTGTGGTGGCTAGCAGCCCTGTTCGTGCATGCACGAACGGCCATGCAACCCACCTGGCGCTAGCGGCCCCATTCACACATGCGCAAATGGGCCATGCACAACTGACCCATGCTAGCGGCCCCGTTTGCGCCTGTGTGCCTGTGCAAATGGGGCCACGGGCACTAGCGCAAGTGGGAAGAATGCGCACCCATGCGTGTGCGCACTGGCCAACCATTTCTGCAGCCTGCTGGCCAAGAGCCCGCAGCCGGGGACCAGGCCGCAGCCCATGGGATGAGGACCCCTGACTTATACTATACCTGTGCATTTGGTTTTTCTTGCCTAAATGTAGAACCTTACTTTTTTCACCATAGAATTTCATTTTGTTAGATAGTGCCCAATGTTCAAGTCTGTCAAGATCCTTCTGTATCTTAAGCCTATCTTCTGGAGTGTTGGCTATTCCTGCCAGCTTGGGTTCGTCTGCAAATTTGATGAGTTCCCTATCTATCCCCTCATCCAAATCATTGATGAAGATGTTGAAGAGCACTGGGCCCAGAACGGAGCCCTGGGGCACCCTACTACAGGGCTTTTCAACCTTTTCACCCATTGTACCACTTTTAGGATATGGCAACATCCGAGTACCACCAGTCGCCTAGCAAGGTGTCAAAAACTTGATGACCAAAAAAAAAGGAAAAAAGTGATAAAGTACAGGTAGTCCTCGACTTACAACAGTTCGCTTAGTGACTGTTCGAAGTTACAATGGCCCTGAAAAAAGTGCCCCCCAAGCCACAGCCGAGCAAGACACCTGCCTGCCCGCCCGGCGCTCTTCCTCCTGTCCAAGGTTTTCATTGTTGTGACCATTTCTGTTGAGGATTGGCAGTGGGGGTGGGGTGGGGGGTGTTTGGTTTTTATTCCCCCCCATCTGCTGGGTGCTTGCAGCAGGTTTTGGTCACTTCACGTGACCCTGGGACACTGTGACCGTCATAAATATGAATCAGTTGCCAAGCATCTGAATGTAAATCACAAGACCCTGGAGATGCTGCAACATTCCAGCTGATTGCCGCTTCTTCTGGGCTCAGCAGAAGCGCCAGGATCAGCACTGAGCTCCAGCTGGAGCCTGGCGCTGATCCTGGTGCTTCCGCTGAGCCCTGACAGCCATGCAGCTCCAGCTGTCTCTCGCTCAGGCTTGTGCGGTGCTGCCACCGGTTCAGCTCATTCCCCTCCCCCGCTACCACTTTTCTAGGATGGTCGCGTACCACCTGCCAGGTGCCAATGTACCACAGGTGGTACCTGTACCACTGGTTGAAAAGCCCTGCCCTACTACACACTTCCCTCCATGTAGATGCAGTTCCATTGAGAACAACACACTGAGTACGGCCGGTCAGCAAGCTACGAATCCATTTGGTGGTGATGCTGTCTAACCCACATTTTGCTATCTTATCAAGTAGTAAGTTGTGGTCTACTTTATCAAATGCCTTACTGAAGTCCAAGTGAATTATATCCACAGCATTCCTCTGGTCCACTAATTTTGTCACCTGGTCAAATAATGCAATAAGATTTGTCTGATATGATCTTGATTAACTTTTACAGAATCTTCCCAGGTATTGAGGTCAGGCTGATAGGTCTGTAGTTTCCTAGATCCATTTTTTTCCTTTTTTGAAGATCATCAGCTCTTTTCCAGTCCTCTGGTAGTTCCCCAGTGATCCAGTGGTTTGTAGACCACTGTTGTATCTTTTCCTTTGCAAGCTAAACATGCCTCACTCCTTTGGCTGTTTCTTATAGGGGTAAGTTTCTAGGCATGATTTTGTAGTACCTGTTTTGTTAATTCGATCAAGAGTTTCCCTAACCCTTTTAAGAGCAGTGCCTAGAATTGGACACAGACCATACAGAGTGACAAATGGAATCTAAAGTGCAGTAGAATTATTACCTCTCATCATCTCTCATGCTTCTATTGATGCAGCCTAAAACCACACTGATACCTTTTTAGCTGCTACATCACCCTGCTTCCTTCATGCTCAGCTGGTGATCCATTAAGATTCCTACATCCTTCTAATATGCTCTGTTGCCAAGTCTCACTCCGACTCCAATATCTGATTTTTCCCATCTAGATTGTGGACCTTAGATCAATCACTTTTGAATATCATCAGTTGGACCAGCCCAATGTTCAAGCAAGCTGGTCATTTTATATTGTGATTTTACCCACTAAGTTGTCAGCCCACATTTCATAATCATCTCCTCCATTCCAACTTCTAGATTGTTTATAAAGTTATTGAATACCATTGTCCAGAAGCAGAGATTTGGGAGATTCCACTTGGTATTTCCATGTAAGGAAATATAGATCCCTTACTGGTTACAAATTCATAGATCCACAAAACTACCCCACATTTATTCATTTTTTTCCACAAGGAGATCACAGCAGATATTATTAAACACCACAGCATAACAGAATAACAGAGTTGGAGGAGAGCTTGAAGTCTTCTAGTCCAACCCTCTGCTCAAGTTATACTGGCTTGACTGGACTGGTCTGCTATATCATTTCAGACAAATGGTTGTCTAATCTCTTGTTGGACCTCCAGTGTTGGAGCACCCACAACTTCTGGAGGCAACTCATTCCACTGATTAATTGTTCTCACTGTCAAGAAATTTCTTCTTAAATCTAGGTTGGTTATTAAACATTTTTACTAGGTTCAATATATACTACATCCACCACAAGCCCTGGGTCTACCAAACTAGTTACTGTAGTTTAAAATGTTCTAGATAGGTTAGTGGAATTGGCATAATTTTGTCAATTTCAGTGGTGGCAGAGCGGCAGAGTTGTTGGGGAAGGGCATAAAAGAAGACAAAACAGACAGATTGAACAGAGCAAGTCAAGGAAAACCTGAATGGAAACATTTCCAAACAAGATGTTGGTAAGGACCTAGTGCGTTAAGTTAAAAAAAAATAATAATACAGCAGCCTGAATTCTTTATTGCAAGCATTACCTAACTGCTGAATACCCATATCAATGCTTAAGCTGTTTGTCTATAGTACAGATGAAAATAATGTGTGTTATTGCCTTGCCTGCAGATGCCTTCCAGAGAGTAGCAGGATGATCAAAAGTATCTCCATCCATTATATAAATCTCTGTAAATAACTTTGCGATTCTAAATGTTTTTAGCTTCTGGGCCAACGGCAGCAATAACCGTCAAGGTTTCTGAAAACATGCTATGTACTTCCAGCACTTGAGCACTCCTTCTTCTGTAGTGCTTTGGATTTGCTGACAGCCCTCAGGGTGAATGTCTCCCTTGTTCTTGGTTTGAAAATGAACACCGACTTTTCTTTTAAATCTCTCGAATCTGAACAAGAAAGAAGCAAGCTTCAAAACTCTAATGCTGCCTACATCCAAGATGCCAAATACTCCAGTTTCCAAAATATATGATGCTCTGTTGTCCAAACTGACAGCCAGAAATTTTCAGATAGTGCAGGATTTTGTTGCACAAAGATGTTATTTCTGCTGGATGGTCTTTTAATTAAGCCCGTGGTTCAAACTTTACAGATTTATTTGGGTTATTTAGTGACAAAAAAAATTGCTCTGCCAGAATTCTAGCAGCAAAACAATATCAGGGGTAGCCTTTATGGTGATTAGTGACCAGAACTCTGTGAGTTAATAAAATAATTAAAAAGTTTGTATTAAAAATAAAATAAAATTATGTAAAATTATAACTCGGTCTTCAAGCTGATCAAGCTATATCTAGTTTTAAATACAATTTAACAAATATACTATATACAAATATAGTTACTTTCAAAGAGACAAAATCATACTGGTCTGTTAAAAGTAATTGTACATTAAATAAATCATAATTGTCTGGGTACGTAGCCAAATAGTTATAAAGCAATCTCTTGCTTCCATAAACAAGGTGCACTGTAACAGAACATGGGCTATGGATTCAATTAAATTCTTTACCATCTTAGCTTACACAAAATGTTTTAATATTTGTAGCTCTTGGGAGGGCATTAAAGCATGCTAACATTTTAATGCTCTTCAAAGTTGGGGATGAGTTTAGGTATCTTGCTACCTAAAAAAAAGCCTTGACTACTAAGGAACAAGTTCCTGGGTAGTGCAGATTGATCCAATTGGTTTTCCAAATCTCTAGCACACTTTTTTTTAAAATACTAAAATTGTATTCATTATAGCTCATCACCAGAATGGCCTTTCTTGACAACCTATAATTGCAATTTTATTTATACAATTTATTTATTTAAACAATTTATAAACCGACTGACTCCCAAATGTTTCTGGGTGATATAAAATTCCAGGTTAAAAAAAAAAAAAAGACAAAAACAATCACGAACGGCCCCAGAAACGACATGCAGATAGTCCTTGACTTACAACCACAATTGGGATGAGAACTTCTGTTACTAAGCGATGCAGTCATTAAACAAGTTGCACCGGATTTTATAACTCTTTTTCAACGAGGTTATTAAGTGAAGTACCTGGCCATTAAGTGTATCCAGTTTCCCCCACTGACTGTCAGAAGTCAGCTGGGAAGGTCTGAAATGGTGATGACAAGGCCAGGGATGTTGCAACCATTATGAATGCATGCTCTTTGCCAAGCACCTGAATTTTGATTACATGACCATAAGGATGCTGTCATAAGTCACTTTCCCCAGTGCCATCATAACTTTGAACAGTTGCTAAGCAAATGGTCATAAGCCGAGGGCTATTTGAATAACCAAAGAAAATTGATCCAACAGGGGCTCAACCTTTGGTTCTGCTCCACAGCCTGGGAGAATGACCACTTTTGACAGAGATGCTGTTCTCCATCTTAATTCATAACTGTCCTCAGTGAGCAAAGAGACTAGACATTTCAGAAAAAAATAACCTAAAGCTAGCGGGCGGTAATACAGGTCCATGCCATATTGCCGTAACACTTGTTCCTACTTTGATCAGACCGCTCTCCCTCCTTAATAGTGTTTGAGTGAACATAGTAGAATTTAGATTGAACCAGTGGTGGGATTCAGCCGTTCGTACCACTTCGGCAGAACCGGTAGCTAATTTTTTGTTGCCCAGGCCCAGAACGGACTTCCGGAAGCGGCATCCACACAGAGAACTGGTTGTTCACATATTTGAATCCCACCACTAGATTGAACCCTTTCTAGCAAGGCGGAACAGCTATATGATCTCATATAAAGTTTCATGGGTTCCTTGGCTGCAGAAAAGCTTAATGCTGCCAGAACTCTCTGTGCATCCCTGGCAAAAATGGAAGGATTGAATTGCTGCCCCTGATTTTTGTGCCTTTTGAATCATATAGTGTTGGTTGCTCTACATTTAGTAGAGCTATGAAGAAACGTGTGCAAATATTTCAAGATTTTGACTTACTCCATTGTTTGGCCATTTAGCTGCCCGGCATCCTCTCTAGCTTGCTTTGTGAAAATTAAGATCTTAATTTTAGTGCAGCTAATTTCAAGGGCTTCCTCAGAAACTGTATATTGCTAGGACATTTAGATATCGTTTTAGTCCAACTGATGAACAAAACATAATTTTAAATATTTAATTACAAACCCAGGAAAGTCCTAAAGCAAGCAAAAACTACAAGTGGATGTGCCAATTCAGCAAATTGAAAGTACTATATTTTTTATTGTCATTCTTTTTCTGAGTTTAGAGAGTATAATTTACAGATGCTGAATTAGCAGTGTCACAGCATGAACCAGGGTGCCAGCAAATAAATATCTATATGAAGAATATGCAGAACTTTGGAAATATACAGTATTTTATGCTTTAAAGTACAGCACCAGTTTGCAACTCTTCAAGGCAACTACATCCTTTCCTGCAAATGATACTCAGCCAAAGAGAGCAAATGCATTGTCAAAATAGACTGTGCAATGTTAGAGTTTCAATTCCAAGGAGATACTGGGAGCACATGGGAACAATTTTTTAAAGCAGCTGCATCTTTTCCTAGGATATGTGACAGCTGCAATAATCAGATACAAACTATTGCAGCTACTGCAGCTGTCACATATCCTAGGAAAAGATGCAGCTGCTTTAAAAGGTTCCCATGTTCCCATGTGCTCCCAGTATCTCCTTGGAATTGAAATCCTAGCATTGCACAGTCCTAATAGTTACAATGTGATTACAGCATTGATGTATGCTGCCTATCTTCTAAACAACTGATTTCAAGGACAAAAAGGGGCAAGGGGAAAATAATTCATATCAATTATTGCAAGCAAGTTTTATATAAATCAAATTACTTTCTATTTTGACAGTGCATTTTCTCTCTTTGGCTGAGTATCACTCTTGTGCCACCCTTAATAATTTCTGGGATCTCTGTCAGATTAACTTTCCCAGGGAACCAGGGAAATTAGCCCTGACTTGAATTCCAGACAAGAGACAAGGTGTCCCTTAACGTAATCCATACACTCAGTGATAGACATAAGTAGGTAGATAGGTAGGTAGGTAAATGAGAGAGAGAGAGAGAGAGAGAGAGAGAGAGAGAGAGAGAGAGAGAGGTTCTTTTCAAAACCAGTGGACCTCTGTGAAAGATAAGCCCTATCTATAATTGAAGCACTGTGTAAAGTGGAATTAGCTAAGATATACCTGAGTGTCGATGTCATTGCTAAGTTTGTTTTGATCATCCCTCCCTGTAAGAATCCTTCTTGATGCTTCACATTTGTTCTCATCCTTTTTCTGCTCCCTGCCTTTCGCTCTGCTTCTAGCTCTGGTTCTGACATCTTGGGGAGAGGAATAGTTCTCTGCTAGTGCTGTTGTTGGTCACAAAAGTAGAAACCTTTTCACTTTCCAGTGTGCAAGGCAATTTTTTCCCACTTCAAAAAAGAGGGAGGCAGGTAGCCAACTTAAACACTAGCGCAGGCACATGGAAGAGGCTAAGGACTCCAGCTCTTCTTCATGTTGATTTTCTTGCCCAGCTCAACATGCTGCTAAATCACAGTGCTGCCTAAAGCCAGTAAATTTAAATAGAAGGAAATAAATTTAAAAGCCCTGATGGGCTTTGCAGGAATGTATTTAAATAGGCACTGCCAAGGATAAACATATCTTACCTGCCAGGTGATTAATAATCTTTCAGTCTGTCAAAATAAAATGTGATCTGGCTTCCTTCTGCTATATCTTCCTTGTTCATTACTGGCTACAAACCAACAATGGTGTAGAACCGCAATGGAGAGATTAGAGGCTATTTTTTCTCCAAGCATGGGCATAACTTAAGAGTGTTGTTGTTGTTGTTGTTAGTTGCGAAGTCGTGTCCGACCCATGGACAACGTTCCTCCAGGCCTTCCTGTCCTCTACCATCTTCTGGAGTCCATTTAAGCTCACGCCTACTGCTTCAGTGACTCCATCCAGCCACCTCATTCTCTGTCGTCCCCTTCTTCTATTACCCTCAATCTTTCCCAGCATTAGGCTCTTCTCCAGGGAGTCCTTCCTTCTCATTAGGTGGCCAAAGTACTTGAGTTTCAACTTCAGTATCTGGCCTTCTAAGGAGCAGTCAGGGTTGATCTCCTCTAGGACTGACCGGTTTGATCGCCTTGCAATCCAAGGGACTTGCAGGAGTCTTCTCCAGCACCATAGTTCAAAGGCCTCAATTTTTTTGCATTCAGCCTTTCTTATGGTCCAACTTTCACAGCCATACATTGCAACTGGGAAAACCATGGCCTTGACTATATGTACTTTTGTTGGCAGGGTGATGTCTCTGCTTTTTAGTATGCTGTCTAAATTTGCCATAACTTTCCTCCCCAGGAGCAAGCGTCTTTTAATTTCTTGGCTGAAGTCCCCATCTGTGGTGATCTTAGAGCCCAGGAAGATAAAATCTGTCACTACCTCCATTTCTTCCCCATCTATTTGCCAGGAATTGAGAGGGCTGGATGCCATGATTTTGGTTTTCTTAATGTTGAGTTTCAAGCCAACTTTTGCACTCTCCTTCTTCACCCGCATCAAGAGGCTCTTTAGTTCCTCTTCACTTTCTGCCATTAGAGTGGTATCATCTGCATATCTTAGGTTGTTGATATTTCTCCCCGGCAATCTTAATTCCAACTTTTGATTCATCTAGCCCTGCCTTTCTCATGATGTGCTCTGCATATAAGTTAAATAGGCAGGGCGACAGAATACAGCCTTGCCGGACTCCTTTCCCAATTTTGAACCAATCAGTGGTTCCGTGTCCAGTTCTCACTGTTGCTTCTTGACCCGCATATAGGTTTCTCAAGAGACAAATAAGATGGTCTGGTACTCCCATCTCTTTCAGAACTTGCCACAATTTGTTGTGATCCACACAATCAAAGGCTTTAGCATAGTCAATGAAGCAGAAGTAGATGTTTTTCTGGAACTCCCTAGTTTTCTCCATAATCCAGCGTATGTTGGCAATTTGATCTCTAGTTCCTCTGCCTCTTCGAAATCCTGCCTGTACTTCTGGAGTTCTCGATCCACATACTGCTGGAGTCTAGCTTGTAGGATTTTAAGCATAACTTTACTTGCATGTGAAATGAGTGCAATGGTGCGATAGTTTGAACATTCTTTGGCATTGCCTTTCTTTGGAATTGGAATGTAAACTAACCTTTTCCAATCCTGTGGCCACTGTTGAGTTTTCCAAATTTGCTGGCAAATTGAGTGTAGCACTTTTACTGCATCGTCTTTTAAGATTTTGAATAGCTCAGCTGGAATACTGTCACCTCCACTAGCTTTGTTGTTGCTCAGCTTTCCTAAGGCCCATTTCACTTCACATTCTAGGATGTCTGGCTCGAGGTCAGTGACCACCCCATCATGGTTATCAGGGATGCTAAGCTCGTTCTTGTATAGTTCTTCTGTGTAATTTTGCCACCTCTTCTTAATCTCTTCTGCCTCTGTTAGGTCCCTGCCATTTTGGTCCTTTATCATGCCCATCTTTGCATGAAACTTTCCCTTCATATCTCCAATTTTCTTGAAGAGATCTCTGGTTCTCCCTATTCTATTGTTTTCTTCTATTTCTTTGCACTGTTCATTTAAGAGGGCATTCTTATCTCTTCTAGCTATTCTCTGGAATTCTGCATTGGGTGTATCTTTCTCTTTCTCCCTTGCCTTTCGCTTCCCTTCTTTCCTCAGCTATTTTGCAAGCTTCTCAACAGCATTTTGCTTTCCTTCTTGCATTTCTTTTTCTTTGGGATGGTTTTAGTTGCTACATCTTGTACAATGTTGCGAACCTCCATCCATAGTTCTTCAGGCACTCTGTCTATCAGATCTAATTCCTTAAATCTATTTGTCACCTCTACTGTATATTCATCAGGGATATGATTTAGTTCATACTTGAGTGGCCTAGTGTTTTCCCCTACTTTCTTCAATTTAAGCCTAAATTTTGCAATGAGAAGCTCATGATCTGAGCCACAGTCAGCTCCTGGTCTTGTTTTTACTGACTGTATAGAGCTTCTCCATCTTTGGCTGCAGAGCACATAGTCAATCTGATTTCTGTGTTGACCGTTTGGTGATGTCCATGTGTAGAGATGTCTCTTGGGTTGTTGGAAAAGAGTGTTTGCTATGACCATCGTATTCTCTTGACAAAATTCTATCAGCCTGTGCCCTGCTTCATTTTGTACTCCAAGGCCAAACTTGCCTGTTATTCCGTTTATCTTTTGGCTTCCTACTTTAGCATTCCAATTCCCCATGATGATAAGGACATCGTTTTTTGGTGTTGGTTCTATAAGGTGCTGTAGGGCTTCATAGAACTGGTCAATTTCATCCTCTTCAGCACCAGTGGTTGGGGAATAGACTTGGACTACTGTGATATTGAATGGTTTGCCGTGGATTTGCACTGAGATCATTCTGTCATTTTGGGAATTGTATCCCAGTATTGCTTTTCCTACTCTTTTATTGACTATGAAGGCTACTCCATTTCTTCTGAGGGATTCTTGCCCGCAGTAGTATACCTGATGGTCCTCTGAATTAAATTCACCCATTCCTGTCCATTTTAGTTCGCTGATTCCTAAGATGTCGATGTCCAGTCTTGTCATCTCTTGTTTGACCACATCCAGTTTGCCTTGATTCATGGATCTTACATTCCAGGTTCCTATGGAGAAAAAATCTTTACAGCATCGGACTTTCCTTTCACCACCAGATGCATCCACAGCTGAGTGTCCTTTCGGCTTTGGCCCAGTCGCTTCACTCTTTCTGGCGCTACTAGTACTAGCCCTCTGCTCTTCCCCAGTAGCATATTGGACACCTTCCGACCTGAGGGGCTCATCTTCCAGCGTCATATCTTTTTGCCTTTTAGTACTATCCATGGGGTTTTCATGGCAAAGATACTGGAGTGGGTTGCCATTTCCTTCTCCAGTGGATCACATTTTGTCAGAACTCTCTGCTATGACCTGTCCGTCTTGGGTGGCCCTGCATGGCATAGCTCATAACTTCATTGAGTTACGCAAGCCCCTTCGCCACGACAAGGCAGTAATCCATGAAGGAGAACTTAAGAGTAGGAGAGACCAACACTGGATCTCTTTGTGTCCCACTCAAGCTCAGATGTGGCTCCTTTTCATTCATCCTGTCTTCCCTCAACCCCATTCCACTCAGTTGACGAGTAAATGAAAGACCGAATCATTGGAGCTCACATAGAATCTGCTATGGAATTTGCTTTGCCCTTGAAAATTAAACCCTGATTCAGAAGGATTGTTTCAGTTGAAACAAACACAGACTTCTGCACTTGCATAAATTCTTCCCATAGTGAATTCACTCTGGAATATATGTTTAAACATTATGAATAGATTAATCAGTTTAAGAGAGATTATTAATCAATGAATAAAGCATCTTAAATCGCTTGTCACAATAATACTATATTTCTCATTCCATGTACAGGTTTCCAGGCTTGTCCTGGAATTTGTCAGCTACAGCTATTTTATGGGAACCTTAATATTTTATTTGACAGTCAAATCTCACCTCTTGGCTAGTACGTGAACTGAATTTTAACACTGTGGTAACAGTCAGTCCAGCATAGAATTTGGTATGCCTTAATCCAGTGAAATTGATTTTCGTTTTGGTATTCGGGGATTGAGGAGTGGGATAATTAAAATATTTCTGTTATAATACATTAAGGTACAGGAGTATGAAGTGAGCTTTTGGAATTACAGGGATTTGAAGTTAATTATTTTCAAAGTCTTTATAGGGCATCCTCTTAGACCCCAGAGAAATGGTTCTCTTAACTTCCTTTCTTCCCTTCCCTTCGATCTCTTTAAAGCCTATTTCAACTCAAATGTTGGGCAGTATCATCACTGTCCTCGACTGTCTTACAGCTCCTTTTCAAAGTTTGAAACAAATATGTGAAAAGGAGGAAGGGGGATGCGTATATAGTAGTGGTGGCAAACCTATGGCATGCGTGCCAGAGGCAGCACTCAGAGCCCTCTCTGTGGGCACACATGCCGTCGCCCCAACCCCACCTCCCCCTGGCCCCCTCACTAGCAGCCCCCCGGAGGAGAGTCACCCCCGCGTGGAGCAGTGCAGCGAAGGACATGGCAGCCGGGCAGCGGGGACTAGACTCCGTCCTCACACCCCATCATGCGCAGATGATGGAGGCGGTGGGTGGCCCTGCGGGTGGGTGGGGTGGGGGGCAGTGCAGCACAGGGGCAGGGCGGGTTTTGGGCACTTGGTCTCTAAAAGGTTCGCCATCACTGGTATATAGCCTTGCCCTCAATAATCTACCCTTGATATTACAGGACACTTGATCGGGCACCAATTTCTAAGATTAAAAGCTCACATTTTACTTCTCTGCCAAAGCTGGATGGCGTTATTGTGAGTAGCCTTGCTTCAGGACCATATTTGCACTTGGGTTTGTGTATGTGTGAGTGTATGTGTTCCTTTGAGTCAGTTTTTGACACTAGGCATTGCTTGGCAGGTCCCTACTGTTTTCCCGGCAAGATTTTGGAAGTGGAAGTGGCCATGGTTTGCTGCTATTTCCTATGGCTGAGAGAGAGGGACTGATCCAAGGTCACACAGCTGGTTTTGTACCTAAGGTAGGACTACAAGTCCTGATTTCTAGCCTGGAAACCAAATCAATATACCAAACTGGCTCTTGGACTAGAGTAAGTAGTAGAAAACTCTAGCATCTGTGCAGATATGAATTACGTATCTGACACTGGCACTTTGCCGGATTCACTTTTTGTATGGGTATACTTTAGTTTTTTTCACCTATGCTTCTAAATATGCAAGGGCACCTAGTTTGTATTGACTAGATCATGTCAAGGGTATGTTGAATTTAGGATTAACAGACATTTAACGTATACAAGTATCCATGTGAAGAAGAGCTAAAGATACATAGAGCAAACCAATCTTAAATAAGGCAACTTGGAACGCGAGAGTCATTTCTACTGGTTTCCTCCCCCCCCTTTTTTTATCTAGACATTTGGCTGCAATCTGCTAAAAAGTCACCAAAAGACATTAAATTGCATCAGAGTCCAGGACTGCTTCTGTGCATCTCTCATTTATCTTAACAGCACTTGTCAGAATCTTTCAATTGTCTCATCCTTTTATTCATTTCCTGCTATTTTAAGCTAGAGGACTTTTCAAAAAATCCTAATGGCTGTATCAAACATTGGTTATAGATCAGCCTTTGAAAATGTGCATATATGAACACATCTAAACACTTGCACACAGGAGCCCTGGTGGCACAGGGGTTAGAATGCAGTAGGGCAGGTGAACTCTGCCCATAGCCAGGAGTTTGATCCTGACGGGGCTCAAGATTGATTCAGCCTTCCATCCTTCAGAGATCGGTAAAATGAGAACCCAGATTGTTGGGAGAAATATGGTGACATTGTAAACCTCCCAGAGAGTGCTGTAAAGCAGGGGTCCCCAACCCCCGGTTCGCGGACCAGTACCGGTCCAAGGCATGCCAGCAACTAGTCCACACAAACAAGCAAAGCCCCATCCGCGAGATGCAGGCAGCATACAAAACCACGCACCCTCTGGTCCATGGAAAAACCTCTCTCCACGAAACTGGTCCCTCTTCTGTAAAGCACTATGGGGTGGTATATAAGTCTAAGTGCCTTTGCTATTGCTATTTCCAGCTGAGAAGGAGAAAGACAGTCCCTTCTGCTTTAATAACA
This sequence comes from Azemiops feae, assembly GCA_023970755.1. Classification (NCBI taxonomy): domain Eukaryota; kingdom Metazoa; phylum Chordata; class Lepidosauria; order Squamata; family Viperidae; genus Azemiops; species Azemiops feae. The sequence goes on from JALGBA010000069.1 coordinate 187,490, forward strand.
GACATTAAGCTCTTCCATGCCAAACAGTATAACAAATGGGATACATAAATGGGATCATGGGAGGGGGAAGAGGCAGGGGATGCTACTTAAAAACAATCCGATTGCAAGACCAATGAAGATACTGCAATAAGCATCGAAGAAACAATGACTTCTCATCACTCATCAGGATTGCCAGATGGGAGAAGAGCTAAACTTTCCCCAGTGATCTTGAAAAGGAAAGCTAAAGATGCCTAACCAGTGATACCAATCACACTTAAAAGGTGATCCATAAAGATTAGTAGGAGCAGCAGTGGAGTGGAAATGGAGTTGAATCACAAAAAGTTATTTGAGAGATTGCATGCGGTCCATGGATTGCCCATTTGGGCTTTCAGTATTTAAATATATATGGGATATGAGCAGCATACATACATCTGGAGATGGCACACATTAGTTGTACATTAGAAAAGGAAAAAAAAATTACATTCTGGAAAGTTGTCATATCAAAAGCAGCTGTCATCTTCTTGAGCTACTTCAGATTATCTAACTTAAGTTAGTTTGTCAAGCAGGAGCGAAACACAGTAAAAAATTTTCAGGGCTTTTCCAGAATAGATCCCAAAAGGAGATAATATGACAGATAGCAGAGAGCATTTTCTGCAGAAGGAAGTAAATATTTTATCAGCCAGGATAGTGAATATAATATAGGTCAGCTGGATAAGAGATTTTCATGTGAAAGAAGGATTGATTATTACTATGCACAAATTGATCTATAGATCAGAACGTAGGATTAGTTCCCGAAATGTATGCAGCTATCCTCCAGTTAGTGTTTAGTAACTTATTATCTATTAATTAATTCACTGGGTAAATATGAGCAAATAAGTTTTTAAAAACCCATTAAAAAACCCCTTCCTATTGTTTAGTGATGTTTTTCTATGTTTCAGAAAATAGATTCTTAGGAGATGCCTTTCCAGTTGCATTCCTGCAAGAAAGGAATGCCTCTTCTAAGAAATAGTAATGATAGTTGTATTTTGGGGAGGACAGGATTAAATATTTATGATCCAAACCAATGTCTTAGGCTATAAATTAAACAGCAATATGATAATTAACTAGTTTTCACAAGTAGACTGTCTGTTTTGGGGCCAGAATTACTTTTTTAAAAGATAAGATTGGATGATAGATTAGATAGCTGGCTAGCTAGCTAGCTAGAGAATAGTTTTAAAATTTTGAGCAGAGTGATTAAAAAGTGGCATATGCAAATATGCAAGACGACGACGATGATGATAATCATCGTCGTGATAATGAAACTTTTTTTCTTAAATGCTTCATATACACAAAACATCAGAAAGATGGTAGCTGCTCAATGTAGCAAGAAAATTGTACCATTGCAGACTTCATTTGGGAGATACCATTTCCCAAAGAGCCGTGGTCGCACAGTGCTTAGAATGTAATATTGCAGACTAACTCTGCTCACTGCCAGGAGTTCAATCCTGACTAGTTTAAGGTTGACTTAAGCCTTCCATCCTGAGCAATAGCAATAGCACTTAGACTTATATACCATTTCAAAATGCTTTACAGCCCTGTCTAAGCGGTTTACAGAGTCAGCCTATTGCCCCCAACAATCTGGGTCCTCATTTTACCGACCTCGGAAAGATGGAAGGCTGAATCAACCTTGAGCTGTTGAGAATCGAAATGCTGGCAGTTGCCAGAATTAGCCTGCAATATTGCATTCTAACCACCGGGCCACCACGGCTGAACACTATGAAGGGGTATATAAGTCTAAATGCTATTGCTATTTCCAAATCCTCCCTCTACATTATACAACTTCTCTGGAAATTAATAATCCAGTAGAGTAATGCAATCAGAGAATTCTCTTTACTGCATTAATTTTCTGTTTGTACTCAGATTTGTTTGACTTTTTAAATGAAATCCCATATATATGCTGCCTGGCAATAGAATCTATACATTCTCTCCCTCTCTCTCCCTTTCTCTCTAATGGGCCAATTATAAATTGCTGGCAGTCTTCAGGAAATACTAAATAATTTTACTTGGTTCTACAAATGTGAGCACATACATTACTCATGCTTAAATATTTTTCTTCTTCACAATTAACATTAGTGTCAAATCCAGCACTGCGTTATGAAAATTGGCCTTAGAGTCAACTGTTGAGAAGGAATTTTTGACGTAATACATTTTTAAGAAAAAGTCAATAGATGCAGCAGGGCCTTGCCAATGCATTCAGTAATCTGTCTCTGGTTAAAATACACTCAATCTTGTCTTTTCAGGAAAAATAAGCGCAGATCCATTTTGTGTTTGTATGTGTGTGCCTTTCAGTAAGTCTTGATAGTGATTTATATGGACAAGTCCCTGACGTTTTCTTGGCAATATTTGGGAAATGGTTTTCATTGCCTTCTTCCTAGGGCTGACTGGCTGGGTGGGTAAGACTGTTTGAAAGTCACCCAATTGTTGTTTGTTCTCAAGGCAGGGTGTCCTTAGTCCACAGCCTTAACCATTAGACCAAACTGGTTCGATAGGTAGTACAGAGGTATATATAGAACATCTTAGTGGAATTTACAAATGAAGCACAGTTTGACAACTTCCATATAATCCTTCTACCTTTGAGAACATTCCATGCCATTCTGCAGCATGGATGAACCCCAGCTCGGTAACCTCTCTGAAATGTTCTATCTTTATATTATAGAATAACGGATGGTGGCCAATGGTGTGCCTAAGTCCTAAGCTGATTGCATTGTTTCTCTCTTATTTTTATTATAGTTATATCTCAGCTACTTTCACAAGATGGTTGGAGTCCTGTCTGTATGAGGAATGAAGCTGGAGTTGCAGAAACCAATGGTTCCCAGATGAGATAGAGCTGCACTTTTCCAGTCCAGAGAGCAAAAATTACTTATTATTGGAACAGCAGGGGGAACCATGGAGAATTTAACCACGGAGAATAGTTCTGTGCATACGTTCTGACTCCTAACTGCTGTCTTCTCTGTGTATAGGGCTTCATTCTTGCCTGCAGTTAAGAAACCAATCCAGCCATATCATACCTGTAAGCCTTCTGCCAATAAGCCAGCTTATAAATGAGTGATTAAGTGACTGGAGAACCAAGATGTCTGATTGTTCCTTCCAATCCATTATGTTTGTTCCTAGTTCTGTAAATACCTATTCTGTCTATGGGCATGGCAAGTTAGCATCAGACCTATTCTTTCTGTTCCTTGGCAACTTTGGCTCCCATGCCCTGCAGATAAAGTCTTAACAGGAAGACCAGAATAACAAAATAACAGAATAACAGAGTCGGAAGGGACCTTGGAAGTCTTCTACTCCAACCCCCTGCTCAAGCAGAAAACCCTATAACATTTCAGACAAATGGTTGTCCAATCTCTTCTTAAAATCCTCCAGTGTTGGGGCTACTCACAACTTCTGGAGGCAAGTAATAATAATAATAATAATAATAATAATAATAATAATAATAATAATAATAATAATAATAATAATAATAATAATAATAATAATAATAATAATAATAATAATAATAATAATAATAATAATAATAATAATAATAATAATAATAATAATAATAATAATAATAATAATAATAATAATAATAATAAAAATAAAAGTTGGAAGGGACCTTGGAGGTCATCAAGTCCAACCCCCTGCTCAGGCAGGTAACCCTATACCATTTCGGATAAATGGCTGTCCAGTTTCTTCTTAAAAACTTCCAGTGTTGGAGCATTCACCGCTTCTGGAGGCAGGTTGTTCCACTGGTTAATTGTTCTAACTGTCAGGAAGTTTCTCCTTAGTTCTAGGTTGCTTCTCTCCTTGATTAGCTTTGCTTCTATTAAATAGCTTGACTCCCTCTTCTCTGTGGCAGCCCCTGAGATATTGGAACACTGCTATCATGTCCCCCCTCGTCCTTCTCTTCATTAAACTAGACATACCCAATTCCATCAACCTTTTCTTATATGTTTTAACCTCCAGTCCCCTAATCATCTTTGTTGCTCTTCTCTGTACTCTTTCTAGAGTCTCAACATCTTTTTTACATCGTGGTGACATTTCCCCATTATTTTAATCAAGATGACATCTGCTGAAGAGGGTAGAGGTAAAGAGAGAAGAGAGACATTCTATACAATGTTGGCAGAGAACAAGAACAGGACTCAGAAGTTGGCCCTGAGAGAAAAGAGACCATAAAAGGTAGCTACTGGGGGGGGGAGGCAAACTGCCTTTTGCAAGCTTGTTTGTTCCTGCCTTCCCATTGCCTGACTGTTCTGCAATCAAAGCAATCAATTCAGCTGTATGGGTGTGTGAGTCCCTGTGTGTATTTCTTTAGTTATATGCAAAGAGAATCTGAGTGGATTTTGTGAGAAAGTACCTTGTAACCCTGTCAAGCCACATTTCCTCAGCAAGGACTTTCTCTCTCTCTTGGCTATTCACCATCCTGTCTTTTTCCAGTGTACGTGGGTTGTCCAAAGTGAGATCCTGCAATGTGCAACTGTTGATCCCAACAAAATGAATAGGATAGGGTGCAAAATGCATTTTTGTATTGTTTATTATTCAGTTCATTCCCCATCTGTCTGACTATTCCAACACAAGTGGGCTACAATCATTTTCATCAAAATATAAAGCAAAGTTCATTTATTTTTATTTATGTGTATCCCACAATTATTACTTTTACAAATAACTCAAGATGGCGAACTTATCCAACAGACCTTCCTTCTCCTATGTGCCCCACAACAACAATTCTATGAGGTGAGTTGGGCTGAGAGAAAGTGACTGGTCCAAAGCTACTCAAGTTAGCTTTCATGGCTAAGGCAGGACTTGAACTCAGTCTTCTGCTTTCTAGCCTGGCGCACTAACCACTAGACCAAAACAAAACTAGTCATTCAAATACTGAACTTGACAAAAAGCTTGACCAAAGGCAGGTGTTTTAAAATCTTTTTAAATCCTGGAGAGTAAAAACCAAACATGCCTTCTGAAGAAGCATATTCATAGCTGAAGATACCCAGGGGAAGGCCTTTAGCTGAATACTTGAGCAGCGGGACATTTTTAAAAGGCCTCTCCTCTAGTACTTAACTACTGCCTCAGGAAAATAAAGCATGCACAATGCACTTGGCCTATGCTCCATTATAAATGAAACTCAAGAAGTTAGTAGGTTATGTCTGTAGCCAAAAATATCATGGTCAGCTTTAAACAATTGAAACCAGAGACAACTCAGCTACTTACCGATGCCCTGAATCACAACTGTGCTTCATTTTTAAAAAATAGATGGGTTTATTCCGATGGAAGAGATGTTCTTGCAAAGTTTTAAAAATAAAATCTGTGGACAGCTACTTGAAACACTGGCAAGAGTAAAGTATTTGATTTATTTAATAAGTTCATCAGCTATTAAATTAATACTTTAATAAATAAATAAAATAAGCATTTTATACATGGACAGGAAAGAGGTTTACCCCATGGGAGTGGATAATTATATTATAAAGTACTGTACTGGTATAGGGAAAAAATGTCTGTGTGATACATTACTGTGTGATCAGGCAACACAGTAATAAAGATGTTGAGATAACTTCTCTATAAGGAAAAGCGAAAGTATTTGGAGATATTGAATGTGCTTTTCTGAAAGGCTCATGAATTATCAGCCTACAAAATGTTCACTGTATGTTTGTAACATATTAGACTCAGCGCAGCCCTGACCTGTTTCTTATTTGTGTCTTTCAGAACTAAGCTTTTTGTTCAGAATAAACACATAGCTGTGAAAAAGTTATATATCATTTCCACTTATCTCATGAGAAAAGAAAAAAAAATCCTTTGTTTATGTACCAGGAGCAGTAAATCTATGTTCTCTCTCTCTCTCTCTCTCTCTCTCTCTCTCTCTCTCTCTCTCTCTCTCTCTCTCTCTCTCTCTCTCTCTCTCTCTCTCTCTCTCTCTCTCAAGTAGTAAGCAGTTTACCTATGAAAAATTGCAGAACATAATTTGTATCAAGGCAAGGTTTCTGTCTCAAACAAGGACATTGCCTTCACATAACAACCCCCATCTGGCATCTGTCAGTAATTCACTGTTCAAACATTGTCACATTTGTCCCTCAACAGTTTGCACCAAACACAAGTCAGAATCTGAGCATGAGCTATCAAGGGATGCTAGGAAATCTTTAGTGTTCATTGAATTCTAGGATTGTGATTCCAGTTGGAGGCAACCAGACATTTTGAAAAGTCCATACAGTAAGTAGAAGGTGAACACAACTATCTTGTTTCATCCTGAAATTAGAAAACATTGAATCTAAAGTAGCTGCCTCCATATTTGTTGATAATGAATTGCATAAATTAACTTTGTAAAGAAGTAGGAGGTGTTTGGTCCTTAGTTACTACTTACTAGTTTTGTTAGTTCATTCTGAATATTTCATGAGAGATGAAGGCAAGTATCTCACTATCTAGCTTTCCTTTTTGGTTTGTAATATAATAAATCCCCAACTTGTCAAGCATTTTCCCCCACCCCCTACCCCATATAAGAGGCACATTAACATTACAGGTTTGGTTCTCTGATCTGAAGCTATAAGATATCACATTTTGACATGGGGCAACCAAACATTATCCCAGTTTCCAGAGATCATCTTTTATGGGTAGTCCTTGACTTATGACCATTCATTTAACAATGGTCCAGATGGCCATGGGATGGGGGCTTTATGGCCCATAAAGCACTTCTGCCCATTGCAGAACATTGCACACTTTCAGCCTATGTTCACATGATTGCAATCTGGATGCTTGGCAACCTGTTTGAACTTAAAACTGGCTCCCGGTGCCCTGCTATTATGTGATTTCCATTTGTAATCTTCTCTGCCAGCTTCCCCAAAAAGTCAATGGGGAAAACTGCAGGGAAGATTGCAAGCTGCTGCTGCCTGCCACCGAACCACGTTCTATGGCAGGCAGATCTTTGGAGTAAAAAGGCTGCCTGCCAGGTGGGAATGTCAGCTGGGAGGGAATCTCAGCTACGTATGCAGCAGAGATCTCTCTCTCTCTCACACACACACACACACACACAGCAGGCAGACTTTGAGACCAAAAGGACTCCTTGCCAAGGGAAAGAGAAGTTCTCCAGCAAGTTGCAGAGATGGAGCTCAGATCCCAAAGATGCACCTCTTTGCAGGAGTTCCTTGCCATACACAGGGGGGAGTTGAACTCAGCAAACAGTTCTTTGGCTCCATCCACTCAACCACCTAAGTGATTGCTTAACAACCACACCTTGGAGTTCTGGCATTGCAGTCATTGAGCAAAGCAGTTATATAGACATCTTCCTTAACAACCAAGATTCTATCTCAATTGTATTTGTAAGTCAAGGATTACTTATACTACATTATTTGTTTACTTAAACTGATTCAGATATGTTTCCTTAAACTAGTGATTCATGCACTGTTTATGATCAGCTCATATGTTGCAGATCTGGGAAATATATATGGCTGTATGGCAATGGATCCCAATCCTTCATTTTGCATTCCTAGTGTTTAATTTCACACCCCATTGCCAGTAATTTTTTTTCCTCCTGTTTATGGATGTAATGTGTATCTGTTTTATTGTCCATATTTGCATAAAAAAAGGAAATCTGGGCAGTGACATCTCCAGGATTTGAGAATAGTGTTCTTGGGTTTTCATATGCAAATGGGCACAGTGATTGTAATTCATTGAGAATTTTGCTCATTGTAAAATTGTAATCTCCCCACAGTGTAAGTATAATTTATTGACAATTTATTGAAATTGGTGGCACAGTCGGGGAGAAAGTGAGTAAAGAGCCTTTGAGCATTCAAAAGGTTGGGTGCAAATATGGACTTATAGCAAATCAGGAAAACATGGTTGGGTCACAACCTGAGAATAATTCCTGTTGTCAGAATAGGATCAGATTGGATGATGCAGATTAGTGTTTTTATTTGATATGGGCCAGTTCCATATGTAATCTGTTCCTAATTCTGTGCATACTATTTAAGCAAAATATAACGTCAAGATGCAATTGCCTTGTTTCTCACAAAGTTCACAGATGGCTGCTTGACTCCAATTTTCATCATTCCTGACAGTGGCTGAGGAAAGATGTTATTTAATAACATCTGGAGGATCATACATTGTATATCCCATTCTTCGAACCTTATTGTGCCTTGCCTTTGGATACACCCCATGAAAGGGTTGCCTTTGAAGTTTATGATTGTTCAATTGATGCAACAAGTTTTGGAAAACAGCCTGTAAAAAAGTGTGACGAAGAAACAAGGTGTCTAAGCATGTGGAAAATTCTGCCTTTTCTTCACCTTTCAGCTGCAGTCAGGCAACTAGGTGGAATAAATTCTGGCTGTTATCTTCAAAGTTAGGCAATTTTGTTCCTACGACTCTTATTAAATTACTTACTACTGAAATTAGACATTTCAGATTCCCAGGATATCCCAGTGCAGATTTTTAAAGCCATAAAGAAGCTCAAGATTTCAAAGAGAAGCTCAAGTATGAAGCCACTTAATTGGAATTTGTTAGCAAATTAATCATGGTGGAATTTGAACTCAGCAAATTCTGGGAATAGCTAACCCACTACAGAAATTAATTGTCTCTCTTTAGGTATTTATTTACACTATTGATCTTGCTATGCCTAGTCATGAACAGTTGTTGCTATTAACACTGGGTCACATGCAAACCCACTGGTCTATGTGTTCATTTAATTAGTTTCTGTATTTATTTGGATAGTGTGTAGCATAGAAGCATCTGTGAGAAGCTGCAATCACATCAAAAGGACATTGCAAATGTCATCACACGAATGATTAAAACTTGCATTCTTGTCATCACACTGTCTGAGGCTAAGTACAACCTCATTTATGCAGTGATGCCCATATTGTTCCCTGACCCCTTCCCTTGTCTTTCCTGTGGATGTGTCAGCTCAACAAGGGAGATCAAACTAAGAAACCAATACCGTATAGGACAGGACTTATTTTATGGCACCAGCTACAGTAACAAATATTTACTAGTCTGAATGTGTTTTCCCCTTCCCCACTTTATCTTAATCTAAACTAGGGAAAGGCTTGTCTGAGACATTTTCTCAAGTTATTTTCTTGGCCAGGCTCAAGCCCCTCTGATCTGACTGTTGTCTTAGTGGAGGTTCTTCCTCCTGTCCTTCAAATCCCTTCCTTGTGCTCTGTGTTGCAAGTACAGGGGTCTCCAAATTTGGCAACTTTAAAGACTTGTGGACTTCAACTCCCAGAATTCTGGGACTTGCTAGCTGAGGAATCCTGGGAGTTAAAGTCCACAAGTCCTAAAGTTGCCAAGTTTGGAGACCCCTGGTGTTGAAACAAAAGAGTCAAGCCATTTTACTTATCCTTTTGGGTCAACCAAAATGTTTTATTGTCAAAACATCCATCTCTAAGATCCTGTTCAGGACCGTGTGTTGCACTTCTGAAATTCACTATCTTCCCAGGGAAAATTTGCTACTACCTCTAAACATGGAATGGGGAGGGGGGAAGGGCAAAAGAGATGCTTAATTTGTTTCTGGATTTGAAGCCCTGTTCAAATATTCAAACTTCTGATACAGTATATGTTCCTAGTTTGTAACTAAGGGATCTAGTTTGTACCATCTGAGATGGTAGGACATTTGGGTAGGAATAATGAAAAAAAAAGAAGGGAACTTTCCGTACTTTCTCTGTCATGTCAGATAGAATTTGTTTCACATCTGGCATTTCTTCATTAACATCTGTAGACATAGTTGATCCATAGAAGCAGACATCATTACTGACAGTGTTGTTATAGTGGTTACTAATTTCTGGCTCCATTCTTTAAAAATCTCCTTTAGCATTTCCAAGGTTGTGAAGTTTTGTGTCATTTTGTAAGTCCCAGTATTAATTAACATCAAGAACAGCACTGTATTTTTTGCCATCTGCTTAGAACAGGGGTAGGCAACCTTGGCTCTTTTATGACTCGTGGACTTCAACTCTCAGAATTCCTGAGCCAGCAAGTCCTGAGTTGAAGTCCACAAGTCATAAAAGAGCCAAGGTTGTCTACCCCTGGCTTAGAATGTCTAAAATCATTATTTCTACCAGGGTCCCTCTGGTGTCCAGTTTCTAAAACCATCACTTATCTCTGTTATCACTTACCTTTTGTTATCACATCACTTATCTTTGTTATGATTTACAGTAGTGAGGATAGCCAAAAAAAGTCTGTTTCCATTATGTCTGTGGAGATTCTAAATCATCCAGATCATAGTTGTCTCACAGATGCCTTTTCAAAAGGCAACTGGACTGTTTTTTTCCCCCTGAAGAATAAGACATTTCACTTCTCAGCTAAGAAGCTTCATCGGTTCCAGCGGGATGGTGGAGGCGATTAGTTCTGACAGGATTGGGGGAGGGGGTTGGAAGGATCATATTTCTTTGCAGTCATCTGGATGCTAGCACTCTGTTTCCCATTTAAAATATTTTTTACAGTTAATTCCAATTTAAAGTAACAGTCTCTATTCCAAATGTATCTGGACTCTTAATGCATTTATAACTTTCTTAGATAAAAATATTATTTAGCTTTCTGATGTTTATTTCAAATTCTTTAAGTTCTTAAGCTTATAATTATTTTTTTTCTTTTGTTCAGATTTGAAGATAAACTCACCCAATGAATGTCTTACACATTAAAAAGAGGCAAGGCTTTGATTGCCAGTTACGCTCACCATTTTGACGTCATGGACTCCCCCTGCTTGCCAGATATATTGCCATTAACTGCTGAAAAACATAATGGCTAGATGGGACCTTCACAAATAATTGCCTACAGTTCACAGGGAAAGAATTTGTACTGCTTGCAAATAATATTAACTTTATTCTTATTACAGCCAATCCTACTATCACCAAATAAACGGGGAAGCAAAAACAAGGTTTCAAACAACAAAGTGAATTCCAGCACAGGAAGATCTATTCTTAGCTTTAATAGGTTATTCGCCAACTTCCCATTCATGCCACTAAGTACAGCCCAGCAGAAATAATCATAGGTCAACAACTACAAAATCAGTAGTGGAAACAAATTTGCACACACATTGGCCTGATTTCAAGGAAATTTTGGCATCTGCTGCAAAAGCACTTTACAAAGTCCTCTTCGATTGCCATTCACCGAGTACATGATTTTCCAAAACTGAATCCAGGATCCCAGATGGAAATAAAATTAGATGACCAGTCCGAGGTGGGGGTGAGGAGACCATAGTGGATAAAGCAAATCAACGAGATGGCAAAACACAATTCAGATGTATCGGAATTTAGGGGGAGGGTTTGTTTGGGATTTTTCAAAATGCTGGTGTGTATATAACGCACGTATATGTGTTAACCCAATTTAACCCAACTTAATCTTTTGTTTTGTTTTGTTTTGTTTTGCTTTAAATATTGAAAATCTGTGAGACATTGCACCCACCCACCCCCTTTTTTTTGTGGGTTGCCACCAAATTTCAGTAGCATGATTTCCAGGAACACTGGGGATTTGAGGCACATGCGGTTGTGGCTTGCAGGTTGCCCATTTCTGTATGAGGGAGAATAAGCAGATGCAGATGACAGAACAACTTTCCAAGTAAGCCATGCATGTCTTGCAAAAGACATGCCTGCTGTAATGCTTCAAACAGATGTGCCCCTCTTGGCAATGTTTTACACAGACTGAAGAAAGAACAGTTTCCTCTAGACAAGTTTCCAGAGATCTGGGATCAAGATATTAAGGCAGTGTTCTTCAACCTGAGACTGAGCTTAGTTTTCTTTAAGGGATAGGACTTGAGCATAGACGGTGTGGGTACAGAGCAGATAGAAACCTTGCTGGACTTGCAAAACATCTGGTCCTTCTAGGAACTGAAGTGAGATCCTCTAGCTCATTGCTTCCTTGGACCTCAGAAGGACAGTCTTTTGGGGGCCCTGGAGCAAAGTTGGATTTCACCGCCTGGAAGAGCCATCTGGCTTTGACTGATCAACTGGATCAAGTTCAGACAGCAGAGCAATATACAAAATGATAAATATCAGACCTGGTCTGAGCTTCCAACCACAGGAAGCACAAGGCTCTGAAAAAGGCTTGGAGCATGCTGAGATGACCTAAAAGTGATGATGGTTCTTCATAGGAACCCCCTACTTTCCTTCGCCTCTTTTGAAATTCTGGAGGCATCGAGAACCAGCCTGCTTGATGGAAAGTAGACCATCCTCTCCTCTTCCTCTCCCCATCTTAATCTAGTGATTCTTTCTCTTTTTATAGAGAGAGATATGTTTCTCGGCATCTTTTCTCGTTTTCTTCCTTGTTCTTTCTTTCCCCATCTCTTACATATAGGCTGGCTTTCCAGCCTCCCTTCTCTCTCTCTCTCTCTCTCTCTCTCTCTCTCTCTCTCTCTCTCTCTCTCTCTCTCTCCCTCCCTCCCTCCCTCCTGAGCTAAAGCATGTTTACCAGCACTCCCAGTCCACTTATTCCAAACTCTCTGTCTTTCTAACAATAAAAACAGCTTGTACAAAGCAGGCATGGGACTTGTTTGCCTCTCTAAAACTGGGCTGTATGCATTGCTTCGTCACTAGCTGCCATTTATTGTTCATCAATATACCCTCAACACCCTTGATTGCTTTAAATGCTATTTCCTACTGAATACTATCTCCCCAATGAATGCAGCTTTCCCCTTCAGTGATCACCATTTTTGAGGTCTGTCGCCAGGCTGGGATGCATAGTTTTTAAATGCTCTGTTGCTAGAGAGCATTTAACTCACTTGCATACCAGTCCCTGCTGGCTGGTCCCTGTGTGTGGTGTCATTTTATCTCTAAATATAAACTGAATACAGTGAATTATATATAGCCTTTAACAGAAGGATGTTTATACAAATATGTCAAGCCGAATTACGTTACTATCTACCGTAATGTTGCCAATTACATCCAGGACACTTCAGCTCCTTACCCCGAGCCTACATCAGAGAGGTACATGAAATGTTTGGGAAGTTATTGCTAGCAGCACTGAAGAGATAAGAGTGCAACTCCACCTGACATGACTAATCTCAGTGGACACCTCCATTTGCCAGCCTTTAATCTTTCCTCAGATGAAAAGCACAGAGACATCCCTCATCTCGGGCAGAAGGACCGCTGACAAAGGGAAAATTCCTGGCTCTGAGGAACATCTCGAAAGAAATCTGACTCAAATTGAGTATGCAATGTGCGTGTGTGTGTGAGAGAGAAGAGAGAGCTATTTAGCAGGCATAAGGTTTGTTTCATTTTCAGAACACTTTGTACAAATTCAGATTTGTTAATGGAGAGAAGGGGTTTGACGGGTTTCATATGGACATGTGATGGGTAAAGAAGTGTCCTATGTTTCCTCTCTAGACCAGGCAGAGGAGACTTCTTAGAAAAGATCCCCTTCCACAGCCAGAAGTAATTCTGGTTCATTCATCTCTGGGGGTTCCCTGAGCATAAACCTTAGAGTTTAGTGTAGAGATTGCAGAGTTTATTTTTCTAACCCTGACCTAGTTCCTCAGGTATGACTTTTTAAGATTGTCTTTGGGTTTCCAGAGTTCTGTGGCTGAGAAATTGCATCCTATGAAGTCCATGGATAGAAAAAGTGGTTGGTTCCATTGTATCTTGCAGAATATTGGTGTTAGGGGTGCCAAGTGACAAAATGAAAGTTGTCCTGACACATAAATTCTGTGACTTATGTATATATGTCAGATGCACCGGGATGCAAATTTGAAAGGATGAGCTTTGCAAAATGATTCACGTTTTGTCATTTTGCACCATGTGGTTAGAAGCAGACACAGGTCAAAGCATTGAAGAACCTCTTTGATTTGAAGCCTTTAATGCTTTTTAATTTCTTTTAACTGATTGCTGTTGCTGTTGTTGTTGTTACCTCTTTCTTCATCAAACAAAGCCCTGACTTCACCCCATTGTTCACCTTGAGTCCCCTTACTGGCATGTTACCTACTCTCAGCTCCTTTGTTAGTCTTGGTTAAATTATGCCAATTTGGACGTTAATTGACACGAGCCTACCCTTCAGTGACATAGAATCAATATCACACAGGGAACTGTTCCATTAGATATGCTTGTTCATTTAGTTGAAAACATACTAAAATGACAACCCATAATTGATTAGAAAAGGGCAATGCATACCTTTCTAGCTGAAGTATGAAATCATAGGCATTATGAATACAAAATTACCATATTAGGAACAGAAGCAGTTAGGTTGAATTTCTCTTGATTAGAACTTTAAAAACAATTGAGAAATCCCTTCATTATTCTAGAATATATCAGCGGTTGCTACCCTAGGACCTGTGGAGACCCACCAGGGATAATGCTTTCAATGGCTGTAGGTTCCTTTCCTCTCTTCCTCACCATTTTTCCAAAGAGAAAAGAGGGAGGGATAGATGTGTGGAAGGTACCTTTTCTCCTCTCCCCCCCCCCATTTGTTTGTATTTTAAAAATAGGGCTCATGGCAACTTCCTTCTCTTTGCTCTGTTTCCCTGGATCAGAAGGACCAAATGAAGACACATCTTCACTGAAAGATGACCAGGAAGAGACGTGAGCATTGAAAGGACCCAAGAATTCGATTTCTTGGTGCTGATCCAGATGCCAGGAAAATTCAGGACATCTTCATTCAGTACATGAGCAGGAATTAAAAGTCTGGAACAGAACTTTATGTTTTTATTATTTTTGTTTACATTTTGCACAGGAAAATAGCAACAAGTAGAAAGACAGATAAACATGACTTGAGGAGCTCCTATAGTTCACACGATTGTTAATTAGCTTTTTCTTCTTATTCTTTGACCGTTTTACCAAAAGCATGAATATAACATGAGAGAGAGAGAGAGAGAGAGAGAGAGAGAGAGAGAGAGAGCATAGATTTACTATTACTGGTACATAAACAAAGGATTTTTTTTCTTTTCTCATGAGATAATTGGAAATGCTATATAACTTTTTCACAGAGAGAGAGAGAGAGAGAGAGAGAGAGAGAGAGAATAGAAGGAGATATCCATCTAAAATGGAGGGAAGATCCCCTTCCTATTTTATTAAAAGTCTTAGTAAGTAGGTTTGGGGAAGGTGAGGGACAGGACAGGGCAACTTGCAAAGCAGAAATCTGGAATGCCAAATATCCATTAAGATTAAGTGCCACATTAAAAATGAAATATGAAAAGTGCACATCAGGTTAATGAAATTATCCAGCAGCTACTCTCCATAATGAAACACCCTACCTGCCTCTCATCAATCAAAAGCCACCTTGTGTATCTCCATGCCGACAAAGCAGCTGCTTTGTAGAGTTTATATAGATGATGGAGCAAAGGGGAACCATCAAAGAAATATATGGAGATGAAAAATCAGACCAGCCAGTGAAAGCAGCCATCAGTCAAAATGAAAATGGGGAATGGCAAATAGTGGCCTTTCTGTGAATAATCTCCCAGATTAAAACATGTAGACATCCATGTGTGTGTGTGCACACACAAACCACACACAGAGACACCAATAATTATCCTAAAAGAATGACTGATAATGCCCGTTCCTTAAATATGGTTCTGATAACTATATACAGCTGCAACTGTAGCTTCAGCATTTTTCTGAAGGTTAAAATGTTCCTGCAGAATATAGCTTGTTACAGTGGGTGCTGAGAAAAGTCTGTTGGGAGGTCATGTTGAGGAATGCATGGTGAAAATTATGAGACTTCAACCTATCAGAAGGTAGGAGATTGTCTACATCAGGGGTGTCAAACTGCCGGCCCATGGGCCAGATGCATCATAGCAAAACCGCGCCCACCCCATTGCCGGCAATGGCAAAAAAGTCACAATACGTTGCAACACGTCACGTGACGTTGCGAGTTTGACACCCCTATTCTACATAGACCACATGTGTATAAGTCTCAGAATTTCATTCAAAACAGAAAGTAAGAGAAACCCACCATGATTGGTGAAGATGATGGAAGTAGCAAAGCTGGAAAAATTAACTTGCACTTATCGGGAAAATGCTAAGAAGTAAAAAATAAAATAAAATCAGAAAGTTGGAAGAGAAGGAGACCTCTCCACTTTCATCTTCAGGAGGTCCAAAGTTGAAAGAATTTTGAAATCCAGTAGCCCAGATAGCAGCTGATAGTATAAATTAGAAGTCTCCAACTTTTTTTTGGAGGATATCACAAACCCTCAAAGGGAATTGCTGCCTTGGGGGGCTTGCCTGTTCACAAAATGGTAAAACTGATGAAACTGCTCCCTGCATTCTCTCTAACATCCCAGAATGTTCATCATAAACCCTTAATCACCTCAGTCTTTTTTTTTCTCAGCAGTTGAGCACAAAGCTCTGGGCTGTAGGCAGTCCCCATTTTTATTATTTCCAACCCAATAGAAAGGTTAAAAAGGTCTCTGTCCATATTTCAATAGAATAACTGAAAACTAAGTAGAATGGGGTCAAAATTGGTGTATGGGAAAAAGCTGGTAAAAGAAAGACTGGAAGTGAAAATGTCCCAGATCTGACTCAGGGCTGTCGGGAAAAAAAAATCTTGAACTTTTTCCAGTACATTGGCTCAATGGTTAAAGACACTGAACTTATCAGCTGGAATGCTGACAGCCTGGGTTCAAGATCCGACGCTGCACGATGAGTTGGGCACCTGTTATTTGCCCCAGCTCCTGCCCACCTAGCAGTTTGAAAGTGTGCAAATGTAAGTAGATAAATAGGTATCACTTCAGTGGGAAGGTAACAGAGTTTCATTTGCTTCAGTGTATGGTCATGCTGGCTCCCTTGGCTAGGAAGCAGAGATGAGCACCTCCCTCTAGAGTCGGAAATGACTGGACAGGGGAAATCTTTATCTTTCTCCAAGGAAGGGCAGCTGGGGAATGTTATTAACAGCTCTACTCTAAGGCTTCTTTCTCCCCCTTTGTTGCAGGACTCAGAGCAGAATATATGCAGCTTGTCCCATGTATATACAAGCAGATATAATATGATGGAAAAGCAGAAATACACATACAAGTTCTCTCCACAAAAGAGAACAAGGATGCCTCCCATCAGTGGTGGGATTCAGCCGGTTCTCACCAATTCGGCAGAACCGGTAGCTAATTTTTTGTTGCCCAGGCCCAAAATGGATTTCCGGAAGCGGTATCTACACAGAGAACCGGTTGTTCACATATTTGAATCTCACCACTGCCTCCCATGCTACTAAACTGCAAAGAGATTGGAAAGACTTTTGAGCATCTTAGTCTGCACACCTTCATTATCTTATTATTTCCTCAGCGTGCCTGTGGGATGTCTGTGGGATCCAAGAAATTGGATCACACATGGTGTTAAGTCAGTTGACAGGTATAGGGAGTAAGTGGGTCAGCCCTGTGAATGCAATAGTACAGTATATTTGATCTTGATAATAGAGTGAGAGATTCAATTATTCTTTAGACAAAGGAGTAAAACATATATCCAAGTCTCTAAAACAGAAAGACAAACAGACAAATGTGTAACCAGTATATGATAAAATCTCAGAAGCCAAACGGGTAGCTGAGCAAACTCAGCCTTCGCTTAGGGTTTCTTTTCAGTAAATGAGAGAGCTCTGTTCCCTCCACCCCCAACTGTTATAGAAAAAAAATTAACTTTATATGGCTTAAGAATAAATGGTATTTTTTTCCCCTCACACAAATCTGGATGGATCACCACCTTAGTTTGGTAATCTCAGCCTGCCACATAAACTAACTCTGAGATATAACACACAGATCATGTATAATACTGGAGACCAGCTCCCAGCTCTGTCCATGGCAGGGTAGATAATAATTGATGATTTTTAAAAAAAAAGATTTAAAAAAATCGGATTTTTTTAAATTTAAATCAGATTTTTTTAATTTAAATCGGATTGTTTTAATTTTTATCAAATTAATTTTAATAAAATGCTTTTGGAGTAAAAATTTATCTAAATATAGTTTTCTTTAAGATACATTAATAATTTAGTTTATTCGGCATGAAATGGAGCTTAGTTATGTAGCACGAGGCTGTATAATTCTGCAATATTTACATTTTTGGTAAACTCATTCAATGAATCCAAGCTTTGCAAGCTGAGATAACATCCACTGCATTGATGCATTCACACAATTTCACAGTAACCATGAGATAAATCATAAAACATTCTTTTATCCCATTGTTTTGCAAACCTATGTACACTACAAACTGTATGATTGTTTGAAGAGAAATGCATCTGTACCAGGCACTAAGTGTTTTAACTAAATAAAAGAATTTGAGTAGTTCTCCAACTATCGTGTTTCCCCGAAAGTAAGACCCAGTCTTATATTGTGTTTGCCTCCAAAAGAGGCATTAGGTCTTATTTTGGGGGGATGTCTTATATTTTTTGTGACACCTGCCTTGCGTCGCGGTGGCGGCACCAACAGCCCCATCCAGCAGGTGCCTGCATGGCTGCCGGCCCACATCTGCTGCGGCCGCTAGTGCTCTTGTTATGGCGGCAGCGGTGCGACACACGCTCTCCTGCCCCATTGCAGCAGCGAGGTGGGACGGAATGGGCAGGGTCCTAACTAGGGCTTATTTTGGGGGTAGGTCTTATATTAGGCCCACTCCCCAAAATCAGGGTAGGTCTTATTTTCGGGGTAGGTCTAATGTTCAGGAAACATTGAGTTGATTTAAATCAAGCCTTTTTACTAGTGATTTAAATCATGATTTAAATCGACTTGATTGAAATCAAATCCACCTTGGTCTATGGGGAAGCCCGCTTGACTGCACAATTAAGAATTTTTCCTCAATTTGTTTTCTTTCTGTAAGGAAGAAAATGAAATGATAATCTGTTTTGCAGCAGCTGAGCAACTGAGATTCCAGTACTACAGAATATATGTAGCTGGGGTTGAATGCTGTGCCCTTGGTGTTTTCAGAGTTTGGTCGTTTTCTTGTAGGAACATCAAGGACCCCAAACTATTTGGAACTAAAACTATCCTTCTTTGGGTTCATTGTGGGTCTTAATTAACAGGATTACTATATTTACATCATTCACCCATCCTCTGTCTCTGTTAAATCTTGGTTAATTGGCACCCAATGATGTGGAACAAGGAGGAAGAAGGCAAATGACTTGTGTGCTATTGAAAGAAAAGTGTTCATCAGGGTTCAGTCCAAGCCAGGAATAAACAAAATGGAGGCTGTTTGGAAAGAAGGTTCTTTATTGAGTTGCAGAGCCAGACAGAAATGTGGCTCTGAGGCAGCTGATCACATGATGCTGGGAGTGGTGGGTTTTTATACCTTCTTGGGCTTTTATGTTTGGAGTTGTTCCTGTGGCATGAACTTTGACCTGAGCTTTTGAGTGTGTCCTTTTGGTATTCTGATGGTGGTGAGTAAATCCTATTATGTCCTAAAGGTCATGTCCTGGTTCCCTGGGGCTGTGGCTGATGGCTATGTCCTGTGTTGTATTTTTTGGGTGAGGGGTTGCTGGTTCTAGGGGTCTTTATCTTTCCAATCCCATCAGCTCCAAGCTTCCTGGCTCCAGTCTTTCTGAAAGGATTATCAAATCTGCATTTCTACAGACCTGGTTTCTGCTTGGGGCAGAGAGACTTGGGGTGGTGGTGTTTCTGCCTTTTTAATATCCCCAAAAATATTTCTTTCTCTGGGGGGGTGCTGTCTTCCTACAGTGCCATCATGCAAAGGATAGGAATAATATATTTGCATCAGATATCATGACATAATTATCTAATCACATCATCATTTCTGCACTGAAATCATGACACATGTGTTTTCACTTTGACATCATGGCTTGTTTTGGACCTTTATGACTCAAAGGAATGTACTTAATTAACTTAGCTAATAGACTTCCCACAGTCAGGTGTCTCTAGTTCAGCTTTTCACACTATAAATGATAAATGTGTTTCTTTTTTCACATAGGAAAAAAAAAAGTTATTGGCACTGAACCACCGCACTGCTTAAAGTAACATCTGTTTTCATAGCTAGTCCCGAGCTCTTGTTTCATGTAAGGTCTGAATTCAGAATTGAGGATAACATGTTTCAACAAGCCAGTGGGGAAGAGGCCTTCATACTCTGCATTCATAATCTGAAACTAGACAAAGCTCAGACTATTGGCAGAGGTGATGAGGAGCAAGAAGGAAAAGGAAGGAAGAAGAGCAAGAATGAAGGGGAAACAAATGATAACTGTGGATTATGAAATCATGATGTAAATGATATAGCTTATGTTCTTGCATCAGGCATGCGATGCAAGTGCTATTATTACAGGTAGGCCTTGACTTACCAAAGTTTGTTTGGTGACTGTTCAAAGTTACAATGGCACTTAAAAAAGTGACTTACGACCATTTTTCACACTTATGACCGTTGCAGTATCCCCATGCTCATGTGATTTACATTCAGATGCTTGACAACTGATTCACATTTATGATGGTTGCAGTATCCCAGAGTCATACGATCCCCTTTTGCGACCTTCTGACAAGCAAAGTCAATGGGGGGGGGGACAAGATTCACTTAACAACTGTGTTACTAGTTTAAGAACTGCAGTGATTCACTTAACAAATGTGGTGAGAAAAGTCACAAAATGGGGCAAAACTCACTTAACAAATTTCTCATTTAGCAAACATAATTTTCGGCTCAATTGTGGTTGTAAGTTGAGGGCTACCTGTATTATTATTATTATGGTTCATCACACAGTCAGTCAGATGTTTAGAATGGATTTAGCATTTTTATCCACCTATCAAGTCTTTCCCAAGGACTTTAAATAGGCAGATGTTGATGTTTGATGATGTTAGACTAGGTATCGTGGCAAGAGGGAAGCAAGCAAAGCTGCCTTTTGCAATTGACTGATGGTGATTTTGTCCATGCTGATGCTGTTCAAGTGGTGCTCCAAATATTTTGGGATTGCACACAAGGCACCTATTGTTATTGGTACCACCTTTGCTTCCTTTTTTGTTATTATTATCATTAATTTAACTATAATTAAGTTGCCTTCTTTGCCCAGCTTCATGTTGCACATGCCATTTTGATCTCCTTGCATCCTGTTATGGACACTGCTAATTATGGGTATGTCTATAATTAGACACGATTGTGTATAATATGATTGTTTGCCACCATCTATAACTATATCTAATATTATAGTTGGTGGAATAGCTGCATAATTGTCTATTTTGATTTTATAACAGTGCAGAATCCAGGTTTTCATAGGAAAGAAAAGGATGTTCTCTTTTTTTTTAACTTAAAAGATAACCTTCTCAGTCTGATGTAAAAGCAAAGCCTTTCTAAGCAGAATTCCTAAGTCTGAAGAAAAATACATGCAAGCTACTCTATAATTAATTTTCAAGCTGCAGAGTTTACATGTTGGGAAGCGATGTCATTTACCCCAAAATACTTAATTTTCCTGAAGAAGAGGAGGACAAGTGCTTTAAATATACTCAAAGAACCTCTTTTATTTTATACCCATCCTAATGCTGCCTAGTTAAATCTTGACATCAAATATAGATTTTGAAATTAGCAGTCCAAAGCACAAAAAAGAAGTTACAAGAAGCAGGATGCAGCCAAGAGAAGCAAAGAATATTATGGAGAGAAGGTGAAGGCAGTCTGTAAAAATCTTGATGAGACATTTCATTCATTCATTCATTCATTCATTCATTCATTCATTCATTCATTCATCCATCCATCCATCCATCCATCCATCCATCCATCCATCCATCCATCCATCCATTCAATCAATCAATCAATCAATCAATCAATCAATTTCTATAGCTATCCATCTCAATCAATGCCTCTGGATGGCTTACAATTCAAAGAATATATTAAAATTGAGAGAGTAAAAACATTTTAAAACTCAGCTAAGCATGCCTGCTTGAGCGCTGCTGTTAGAAAATACTCTCCTCCAGAAGCTTCCAACAGCCCTTCCTCCCACCTATATGTAAACTATATATAGTTTTCACAGCCATCACATGACTAACTAGCAATCATCACTCCTCCTTTCCTAACTTTAGAATGACAGTGATGGTGAGAATCACTGCACACTTGGTAGATTGCCCTGTCCTCCTGCTTTAAAACTGGGGAAAACAGGGATTGTTTTAGGATCATAGGTTCCATAATAATAATAATAATAATAATAATAATAATAATAATAATAATAATAATAATAATAATAATAATAATAATAATAATAATAATAATAATAATAATAATAATAATAATAATAATAATAATAAAAGTTGGAAGGGACCTTGGAGGTCATCTAGTCCAACCCCCTGCTCAGGCAGGAAACCCTATACCATTTTAGACAAATGGCTGTCCAGTCTCTTCTTAAAAACTTCCAGTGTTGGAGCATTCACCGCTTCTGGAGGCAGGTTGTTCCACTGGTTAATTGTTCTAACTGTCAGAAAGTTTCTCCTTAGTTCTAGGTTGCTTCTCTCCTTGATTAGTTTTCATCCGTTGCTTCTTGTCCTGCCTTCAGGCGCCTTGGAAAATAGCTTGACTCCCTCTTCTTTGTGACAGCCCCTGACAAAAAAACAAACAAAACTCTTGCTTCCCAGTAAAAAAAGAACAGGAGACTTTCCCATTGTTTCTTATTTATTCTGAACTCTACTGAAAATGAGAGGAATACCAGAGGACCTGATAGAAACCAGGAGTGGGTGGCTCATGAAGTTATAGAGGAGTGACTCATAAGAAATTATAATATTTTCGTGACTCTGTATGCTGAACATATCCCATTTACCTCAAATTATAAAACAACCATGTTTTTCTTCAATGGACAAATACAATCATAACACCAGTGAAGAATGAAAAGCAAAGCTTTATATCAATTGAGTTAAAGTTGATAGGCTATATCTGTTATAAATAAGGTAAAATCCAGATAAATATATAAATCTAGTTTATATCAACCATTTTATATAACAATGTATAAAACAGCCAGGAAATGGGGCCCTTGACACATTCAGCACCTTAGGCTTGGGAACATAGCCAGGTTTTTAGGGCCTACTATTTTGTTCGTGTCAGAAGCATGAGTTGAAAGGATTAGCCGGTGACATCGCTGTTGCCCAGGAGACGCCTGAGGAGCCTGAGAAGACTCCTTTCATGTACCCAGTATTTTCCCACCAAAGTGCTACCTATTTATCTACTTGCATTTGCATGCTTTCGAACTGCTAGGTGGGCAGGAGCTGGGACAAATTGACGGGAGCTCATTCCATCATGAGGCTCGCTCACAGGTTTTTAACTGCCAAGCTGTGGATCTCTCAAATGATCTGACTCAGTGTTCTAACCACATAAGCCACCGTGGCCCCTAGTTTTGGGGTTGGTGCCCCTAATGGGGTTGGGGCCATCCTAATCTCTAGAAGGAGGATGTTCCATAGAGCAGGGGTCACTGTGGAAAAAGCCCACTTTCTGGTCCCCACCAGCTGAAAGTCTTTGGCTGACAGGATCTGCAGCCTGCTTGTTGGATGAGTAGAGATTTGGAAAAAAAGCAATCCCTCAGTTCCAAGCCATGTAGGGCTCTAAAGGTGACAACCAGCACCTTGAATTGCACCCAGCAACACACCAATAACCAATACAGCTCGCACAGAAGTGGTGTTACTACCTATATTTCACACAACTCTATTTTCTTTGGATCAATTTGTGCAGAATGGTTCATTTAATAAAAATATACTCCTGCAAGTTTAAGACTTCTAAAAAGTCTATACAATTTTCAGCTTTCCTCCCTTCCTCCTGAAATTGCTGAGGTAATTTTTTCTTGAGTATGTTTAATAGATGGAACTAAAAAAATGGAATAGCCTTTCAAATTTTAGAGGAGTATCGGTGTTAGTAAAGCTAGTCTTTTTAGTGAACTTGTGTGGTCTCTTACGAGTCCAAATCAAGACTATAATCCCAGCCTGAGCGTTAAGATTCCAGCCAATCCTCACCAATTTGTGTTTAGCTTTCCATTCTTTTTGAGTTAATGCAATGTTATTTGCATTGAATAGCATTTTTCTCTACATCAACAATTATAGTAGGTTGCAGGAGTCTCGTGTATATCTGGATTTCAGCAAGCAATTGACAAAGTAGCCTGTGAAGTTCTACTTAGTTCATTGTTTCAGCACAAGATGGGTGGAATAAAATGATATGCAGCTGGCTCAAAAATCATGCTTGGAAGGAATTCATCAATGGTTGCTCATCAGCCTGGAAGAAGACATCAGGCATGGAAACATAACATTCAGTTCTGCGTCCTTTTTCTTCAACCCTTCATTAATTATTTGCATGGTGAATTGTGGAAAATGCTTATTAAATTTGCAGCAACAACATTCAGAATCATCTTGACATTTAGAGAAATGGACTGGAAATAATGAAACGTAAGAGAGACAAATGGCAGAGTTTTCCTACTTAGGGAAAAATATGAAATACATATGTCCAGTACAAAATGGAGTATCTATCTATCTATCTATCTATCTATCTATCTATCTATCTATCTATCTATCTATCTATCTATCTATCTATCTATCTATCTATCTATCTATCTATCTATCTATCTATCTATCTATCTATCTATCTATCTATCTATCTATCTATCTATCTATCTATCTATCTATCTATCTATCTATCTATCTATCATCACATTTTTATACTGCCCATCTCACTTATGTGACTCTTAAATTTGTCACAAAATATAAAAACAAGGATACCTAGCATGGCAATAGCATTTATGAAGAAGATTTTGGAACTATAGCAGATTATAAACTAAATATCAATCAGTACGATAGCATGGTTACAGAAAAGGAAATGAAAATGCAGGTTCCATCAACAAACATATCACTTCCAAATAACAGGAAATATGGATATACAAATCCTTTGTAAGCTCCGGAATACTTTGTTCATCCTCTGCATCCCACTGATCTAACCATTCAGGGGTGAGCCAATCATTTTCTGAAACTTTATTTTTCAAACTGGAAATGGTTCATGGTGTTCTGGAGAAAATCCATAAAATGGCTTGTTCAGTGTGAGGCACAAAATTGAAACAAAATTATCCAGGGTTTTAGTTTTGCACGTAACTTTTGTTTATTTTATATTGGCCACCGTTGTATAGTATGTTTGGTTGTGGGCACTCCTGTTAACAAGGAATTAGGGAAGCGAGAACATCTAGCAACTGGAAAGACATCAGAGATGATTAGGAAACTGGAAACCTAAGTTGTCTGAAGACTGTTTAAGGGTACTGTGTATGTCTAGCTTTGAAAAGATTGAATAATCTTCATTAATTGGAAGGATGTTAAAGCGACAAAGGGGAAGAAGACATATTTTCTATCAATCTGGACAGGATGCAGGGCATTGAGTAATGGATTTAAATTACAAGCAGCCAAATTCTGCTTGGATAGTGATAAAAACTTAATAAGAACAGTTCAGCAGTAGAACCAATTACTGAAAAGTATTGGTTTCCTCAATTAAGGTCTGGCAACTTTATTTCTTATAAAGACTTTAGTTTGGAGTCCTGCACAGAGCAAGGATTTGGACAGAATGGTTGATATTATATCTTCCAGCTCCATAATTTTATGATGTGTGTTCAATATATTAATTCTTCTACTAAAGTAGTGATATAGGATAACATTTCCCAAGCAATCACTATCTTCATTAAGCCTCTCTTAACATGTGCAGCAGTACACGATTTTAGACATAATTTTAGACATAATTCAGGCCATATGGTTTGTCGGTTAGCACTTATATAACTTCAAAAATGCATGGTAATCTTGTTTGCACGGTTGCTCTTTTCTTGTCATTTTTGGGATATTTTTTTTACAAATGTAATGCAACAAAAAAAGGCAAAGCCCCAAATATAATAAGACTAGATGTGCATTTGAGAATAGATGAGGTAACAAGAATTTCAAGACTCTTCACCTCCTTTATTATGGCTAAACCATAAATGCCTTCAAATGCACAACCGCCCCAAGTCTCCTGATCCAGCCACAACCATTTTGAAGAAAGCCTTCATCAAGTGAATAAGTTCCTCTTTTTTCAACTGTATTACAGCATATCTTGTTTTTATATCAACTTTGAAACAGAAATTATTAAAAGCCCACTGTCGTATTTCTGTAGAATTATTGCTTCATAGCTCATGATGCATTAACTGAAATGTTGACAGACCTAGCTAAAACATAAAATCCTAATGTTAGCTTTGGGTAAAGTATTGCTTGACTGTAGCTTGATTACTCCTATTGTTCATCCTGGCATCACTCACTTTTATATTCAAAAAGTTTCCTTAGAGAGGTTTCTTAAGCAGATAAGTCTCCCAGTAGATTTAAGCAGATTAATTTTCCCAGATAATTTATCACTCCCAGAAAAGTCCAGACTGTTTTGGAGCTGTCGTATCATTCCACTAGTCTAATCTTTCTTTTACTTCTCAGACTTGTTCACAGATTTGGGATTTCCTGGTAGGTTTCCACCAGAGTACTAACCAAGTCTGAACTTGCTTAGCCTTTTCAAGTTCAGCTAAGATGAGCAAGGTGCTGTTATTGGCTATGAAACCCATAAGAAAGATGATTTAATTTTGCCATACGGGAGTAAGGATAATAGTGGAACAATCTTTGCACAGTGGAGTTAGATTTCTTTCTGAAAATATCTCTGAATAAAAAACTTTTGCCTTCAATCTTGGAGAACCGCTGACTCAATTCAGTATGTGAAAGATTCTCCTTCACTTTCTCTTCTGTCTCTGATGCTATTTAATTCTTTTTCTGAGTTTTGTCAATTCTCTATAATATTACCTTGATGGAAAAGGACTGTATTTGCTATGTACCCGGGAGATGCATATTCCTTGGGCCAACCCTAAATGATGTTTCCTGCTCAAAACAGAATTTGAAATCAAATCTTATTATAAATAAAAGAAAACTTTTAATAAGAGAAAGAAAAATATCCATTTTTTGTAACTGGCTTAATATTTTCAATTTCATATGAGGGGGCAATGTGGACCATAGCCTCAAGCCTAAAGTAGGGTGAATATTAGTAATGATCAGATGTGTTTCATTCAAGGGACTAAAATTGAAATCCCAAGAGCTGTTCCTGTATTTTGAGTCTCCACACACATACGTACGAGACCACTGACTTCAGTAGACAACAAATCATGGAGAAAAAAATCTGATTGAGAGAAATTACAATGCTAAGAAAGTAGTGAGCTTCACCATTCTTGCAGTCTTAAAGGGCTCTGCTTATTCTAAAATGCCATTTCTTTGGTACAAGACTCCATAGATGGACTAAGCTCTTTCTCTAAGCTCTTTCTCAACATTCTAAATTAGTGGTACCTGCACTATAACTAGCGAAATCAATTAAGATAACTTCATTTACAGATTTAAAAAATCCAAGCAGAAAGCATTTCTTTTTCAAATAGAGTTATAATTATTGCTTACCACCCAAAAAATAGACCAAATTAGAAAACTAGAAAACAGGCCAGCTGTGCTGGCCGGCCTATTTTTTGTTGACCAACAAGGAACAAGATGTGCTTTTGTGGTGTCTGAGCATATGCAATAATGTCACTATGCAAGTCAAACCCTGCAATGGTGCCACAAAACCAATAAATAAAGGAGGGGTTTTGCCATATCTTGTTCCACTTTTCTTCAGATACCCAAATTCAAAAGCAAAGCTTTTGATATCTTTCTGAAATGGCAAACAAAATGCTAACAGAAATGTTTGCGATGTGACTGGCCTCCAAGCAGTCCATAGCAACCAATGCAGTTTCATCCATCTTCTAAAGTAAGTATGATTCATCATTGAGACCAAAAGGAGCCATACATGTGGAAGATGTATAAGGTCACCTACTCTAATGGATAATGCTGCATGTTCTAGGAGCAATAAGAATCTATCTTCTTATGTAAACCCTTTCTCTAAGTGATCATATATCTTTTGTTATAGTGCTGCTGCAGCAAAAGGAGGCTGCTGGGAATAAGGGTGCCTTCATAAAACTGAAAGTTGAGGAGGCCTCTCAGACATCACAGCTAAGAAAGGAAAACTGAAGTGTGCTTATCTGGATGATATCATGACTGGATAGCTAGCATGCTTTTGTTTGGGTTGCCTGATAAGAGCTGAGATTTCCTTTTCTTCATTGGATTTTACAAATCTGGGCTTCAGCCATCTGTGCTAAAAGCACATATCCAGTGGTGGGATTCAGCCGGTTCGCACCACTTCAGCAGAACCGGTAGCTAATATTTTGTTGCCCAGGCCCAGAATGGACCTCCAGAAGCAGCATCCACACAGAGAACCGGTTGTTCACATATTTGAATCCCACCACTGCACCTATCTCATAAAATCACCACTGCAAAGAGTCATTTTACACAAATGAGGAAAGCCCCCTTCACTTCATCTGTATTATCCTAGAAAACATTAAGAGAAAATCTGCCTGTTTCTCAAAAGCCACTAGCCATAGAAAACTGATTCCTAATCACTCAGGCCAGAAAGATAACTTGACCCAAAGATTTTTCAGATATAGCTCAAAGATATTGCTTAACTCAGTCTCTTAGCCAGCCTCCAGGTAATTCCTTCCTTTGGCTATAGCTGGATGGTGGCTTTTTGAGAGAACCTGCTATTCCCCCAGATGCTTAACTAGATGGCACGTGGCCTTTTACTTGCCTTCTAGCAATACCCTTCCCGTCCTATTTACAGAAAGGTAACTTTCAGCCGATCAGTTGTTTGGGATCGATACTGCATATAGTTCAACTTTTGTATCAGTAGCCATAACTGAAAAAAAAAAAACTTTGTGAGGGAGCTGAAATTCCCCCCTATTAAAAGCTTTGCCCCAACTTGTTCCTAAATGCAATAAGAGCTAATGTTTATTGCCTTGAAACTCTAATTTGGCTTGGATTCGGGTCTTTTCAGAAAAGGAGCCTGTGTCTGCCTTCCTGGTGACTGCCTGGCCTAATCCCTGCAGTTTTCTTGGCAAGGGTTTTCGGAAGTGGTTTGCCTCCTTCCTAGGGCTGACAATGACTGATGGGGTCAAAGCCATCCAGTTGGCTTTGTGCCTAATGTAGGACTAAAACTCCAGGTCTCCTGGTTTCTACCTGGTGCTTTAACCACTACACCAAACTGACTCTCTCTGTTTAATTCTATATATCCCCTCTGCACAGACAAAAATAGACTATGGGGCCCCCAAGGAGTTATTTATTTATTTACGTATTTGCTTCCTTACTTACAGTACTTACTTACTTACTTACTTACTTACTTACTTATTTAATATGCCATCCATCTCACAGCATATAAATGTATAGATGTAGATCCATCTACAGTTGCCAAAACTTCCTTTTGCAGCAACCTGGGATCAGTTCTATCTCTTCCCCCATTGACCTTCTAAGTGAAGGATTCTAATTTTTATCTATTTGTTTATTTATTGGCTTTTTATTTTTTAAACCATCCTAAAGACAAGTTTTTAATTGCTGTCTTTAATATCTTGGCTTTTAATTTTACTGGAAACCACTGAGAGATGTCATAGGTGGTGGCATAAGAAACAGTCAAACAAAAAATACACAAATAAAATGGTATTTTAAAATAAGCTACCCACTCTATGAAGGTTCATTATTACTATTTTGGATCATTTCCAACACTGTAATTTTTGCCACTGAGAGTTTTATGAGCATCAGGGTGGATGACCCCAGCAGTTCTAGATGATGGGCAGAGAAGATTTATCTTTGCTTCCTCACTGGTCAAGGGCAAGAAGAAATGAGGTGCATGTATAAATTCACATAGCTTAGCTTATATGTTCTCTACAGGAAATCCTATGGCCCTTTCAGTTTCTTAGAAAGCTAACTGAGTAGAGCAGGGGTGTCAAACTGCCGGCCCACGGGCCGGACGCGTCACCAGGAAACCGCACCCACCCCATTGCCGGCAATGGAGAAAAAGCTCCGATAAGTCGTGCGACATCACGTGACGTCGCAGGTTTGACATGTCTGGAGTAGAGGAATCGCATGTTAGGCTCAGCCTTTGCATGCATGTGTGTGTATCTGGAAGTATACAGTATGTAACACATTCACATGTACTATATAGGCAGTTCTTGTTTAGCAACTGACTCATTTAGTGACCATTCACAGTTAGGAGGGTGCTAAAAAGTAACTTTGCAACCAATCCTCGGATTTATGAGCTTCGCAGATCTGTAAAGCAAAGGAAAAAGAAAGCTGAAGCAAGATCATAAGCAGGAGGTTCCAAATTCTGGTGGGGGGGGGGAAGGTTATTTGACCTTTTCTGAAGGGAGACAGCACTGCAGCTTGTTTCATGCCATTACTCTGGGAGTGGGGGGGGGACTTTTTCTTCCTCCAGATTTAAGGAAGAAACCCAAAATCAACCAATCTGTCCTCTGGACTTTCCTTCTTCGTGAGCAAATTGCAGAAACAGAGGTTTCCCTGATCAGCTGGTGAGTTGATTGATAAAGAGGCAGGATCGTCCATCAGGTTTTTAGCTGTGATGCAGCCTGGACATTAGAACCAACCTTCCTCATTTCTAATGAACGTTTTGGATTACAATTTCTTCTTCAGTTAAAAGAGTTTCCTCAGATACAGATAAGTGTTTCTCTTTGGTGATTTTTGTTATTTCCAGGATTATAATATTTCAAAACACCTGAGAATAGTTTTGCTTGTCTCAAAAAAAAGCTGAGATTTAAAGAGATTAAAATATTTAAATGGAAAGAAATATTTTTTTTCTTTTTTGAAAGAGTTAATAGAAAGAACATCTTCTGTGGGAAAGCTATCTTGTTTACATATCAATTGTAAAACAAAACCTTGAAGGTTGATTACCAGAGCTCAAGATGGCTACTTTAAAGGAAAAGTTTTATTTATGGGCCTATGAAGTGCTTAAACTTTTTAATTCTTTACTGGAACGAGAAATTACTACTGAAGACAAACAAATCCCTCTGGAGACAACTGAGATGGATTCTCTGGCTTTACAATTGCAATTGGATGATCATTTAAAAATTGAAAAAGACATTGTGGATTACCCCTTCAAATTGAAATATAAGACATTTATTGGAGTTACTTCATGAAAACTACAAGTGGACTTGAAAGATGATAATAATTTAGAGACGAAAAGAAAAGATACCAGAAGAAAACAGAATTTGATTTATGGGACTTAAGGATGGTTGGGAGGAAGAAGAAGAAGAAAAATATAAATTGGTTTGTCTGATTATGGTTAAATAATCTAATATTCTGGTGATTTTGAATGGTTATCTGGATTGGATGTTTCTCTTGGAAATGTCTAATGAAGTGATGGATTAGTTTTTGATGTATAAATAAGGGGTGATTATTTTTGTTAATGTTTAATAGTTTTTAATTTCTGTTTTGCAATTTTGAATTGTTAGGTCAGGGATGAGGGGAACATAGACTAAATGAAAAAGGAGGCTATGTATGTTATTAGGTATTTTTATTGGATCTTTGCTGATTAATAAGAAGAGATTAAATTTTAGAGATGAATTTATAGAAAATGGGGTACAGTATGGAATCTGGTTGAATTTTAAGAGACAATGATGAGTTTTTATTGAAGCTATTTGTGGACTTTTTGTGAGAATATAAGAGAAATGTAATTTTGATTTGGGGATCTGATGATGATAATTATGTGGGATTATAGACGTAATGCAGACAATTATTAATTTTAGAATACAAACTGGATGCATTTCTTATCTTTATCTGTACCAAGAAAGTTGACAGCAATTCTTTTTCTTTTATTTATTTATTTTTCTTCTTTTTATTTGTACTTTTATCTTGTTTTTTGTCTGATTCTTTATTTCTTTTCCTATTTTCTTGTTTTATTTATGTTTTGAAATTTAATAAAAATAATATTTAAAAAAAAGAAGTAATATAAGTACAATCATAGTTTCACTCGACAATCGCTTCATTTAACGGCCAAGTTGCCAGTCCCAGGTATGGTCACCAAGTGAGGCCTACTTGTAGTATAAAACAAGCTTTATGTTGCAAAAATGCCGTATATTTTGTTTGTCTACTTCCATGGGAAATCAAATTATTGGCAACTCTGAACCCCAGTTTTCTTACCTCTTGGAACTGGAAGAGTGTATTACAGAATAATATAGTACATTATTAATATAGTACATTAACATCGTGGTGATTTAAAGAGAGATGGGATGAAGCAAACCCGCCTTTAATCACATATTCTTTGCTGATATTGAGTTCGCATCTTCCTGTGTCTTGTTCACTGGAGTGATTCCTAGCCTTTCATATCTGAAGGACTAAATGTTGCCCCTGCATCTAGCTCTTCTAAAACCGGTTGCACAAAGGCCAGTCCATACATAAAAAATATGCATATCGGCCCACTCCTCTAGTTAAAGTCTGATCTCAAATAAGGTGGGGAATTATTTTAATGGGAAAATACCTTCCACTTCTACTTAGGCTATGATTTCACTATGTTTCTGGAATACTTTAATGGTGCAATGCTTCCTTCCTCCCAAATCGCTCCAGTGATGAGATCACGTACATACTGGAGGGAAACGACTGAAGAA
Organism: Azemiops feae; assembly: GCA_023970755.1. Classification (NCBI taxonomy): domain Eukaryota; kingdom Metazoa; phylum Chordata; class Lepidosauria; order Squamata; family Viperidae; genus Azemiops; species Azemiops feae. The sequence goes on from JALGBA010000069.1 coordinate 219,800, forward strand.
CGATAGGGCCACTTAGCTCCTTCTGGACCTTTCACATTTCATTGCTTTCACAAGTGAACCAACTCTGCTATGTGAGTTGATGAACAAAAATGAACTGTCCCTTGAGGTCAGTGTAGTCTCTGTAAATTAACTCCTAATACTTTCAAACTAAAGCAATGGATACTATAACACCTCTCAGTTCCAGAAATAATAGCAAACTGAAGTGGCAGTTAATTCTTCTTCAATACTCAAGATGGGAATGTGACCTCCAGCACATCTAAGGACAGCAGATGGTTTTCAAAGGTTACAGGAACAGGCCATATGGCATACACAGCTTTGTTCCATGGCTATGAGACTCAGGAAGATTGCTATGGGGAAAGTGTTGCAGCTGCCACGAACCCCCAACTTCAGTGGTGGGATTCAGCTGGTTCGCACCGGTTCAGCAGAACCGGTAGCTACTTTTTGTTGAGTTCAGCTGAACCGACTGAATCCCACCACTGGCGCCCACTGAAGCCCTAACCCTTTCCCACAAGGCCCAGATTGGCCCTCCAGAAGTGCATGGATGCCGCTTCCAGAAATCTGTTCTGGGCCTGGAAGGCCTCCTCTGGGCCTCCCAGGCCCAGAATGGCTCGCCGCAAGTGTATGGACACTGCTTCCGGAAGTCTGTTCTGGGCCTTGGACACTCAGGCCCAGAACAGACTTCCAGAAGTGATGTCCATGCAGAGAACTGGTTGTTCATGTATTTGAATCCCACCACTGCCAAACTTCTACTACTTTAGGTAGTTTCTTCATTGTGTCTACAGTAGGTTTGGTCCTTCTCACAGAAAGCAAGATAGACAAAGGCCAAACTAGGCAGATATGTGGGAAAGACCTTGAGAGACTGGATGAAGAGAGGATAATGCCTAGGGAGCTGTCAGATGAGACAGCATAGCTTGCAATTGGCTAGTGGATGGGACAAGAAGCTCAGAGCTGTAAAGGAGTTGGGTTGGGGGAAGGAGGATTGTACTTTCGGATTTGAAAGGTTCTGTCAATGTAGCTTGACAATCAAGTAAAATTAGTTCTTCTGGTTGTGATTCCAATGTGGTTTACTAAGCCAGGTTGACAGCACTCTTATTCTTTAGCATAGTTTTTATTAAAATATTACATCAATATTGCACTTCTGGATTGCAAAAATCTGGTTGATCACTAGATGGTAGCAAAGATTATCCCAGCATAGGAATCAAGAACTACGGGAACTCTATTTTACTGGTACAGAGTATAATAACTGAATCTTCGGAGTCTGCCAAAAATTTTCTCTCCCCAACCCTATACCAGAGAGAATCAAGGCAGGGCACTCTTGAGTTTCTTCTCATTCTTTCCTTTTCTTACAAACCCAAGCTGAGGTCTATATAATTGCATTCATTGCTATTACATTCTTTCTTCAGATTTCTCCATACCCTCTACAGTTTCTGTATTGCCACTTAATTCGCATTTGGATTTTTGCAGCGCAGATACAGTAGCCCTGTGAACTGCTTTATCACTTCCCACTGAGCAGAGGAGCATAATTCAGATCTTTGCAAACATCTCCAATGAAAGTGATTAAGAAGCAGATGAACTCCAAATATTTGTTATAATATAATAAAGGACCATTGGGATGTTGGATTAATGCAAAGCAAGATGCTTAATACAGGTGACACTGGATAGATAAGACACATTTTATACTGCCTAAAATTTAACTGTCTTCCACAGAACCAACCAACTTTAGTGTACAAAAAGGACATTCTGCAGAAATCACAGATTTGGAAATTATTTTCACAAATTCAATAATAGGCTGGGGGGGGGCGTTCTCCCAAGAGAGTTCAAGTATGTTGGAGGTCGACTGGGTTTACTAGCTGACTGCAATGGTTGTCCAATACATCTGGAGGATACCAGATTGGGGAAAACTTGAGCAGATGTTCTTCACAATAAATGTTTGACTTCCCAAACTAATTTCCCTTGTGGATTTAATTCTAGTCACTATCCTAGGCCCAGCTTTTGTCAGTAGATGATCAGTTTTTCTGGTGAAAATTTCATCCAATCAGCATTACTGTATTATCCTGGCCTGACCTGAGGATTTAAGGAAGAGGAAGCTTTTCTCCTAAGAAGGCATGAAGCAACATTGTCTTTAGATCCTGAGGGAAGACCTAGGGTGTCTTTGCTAAAAAAAATCTCAGCCTCTGCCTTCCAACCTTTGAAAAATGCTGAAATTTGGGAGGTTCTTGGGATTGAAGGTCCTTGTGAACTGTGGACCCTCCTGGTCTGGCATGCACGGTTTCAGTGGCACCAGCCGAGATCTATGAACGATTCGTTGCTTTACTCCCTTTTCAGCAGCCAGGCAGTACTCGGGCTTTCAGTACATCTCAGCAAGCCAGCCAATAAAAGCTTTTATTAGTTTGTAGTACTAATTTATTTCAGATTGATTGTTCCATTAAAACATCACTTTCAATATTCGTGCTGGGAAAGCCTCATAAAAACACAGACGTTGCACTTGCCGAAGCCTTCACCTTTACCTGCTGTTGAGAGAAATGCCTGACACCTGACGCCAAACTGTGCACACAGATCATGACAGAGATGTCTTTAGTTATATATTTACACCGGTGCATTTGCTGATGTGAATGTCTAAGGAGTGCAGCATTTTAGGCCTTATATCATTCCAGAGTACAACACTAGATCCAGGCAAATGGGGAAAATGTATTTATTTCCCCCCCCCCAAAGGCTTTGAGGCTGCCTTTCAAAATATAATACCCCCCTCCCCCAGCAGAGTACATAAAAAGCATTTTAAAACAAATCTCAATAACAACATTGAAGGCAATAAAACACAGAGGGCAATACATACCATGTCAGCCGTCTATCTAACCACTAATCCATATGTTAGTTTAAAAGTAACAAACAACAAACAAGAAGCAGTGGAGACATTAATCTAAAGCAGACTGGTTGGTTTTTTTTTAAACTCCTTTAGGGCCTTCTTGAATATGAACATTAAGAAGGAAAAAGAAAAGACAGACCAATAAAACCCGAAGGAGAAAAAAAGTAGGGCTGATAAAAGTTGGTGAGAAAAAATTCAATATGAGCAGGATAAATGCTTGACTGAGCTTCACCATTGTTGAAGTCCTTTATTGAAGAGCTAACACTGCCTTTTTGGATGCCCCTTGCCATAAATGCCAGTCATCATTGCTTTCTCAGCATTGTTCCAGTCTAATCAAGAGCAAGGAAGGTAGGGATCCAAAGCATGAAAAGACATTGAGTTGCCTGCCTCTAAACTAACCTGTCAATATGCATTGCCCCTAATCCTCTCTAGGGAGCACCAGACCCTGCGCTGGCTATGGCAGCAATGGCAGGTGCTTTCAGAGGCCATTTTTTCAATGTAGGAAGCTGCAATATTGCAAGGAAGCCCAAATGGTGGACAGGGCAGAAGGCAGTCATTCTAGAAAACAAAGAAAGGACAAGAGGAAGAACCACTTCAAAGGCAAAGAGGCCACTGAGTTGGGTCTATGACTTCTCAGGGCCATCTCGGCACCACCATCCTGCCATGGCCATGTTGCTATGGCCACATCAGCACAGCCACCTTGGCACCGCCAAGAAAAATGTGGGTTAGACAGCATCACCACCAGATGGATCCGTAGCTGGCTGACCGGCCGTACTCAGCATGTGGTCCTCAATGGAACCGCATCTACATGGAGGGAAGTGTGTAGTGGGGTGCCCCAGGGCTCTGTTCTGGGCCCAGTGCTCTTCAACATCTTCATCAACGATTTGGACGAGGGGATAGATGGGAAATCATCAAATTTGCAGACAACACCAAGCTGGCAGGAATAGCCAACACTCCAGAAGACAGGCTTAAGATACAGGAGGATCTGGACAGACTTGAACACTGGGCACTATCTAACAAAATGAAATTCAATGGTGAAAAAAGTAAGGTTCTACATTTAGGCAAGAAAAACCAAATGTACAGGTATAGTATAGGGGGTACCTTGCTCAATAGCAGTAACTGTGAGAGGGACCTCGGAGTCCTAGTGGACAATCACTTAAATATGAGCAGCAGTGTGCTGCAGCTGCCAAAAAGGCAAACACAGTGCTAGGCTGCATTAACAGAGGGATAGAATCAAGATCATGTGAAGTATTAATACCACTTTACAATGCCTTGGTAAGGCCACACTTGGAATACTGCATCCAGTTTTGGTCACCACGATGTAAAAAAGACGTTGAGACTCTAGAAAGAGTACAGAGAAGAGCAACTAAGATCATTAGGGGACTGGAGGCTAAAGCATATAAGGAACGGTTGCTGGAATTGGGTATGTTTAGTTTAATGAAGAGAAGGACGAGGGGGGACATGATAGCAGTGTTCCAATATCTCAGGGGCTGCCACAAAGAAGAGGGAGTCAAGCTATTCTCCAAGGCGCCTGAAGGCAGGACAAGAAGCAACGGATGGAAAAAAATCAAGGAGAGAAGCAACCTAGAACTAAGGAGAAACTTCCTGACAGTTAGAACAATTAACCAGTGGAACAACCTGCCTCCAGAAGCGGTGAATGCTCCAACACTGGAAGTGTTTAAGAAGAGACTGGACAGCCATTTGTCTGAAATGGTATAGGGTTTCCTGCCTGAGCAGGGGGTTGGACTAGATGACCTCCAAGGTCCCTTCCAACTACTTTATTATTATTATTATTATTATTATTATTATTATTATTATTATTATTATTATTATTATTATTATTATTATTATTATTATTATTATTATTATTATTATTATTATTATTATTATTATTATAATAATAGGACAAATCCCGGGGGGGAGGTTGTTCCATGCTGAGTTTCCCATGCAATTTGTCCTGCACCAAAATGGTGGTGCCATGATGTCCTATTCCGTACTGAGTTTCAGGAACCACACCAAGGTGCAGATGGGGTCCAGAAGCTTTCCTGTCTATAGGCAACTAGCTGCTTATTCCTAAAACAGTTGCTCATGAGCATAGACAGCATTTCCCAAGAATGGTTCATGATCCAGTACCACTCCTTGGAAAGCAAAAAATACTGGTCCTTAGAAAATATGCAAATACTTGCTGTTTTTTTTCCTCTCTCCAACCAGCAGTGCTCCAGTTGCAATCTCCCCAGTGCTTGATTCAGAGAGGAAAAATAAAGCATTCTGATTTAAGAGCACGCTAGCCTTAGAAAGCCTTATTTTACATATGCATAAAAGTCAGTCTTGCATTTTGCATGTGCACACATTAAAGCCAAAATACAATATAAAATGGCCGAATGTCTGGCTATGGGAAATTCAAAGTGTGTGAAAATTTATTACCTTTTTTTCCTTTTATCTGCATTCACGCTATATTGGTAGGCACACACACAAACATAAAAAAATACTGACGTGTTTCCAGTTATGTGATGTTTGAGAAATCCTGACTTAAGATGTTTCAACTGAAGGTTCACATGTCTTGAATGTTGCACCAGGGGAAAAAATGTGTGAAAAATGCAATTAGGTCTTAAGTTGGAGATAAACTACAAACTAATATTTAGTGCAATTCAACATTTGCCAGACTTACAAATTTTGTTATTCACAGACTCAGTGTAAAATATCCAAGACATTCATATTTTGGATAATCAGCTTTCTCTCCAGCTCTGAAATCTGAATGCTTCAGATTTGTTAACTAGTCTTAATTGGTTTTCTTTTTAATGCCTGCCAAAAGTAAATCACAGAAAAATCTGTCACTGCTGAATACTAATACATGCTATCTTCTCAGATAGCAAATAATAAAATCAAGCCCCATTCCATTAGTAAAGGCAAAATGAATTATAACTCTTCAAACAGGAAAATAGCAGGGCACAAAATAGTGGTACAGTGATTTTATGCACAACATTAACAATAGCACTTAGACTTATATACTGCTTCACAGTGCTTTACAGCCCTCTCTAAGCAGTTTATAGAGTCAGATTTTGCCCCCCAACAATCTGGGCCCCCATTTTACCAATCTCGGAAGGATGGAAGGCTGTGTCAACCTTGACCCGGTGAGAATCGAACTGCTGGCAGTCGACAGAATTAGCCTGCAATACTGCATTCTAACCACTGCACGGCTCTTAATTAATGCAGTGGTTTCAGGTACTCTTTCGTGGCTTACATCTATTTTCTGTTGTAGTAGATTGCATTTTAGCTGGGCAGATTACTGTTCCATTTTGAGGGGGCTGAAAGAAAAATCCTGATTTGCTATAAGGAATGGAATGGATTTTTTATGTAGTTAACAGAGCCCAGAAAATCTTGCAGAGATTAAATACAACTGTGATAGATAGTGTCACCTATGTTGGGATAAACTTCTCCTTGGACTCTTCCATTTTGCTGTCTGCTTGACTTTTGGTATCTTCAGCAGGACAAGGCTATTGCTTCATATGCACTGCTAAAAAATGTTCTCTGTACTTTTTTTCACTTCCTATATAGTAAACCCTGTCTGGTTTCTGCATGGACAAGCAGCACTGAGCAGAATAATCATCACATTCTCCCCCCCACACACACACGTCTGTTGCATTGGCTGTCATTACATATATGCACACAATTTGCCACTTAAAAGAAGAGGCATAAAAGACCATGTGGACAGCTGGAATACAGATGACAGGCTGCAATAATTGGGCTAAACCAAGAGAGAGAGAAAAGACTCCCCACTACTCCCCCCCTCCCCCGCTCTCCTGGTTTCTTGGTGATTGTTGCATGATTTGGATCTAAAAGATTGTAATTCTATTTGATAAGAATTTGTAATCTCTCAGGTTGTTTCTGTATCTCTAAGTTTTGTTTATGCTTTGCTGGTGTTGAACGGGAAAGAGCATATGGTAGGCAACAGGGGTAGAAGATGTTGCCTTGGTATACACATGTATTTATTATGGCTTGTTGGGTCTTCTAAAGTTGTCAAACAAAGTTGACAAACACAACAAAGCTGTGTTTATCAAAGAAGTATAAAATCCATGGACCCCCTCACTGCTATTTTGTTTATTAAAAGATTTGTATGCCATCTGCTGCAAAGCAATTCTCTGGGGTTTTCCACCATAAAAATACAAAATAAATCAGGCTATCTTGAAGTATTATAAACATACTAATGCATCAAAATAAAATCTAATGGTAGAAGAAAATGCTAGCACACTCCTCAATGATGACAAGGAACTGTTCGTTCAGTCCTGAAGACTCTATAAAACACCTTTAGCACTTTGCAGAGTGGAAGCATCCAGACCCTGGAGAGAGCACCCCCAAATCTTGCAAGGAGGGACCCAAGCATCCCCTTTAGGTTGAGTGCATGGGACAGGCAGATTTTATTTGGGAAAGGTGGTCCTGAAGGTTCCTGGGAGCCAAGCCATATAGGACTTTATAGATTAAAACCAGCATTTTGAATTGTACTTGGAAATCTATTGGTAGCCATTGCAGCTTCCCCAGAACCATCAACTAGCATGCATTGGTTATAATTGCTGGATCATTTTTAAAAACAGCTCCATGCATAATGCATCGCAACAGTCTTGAAGGGAAGAGGGCCTTACTCATGAATCACTGCTATTAAGACTTCCCACTCCATTGATCCACTAGCCAAAGCTGAGCAAATGTTCTCCTGGCCATGATCTCTATCTCCCATTCCAACAATAGCTGTGAATCCAGAAAAATGTCCCTGTAGTAGACTTGATTTTTCAGAGGGAGTCCAATTCCATTTAAAGCTAATAGAAATGCTGGCAGAGATGCATATGGATTTTGGATAAACAGTGGGTCCAGTTAGTTAGGATTCAGGTTTAACTTGTTTGCTCCATCCATTCTCTACAGCCTCTACATCTGAGATCAAGGTGTCTACCACTTTTTCAGCTTGGCCTGTACTGAAGATGTAAAATGAAATTGGATTGAAACGGTATCTTGATGAAATCTCACTCTGAACCAATGGATGACCTCCCCCGGTGGTTACATATAGATGTTGGCAGACTTCACTTCCAATCACCTCTGGATAGCATGATAAAAATAAACAAATCAGAGAAAATTAAAACTTTAATCTAATAATTTATGGTCGTCCTTCTCATTCCAGGTCCTTTCAGCCATTTCCAAATACCAGGTTTTAATATTACCTCGAATTATTTTTCTGAACAAAAACTGAAGCTACTTATTTTTTTTGCTTTATTTTTTTTAAAAATAAACATGGATGAAAAGAATGCAAAATAACAAGGATTCGCAATATATAAATACACATACAACACTTAAAAAATAAAATGTTCTTTCATCGTCTAGTGTTTTAGAGATGTATTTAAAAATTCAAATTTCTTCCTCCCCAGCCAAGACTGTCATTGTCACTGTCATTGACAATGATAAGGACTGTGATCCAATGCAACTAGAAGGCACGGGATTAAAAAAGCTTATGAAAGCTAATCTTGCCTTCAGTTAAGGATGCAGATCTGCACATTTGCACAGCTCATTTCAATTTTCCTTTATCTGCCTGTGTCATCTCTCCTACCTCTAAATTGAGAACCGTAAGCTTCTTGGGGACAAAGATGTCTTTTTTTTTTTTCCTTATGTTACTTTGGAAATCATCATCATTCCTAGGATTATCTAAATATGCTGCCCCTGGCAATATCCTAAACCAATGTTGCCTATTCATTCCCCCCCCCCTCTGTTAGTCATCTGAATGCTATGAGTTATTTATCGCCTGATGATTACTTCAAAGAAGTTTATAATTTCCTGCCTAATATGGAAGGGGAGAGGATGGAGGGTGGATTGGAGAAAAATCTTTTTTTTTAATTCAGAGTTAATAACTCTATCATGAGTTTAAACTCTTAGTTCCTACCTTTTAAAGTCTTCTGAAATAAATTCTAATTGTTTCAGAAACTATGAATGAGTAGATAGAGCAGTGATGGTGAACCTTTTAGAGACCGAGTGCCCAAAAACTGGCCCTGCCACGCTCCATCCCCTGCTCCGCCCCTGCTCCGCCCCCACCCCGCCTGCCCGCAGGGCCACTCACCACCTCCAGGGCCCGCAGCAGATTGCCCAGGCAGCCCATGGCGGTCACACCCTCTTCCCGCACCCGGCAGCATCAACTGTATGTGATGGGGCATGAGGACAGAGTCTTGTCTACGCTGCCTGGCTGCCATGTCCTTGGCTGCGCTGCTCCGCATGGGCCACACTCGGGGGCGACTCTCCTCCAGGGGGGCTGCTGGTGAGGAGGGGATCGTGGGGGGAGGCAAGGCTGGGGCAATGGCACATGTGCCCACAGAGAGGGCTCCAAGTGCCGCTTCTGGCACCCGTGCCATAGGTTCGCCACCACTGAGATAGAGTAAAAACGCATAGATATGAGTTTAGGAACCATTTTAGAAATGGTCTGAAATAGTACCCAATAACAGAGATGAAGAATATGTGCTTCTTCAAATGACTGCTAGACTTTCAAATAATCTGCTGTAGATCCACTTCCCCAATAGTGTCCTGTAGCAGCCTTGAATTATATCTCTCACCATTTGCCATTCAGCATGATGGATGAGGATGGTGGGAGCTGTAGTCCTAGTATCAGGAGGGTATTTGGCTGGGAAAGGCATTTGGACTCCAGTCATTCAACAGCATACCCTTCTTCCCTCCAACCTGGATTTTCTTTGATTCAGATTAAGCTGTTGAAATGGGGGGGGGGAATGTTTCGGTGGGATTCAGAAGTTAGATTTTGCTCTTAATGGACTGAAACTATAGATGAGATTAAATCATGGTCAAGAAATATTAAGCTATGCATGTGTTCATAGATACTCCGTTCCTTTATTCTAAACATACGCAATATTTGGGGTGCATCTGGCAGATTTTGATGTTCTAGTACAAAATCTGATGATTGTCCATCCTTTTGTGAAGGCAAATACCTCTATTACGCTTATGAATTTACCTAGATGTTTGTTTGTTTTTGTTTGTTTGTTTGTTTTTGTTTGATAATGTCTTTGGTTTTTCCTTCCATGTCACTTGGAGCTCATTCTTCTTCTGCTATTGTCAGCCAGAAGCTCAACTCAGTCATCAGCAATTTTAATTTTAATTGGAATGGCATATTTCAGTTTAATTGATAGTATGAAGCAGTCTCATTTTCAGCTGAGGTTTGGGGGGGGGGGGGGCTTGGACAAAATGAAAACAGATCATGTAACAAAAGAAGGTCAGGGTTTTTTTTAATCAAGGAAGAATACAAGATGCAAAACAGACCAGAATATTGAATGAGTTGCCAGGACTCTGCTCAAATACCTGATATTTAGTGAAGGTGCCTACATATTTCATAGGGTGGATCTTTGTAATGTCCAGATTTGAGGCAAGACCTTGGTGGTTGTTTTGTTTTTTGTTTTTTTTACACGAGCCATCGGGACCATAATTCAGTGCTTCATTCACATATAGGTAATTAATATTTAGCATTTTTTTTTCAAAAAAAGGCTCTGCTTCCATTCAATGCAAAATTGCAAATGAGTTCTACATTAATGAATTATTAATTGATTGTGGCAATTGCTACGGTTTTAAAAACCGTGAGATTTGATTCCCTTGTGACTCCAATTTACAAAGGCATTAAGAGGTCTAATTAATAATGTATGTACCAAGGAAGACCTAATTAAATAAAGGTGCAATTATAGATATGTAAGAGGATACCAGGGAACCAAACTGTATGTTTAATACCATTATAATTTTTATTTGAAATCTTTTTCAGTCATGAGTGACGGTCTTTTTTTTTTTTTTTTTTTAAACATCAATTAATTAATATTTTATTCTGTAGGCTATAAAATGGATCTTGTGGAGCTGAGCAAACCACCAGCAAGGGAAACTGAGATTTGTATTTCAAAGCTTTCTTTCACAAGGAACAAGATTTACTGATGTTCTGGCTGTTTCAGTCTTTTCATTACTGTAGTGTTTACAACAATTCATTCATGATTTGCCTGCACTGACCTGTTGAGTTCAGTTATTTCAGTCTTAATAAATTCAGCTATAATAGAATGGCAATTGAACTACAAGGCCTAGCATGATGCTATAAGAACCCGCTGGAACCAACCACTTCTGAATAATGTCCAACCACTGAAGTCTCAAATGCTTGTGCTGAATTTCTAATAGCTGCTCAAAAAAGGGAAACATTCCACAAGGGAGGAATGGGAATGGGAATCCCTGTCAAGACTGGAAGCCGCAGAAGATGTGGTCCAGCATTTGTCAAAGCCGAGGGATGAGTCACAAGCCCACCACTGATCTTTGCTTCCCTCTTCTCTCAAATTTCTTAAGAGTGGACTTACATGCACTTGAGTAACAGGAAGTCCTTTAGATGAAAGAATCCACATAACTCCGTGGTTAGTTTTGGTTAGTCACCTTTCACCATGTTCCTTTCTTTGAAAGTTGACTGTTCCCTGTAATTAGTTAGGAAGTCAACATTCCTGGAATTTGCCCTCTATTCTCACTCTCTGGGTGGGAATGGGGTGTGTGGTAAAGGCTTTAATTAATGGATTAGCTTAGGCAGGGCTTTTTTTTTCTCATAGAACGCTCAGAACGGAGTTCCGGCACCTTTTTGGGATGGAACCTTGTAGGGTAGGCAAAGTGGGTTGTATGAGATGTGTGAGTTCCGGCACCTTTTTTTTTTTTTTTTTACAAAAAAAGCACTGAGCTTAGGTACTTAGAGCAATTGGTTACTCATTTGATGAGCACAACTTCACAACTGTGCTCATAAAAATAGCCTAGAATAATAAGAAAATATTTCTACTGCAAAAAAGAAATCAGTAATTAAAAACCCCTTCCTTTTCAACAGGGAACAGCAAATGATGATTTAAGAGCTGATTCAAGAATGCTGAGGTCATTCCAAGGAACAGGAAAAAATGGAGCAGCATCATACAGTACCTGAAAAAAAGGAGTTTTTAAGACAGGATAGTTTCAAAAAGCTTGACAGATGTGTCAATGCTAAAAACATCTTTGCAATTGGACACAAAAAAAAGAATCCAAAATAAAACATACAAATCACATTTGAGATGAGTGAGAAGTACAACATGAATGTTGCATTTGTCAGTAATAAAAACGTGTTTTCTATAAAAATGGGGTCAACAAAAGATATAAAGTCTGAATAAAACAGTCATTATCTCCTAATATTACTGTATACCGGGTGTCAATCCCTTGATTATGTAATGGTCAATGCCTTGGTGTCGACATGTGGAATATGGGTCATATTTGGACCCCGCCCATTTTCTATGGCTTTTTCAGCATTCCAAGATTGTGCCATCAATATTTAACATGATTATATTAAAGTTCAGTCACCAGAATTTCCAGGATTTTTGTAATCAAACAAACAAAACAGTCCTGTTACATTAAGTTCTCAAAGTTAAACAAAAAAATGTTTAATATATTTATTTACACTTTGCAAATACTACACTTCTCCTTGAAAATGAAAGCAATGTCAACTCCATTGTTCTGGTGACATCACACAGTCCTTGAAGGACAAAACAATTGTAGTGTGGTTGGAGATGTATACCTCTAGCCAGTAAAAGCATATTGCCTCTTCTTTGTGTTTTCTTGTGGATAAAGGAAGGAAATATGAAATTTTAATTCCTGACTGAATTACTGCTGTATAGGCCTGTTCTTCTCTCCTAGTGTTTGGTGGAAAGTAATAGTTAAACTCAGGGCTTTTTTTCTCATAGAACGCTCAGAACGGAGTTCCGGCACCTTTTTGGGATGGAACCTTGTAGGGTAGGCAAAGTGGGTTGTATGACATGTGTGAGTTCCGGCACCTTTTTTTTTTTTTTTTTTTACAAAAAAAGCACTGGTTAAACTAGATCTTCATCATATATCTGAACTAAGAAAAGATCCTGAGACCAGGAGCAAAGGCAGTGTGAAGCACAGCAGCTAAGCAATTCTATCACACTGACATCTTGTTATGTTGTTAAGCTGATTTAGTGGTACAAACTGACTGCTTGGCAACAGAAAAAGATCTGTGTTTATCACAGGAACATCAAAATCTGATTTTGGCCAAAGGCTTTGAACTTGTATTGTGTTTTGACAACAACACAAGTGTGCTTTGATTGATCCAACTTTCATTCAATCCATTGCTATACAATTTGAATTATTCTCATGAAATAGTTATTCATGACAATACAGAAAATCACCTGGCCACCAATTTCCAACCTTCTCAAAAAGCCTTTCCTCACTTCCATGTAAATGCAAGCAAATATGCTCAGCAACTATTTTTTGGCTGTGCCTTCTGATCTGTCCATTCCTGAGGAGGCTTAAGTTGTCTTTAGGTGTACTGCTGTTAAAGCAATGTTTTCTCCCTTTATCCTGCACAGATTTTGCCATAGATACTATCTGACAAACTTCACTTGCAGTTCTGCAAGTGGGACAGTCAGATCATCCTTAGAGATGGGGGTCAGCTAGTGCCTATTAGCCCCTTTAGGTTCTTTCCTGAGATCAATATTGTTCTTGCTTCCTTGGTGTTCCAGCTACATAATAATAATAATAATAATAATAATAATAATAATAATAATAATAATAATAATAATAATAATAATAATAATAATAATAATAATAATAATAATAATAATAATAACAACAACAACAACAACAATAACAACAACAATAACAATAACAAATACAAACAACAACACAACAACAACAACAATAATAATAATAATAATAATAATATAATAATAATAAAATAATATAATAATATAATATAATAATAATAATAATAATAATAATAATAATAATAATAATAATAAAGTTGGAAGGGACCTTGGAGGTCATCTAGTCCAACCCCCTGCTCAGCAGGAAACCCTATACCATGGGTCGGCCAGCCGAAACATCCAACGAGCCGCACGGACCCGTTTCCCTAAAAAAAAAAAACCCCTGGGAGCCGCACCTGCCCGTGCATGCGCACCCCGCACCTGCCGCGCATGCGCACCCGCCCGCGCACCCGCCCGCGCACGTGCGCATGCGCTCCCCAAAATGGCGGAGGAGGCTCCGGAGCCGCAGGTGATGCCTCAAAGAGCCGCATGCGGCTCCGGAGCCGCGGGTTGCCGACCCGTGCCCTATACCATTTCGGACAAATGGCTGTCCAGTCTCTTCTTAAAAACTTCCAGTGTTGGAGCATTCACCGCTTCTGGAGGCAGTTGTTCTTCTCTCCTCATGATTAGTTTCCATCTGTTACTTCTTGTCCTGCCTTCAGGCGCTTTGGAGAATAGCCTGACTCCCTCTTCTTTGTGGCAGCCCCTAAGATATTGGAACACTGCGTCCTTCTCTCTTCATTAAACTAGACATACCCAATTCCAGCAGCCGTTCCTTATATGCTTTAGCCTCCAGTCCCCTAATCATCTTTGTTGCTCTTCTCTGTATTCTTTCTAGAGTCTCGACATCTTTTTTACATCGTGGTGACCAAAACTGGATGCAGTATTGGGACTGTACTTGGGACTGGAGAGTTTCCTTTTTGGAAGCCTGAGTAATATATATCATGATTGGCCTAGTTCTGAACAATTCTTGGGGAAGACTTTGGATATTTTTATTGGGATTCTAAAATCAGTATTATTGCTGAATAAAAGGTTTAAATAAGGGAAGAAGCAAACCATGCCCATCTTTTGCCACTGATCCTTTAGAGCAGGGTGTCAAACTGCCGGCCCGCGGGCTGGATGCATCATAGCGAAACCACACCCACCCCATTGCCGGCATGGCAAAAAAGCCGTGATACGTTGCGACACATCGCGTGATGTTGCGAGTTTGACACCCCTGCTTTAGAGATTTTTGAGAAATGCTTTAGTTTGACAAAGAAGCTAGAAGAGCAAATCCATTGTAGCTGAAGGACATAACTGATGGGGAGGACGTAAATGCATATCTAGTTTAATTAAATTGCAGAATTGTATGGTATATAGGGCATTTTTGCACCGAATAAATGATGTACAATGAGACCATAATTCTCTCTCTCTCTCTCTCTTATTCTCACCATCATTTCTTTTTCATTCTGACTCTCTCTCTCTGTCTCCCCTCCAACACACATAGAGTGTTTTTTTAAAAAGAGCAACTGCTCACTCTGACTGATGTTGCTCACTACAGCATCTTTTTTTACTTTTTTTTTAAAAAAATATTATTGCTGAGACAGTCAGCTGCTCAGGTACCTATTTAGAGAGGACTGTGTTATAGGTCTGCTTTTTAAAAATGCTAGTTTCCCCTATGTTGAAATGGTGTTCATGGTCAGATTAATGTTTTCAAGATTTGGGTAGCAGAAGCAAGTGCTACCATAACTGAGCATGTTTTGGGTATTGCTTGTAAAAATATATTTTTCTCTCTTGCAAAGAAAGCCGCGGTGCAATTGTAGCGACAAGAGACAGGGATGCCATCTTAACCTACATGAAGAGGTAAAGGCAGGACAAGCAGAAAGTTCTAAATATGTTGCCCAACTAGAAGTACCCCAGCCTTTGTGGGGAGCCGTAATGGACAGGATCAGTTCCTGCTGGGAGGCTGTGAAAGAGGTGGCTAGGACTTAGGAAAAAATTAACAACTGGTTCCCAAGAACCAGATCAACTACCTGAAAAACATCCCCTGGTGTGAGAAGAGAAACAATAATTGTGCACCTCATCACTGAACAATGTCTTAAGGCCTTCTAAACCCCTGTTCTCGGTAAAACGTAAATTCAGGGTTTAAAATCCTCCAGCAGCAGTAGAGGACTACTTCAAAGACTATTTCAAACTCCGGCCTAGACTAAAGTGTAAAACACTTGCTCACATTTTGAACACTCCCCATCAAGCTTAGGAATGTTTTGCTTGGAATCTGTGGTTAACCTTTTCTATCTGAGCTCATATTGCCCTGTGCTCTGCTTTTCTCAGTTGTATGCTTTGTTTTTACTAATGCTTCAAATCCCCACCTCTCCCTTTGCATACATACCTGTGCTCTTACCCATTGCCTCCCTGGTATTTTATAGTTCTTTGGACTCCCAAAGGTCACTTAGTCATCCCTATACCTATGAATCATTGAGAAGAATCAGCTATGCCTGCTGTGATTTGCAGTCATCTACACCCCACCTTGCCCCACTAACTTCCCTGGAGTTTAATCTCTTGAAGAAAACAGTATGTCCTCCTACTACCATTCCAAGCCCAGGTTGTTTTAGAGGAGGGATCAGACAAGGTAGCCATGGCTGACAATAGCTGTTAATAAATTATTGATACAGGGCTACAATTTTCTCAGCAGCAGGCTGCTTATCCATAGTGCTATACAGTCTGAAGCTCATCAGGAGGTCACTGAACTCCCTCACACAATTTAGATTTCACTCCACTCCACCCTTCAAGCTTATTTCAACTTCGGTGAAGATCAAACAGCCTGTGTAAGAATCTCAGGGCTATTTGATTTTATTTTAAAATATAATCTTTAAGGAGGGCTTTAAATCTAACATCCAGTGATTATTAGTGTTGTGTTGAAAATCTGCAGGAAATGAAATGCGGGAAGGGGTTGGGGAAGGAAGGAAGGAAGGAAGGAAGGAAGGAAGGAAGGAAGGAAGGAAGGACACAGGCCTTCTGGATTTACAAAGTCTCTGTGTGTTATGTGTGTATTCTGTGGCTACATGGCTGCTTCATAAAAATGAGTTTTCCAAGTACTTTAGCAACATTAGCAAATCCAGTGACAGCAAAACTAGGTTAGATTAGCAAACCAGCTTTAGTATCTTGTGGTGAAATTAGTAGTTACAAGAAAAACAATGAAATCCCAAGTTCCCATTTCCCTCCAGTAGCCAGTGAACAGACTGAGAAGGTATGCCCAAGAACTGGAGGGCAGGATGGACTGCCTAAAGCTTTCTTCATGCAGCATCAATTTTTGCCTGAGGAGCAAAGAATGGTTGCTCCTGGAATGACAATCAAGACAGGATACAAGTGAACCTTTGAGGAGAACATTCAATAACTAGGTTTCAGTACTGAAAGCTCTTTCTCCAGTTGCATCTCTTACTTACTCAGAGTACTTGAAGTAGGGTCTTAAAAGAAGACCTAAGGTGCTGGTAGATACATTTGGAGGGATCCCATTCTTTATTTGCAGGGGGGTGCAGATTGAGTGGGATCCTGCCCACTACTTCTTTCAACTACAACCCTATTCATCCCCCGTCTTGAGGACTGTCTGCTCCTTCTTCGGCAGCCTTTCATCTACTCCTGCATCCTGAAATAGCCAAGTTTGTGGTTAAGAGATTTTTTCTCTTCTGGTCATGATTTTTTAGAATGAATTTCCAGTATTATGCTTAGAAACATACCCCTTAAATTGCTTATTTTCCACAGTCCCTGTGCAGGTGCTTAAAAGGAACTGCATTCTTACCTGTCTTTTTGAATGTATAACACTTATTGTCAGGCTCCCAAGGAAAAAGAACAACATGTGGATTTACTTCTGAATAGTTTTTTTTTAAATTGTTCCTTACCTATAGGCAGAAACCTTGGCAAACTAAAGCAACTATTCGCATCACTATAGATATACTGAGAATCGCTAGGGAGTAGCCTTCTTAATTCTCTTCCTCCTGACCAAACTCTCCAGCTTCATTGCCTCTTTGCCCTCTGAAATGCAGCCCCTCCCTCATGGGAATCCAGACTATACTCCACCACAATCATTATGTATCATGCACCTTAGAGATTCCTTATTTTTGTATTGTGATGACTTTATATTGAGGTGATTAATTAATTAACATATTATTTTTCAATTGTTGCTTTGTGCTATGTCTGCATTGCAGTTAGTTTAGTGCATTATAAATAAAACTACTATTAGTAATTCACGTGGCAATTATCAATCTGAAGAGGAAAGTTATCGAGCAAAGGAATGATTAAACAACTCCTCTTATCTGGTCCTTCCCTTCTTCCAAGTGGCTTCTTTACTTCATTACTTTAGAATGTTTGGGTTTTAGAACATGAATTTGCAATTGTTTCTACCTTTATAAAAAATCTTCCTATACTCCCAGACTAACATTTTATAAAAAATTAAACAATGGAAAATAAGATGGGTTTCAGAGCTTATGAAAAATCTATCAGTTGGATTGATTTTAATGATGAAAAGGTGGGATGAAAATTATAAATGAATTATAAATAAAATTAGAAGCACGGGGTCACTTTTATAAATTAAAGCCATGCACACGCACGCACACATACACATAAACACAGTCCCAAAGTTTCATAGACACTTGTGAAGATGTCTTGAGTGGGTCTCCATGCAGCTGTTACTGTTATTTATTTCCTTGTTGTCTTTCTCCAGGCTCCTTGTCTTCTTCCTCCAGTATATATCAGTTATCAGAGAGAAAGGCTAAGGCAATTGTCTTCTCCCATACTTTTATCATTGCTCATGGAAAGAAAGATCAGCAGCAAATTTTCTTTGAGTTGGATGCCTGCTAGAATTTGAGCCTTGTCTAACATCCCATAAAAACCATTCACTAATGCCAGCTCTGTAGTGCTGATGCAGATTGAGCTGTGAAAGCTCTAGCAGCTGTTTTTCCAGGTCTGACTTCCTTGTGAAAAATAATGTACTTGTGAAAAGTACATTATTTTGATAATAACTGCTCATTGACCAAAATTCAAGTGTTTCATATCGAATTGGTAAAGATGCAGATTTCCTGTATGGATCTGTAAGCCAAACTATTGTACACACATACACAGTGCAATCTTGAGCCCCAGAAGGCTCCAGGGGTCCCCCAAATTCATTGATCCCTTCATGAAGATTCAGATTGTTCATCGAACACCAAACATTTATTATATGGGAATAATGTACTAAATAGTATTTTAACTCAGACTTCTCCAACCTTTCTGGCTTTGCAGACCAGCTGGAGGGGGAGAAGGGATGGTTCCATGAAAGCAGCAGGCAACCATGCCCACTACTCGCACCAATGGAGCACACGTTCGCTCGCTCACCCACTGCTCGCACAAGTGGGGATGCGTGCACACACACACACTTGTCCGCCGCTTCAGGCGGCCCAGTTCTGAACAGCTCTGGTAGTGGGCCCCTGCTTTAACTAATAACACTGCAAATAACAATGAATGGTCTCATCAACCTTTGGGGGTAGATATTCACCGCTTTGGGGAAACCTGTTCCAGTCTGAAATCTGATTTCATTCTCCTTGTTTCACTTCTTTTGGCCAGACTGTTTAGGTCACTGATAAAGACCATGTTGAATATGGCTATGGCTATGGACAACAAGGATTGAAGTCCAAATGATATAGACTGGAAAAGGCCAGTGAAGATGGTCCAATATTAATCTCTTGCATCTTTGTTTTTAAAATTTTGTGGGGTAGGGAATAGCATGATTTCTGATTGAAACTTGGTTAGAAAACTGTTGCCAGAGAGCACACAGAGCAATGAACTGGTTCAGCAGAGGATTTTATTTTTCCTTACCCTCAAGCAGGCAAGAAGGACAGTGGAACTAAAACTGGTTGGTTTGTCTGCTTTCCACATTCAGCTTTACCACTGAATAAGCATGGCAAGGAGCAAGCTTCTTCCATTTGTGAAGCATATGTTGGCATTTTTGAGTGGTAAGTGTTTGTCATTTTGATGTACAAGGCTAAGCCTTGGCTTGTCACTGCATGTTCATCTGTCATTCTGCATTTACATGGCAAAATTATGGATCTTCTCCCAGGCCCTCTTCCTTCCATGGATCTCAAATGTCCATGGAAATTGAAAGGTTACCATCTGCTCAAGATGCCATCTTGTCACCTGCCCAAAAGAGTAACCCATCACAAGTCTCGAAAAATGTCACTCTGTCAGCTTGAACATTCAAGTCGATCCTTCAGTACATGAGCATTCGATCAGCACTCATTCCTCACTCAACACAACTCATTACTTCGTGTCATTTTTCCCCCCATTATCAAATATTTTGTTTTTCAGATTGAACTACCAAAGGGTACATTAGATTTATAAATGTTCTTGACAAGCAGGCCCGAGAGATGGAGCTCAGTGAGGTAGAATAATATCCATTGACATGGGCAACTTTTTGCGGGGGGGAGGTGGGGAAGGTCAGGATCCCTGCCAGCTTTTTCCACTGAATTATTTTTCCGTAAATGTTACCAGTAGTTGCTTATGGAGCAAATAAAATTACGCTTGATATTTTTGTTTTAGACTCTTGGGCATTCAATTAGAAGCCTAAACTTGTGCCTAAGTAATTAATTAGATTTCTAGACTGCCTATTGAAACGACTAAGTGGCGCACAATATGTTTCAACATAAAATAAAAGAAAAAATTTCCATAGCAAAGAATAATAAATAATAACTGGGGAAAAAATCAATATTCATGCTAAAAAAAACTACAGTAACAAAAGAAAAACATTCACATAATGGCATAATCCCATTAACTAAATAAATAAAAAGCCCCTGAGAAGAGCTATCTCAACTAATTTCTGGAAAGCAATCAGCATCCAGAGAAGTCTGTCCTCTAGGGAAAGGCAACTCTAACACAGGGGCCATGGGAGAAAACATCTCCTGGCTTCAGCTCCTTTGACTCAATGGGGATAAGGAACACCAGCAACTTCTCTCAGGATGTGGGTTTCAAATGGGTAGTTTCAGGATGGAGAAAGTAGTTCTATAAGTACCTTGATGCCGACACTTTAATTTTCACCTAGAAACCTCTTGACAATCAATGCTGGGAGTAATGTGCTTCTAGCATTTAGTGCGACTTAATAAGAGGGCTGCTTAATTTTGTACTAGCTGCAGCTTCCATGTAATTTTTAAAGACAGTGTAATATACAACTGATTAATAGTCCAAGTTGGAAAAGATGGGAACAAGACTTAATATTATATGATCATCCCACTTAGGCAGGGTCACAACTGGCTAGTTAGTCATTCCTGGCTACAACCTTTACCAGGCTGTAGCTGTGAGCGTAGGAGGAACCCTAAGTCATGGACCCATTCCCTCAGAAACAAAGTACATCATGTCAGACTGTCACATACACTGCCTTTAGAAAAGGCCAAGGAGCATGAAATGTTGTTGCTGATGTACACTGGATAACTGAGAAAGCCAAAGAATATACAAAACAAGTCAGTATTTGTTTTGTTGATTATAGAGAGACCTTCAGTTGTGTTAACCTCGTCAAATTGTAGAATGTCTTAAGAAATGGGAATGCCAACCTATCTCATTTTTCTCATGGAAACTCCATTCACAGGACACTCTGGATGAAACAGAGCCAGACAGATTGTCATCAGATTGGCAAGTGAGTGAGACATGACTGAATAGTCTCTCCTTATTGATTCCACTTATATACGGCATTTATTTATTTATTGAGGAAAGCTGAATTACAAGAAGATGAGTGTGTTTTTAAAATTAGAGGAAGAAAATCAGTAACTTGCACTATGATGAAATCACTATTCTGATAGTTGAAAACATATATGATTTGCAGGTTCTAGTAAAGAAAGTCAAAGAGCATGGTGAAGAAAGTGGGAAGTAGCAATACATATAAACAAGGTAATGACAACAGGTACAGCAACCAGCCTTATAATTTCCAATGGATTCATTACAGTGATAGGTAATGTCTGCTTTTTAGAAGCAACTCTCAACTGTGAAGGAATTAACCCAAAAAAAATATGACTAAGAATAGCACTTGGTAGAGTAGCAATGAAGGTCTTGGAGAAATATTCTGTTGCCATGTCTATAATCTGCAAAGATTAGAATTGTGGAGACGATGGAATTCGCCAAGTCTTGATGAATCAATATTACCAATCTAAATAAGGCAGCTGTTTTTATGTGTTCCTGATCATCTCTACCACTGAAAATGAAGCCATTATTTTAGTTGGAATTATGTAAACAGTAAAAGGATCAGATTTTTATGGGAAGGAAGGAAGGAAGGAAGGAAGGAAGGAAGGAAGGAAGGAAGGAAGGAAGGAAGGAAGGAAGGAAGGAAGGAAGGAAGGAAGGAAGGAAGGAAGGAAGGAAGGAAGTTCTTTTGCTTCTCTAATATTCTTATAGGTAAATATGTCATACAGTAGTCGTTCTTTGTCTTGAACTCAATCTATTTCAATTGGACGTGAATAACAGAAACTATATATTCGATGCTGATATTTTATACATGGCCAAGACTCTGGGTTTGTATTACTCAGTTGAGATTCATAGCTGTTCAGTGAGGCAGAGATACAACTATAAATGCATGAGCCACACCTTCTGTCACACAGCAACTCTAACAATGTGCCTGGCTAAAATTGAAGGGAAGAATGCAAACAGCCACCCTCAGTCTGGTGCAGAGAAAATTAAGTTTGCCAAATAAACAAATCTTCCATAGTGACAACTTCAACTATTCTATTGCAGATTTAAATTGAAATCCTATAGCCTGGTAATAAGCCCATTGTACTTTGTGGAGATTACATTTAAGAAGATAAGTACACCATTAATTTCACTGCTGATGAACGCTGCTTTCAGAAGCATTTGAAAGTCATTTCAGCAGACCTGTCACTCCTGCCCAAAGTAATGACTTGTGAGTAAATGCACATGACGGGATGGCATTATGCAGTGCTCAGAATTTCTCTATTCCACATAAGCAGCCACTGTACTGTAGTAGAATGCAAGAAATTTGAAGTGTGATATATCACATCACACATTTTGTTTCACTTAATTGTGTGCAAATACAAAGAAAGACATGTGGAGAGAGGCAGGGGGCAAGGAGGTAGAAAGATATAGAAATAGGTGTCTCAGGCTTAAAAATATTTGGAAGATTTTATATCCTCACCTCTATGCTGCAAAGGGAGATACATCAGAATGCTTTTATATCCTTAGATAAGAGACTATTCACTAGTCTCATATTCTTATAAATTATAAGAACTTGCTCTTAAACAGAATCTTCCGGACATCTAATTAAGGAGGCCAAAGGAACTTCCTCAGACTATTTTCTCTGCAATTAGTTCTGCCTTGCTTCTGTTTTTGATTTTTCCTTTTCCACATAAATCCTATTGATATCTAGATATTTGGTTGTATTTTCTTTTTAAAGGAATTGCTCAGGATTATATAACTACACTGCTCTTAGTTCTCTACAAATCCAGCAAAATCCAATTCAAATTGTCAATTCAGTTCAGAAAATCTATTTAGTTTGAGTCATGAATTCAATTCAGTTCAATTAAAAAAAAATCAACCCAGTTTGATTGAAACGTTTGAACTGCATCATTGAATCACATCTATTTGATTTGAAAAGAACTAATACTGTGTATGTGCTAGGAGCATGCAAAATCATGTGATTCAATTCCAAAGCACACAGTTTAATAACTGAAATTAGCTTTCTAATTTAATTTCCAAAATCGATTTTACTGAGAAGTTGAATTAAATGACTTTCAAATCAAATGTCCAAACTGAAAATAGAATAGAATAGAATAGAATAGAATAGAATAGAATAGAATAGAATAGAATAGAATAGAATAGAATATCTTTACTGTCATTGTGTAACTCACAATGAAATTAAGTGCTGTCCACAGTGCACACTATACACAAGTAAAAACCACAAATAAGAGCATACATTATATACACACATCCTTCACATTCTATTCACCATTGCGCTGTCCCTAATATTGTACTTCAATGTTTGCACTATACAGTAGTATTTAATATGGTTACAGCTCTGGTATGAAAACTATTTTTCAGCCTATTTGTCTTTGTTTTTATTATCCTGTACCATCTGCCAGATGGTAATAGTTCAAAAAAAGAATGTCCTGGATAAGATGAGTCTTTAAGAATGTTTTGATCTTTCCTAAGACAGTGGGAACTGTACAGTTCGTCCGGGGGGAGGGGGTGTAGGAGAGGGCAGCCAATAATCCTCTGGGCGATGGTAATGACTCTCTGGAGCGTTTTCCTATCTGCTACTGTGCAGTTGGCAAACCACACACAAATGCAATAGGTTAGAATGCTCTCTATGGAGCAACGGTAGAAGGTCACCAGCAGTTTTTCATTCAGTTGTTGTTTCCTGAGAAGTCTCAAGAAATATAATCTCTGCAGGGCCTTCTTAACCAATGCTATAACATGAACACTCCAGGTCAGATCCACCTTTATGGTAACACCCAGAAACCTAAAGCTGGCCACCCGCTCCACATGGTCTCCGCCGATGATCAGGGGCTGAATGTCTGATCTATTCCTCCTATAATCTACTAAAGGTTCCTTGGTCTTAGTTGTGTTGAGAACCAAATTATTGTCTCTGCACCACAAGAACAACCGCTTCACCTCATCCCGGTAGGCAGACTCATCCCCTTTGGAGATAAGCACCACCACTGTTGTATCATCCGCAAATTTAACAATAATAATGCTGGGATGAGTGGGGGTGCAGTCATAAGTGCAGAGGGTGTAAAGTAGGGGGCTCAACACACAGCCCTGTGGGGAACCAGTATTAAGAATAAGGGCTGAAGAAATATAGTTGCTTAATCTAACCCTCTGAGAGTGGCCAGACAGAAAATTCATAATCCAAAGGCAGATTGAATGTGAAAGACCGAGGCTGACAAGTTTAGACACCAGTGTGTGTGGAAGAATTGTGTTAAATGCAGAGTTAAAATCTACAAAGAGCACCCTTACAGATGAGACAGAGCAGTATGGAGAGTGATGGCTATGGTGTCCTCTGTGGATCTTTTTGCTCTGTATGCAAACTGGTGACTGTCGAGTGTGAATGGGAGGCAGGGCACGATGTGCCTGCGGACCAATTTTTCCAAACACTTCATGATAATAGGGGTGAGTGCCTCTGGTCTATAATCACTGAGACTGTTAATAAAGGACTCCTTTGGCAGTGGAACAACGATGGAGGCCTTCAGACAAGATCGAATAGTGGACTGGGATAGAGACCGATTAAAAATTTTGGTAAAGACCCCAGCCAACTGGTCTGCGCAGTCTTTAAGCACCCAGCCAGAAATGCCGTCAGGTCCAGCAGCCTTCCTTGAGTCCACAGCTCTCAAGGTACTCCTCACCTCATGCTCCTCCACAATGAGGGAAGGGCTGTGGTGGACTAGTGGCTGTGGTACAGCTGCCTCTGATGGCCTCACTTCGAAGTAGGCAAAGAAATGATTCAGCTCCTCTGCCAACGAAGCATCCCTATCAGCAGGAGTGATGTTATTGTGTCTATAGTTGGTGATTTGTTGGAACCCCTGCCACACTAGTCATAAGAATTATTCCTTGCAATCCTTCACAGGATTTTCTGCCAAGCCCTGTGCTTTGGGGATTTGGGGGGGGGGAGTGACTTTCCTCTACCCCCTGAGTTTATTTGAACAGAATGATCTTTGGCTGATGGGCTTATAACTTGATATTGTGAGACTCATGCCATGTCAAATTCTTTCTTTCTATTTTTCTTTCTATTTTTGCTGCTGAGGATAAAGAACACGTTCACATGGCAGACTGGCTTTTTCCATCAGGCAAAGCATGAGATACAAAAGGTGACGTTATAAGCCTAATTTACAAATAGGCAAATCACTGGAATCAGACAGTATTCAATCTGGGATTTCTTACAGTACTTTAGTGAAAAATTGTGCATTTTTCTTAAAAAACAACAACAACCCTTTTGCTAACATCTCCTATTTGAGTTCTGTAACATCTGAGACATCGTTTTATTTAAATTCAGTTATCCCCATTTCCTTCAGATCACATGCAGTGCTCACATCGTGTTTGGGCAGAAATTTACTTTATACTGTTTTCAACAATTCCCAAATGTTTAGAGAACTGCTTTTTTTTTTGTACAGATAATATGTAGTTTATTCATTATCTTTTTGACCACTGCCCAATTCTGTATCTAATGGTTTCTTTTTTAAAAAAAGAAATGTTTCACTTCACTTATCGGTGATCGTTATGTGAACTTCCCCCTTTATAATTATGTTGCTCATGTAACTTTATCAAATATAGCATTCTTAAGCTTTCCCTGTGTTCATCAATTAATAAAATAAACAGTTAAAACACCTAATATATATGCATGTGCATGACAAAAAGCTTATATTCAAAGGCTTCCAAGAAGAAGAAGAAGACTGGTTCATATGGAGAAGAGGTTATTGTAAGACAGGGAAAATAAGAACAAGATTTTCCTGATGAATTTGTCTTGCAGTTTGCTAATGAATCAATCCCCTGTTTGAATGCGGGCTTTTCTAGAACGGTTTCTGATGGGCCGCCAAATGTCTATCATAAAGACATTTGCAGAATAGTCTAAAGTTGAAGAATCTTGGCCTTTGCTTTCTAGAGCTTTGGCTACCTTCATTCTGTAGAAATAGAAAGTGACTTTTAGAAGAGCCTCAAGCTGAACTTTCCTGCTATGATAGGTCACAGTGCAAAGTAGTTTTAGCAGAATTACCTGCAGGCCTTTGTACACTTAAATTGGATGTGGACAGGCAGCAAACTGAAATAGCAACTCCTTCACAGTGGTTAAAAAAAGGTAAAGGAGTCCCTGTGGGTTTTACTCTGATAGTCCTTGCCGACTATAGTCCGCAGTGCTGTTGAGCCAGCACTGTTGGAAGACATTTCCGCAGTCATGTGGCCAGCAAGACGTCACAGAGTGCTGTTGCCTTTCCACCAAAGTGGTATCTATTCATCTATTTGCATTTGCATGCTTTCAAACTGCTAGGTTGATAGGAGCTGGGGCAAGGACGGGAGCTCAACCCATCACATGGCGCTCAGGTCTTGAACCTGGGCTGCTGGCTTTCCAACCGACAAGCACAGTGTGTTAACTGTTTCTGATTCAATTGAAATTGAAATTCTACCTATAATGTGCAATTCAAGCTTCATATTTACTGACCTTCTCAGCTATAGCTATTATTTGCTGCTTTATTATTTCCAGTGCTTCCTTGATCTTCCTTGTCTCTAGGTGATAGTTCTCAAATCAGGTGACATTATTATTGTTGGACACACAGTTAGTCAGATGTCTGTAGAGATTCTCAGTCATCCAGGTCATGGATGTCCCATAGCTGCTTTTCCAAAAGGCAACTGGACTATCTTGTTTTTCCTTGAAAACATTTTGCTCCTCAGTGTGTTAACCGCTGAGCCACTGCGCTACCCCTTCACAGTGGGATTGGCCTTAAAAAGATTCTGATGGAATAGTTGCACAAATAAAAAAGAAAAGAACACTGTGGTCAGAAGTCACCCTCCTACAAACTAACAGGTGTATCAATTAGAGTTTCCTTACCTGATCTGGAATTCATTCATTTGTACTTTCAGAAGGGTTAGCATGCATAAACACATTTAGCAACAGCTTCTGTTTACATATGTTTATAGTCTTACCTCACACCATGAAATAATATTTCCTCCAATTACACCACCAGTGAATCAAATTTACGGCTGACTGAACTATAAAGACTACCTTCTATCAATCAAGTATTAGAATCTACTAAGCTAAGGCTTTTTGTTGGGGATGCCTAATCTCCAGAAGAACAGCAGTGGCGGGTTCTGAGAGAATGAATGGAGACATTTTCACAGAATGTTTTGTGAAACTGTTGAAGTTACTGAAGTTACTTACTGAAGTTACTTTAATGCACAACACTTTATTCAATAAGCTTGATATGCTCTCCAAACATTTTTTTCCTGCTGCACAACATCCTGACTTTCTGCATGCACACACACACACACACACACACACAAATCAACATGCTGTAACAGGGAAGCCCATAGTTCATAAGAATATGATCAGAAGAATCTGTTTTTGGATCAGACCAGGATCCATTTGACCCAGCATTCTATGTCAATGCAGTGGGCAACTAGTTGCATTTGGAATTCACAAAGTGCCACATTTCAGATTCCATGTTTTAAGAAGAAAATCAGGAAAACTGGAGCTTGATGCAAAAAAAAAAAAAAAAGACAAATTAGAATCACAGGGGGACTGGAAATTAAGACTTACAAGGAGAAGCTTAAAGAACTGGGCATGCTGAGCCTCAGGGAAAAAAGATAATGTCTGAAGGAAAGGATAACATTTTTAATTTCTTAAAGAACTACCACATAAAAACAGAAGGTCAAGTTCTGTTTTTCCAGTTTAGAACCCAGAATGATGATTGTAAGTTTCAGGAGGACAAATCCCTGAACAATTCTGCAGGGATACTTTCATGAGGATTCCTGCCATGCCAGGGTGGTGGTGGTGGTGGTGGTGATTTTAATCTTTGGTGATTCCTTCCAACTCTATGATTCCAAGAAATCTCTCTTCCACTACCACTCTCCAGCAGTTGAAAATTAAGGACTGTTGCCTATATTCCTAGACAGTCACCAAGACTAGAAGCAATCACTAGCCTGATCCTCTACAAATTTGCTTAGTTCCCTTTTAAACCCATGTAAATTAGTGGCAAGCACTAGATCTGATGGAAATAAATCTCACAAGTTAAATGAGCATTGAAAAAGAAAAGAAGGAAGGAAGGAAGGAAGGAAGGAAGGAAGGAAGGAAGGAAGGAAGGAAGGAAGGAAGGAAGGAAGGAAATCTTTCAATCAGACTTTTTTCGAAATTCATTTGAATAGATGACCCTGGGTTCTAATATAGCAAAAGGGAAGGAAAAATTCCTTCTATTCAAATGCTGTATTCCATACTATGTCTGATTTTATATACCAGTAGTACATTATCAGAGGTGCTTCTGGATATTTTCAGAAAAGAGTAGACAACCCTCTGTGCACTTTCTTCAAGTTTCCCTTCCATATTTCTGGATCATACTGCCATGTTATGTCACCATGACTACCTCAGTCCCAGGCAAGGTCATCACTCAGCACTAACATTAGGAAAGCAATGCATTTTGCTGTTTTCTGTTATTCTGGCAACAGAGTAAACCCTTCTTCTCCATTGTAAACTGACTGTGAATCTCCCACTACAGCTTAGAAATTGTACCACCTGTCTATTACAATTATATGACCTCAAACTATTGTTGAATTCTGTAACTAGGCAGCAAGAGACACCACATATAAACTACTGAGCTTCCCAGTGAGAAGGCATCGAACTTAGCTTGAAATCTGTTCAGTAGTAATAGCTACATGTTCCACTTCAGTGAATAAGGTGATAATGAAAGAACCAAAGATACATTTAAGGAAAATTGTGCAACATTTGAAATGAATGTGGATGTGAAAGCTATTTTAGGCAGTGACACGAGTGGGTGATTGAGAACAAGATGTTAGTTTAGAGAAAAAGTGATTGGGTTATTTGGAGACCCAAATATGAACAAAAATGGCTATTGTTGTTGGTGACTCAAAAAGATGATCTATTTGTTTCAAATGCGTGGATTAAATTTAACTCTTCCTGTGCACGTATGACAAAATAATATAAATCTAAAAACAAAATTGACTTGATTGTCTATGCTAAAGAGATGAAGAGAATTAGTGAATATAAGAGTGGTGAGAAACGTAAATGTAAATCTAAATGTAAGACAGACCATTTTTTGGCACTGCCAAGAGTGGAAAGTGTCAAGAAATTAGTGGAAGTAACTAGAGTGAGAGTACAATGGCTATAAGAAGAAAAATATATAAGTCCTTGTAAAAAGTTGCTTGGAACAGCATGAGAAGAATTATGTGGTAGATTGCCACAGAACTATGGGGTGTTGTACTAATGGCAAATATGCAAAGGGATGCATGGTGGAATGCTGAAGTGAGAAGCAAGTGAATTGGAAAAGATGCATACTAGAGAATGAATTGTGCAAAATTGAGGGTAATGCTATATATTATAGGAACAGAGAGAAAACATTATTTGCAAAGAATTTCATCAAAAGGGGCAGGAAACAGGAGACTAAAAGGATAGAAATGGATTCTTTTGGAAGTGTGTGAAAAGGGCTAACTAAGACGCCTCCAGCAGAACGAATGGAGTTAAGAATAAAAGTCATGAAATTATTCAGATGAAACTGAAGTGAATGAATGCTGGAAGACGGATATTAGAGATGTGCTGGGGAACAGTAAGGGCTTGAACCGAAATAAATGCTAATAATGGTAGCGCCTGCGAAAAAGGATGAAAAGGAAGTCATCCCTCCCAAAAGAAGGTTGAAAATGGTAGAGAAAGATCTAAATGATGTTAAGTGGGACAGCATTAAATTATGAGTGTGATTGTGTGATTCGTTTAATATCCCTGCTTCAGCATTGGAAGAATGCTATTCTTTTTCTCTTATCCCAAAGGGAATAGCAACAGAATGAATGACAAAACTATAGGGGACTTCGTTCATTAAGTGTGCTGGAGAAAGTGCGCCTGGAAAGATATTTCACAGAAATCTAATTGAAAGGATGCCAAAGGCATTCATGAGCAAAATGGGCGAGTCTAATCTGTGAATGCCAGCAGGGGATATGCAAAGTAACGTTTTGCTCCGTAAACTAAGAAATGCATACTGTGACTAAGAAAGATCACAACATGGTGTTTTTGGTTGTTTTTTTTTTTTTACCTAGAGATGGTGTCTTATAACTTGCATAGCCCTGGATTGTGGAATGCTTTGAGCAATTTTGGACTGATGGATTAAAGATTGGTTGCTGAATGCAAAAAGAATTGTATACGATGAGAATGGAAATAAAGCATGCTTTGTCCGTCCTTTGAAATAGGTCTCCACAAGTTTGATATGGAATGGTTCTTTACCAATATAGGCAATAGAGTAATAAGAGAATCTTGAAAGCCTGGCTATGTTTTCTTTTCTGTCCCTCTTATATATCAGTGGATTAGTTGGAGCCAATCTTAGCTTCTTCCTCACACTTTCTCTATTTCCCGAGCTTAATGCATATTTTAGTTTTTATACCACCTCTGCATATTTGCTCCAAAGCCATCTCCATGATTCTCCAAATGCAAGTCAGCCCTTCAAATTTCTCTGGACAGAAAATCAAATCCATGACTACTAATGTCCCAAAGGTGCTTTTTCAAGAGGCAACTGGACTTTCTTTGTTTTTCCTTGAAGACATTTCACATCTCATCCAAGAAGGTTCGGTACTGAAGAAGAACTGAAGAAGCTTCTTGGGTGAGAAGTGAAATGTCTTCAAGGAAAAACAAAAAAAGTCCAGTTGCCTCTTGAAAAAGCACCTTTGGGACAACCATGACCTGGATGACTGAGAATCTCCATAGACATGAGTACTGATGGTTTATTGTTGAAGTTACAATAGCAGAATCTTACAAGTCTGAAAGCATTTCCACTCTCCCCTGCTTTTACTTTCTAGACAACTAGGGAGGGTCTTTTCTGAGATACTTTTTCCATCTCTGTTCCTAGTATGGGCTGAGATTTCTTTTGTCCCACAATGGCCCTGGTTGCAGTTCTTCCTCCTGTCTCCCAAGGTTATGCTCAGGTCCCTTTACAATGTATGAGAATAAATAGAATGCTGCAGCACTAAGCAGGGAGCAAATGAGTCTATGTGAGGCTCCTTTTGTTTAAATATATTTATGTAATAATATATAAATAAACAGTATATAGATAATAATATGGTAATGCAGATACAAGAAAGGCTTGTGTGTATGAATGAATGTAAGCATATTTCTAGGTAGATGATACCACATTGTAGACTGAGAACTTGAATAATTTCAATGAAAGTTAGAAAGATCATGTAACGCAATGAAGAATACAATTTTTTTTAAAAAAATTGAGGGATCATGCAGCAAAGTACTTGTAATGGGTTAAAAGCAAAAAGAAATCTAGGAATCTGTGTATGGTTATGTGGAAGCAAGAACAGTCTACAAGAATAGAAAGATAAAGAAATATACGTTGGCATAAACCAGATTTCATTATGTTTACTTTCCTTTTCTTTGTTGACTGCAATTTCTTTTGCCAATTACTTCTCATACTTTGCCTGCACTTTGTATAATACTATTTACCCTGAAAAGAAATAGCATAATAGTTATAGGCAATCAGTCTTAAAAGGCATATAGTGTATTTATTAGGATCTTGTTCTAATCGCCCCATGAATATCAATTTTCAATACGTTATATGTTTTAGGATCTCAGTAAGCTAGGAAAGGCAGCATCTTGTGCCTAAAAGTGCTTGCTTTTCTTAGACATTTAGAAAAGGTATTTGGAAACGGGAGAGTGTAAGTGAAAGATTTGCAGTTATTAAATTTATAACATAAGGCTGAAAAAGGATTTAATTCAGAGATTGAGAAGATTAAGAGTATAGATTATCTATTATGCCAATTAATGTCTATTTAATCTTTTCTACCTCATTCCTTTATCTTTTCATCCTGTAATATTTTTCCTGGTCCCAAACTGGCCTTACTAATATGCATTTGTTTGTACTGAGAATAGATTAGGCAATCACTAGAGTTCAAGGTTAAAGAGATATGAGGACATTTGGGAGGGGCAAGAAGAAATAACTGATGTGATCAAAAGACTATGAATCGTGAAAGACCCTGTACTGATTTGAATTAAATTTGGCAAGAACTATCCCCTCATAATGAGATATTTTTCCTGCTTATGCCATCCTAAGCTTATAAAAAAAATTATATATCCTAGTAATTGTAGACTTTTCCCCCATAATGATAATAAAAGGATTTATTTTTGTTTTTCTCCGTTCAAGTTCCAGAATAAGAAACAACTCAGAATAGGCAATTCCTCGAACCACCCAAAAATAATGTTTGGCAACTTTCAGATTCAAGGACTCAGCATACTCCAAAGACATCCATGAAGAGAGGTATCGATATGGTGGCTATACCCATATGGTTCAAATCCTTTTGTTTTTTTTGACACACGCACAGATGGAGACACACCAAACAATTGGGCAGTCGTTCAAACTGTCTTCTCAATGTCCCAAAGGTGCCTTTTCAAAAGGCAACTGGACTTTCTTCGCTTTTCCTTGAAGACGTTTCACTTTTCATCCAAGAAGCTTCTTCAGTTCAGAAGAAGAACAGAAGAAGCTTCTTGGATGAGAAGTGAAACGTCTTCAAGGAAAAACAAAGAAAGTCCAGTTGCCTTTTGAAAAAGCACCTTTGGAACAACCATGACCTGGATGAATGAGAATCTCCATAGACATGTCTTCTTAGTTGTTTTTCCATTCATGAGGAGTTGTATCTTTTCACCCATGGGAGGCCTAACTTTGAGCAGAAAGACAGTACATGAAGAAAAGGCTCAGAGGCCTTTTCTCCCCATCAATGATGAAGATTGCCACATACTCTGGCTGCCTAATCTTTATGGGATGAAAGTCAGCCAGCTCAGGTGGCATATACTAGAAGTTAAGGTAGCCCCCTAAACAGTGGTGGGATTCATATAGGTGAACAACCTGTTCTCTGTGTGGATGCCGCTTCTGGAAGTCCATTCTGGGCCTGGGCAACAAAAAATTAGCTACCGGTTCTGCCGAAGTGGTGAGAACTGTCTGAATCCCACCATGGCCTCTAAACTAGTTTGTTGGTTAGATGAATCAGTCATGTCACCAGCAGTGAAGCAAACTTCAATTGTCAATTCAATCAATTTGTGCTCAGATAATTTTTATTTATTTATTTATTCAATTTGTATAGCTGCCAATCACACCTAAGTGACTCTGGGCAGTGCACAACATTAAAAAATAGCATAAAAAACAAAGCAAATCATAAAAGTAAATATAGAAACTTGGGATCAATAAAAACTACATTAAAAAATAACCATAAACACTAGTAAATCCAAACAATACTTCACATTCAATACAGCCATTGTAAAACCTCTCCGGTACCGCTAAGCCGCTAGGTACACTGGCAAAACCATGTTTTCAGAACCTTTCCGAAAATAATGCACTATTTACATTAGTGCATCAGGAATATATGTGTTCTTCTTCAGAACTTTTCCTTAAGATTTTAAAATGAGAAGATTACATTACAAATCTCAAAGAATGCACATTTGGAATGACAGCCAAGTTTTACTTTATTATTTGTTCAATAGTGCAAACTAATTTTAAGTTCCAGTGAAATGAATCTCTTCTATCACTACCAACAAAAGGGATTCTTATATTGACAGCAAGTTAGCAAGTCATTCCTGTTTTATATGAAAAGTAAATTGGCTCTTGTAGAAAATTTAAGCAAGGTGTCAGATGTCCTTGCCACACCCCTGGTTCCAACAAGAAACAAGCCATTGAGTTCACAGGTGGTCGGTTTATTCACGGAACGTTCTGGCATGCATTTTTCACAGAAACAGCAAACAAAGTTAGCGCTGGGAGCAATCGCCTCCCAGTGCTCTACATATACGCCTCCCGACCGGCCCCATCCCCCACCCCCCACCCACCTAACCAGCATCTGGCGTGCGCGCCGATAAGAGCAGCCAGGCAAGGACGCGATGCAAGCTTCCGGCTCCCTGCTGCTTCTTTGCACCGATCAGCTGTTCGGCGGAATGGCCGCGGAGCCGACAGCCACGTGGCTGTGCTCTGCAGGATTCCCTTTCCAACATCCAGGTAATGGGGGGAGGGAAGGGGCTGTTGCTGCCGTTTCTGTTGCTGGCCTCAGCTGCTGCATCCAGATGCCTCCAGCCACTGGTCTTGTCCCCCTCCCCCCTCCCATTAGTGTCAAGCCCACAGAGGCTTGACAGGCGGCTCCCTCTACCAGGGCTCCACCTGGAAGGCAAGGAGAAACGTGTGATTAGTCATGAGCTGTGGCGGACGACGCAGCTAACCCCCCTCCTGGCTTACGGAGATACCGTCGGTGGACACAAGGGTCCAATCAGGGTAGCTCTCTGTGGCACATACAGAGGAATAGCCCTTTAAGTTAAGACAGACCAGTTCATTACCATAGGCTCCTTCAATGCAATTCAAACATTATGCCAAAATTGTCAAGTCAATTTGGTTTAATTTTCTAATGCTTACAGGCAGTCCTTGACTTACAACAGTTTGTTTAGTGACTATTCAAAGTTACAACAGTACTGAAAAAAAGGACTTATGGCCATTTTTCACACTTACTGTTGCAGCATCCCTGTGGCCACATGATCAAAATTCAGACGCTTGACAACTGACTCATATTTATGACAGTTGCAGGGATCATTTGGCAATGTTCTGGCAAGCAAAGTCAATGGGGAAGCCAGATTCACTTAACCACCATTAGTGACTTAACAAATGCAGTGATTCACTTAATAATTGTCGCAAGGAAAGTCATAAAATGGGGCAAGACATATTTAACAACTATCTCACACAGCAGCAGAAATGGTCATAAGTCTAGGACTGCCTGAATTTGTATAGAAGGTCAACCTCTCATGCCAGTATCATGAACCCTCTAGAGCAGAAAGTACACTGAATAGGGCAGAAAACCAAGTTGTATCTTCATACCAAGGAGTCCTAGTGCTGTTGGGATAAGATATGATACAGTTCCTATTGTGATATATGGCAAATAAATGTGATAAATAAATGATGTTTTGTTTGTCAATCAACAGACACCCAGGAACAAAAGCCCTTTGTTTGAGGTTTAGAGTGGTCATTCCTTTCCCTTCCATTTTATTTTCAGTATCTTAAATGCTACTTTTTGCTTTTCATTTACTTGATATGATTTATGTCACTTCAGCATCCATAATTCTAACCCAACCTATTGCATTAGAATTTCTTTGCTAATTACACCTACTAATTTGAACATTCTACTTTCCCCTGTTCCTCTCTTCGGCCTAACTGCTGTGCTATCCTGAGAAAAGGGACATCATTACTATTTATGAACATTATGTTGCAGAAAAGTCCCTCAACATCTGTTTGAAATTTGGCATGTTGTTCTACATATATTGCCAGCTATGTCATCAAAGGCCATCCCCAGCAAACTGCCCATTTTACTGGACTTTTTTTAAAGACTTGACAACCTGCCCATGGATATCAGTGAAATCTGGCAGCCTTGATCCTACAATAGAAATTCACTTTGTCTACAAATTGTGCTCCACTCTATGGAAAATAAGGCTGTTGCAGCTGTTTGTGTTTCTACCAAGACTAAAAATGTGACAAATGAAGTTTAATCAATGTCACTGCAGATTCTGGCAGATCAAATGATCTGTGGTAGCATACAGATTGAATCAGGCATTTTTCCTATACATCCCTATAGCAATAGCAACAGCAATAGCACTTAGACTTATATACCGCTTCACAGTGCTTTACAGCCCTCTCTAAGCAGTTTACAGAGTCAGCATATTGCCCAGAACAATCTGGGTCCTCATTTTACAGATCACAGAAGGATGGAAGGCTGAGTCAACCTTGAGCCGGTCAGGATTGAACTCCTAGCAGTAAGCAGAGTTTGCTTGCAATACTACATTCTAACCACTGCACCACTATAGCTCTTGTCTGGCATTCATAATGATTTTCATATGATTTATGATAACTCACTTACCATACCAAGTCCTTTTGGTGTGAGAAATGTGTCCATGTATGTTGGTGTTGGGGAGAGAACATGTACCATCTTATCTTTTACCTGACTCAAGAAAATTTCCTGGCTCACCTAGCTCCAACACATGTTGAGGCAACTATTAACCAGCATCAAACAAACTATGAGAAATTATGAATGCCTAGCCTCCCTAACCAGCTTGGTGTCAAGGCACCAGGCTAGACACCAGGAGATTGTGAGTTCTAGTCCTGACTTAGACTTGAAGCCAGCTTGGTGACCTTGGGCCAATCACTTTCTCTTAGTCCTAGGAAGAAGACAAGCACAACCCACTTCCAAAAAACCTTGCCAATGGACTTGTCAAAGACACACACAATACCTCCTTAATATGAGATGCTATGATCAAAATTCAAGTAACCACACAACTTAGTTTGTGTTGGTTTGCCCCCATTTTTGAATCTGAGGAAATGTTCAGTCTGCAGAATAATGCATTTCAAGTGTCCACTCAGAGTATTTGATCCAGTAGAATGCATTCAGTTGATGAATATTCATTGGCCTGTTTCCCAGAAGAAGACAGAATTAGAGAGATTTATGATACAGTAAGGAGATGATGGTTGCAATGGAACTTGCATGTTTAAGGGCAGATTGACTCTAAGTACCAGCTGCATGCTGGTAGAGCACGCATGGACTATTGCCCTCACAATCATGCTTGCAAGCTTCCCAGGCACATCTGGCAGATTACCATTGGAATTGGAATAGCGGATAAAGTGACCATTTAGCCCTCCTTATGTCTTTGTATGCTCTCATGCACTTCCCTTAATACCAGGTGGCCTGAAGTGGCGGAAGAGAGATACAGCCTCTAAGGTCTCATGAAATGAGTATAAGCCCTGAGCAATGGCTGAATTCAAAGTGATAAGCATGCAACTTAAATGCTCCCTCCCCCCAGTACACACATGTTCACAGCAATTGTTCTTGAAGTATGTAAGCTGCTGACAGAAATGCAACATGTTGACTCTCTCCAAGATCTTGTTGTTCTCAGAAGGCAATGGCAGCCTTGCGTGGTCCACATCAACAGAACTATGCCAACTCCTCAGCAAGATTGCAATAGGGGAAAATAAATAAGAGGCAGCATTTTGTCACAAAACTAGAGCAGCAAAAGGGCAAATGTTGCCTTTGGAAGAAAAGTCAACAGAAGTACAGCTGCTGCTCTAAAGAGCAATTCTCACTACAAAATAAATGTGGAACACCGAATAAGAATGGCTGTCTCAAAACTAATTGCGATGTCAGGAATTATGGAAAACTGAGCACGCTCATGCTCCCCATTAAAAATGAGGGTTAAATGTTATTGTTTCATTTCACTGAAAAGGTTTTATTTTATAACACTGCAACGTTTTATCATTTTATCTGTGTGGGTGTAATTATTAAAAATAGTATATGGATTCCCTACCCGTAATGCCAATGAAATCATTACTTTTATTTATGGTAACAGCTCACAAAAATTCATTTATCATTTTAGGAGCAGGACATCCTAAATTTTGAGGTTAGAAAGGTTGCACAAGTCTTCACTCATTTACATAGTCTAACTCTAATCCGATATCACACTGTTGATTTTATGTATTTATGGTTTGGCCTCTGAAAACTGCACTAGGTATGCAGTGACACTTGGTTTAGTTTATTTTGTGGCTTGGGCTTTCAAGTAAAATTAGGCATTCTGGGTAGGCTTAATGCATCTCTTTTACCAAAAACAAAATGAAGAATTGTAGCCACAAAGTTTGAGGGGAGAAAAGGGATCTAAACATCCAAAAAATAAGGTTCAACGTATGCAGTGACTGGTTCCTCTCATCCCTGTGTTCTGATCAGCACCCTTGTGTGACTCATTGTTCACTTCCTCTTGCAAAGCATTAAGAACTGGCAAAGTCCACAATGCCCTGCAAGTTGTAAATTGTCCATTGAATGACACTTCTGTACAGTGCAAATATTTGCCTATTTGAATGTTGAAAAGTTGGCAAGAACTCCACTGTCTTGGTGGATGCTTCAGTGAGGCACCCACTTCCAGGTGCTATGCAAAGCCAAGGCAATTGACACATGATTAGGTCTTTCACAGCCCCTTTGGCAATCAGCCACTAACACATGTTGTCCTTTGTGTGTGTTGCACTTCAGCCTGAGAGGTTCCCACACATTCCTAGACACCAGAGCCACAGCACATAGGGGAAACAAATAGCTAAAATTTGTGATTCCCAAGTGATTATGATTTCTTCTGTGGCCAAAGCTGCCATTGCTACTTGTCAGTCACGAAGTCTTCATGAGAAATAAATCTAGGCAGTTGAGTGAAAGAAAGGCTTCGAATAACATTGTCCTGATCTATTTAGAACAGGGATTTTCAAACTTTTTCAGATTAGTTAGTTTAAAAATAATAATAATCCCAGGACCCATGATCAAGAAGCAAATCTCTAGCAATAGAAAATTGGCTGTGTGTGAGCGAACTTGGGGGGGGGGGGGTTGTTTGTTTTTTGCCTTTAGTCTTTTATGGAATATCAAATTCTTTTGAAATCCTTAGTTTCCATAGAACTCAGATTGAAAGGTGCTTTTTCATGAGGCAACTGGACTTTCTTGTTTTGTCTTTTGAAATGTCTTCAAAAAAAAAAAAGACATTTTGCTTCTCATCCAAGAAGCTTCTTCAGCTCTGACTGGATGGTGGGGAATGGAAGGATTTATATTTCTTGCAGACAGCTGGTCATCTGCTGTCTTTTAGAGCAGGCATGTCAAACTGCCGGCCCGCGGGCTGGATACATCATGCCGAAACCGCGCCCACCACATTGCCGGCAATGGGGAAAAAGTTCCGATACGTCGCGCGACGTCACGTGACGTTGCGAGTTTGACATGCCTGTTTTAGAGAGTCATTGAGGCCACCCTGTGTCTTCAGGGTCATGTGAGTAGTGCAAATGGGTGTGGAACCTTCTTGGAACTGCTGAAAGGATGGTGTTATAGACTAGAGATAGATGATGTTGTAACCCTCCCCCTCTGTTGGGAGAGGGCTGTTCAGTTTTGACAAAATGGACCCTTTGACCCCTCTTTCAGACCCATTTGAAAAACAGCCCTCTCTCAACAGAGGGGGAGGGATATGACATCATCTATCTCCAGTTTACAACAGTCCTTTCAGCAGTTCCAAGAAGGCTCCACACCCATTTGCACTACTCAAGTGACCCTGAGAACACAGGTAAACCTCCAAATGGCTTCAACAACTCTCTAAAAGAATGCAAATGACCAGCTGTCTGCAAGGAACATATATCCTTCCATTCCCCACTATCCAGGCAGAGCTGAAGAAGCTTCTTGGATGAAAAATGAAACATCTTAAAAAAAAATAAAACACAAGAAAGTCCAGTTGCCTCATGAAAAAGCACCTTTGGGATAACTATAACTTGGATGACTGAGAATCTCCATAGAAATTCAGATTGAAAAACCATGATTTAGAGGAGGGATGTGCAATCAACATTCCCATTTGAGCTCCAATTAAACTTTG
Source organism: Azemiops feae (assembly GCA_023970755.1). NCBI lineage: Eukaryota > Metazoa > Chordata > Lepidosauria > Squamata > Viperidae > Azemiops > Azemiops feae. Next base: position 259,350 of record JALGBA010000069.1, read on the forward strand.
CAAGAAATTTAGAAGCAAAATGGCCAATTTTCAGTGGTGCAGTTTTTTCCCTCCTCCAATTAAATGTTGGAATGGAAGTGGTAAGCATTTGGGGAGCAAAGTGCTTTTATTTTCACCTCTGAATTTCCCCAGAAACTATGAATGATAGCCTGAAACTGCACTACTGGAATTCCTCCATTGCTAAAAATTGCTAGCAATATATATAGGGTTCTCTATGTGTGACTGTGTGAGTTTAGGAGAAGGACAAAGATGGAATGAGTGATCTCCCACTTCCATTCCCATCATTAATAACTCCCCAAATAAGCTGAAACAGGAAAGTGGCCTGTGATAAAGGAAAGTGGCCCCTGATCTTCTAATGTTGACCATCCCTGATCTAGAACCTTAAATAGAAAGACACATGCTTTGCAATAAGTCCTGAAAGTTGCTATCAGATAGTAAGCCAGTGCTAAAGAATCCATTTAATTTCTCTACTCTTTCCTCGTTTCGTATCCTGGCATATCTTTAATAACCCTTTTGATCAAGATATTTTTGTTCTGCTCATAGTTATTTATTCTTCTCACTGCTGTTCTTCCCATATGTGCTCCTCAGTGGGTTTTGTTCAGGTCCTTCATTGTCTTTATTAGGACCAGACAAGCGTTTTGGGAGAAGACACCTTCTTCCTTCCATTAACTTCCCTGGCCTTGCTCATTAATTATGCCAATAGCTTCAATTTGGTGGCACCTTTCCTGACCTGAGACAGACATTTTAGTTGAGCTTTTATTATTCTAGTATTGAATAATCATCAAGTATTCTGAAGAGATTTCATCCTCTTGAGTTTCCCTTTCTTCTTCTTCTTTTTTTCTTTTGAAGTTTCATTATGGAAACTGTATTCTCTTGAAGTCAAAGGAAGCTGCATTGAGCTTTTGGGAGGAGGGGGGGAATAATGTCCCCCCAAATGTATCTGAAATGCAATAGCATACCCAAATATTGTTATGCAGTGCATTACTCTTATTATCTATAATTTGCTTGATCACACATCATGTTCTCCATTCAAAACAGAATGTAACACAGAGGGTAATGCAGTATAATTGTTGTTATATGTCACATGAGTAATTAGCTTAAGAGCCATAAATAATCCCCTTGTTTTCATTAATCTGGGAATAAAGATTTCCAGACTGCTAGTTGGGATTCTTATCTGCAAAACAAATGCATAGTTTTCATGTGCTTTCCCACAGAGATCAAATCTACCCACCTCCAGCACCTATGCCACTTTTCATTTAAGCAATGGGTTTGGAGGGATCCAATTGGAAAAGGAGTCTGGAATTCAATCCAAAGGGTTCAACTCACTGAATACTGTGCTGAATATCTCCCCCAAAATGTTAGGAAGGTTTAAGCCAGGGGTGTCCAACTTTGGCAACTTTAAGACTTCTGGACTTCAGCTCCCAAAATTCCCCAGCCAGTCATGCTGGTTTAACCTGGTTTAAGCTTTCCAGTTCATGCTCAATTTTGCAGCTGGAATGGCTATGAGTTGCCAGGGAAAATAGTTTTTCTTATTGATAGCTTATATAAACTTCTTCCAGTTCTTTAACCTATTTCATCTTCCTCGTTTTCAGAACAGATACAGCATCCTATAAATGATAGTCAATGTTAAACCTAAAGGACCTTTATTTATGAACTAATTTAGCTTGCCTTCCATGGGAAACTTTAACAAATCAAGGCGCTTGGAAGACTTAGGGTTAAATTTCTGGTCAGGCATGACCTTGGCCTTTAGGAATTTGTAAATGATGTTCATCCTTTGCTAGAAAATGCTGACATCTTTTGCATCAGAATTGGATTGTTTTGAATTAGGAAGCTCTGGACGTACTGAATAACTGGGACTTTGCTTTTACAAGTTCACTGGTCCATTTAATTTAGGGATTCCTGACTGAAGGAGCCTCTTGCTCATGTGACATAAGATTGTCACTCTATTTCTTGCTTCTTTGCATCTTGTATTCTGTCTTATGCTCATGGTTAGCACAAAGCACTCTCTCATTGCAGCTGGCTAATCCCCCGAATGCTACACAAACTTAGAGTAAAGCCTCTCCATTCTTTTCCAATTCCCATTCAGAGAGCTGTTTTCAGGCTGAAGCTAATGCCTTGATTTCCTGTTTCTTTTAAGATTTCCATGTGACATTTTGAACTAATAATTACTCCAGTATCTTACAAATGAGAGAGAATGCATAGGCCCCAGTATTAAAATTCTCTAAAATGTAAGAGTGGTAAAATAACATGATGAAAGGCAATTATAAATCCAATCATAAACCTATTGCAGAATATAGGAAGATCAGAAGAGAACTACAGCAAGTCAAAAATAGACTGAAATTATATTGCTGAATCCATCTCAAAGAAAAAATAGTAGCCAAATAAATATTTCTCTACTTGGAGATTTATGGAAGGCAGACATCACCAAAAGGGATCTTGCAAAAAAAAATACAGTTTCTGTTGGGTTTTTATCAGGGTTTCTAATGTCCACCTTAAGTATAGCTAAGTCACAGTAGCCCAAATAACCACTAGTTTCAAATTCTACAACATTTGACCACAGAAACAAATTTACAGCATCTCTCTGTCTCTCTCTCTCTCTCTCTCTCTCTCTCTCTCATAACCATTAGTTTCAAATTCTACAACATTTGACCACAGAAACAAATTTACAGCATCTCTCTCTCTCTCTCTCTCTCTCTCTCTCTCTCTCTCTCTGTGTGTGTGTGTGTGTGTGTGTATGGGTATGGGTATGGGTGTGTGAATTGCCATGACATTTTCCAAATATTAAACTCTCATGACTCAAGATTGCCATTTTCTCTGTCTGAAATTAGTGAAATATCTACAGAGGCAACTCCATATATCAATGTATTTAATAGCAGGGCTTTTTTTGTCATAGAACGCACCGGAACAGAGTTCTGGCACCTTTTTTCAATGGATTTTCCAGAGTTGCGTTCTTTTCCTATTGTTTCCCTTCCTATCCTCGTTTGTTTTTGAAAATGCCCCGCTGGCGGTACGATGCGAGCGGGGTCCCCTCCGGCGCTGTCTGCCTCCTCCAGGAGGAGCCATGAGGCGCTGGAGCACCACAGCCAGAGCGTGGCTTGATTGGCTGGGTCGGACCATGTGGTGTGGAAGCTGATGGTGGCGGTGGGAGACACATAACCATGAAGGCCATCTTTCACAAGAGGGTGAGTGAGCCTTTTGCCTTCCCTTACAGAAGGTGGGGTGTGTGTGAGGTTAAAAAGAGGTGAAGCGAGAGGAAAGAAAGGCGGCTGGCATGGAAGCTTGCCCGACAGCAAAACTGCTATCCCTATATACTAGTTCCTTCTTCCACCTTCTATTTTTGCATTAAGCTTCAGCTTGCTCATCATCATCAATCCTAAAACTGCTTCCAAATGCCTGTTCTAAATCCTTCTGGAGATCAGTAGACGAAATGAAAAATAGAACAATAGATCATCTTTTATACTGATGATTCTGAAACCTAGATTTCTGGATGGCTTATGGTTTTATGTGGTTTTATGTAAATGTGAAACTGTAAATTTGACTAGTTCTGTATAGTACCCAATCATAATCGAAATCATAATCGAAAACATACGAAGAACGGTTGCAGGAATTGGTTATGTCTAGTCTAATGAAATGAAGGACTAGGGGAGACATGATAGGAGTGTTTCAATATCTCAGGGGTGGCCACAAAGAGGAAGGGTCAACCTATTTTCCAAAGCACCTGAAGGCAAGACAAGAAGCAATGGAGGGAAACTAATCAAAGAGAGATCCAAACTAGAAATAAGGAAAAATTTCCTGACAGAACAATTAATCAGTGGAATGACTTGCCTCTAGAAGTTGTGGAAGCTTCATCACTGAAAGTTTTAAAGAAGAGATTTGACAACCACTTGTCTGAAATGGTATAGGGTTTCCTGCATGAGCAGGGGATTGGTCTAGAAGACCTCCATGATCCCTTCCAACTCTATTATTCTGTTATTCTATTATAAGATGAAGCAAAAATTCTCAAAATCATCAATTGGGTGCAATCTAAAATGTTATAGACACTGTAACCCTGTTTATCCTAGGGGTGGGAGCTAGGAGGGTATCACTGTTAATGGTATCAAAGCTATCAAAATTCCAAGACAATTAGTGGTATTTTCATTTTCCTCCATCCGTTACCAGTTGACATCCTCAAAGATACCATTATTCCATTACATACCATCATTTCACAGCTGAGTCAAAAGCCATACTGGAACAGATCCAAATAATCAGCATCAAGAAAGGCTCCTGAATTTGAGATGCCACCCCCTCCCCCAACAGTGTTAATGTGCTTTGGAAAAGAGCATTTTTAACTTAAATATAATTGTCTGGAATCATACTGCCCAAAGTTGATTTTTGTCAGAGAAGTCCACAGCCTTCTCTTAAGAGTAGTAGCAAGCACAAACCCTTTCCAAATGAAGTATTAATTGCTTCAGAATCCCAGAATCCCTTGGAGTGCATCAATTAAATTATAGCCAAAACAATTTGGCTAGCATCCTGGCCATATTTATCTCTAGCTTAGTCAAAACAATGCACAGTTTATATGATACATAAATAAAAAAAAACAGAAGCAATCTAATTTTGAAAAGTCAACACCAAGAGGATCAAAGTGGGACTTTTGTTGTTGTTAGTTGCAAAGTCGTGTCCGACCCATCGCGACCCCATGGACAACGTTCCTCCAGGCCTTCCTGTCCTCTACCATCTTCTGGAGTCCATTTAAGCTCACGCCTACTGCTTCAGTGACTCCATCCAGCCACCTCATTCTCTGTCGTCCCCTTCTTCTATTGCCCTCAATCTTTCCCAGCATTAGGCTCTTCTCCAGTGAGTCCTTCCTTCTCATTAGGTGGCCAAAGTACTTGAGTTTCAACTTCAGTATCTGGCCTTCTAAGGAGCAGTCAGGGTTGATCTCCTCTAGGACTGACCGGTTTGATCGCCTTGCAGTCCAAGGGACTCGCAGGAGTCTTCTCCAGCACCATAGTTCAAAGGCCTCAATTCTTTTGCATTCAGCCTTTCTTATGGTCCAACTTTCACAGCCATACATTGCAACTGGGAAAACCATGGCCTTGACTATACGTACTTTTGTTGGCAGGTTTTTCCCTACTTTCTTCAATTTAAGCCTAAATTTTGCAACGAGAAGCTCATGATCTGAGCCACAGTCAGCTCCTGGTCTTGTTTTTACTGACTGTATAGAGCTTCTCCATCTTTGGCTGCAGAGCACATAGTCAATCTGATTTCTGTGTTGACCGTCTGGTGATGTCCATGTGTAGAGGCGTCTCTTGGGTTGTTGGAAAAGAGTGTTTGGAAAAGTGGGACTTTGAAGATCGTATTGGTTGGAATTTAGTATTTGCACGCAAAATGTTTTACTCCAGTTTGGGTGACGTCGCTGGCCAGATTCCAGAGTTGCACTGGTGATTAAAAAGTAAGAATTCTTTACTGCCGTGACCGCTGCAGAATAAATCCATTATGGCTTTTCACCTGGAATGCAATGGTTGGTTCAGCAGATGAATTGTTGGTTCATTGCTATCAAAGCTCTATGGATAGTCAAAAGAAATGCCAGGGTTTTAGCAAGATCACTGGATACATCTCTTGGAAATTCTTCCAGAAGCCTCCATCCTTTTAGCAGCCACAAGCTGAATCAGAGGATGATCTGTGCACATTTAATAGGAACATGATCAATGGCTCTTCTTGCTATATATTTACTGTATGTATCTATCTGCATGCACACAGAGAGAGGAAAAAATTAATCTGAATACCATCTTCCCAGTGAAATTTTTATATTTTATTATGTGCCATTAAGAGAGAGAGAGAGAGAGAGAGAGAGAGAGAGAGAGAGAGAGAGAGAGAGAGAGAGAGAGAGAGAGAGAGAGAGAGAGAGAGACCTTTTAGGGTAGAGTGAGTATATAGGCAGTTCCAAGTAGGGTCGTTTTTTGCAAAGTCAGAATATTCAGGTCAAATAAGTTCAAAATTTCCATGTATCTAGGCAGCCCTTTGGGTATTGCTCCAAGGGCTCCTATTACTATTGGTACAACCATTGATTTCTTCCTCCACAATTGCTCAACTTCAGTTTGCACATTTCGTTATTTTTTCTAGCTGTTTCTATTCAATTTGTGCATCACTTGGTACTGCAATATCAATGAACCAGACTTTTTTCTTTTCCACAATAGTGATGTCAGGCATGTTGTGGACCAGATGTCTGTCTGTTTGGATACGAAAGTCCCACAGGATCTTGACTTGCTCATTTTCTATTATTATTATTATTATTATTATTATTATTATTATTATTATTATTATTATTATTATTATTATTATTATTATTATTATTATTATTATTATTATTATTATTATTATTATTATTATTATTATTACTGAGTAAAATCTGAATCTGAAATATAAACGGCTGGTAACTATAACTATCAGAACAAATTATCGTTATCACCATGTTGACATTTTTTTTCTCTGTCCTGGCAATAGACAAGCTTCCATTGGTGAAAAAAAAATGAGGCAGGATGCTCTGTTTGGCTGTCTTAACTATGGAAGAGTGGACCTCCTTATAACCTTGTTTGTTTGTTGTATGTAAACTTCTTTCCTTATCCAGGCTTGTATAGGTTATATTATTTTATACTTTATGTCTCAATTTTTATCACCTGCATCTGCTCTTGGTTTTGTTATATTGTTTTTGTTGCTTAGAATGTTATGCATTTTATAGTTCGTTTTAGTGGCTGTTAGTTATCCCAAGTGGTATGTAAACAGTGGATGCATAGGGTATACATTTTCATGTATACAAATATAGCCTGAATCAAGTATATATTTAAATATATTTTTCATGCCTATTGATCTCAAACGTATCCAGCAGTCCCATTTATCTCAAACTTCACTTGCACTATTGAGAAAGCGATATACTTTGGTTCAGTACTATATGGATATAGCTGGCTAATACAAGTCAGCTCAGATATATTATGGAATATTGCACATCCTATTATTATCACTGTTGGTGCTCATTCTTCTTAGCAATTTCAAAAATCTTCCAATTACATATTACTGATGGGGTGAAGACATTAGAGAGAGAGAGAATCAAAAGAGGAGACGATGAAAACAAAGAGAACAAGGACATATAGGGAGAATAGGTAAATGAAAGAGGCAACAAAGAACAAATGTAATGTTGCTGTTTGTATTCATGGAAAAATGCATGGACATTATTTATGCATGCCCTGCTAAGGCACTAAGGCAAAGAAGTGTGGAGTTTGGGGTTAGGTGAGCGTAGCAACAGATGCTAATGCAACCTCTGAATGTTGCAAGAAATTAAGGGAAAATGGGATAACAGATGGGTAGATAAGGGACGGAGTTTTATTAAAATTAAGGACTATTTCCCAAGTAATTATTAAAAGCCATAAAGTCTGTTCGAAATGGAGCCGTAATGCTTCTCACTCCCCCCAAAATGCTATTCATGGCTTGCAAAAACCAATTTTTCCCATCTGCTAGCAAAGTCAAAGAACCCTAATTAATGCATTTGTACAGACTGTACTTTGTCTGCTGCGTTTAGACAAAGGAAGGCAGGCTAGCCACACAAATCAACCCATGAATGGACTTTGTAAAGGGACATGGATTTTATTGTGTCTGGCTAATGAATTTAGATTGCATCTGGGTGCGCCGAGCAATAGGTACAAGGCTGAGCTGCTGAAGGACTTTTTGTGCATTCAGAAGTGGTTAGCAAACACAGGGGGTGAAGGATGGGAGGAGGCAGGAGGAGGAGTAAGATGGGTGGCATCGGAGCAGCAGCAACAATAGGCTTTTGAGGCCTTCTCCATAAAGCCCTGAAGATTTTTCACAGGGATAATTGGCATTTGCGCTCCGGTTAAGAAAAGGAAGGAAAAGCCCGTCAGTGCAGGAGGGAAATGGGATCTCACTCTGTGTAGAAAATGGAAATATGTTGTTGTTTTTCTACTTTCCCATATCCCAATGAAAAACAACCATAAACTTTAATAAAGGAAATTACAGGTGGTCCTTGACTTACAACAGTTCGCTTACTGACGGTTCGGATTTACAAAGGCACTGAAAAAAAGGGACCGATGACCACTTTTCACACATACGACCGTTGCAGCCTCCCCATGGCCACATGATCAAAATTCAGATGCTTGGCAACTGAGCCGTGTTTATGACAATTGCAGCATCTCAGAATCATGTGATCCCTTTTTTGTGATTTTCTGACAAACAAAGTCAATGGGGGAAGCCAGATTCACTTAACAACCGTGTTACTAACTTAACAACTGCAGTGATTCACTTAACGATTGTGGCAAGAAAAGTCGTAAAATGGGGCAAAATTCGCTTCACAAGTGTCTTCCTACAGAAAGGTGGGGGCTCAATCACGGTCGTAAGCTGAAGACTACCTGTACTGTGGCCCCAAAGATAACACCAGCATGCTTATCATGATTGTGATTCAGGTGAAGTCAGAGAGGAGCTGGTAGAGAATTGTCCAATCAAGTCATCTTGTCACAGGTCCCTATTATTAACATAGAACTAGAGGAGTGAATTTTATATTCTCTGATTTATTTTGCCAGCTGTTAGTATATATATGTAATTGTATTTGCTTCATTCTGTTTTTGGTTTTTTCTTTTCTTTAAACTTTGCTGATCATTGACTGAATATATATGATAGCAGTATTCCAATATCTCAGGGGTTGCCACAAAGAAGAGGGAGTCAAGCTATTCTCCAAGGCACCTGAGGGCAGGACAAGAAGTAATGGATGGAAACTGGTCAAGGAGAGAAGCAACCTGGAACTGAGGAGAAACTTCCTGACAGTTAGAACAATTAACCAGTGGAACAACCTGCCTCCAGAAGCGGTGAATGCTCCAACACTGGAAGTTTTTAAGAAGAGACTGGACAGCCATTTGTCTGAAATGGTATAGGGTTTCCTGCCTGAGCAGGGGGTTGGACTCGATGACCTCCAAGGTCCCTTCCAACTTTATTATTATTATTATTATTATTATTATTATTATTATTATTATTATTATTATTATTATTATTATTATTATTATTATTATTATTATTATTATTATTATTATTATTATTATTATTATTATTATTATTATTATTATTATTATTATTATTATTATTATTATTATTATTATTATATATTATTGATTGATTGATTGTCACAAGTATATAACCTCTGCCTCAGTCTTATCCTAAAATGAGGGGCAAAACATTAAAAAAAAAAACCTCAGGATATATGGTAAATAAGGATAAGGGAGGACTGGAAACAAGAAATTCTTACCACCCAAGCCTCATCTTCCCTCCCAATAGGGCAATTCTTACGATAATCATTGATCTCTAGTGGCATTATAAAGCAACTGTTCAAATTATGCTCCTAAATAAATATATAGTAAAAGATTCTTAAAGTAAAGAATGTGAGTTAATTTCCTTAGAAAAGAAGCTTGCTCACCATTATTGTTTGGTGAATAATCCTACGCTCAATTAGGATTGAGTATGCATCTTACAGAAGAGCTTTGATGGGGATGGGAAGACTTAGATATATTTTTTTATTTTTGAGATATAGATTTATTAAAAATTGATGTTTCCCACACTGCTGTTCTGTACTAGGAAAAATAAATTTAATAAATAAATAAAATAAAATGTGCCAATGATGAGAGATTCAGAGTAGGGCATATTCTCTCCTCTACCTTGTAGAATCCTTCCACAAAGGGGGGGAAATGCTTTTTATCCTTTATCCACTGTTGATTGCAAATGACAGGTTGGATGGCGAAATAATTGAGTGTAACCTAGCTTGCACATCCCCTTTTTCCAATCACATTTTCACACATTGTGATTGATAATTGGTGAGCTCTTTCCAGAGCAGGTGGTGTCCTAGCATATTAATTGCTTTTATTCACACTTTCAGTAAGGTGTAAATTACCTGGAATGAAGACTAAGGTCATGTCTTATTTAGAATCTGCTGCTGGGCAGCACTGAATGCAATCCTCAAACACCAAGGACTCCCTTGGGGATGGTTGGAAGAGACAGATGGAGGAGTGTCTTTGAAAGAAGGAAATATGTGAGTGGTCATTGTAAAGGGAAGGTAGGGTAGCAGTAGCCAGTCCTCATGACATTGACTGACACAAGCAGATACACAATGTCATGTCCACAGAGGATTATAGTGGGGAAATATGTTTGCCCATCTTTGCTACACTATTTTAAAGCTACAAATGCTCTAAGGGATCCATTCTCCTCGAAGGAAAATAAGACAAAGAAACACCGGGGATGACCTGAAAACATCCACAGTATTCTTTTTGCATCGTACAGATATCTTCTCTATTATGTGTTCAGTATAGCCATTTCTCTTGCTCAAGATTTCAGAATGAAACGGTAGCTCAGAACTAGGGAAATGAGAATTGTCACAATAGCAATTGGCCCTTAAAAATGTTTGGATCAGTCTGCTGGAAATCTTGTTATGGATGTTAAAGATCAGTCAGTTTTTTTAGTTTGACTCCATTCTTCTACAGATAACTACAACCTTAATTTCAGTGTTTATGTGGCAGATTTGCAGTGACCACCGTTAAATGTTTGTCTTTTGTGGTCTAAGAGACAAAGGAAAAACATCAGGAAGCCTGTTTCTAAAACCCAGGATTCCTCTTCCATGCAAGCCTGGAAGGTGATTTTGTGGTGTTCTGATAACCATCACAACATTCTGAATAAGCCCAGCAATTCAGGTAATTAATACCCTTTTCCATTCATCAGCATTGCTTTGTGCTGCAATGACCACACCGGAAATACTGCATCCAGTTTGGGTTGCCACAGGGCAAGGAAGATGTTGAAGAATGGAAAAAAATGCAGAAAAAAGCAACACAAATAGTGAGAGAAAGTTAAAGCCTATGAAAAATAGTGAGCTGGGTGTGCTCAGCCTAAATAACTGAAGCTAAAAGGAAATGGAAGAGCAGTCTTCCAATATATGCAGGGTTGTGATTTGTTCTCCACAGTGCTGGATGGTAGGACAAAAACCACTGGATGGAAATTTTACAGAGACAGATCCTGACCATCAGAGCTATTAAGTAGTGGAACAGCCCGATTCTTGGAATCATAGGTGCTCCATCAATAGAGGTTTTTTTTAAAAAAATAGATAGTTGTCTGGGATGGTTTGAGGATTGGACCAGAAAGCCTTCAAGATCTCTTCCCACTCTATGATCTCCCTAATTACAGGGAATGGGTAATCCTCTGGTGCCTGGAGGCCACACTCAAGATGATGCAAAATGGGCAGGACTGCACCAAGCACAGAGGCAAAACTAAAATGTTCTGATTTCCTCATGGAGTCTAATAGGGAATGCTGAAATTTTTCTATTTAAAGACTGACCCCACAGGTTTCCTATTGCCAGCCAGCAAGAGATCATGCAGCAGATTTTCAGCAAACACACTATCAAACTGGACAGGGAGGTCAGAAAGAGCCCCAAAGAGGGCCAATAAAAAGGGGTTGAAAGCTGCTGGAGCTGCAAGCTGAAAAGGTCAACTTCTTGCTAACAAGAATGATTATTTATAATGCATGCTTTGTCCTTGCCTAATCATAAAGTTTTAGGAGTTTTAGGAGGTGTTTAATTGTAAAATGCGACAATAAAACATCAACAGTAAATTAAAATTAAAACCTAAATAGCCCCAAGAAATTCAAAATTCATCCTAAATCCGATATAACTCCATTTTAACCAGATTCCTAAGGCTATATTATTAATGGCAGGATAGGAGGTTACTCAGAGTAATTTCAATAGCACTATGTTATTACCAAACGTGTTCATTTCTTTGCTAGCTTATGTGTCCACTGGAAAGCACATAAATAAGAGTGAGAAAATAGAATAGAATAGAATAGAATAGAATAGAATAGAATAGAATAGAATAGAATAGAATAGAATAGAATAGAATAGAATAGAATAGAATAGAATAGAATAGAGCTGGAAGGGACCTTGGAGGTCTTCTAGTCCAGCCCCCTGCTCAAGCAGGAGAACCTATACCATCTCAGACAAGTGACTGTCTAGCCTCTTCTTGGGTGAACTATAAGGACCTGAGATGCTTATTGTCTCCCAATGAGCCTTTTGTTCTTAGATGAGTCCTATTTGTTCATTCTCCTTTTTATAGGGTTTAGAATATACCTCTTTCCAATCTCCCTCTCTAAAACCTCACATTGGAAAGACTGGATTTGTTATGAATCTATGGAGAAGAATGACTTTTCCATTGTTGGGTCTCTGCCTTCTCCTCCTCCTCCAAGTGACTGATAAGCTTCCAGTTCAGACTAATTTTTGCATTAAGACCCAAGTCTTCAGGGTTGCTAAGAGAAGGCCTTTGCCTCATTGCCAGTTCTAGGAAAGATGCTTTGGAGTTTTATGGCCTGAAGCCCAGAAAATACAGATCTCTGAAGATGAATTTCCTTAGAAAAGGAAAATTAGTTATGTGGTTTTACATTTTTGCATCAGTCAGAAATTTAAAACACCATATTTAAAAATCCAAATAGAAAAAGGAATCTTATTTAGTGGGGAAACAAGAGCAAAAAAAATATCCAATGCTCACATAGACATAATTTCAAATAAAAAACAAATTTAATAAACTCAGTAAAGTTTGACGCAACTCTTTTAAGACCTTCCTTCCTGAGGGGGATAGAAGAAATTTATGTATGTTTGATTGACCACAAAGAGTTGCATTTATGCTTGTCATGGTACAAACCACTTTTTCAGAACCATTTTCCCAAAGTATCTATTCCTAATATCATGGCTGGAAATGAAATTTATGGAAGATTGGCAACACTTTGGTATCAAACTTCTAAGGACAAACTAAGAAGCTTAAAGTTTACGATATATAGGAGAGAGAGAGAGAGAGAGAGAGAGAGATGTGCATGCAGTAAAAATGGTGGCGTCAGTGCAGGATGTAAACTAGCAAGTGCAATCCAGTTCATACAATCTGAATGTTAAAAGCAAGATGTCCCATTTGCCTTTTTAGCTTTCTTTTCCTCTTTTCCTCCTTGCTCCTTGCTTTGTCCACGTTCTCCAGTCTTTCCCAATTGCAGGTGACAATGACAATAGCATAGCAGTAACTTTAGCTTGGCTGTCTCCAAGGTGAAAAGCGAGCAGTCGCAACCAGATGATGATCACTTGGATTTGTTCTTCTAATGGAGGAACTCTCAGGATAGCTGGGCTCAGTGCAAGGAGAGACAATGCTGGCTGAGGAATTCTGGGAGTTGAAGCCCACAAGTCATAAAAGGGCCAAGTTTGAAGACCCCTGGTGTAAACAGTCACACAAAATAGCCCTAAAAGCTGATGTAAATCGATGTAACAGTACCTCTCGTAGCAATGCATGCCCATATGTGTATAGACATTATTGCGCTGGTACATTAAATGTGTACAAAACAAAGACTGTGTTCACAAATTATTATCAGAACAGGTTGCCTAATTAAACATTGCTTTAGTAAATCAATATGCCCTCTTGTAATACAGCTTGGATTGTTTATAAACCATTCCTAAATTCTAGATTTCATACATCCGTGGCAATTTATGGATGATTACAATAACCTGTGAATTGAAAGTAGATCTGCACATAAAAAGCCTATCAAAATTCTCCATGAAATGTTCAGCCAGAGGAATTGGATGATTTTATTTTTCAAATTTCTCCAATGGAAACAGAAATTCTCTAGTATTGTCTCAAAGGCAAGATTCCCCTATAATAGTGCATATGGGCGGAGGGGGGGAGGGAAACAGTAGGAGGAGAGACCTCATAATGTCCCCCTTTGGGGTTAAACTAAGTATGGGAAACAAGAGGCTGGATAAATTATTGTGCGATGAAATGCAGGATAGTTACATATATCCCTCCTGGCTATCTTATCACTAAGGAAAGAGAAAAACATTACAATCCATCCTTGAGAAACTTCTCTGAAATTCATTTCAGCAGATGGAGAAAGAACTTAGAAGAAAAAATACAGGAGAATTGAAATGGCTTATGTAAGGTCTATTTTTCCCTCCATATAGGTTAAAGTCCTAAATATCTGAAATCCAGGCACTTGTCTGAAGAAATGAATATGAAAAATCAAGCAGCTAAGTAGATTTCTTCTCCAGTGAAATAAAATGGAATAATCACTGCCCTCAATTGCTACTTATTAGTTACCAGATATTGAGCCAGCTGTACTACATATTTTCAGTGAATGGCTGAGTAAGAGGGGACAAAGTGGTTTCTAAGAGCACCACAGTACATTTGTCACCCAGAGAAGAATTAAAGGAAGTAATAAAAACAACAGAAGTGAATAGATTTGCAAAATCCAGTAGCTTCTGGCCAAACAACCTCTAGGAAACAAAGAGCCTGTATCCCAAATTTACCCATTTCAGACATTTTCCCAGAAGATATGAAACCTGCTCTGATGAATTATATCAAGTATTTTAGGAAACAGTAAAACAGAAAATCAAAGTGGAAAATTATGGATTCCTGCTCTTGCCTGTTGTATTGCAGTCATTCTGTTACTGTATAAAGTTGTAAATAAACACCAAGAAACACATTTTGAAAGGTTAATGTAGGCCAAGGGGGGGGGGGCGATGGCCCTTTTATGACTTGTGGACTTCAACTCCCAGAATTCATAGTCATAAAGGGGCCATGGTTCCCATCTCTGATGTAGGCCAATGGCCTAGTGAGGTAATTTGATCCATGTAGAAGTTGGCCTGAGGAGAAGCAAACATGCACTATTTCCCCAACAGACCTTTGCAAACTCGGTTCAGAATCAAGACATAAATGCTTGGAAGTTGGGGGCCTGTGGTTAAAGAAACAAGCAAATGAGTGTATTTTGCAACTGTTTTCCAAGGTACCATGTCCCATCTGATTTAAAATTTGACCTGAGATCTGAAGAATCCACTTCAGAGGAAGCAAGAGCCACTTGGTCCCAGCTGCTAAGATAACAGCAGTCTTCTAGTTGCCCAAACCATGCGTAAAAATTATGAAGATGTTGCTAAAGAACAAAAATAAGGACTATTGTACCTTGGATGCACAGACAATGGCTTATCAGCTGTAAAATCAGAAGGAAACCCAGTTACTCGGGAGAAAGAAAGTTAGCAGATCAACAGGTTTTATTTCAGGCAGTCACAATGGATTGTCCCTCTGTTGTCAACTTTTCTGCTTGCACTTTTAACTTCTGAATAGTTATATGATGCACAGAGAACAAGAAGCCATTACTGGACCTGCAGCCTCTTGGTTAGGTATCTGAAAATCATTATAATGTAACGTTTGGTACAATACTTACAGGCTCTGAAGTATGACTGAGATAACTCCATTAAAGTCACCATGATGTAAAAGAGATGTGGAGACTCTAGAAAGAGTAGCAGTGTTCCAATATCTCAGGGGTTGCCACAAAGAAGAGGGAGTCAACCTGTTCTTCAAAGCACCTGAAGGTAGGACAAGAAGCAATGGGTGGAAGCTAATCAAGGAGAGAAGCAACCTAGAACTAAGGAGAAATTTCCTGAGAGTTAGAACAATTAATCAGTGGAACAGCCTGCCTCCAGAAGTTGTGAATGCTCCAACACTGGAAGTTTTTAAGAAGAGACTGGACAACCATTTGTCTGAAATGGTATAGGGTTTCCTGCCTGAGCAGGGGGTTGGACTAGAAGACCTCTAAGGTCCCGTCCAACTTTATTATTATTATTATAAAGAAGACGACAATGACCAAACTTGATCTTATCAAAAAAACTGCAAGGACCTGACCAGGAAGTCAAGAGGAATCAGAACTGAAGGATCATAACAATAAGAACACAAGCAATGTTTAATTACCTGAAATCAGTCCCGAAGCATGCATCATATGAGGAGCCCTTGGATCTTTTCCTGCAATCTCTCCAGTCCAAGATTGGGGATCACAAAAGCCATCATTCTATTCATCTATTCAAATATCTGTGTTCTTGAACACATCACATTCCATCAATTACAAATCACTACATGGCTTAAAGTAGCTGCTACAAATTATGTAAAGGAATAACTTTCAATCATTTGAACTGTGTGTATCAATATATGCCTCAGGGATAAACTGAAGATAATTATTTTGCATGGTAGTCCCCTTTCCCATGACCCTTTCAGGAAAAGAATAGAGATATACCTTTTCTCTCCCATAGCAACTATAACATGAGAAGGATACCCAGAATTGCCTTCTCTACATGGACATGTCTTTTATCAAGCTATTACCTTCCTGACAGTGAGGACAATCAACCAGCTTACCCCCAGAAATCGTGGGCGCTCCATCACTGGAGATTTTCAAGAAGAGACTAGACATTCACCTGTCTGAGATGGTATAGATTCTCCTGCTTGAGCAGGGGGCTGGACTAGGAGACCTCCAAGGTCCCTTCCAGATTCTATTCTATTCTATTCTATTCTATTCTATTCTATTCTATTCTATTCTATTCTATTCCAAAGCCATGCTCTAATGGCAAAGATAAGTTTGCATATTTCACTTAGCAGAAGACAAGAAGCTCTTTCTACAATTTGCCATATGTTTCAACACTGGTGGCGCGAACCTATATATAGGTAGTCCTCAACTTATGACCACAATCGAGCCCAGAATCTATGTTGTTACATGAGAAATTTGTTAAGTGAGTTTTGCCCCATTTTACTACTTTTCCTGCCACATTTGTTAAGTGAATCATTGCAGTTGTTAAATTAGTAACATGGTTGTTAAGTGAATCTGACTTCCTCATTGAGTTTGCTAGTCAGAAGGTCGCAAAAGGTGATCACATGACTCCAGGACACTGCAACCGTCATAAATGTGTATCAGTTGTCAAGCATCCAAATGTAAATCACATGACCATGAGGATGCTGCAATAGTCATAAGTGTGAAAAATGGTCATAAGTCACTTTTTCCAGTGCCATTGTAACTTCGAACGGTCACTAAATGAACTCTTGTAAGTCGAGGACTACTTGTATATCTATACATCAGGACCATTCTGTTTATTAATAATAAACAGAATAATAAAATAAGGGTCAGGTCTGGGCAAGAACAAGCAAACCCACTTTTACTCCTCCAGACCATGGGAGACCATCAAGGCCATTCTGTCTAGATTTGGTCTCAGGTTGTTTGGCCTTCCTCCAGGCTAGTGCTAATAGACTCCAATTAAAGATAAAAGCAGAGCTAAGTTTGAATCTACTGAAAACTGAAAAGAAATAGGAATCAGAACTTCTTTATCTAATCTAGCTTTTTCCAACTTGCTGCTCCTTGGCTAGGTTGGACAATAGTCCAGTCCTCATAAATTGTTGTATTGCCTGCAGATGACAAGAATTGCGGTCCAACCTATTTGAAGGATGCAGAATGGAGAAGGCTGATCTAGAGACTGGCATCCTTTTTTCAATATAAATTAAATTGATCTTGGTGATGAGGACCTGGCAGTACTATGCAAACTATTATTTAATGATACTGAGTGCACACAATGTATTTACAGGTCCAATCTTACAGATATAACCAAAATCATGTCAGGGCAGTCTTACTGCATCTCATAATCATGTCAGTCTCCAACAAGGTATCTATCTATCAAGCTCCACAAACTCATTTTTTTCTCAATAAAGTTCTCAGTATAAATTTTCCACTCACGCTACTGTTTTCCCAGAACCTAATCAGAGGGTGCCATGGTGATGTCCTTGACTTCTGCAGATGATATGAATTAGAAATATTAAAGATAAATTTGTTTTTAGCTTTGCCCAACCAGTTCATGCCCTGCTACGATCAAAAAGTAAGAAAAGCAAACACTGTAGGTGTCATTGAGTGCCATTGGCATTCTAAGGAAATGTAAATATAACATGAATTATGAAGTAGCCCATGTGTGGCTATTTACTTTTGCTTGTTCTGCAACATTTTCTTATGGATTAAATCCACATCATTACATGTTAGCAAAGGGCAAATGAAGGTCAGGAGGCAAAAACACCCTAAAAATTGCTCTCTGAAGCAGTGGGAATGTATATTCCATATACATATTAATATATGCCATATATCAGAGAGACAGACAGACAGACAGACAACGGCATGTCTCTCTGGGTCTGCACTTTAATTCTGCATAAAGTAGAATGTTGGGCTCCTTTCTAATTCTTGTGTTTCCATGATATATGTTATACTGTACATATCTTATAGAGACAGAGACAGAGACAAAGACAGAGAAAGAGATATTGATGTATAAGTTATATGTTTATATGACTGTGGAAAGTACCCTTCAAGTTGACTTAACTCCTGGTAACCATATGGGAAAGTCCATGTTGGCTTGTTGGTAACAATCGTGGTATTACCTGCTTCTAGGATATTGTCAGGCCTGGCCCACCTTGGTCCCTTCCTTAGGAAAGAAATGCTCTCAACTTGATTCAGAGAAAATGTTATTTTTACTAACAGCCAAGTGGTTACAGTAGCAAAGCCAAATCTAAGAGTTTGTGTGCGAAGATTCCCTAGTTAACTTTCCCTTCTTTATTCCACCCCCCTGTAATCTCCCCATTGTCCAGTCACATTCGGTTTTGATAACTGTCCCTGCAACAGTTGGATAGATGGATAGGCATTGCATTCCATTCCCAGGTCTGCACCCTTGGGATGTCTCGGGACTGCATGAAGATCAGTTTCGGTTTCCTCCATCTTCCCACAGCTGCCTCTCCCCCCCCCATGACATATGGCAGACTGGCATTTAGGGAATCATAGTGAGCGAAGGATGACAGTTCTGACAGATACTTTTTCAATTGCCTGATGGGGTTGCCTGGTAATCTCTCATCAAAATAAAAATTCAGTCCAACCATACCTGGCTTCACAATCAACCAAGGTTGGCCAGCTGTGATATATTTCATGCATAAACATATTATACACATATACACAGTATGTACGCAGGTGGAGGAGGAGAGAGAGATGCCTTTTAATGTCTAAAGAAGGCTGCCCATGAGATTGGGACACTACCTCCCCTGACAAAATGAGAAGGCTTAAAGGCCAAGAGGGAATAAATTGAAGCTATGCAGAAAATCAGGAGGAATATTCAGACGATTTCACCACATCACACTCCAGGCAAACACACATGGTTCCAAGCTCAGGGACCCTCACTCTCAGGTCATAGAAAATAGACTTTTCAAGTTTATAATAAGTACAGACCTTGGTTAATCAAAATTGTATTTATAAATTCACACAAAGGCATAGCTAGGATTAGAAAACAAAGAGATATTTATTCTGCCAGGGATGTGAATCATGGATCATTCAAGGCAGGCTATATGCATAGAAGCAGAATTATTTGCTAAGTTGTGGCAAAAACAAGCAAAGTTTCTGACAAATGTGTTTGCATTTGATGAAGTGGATGCTGTCACGGAAAACCTAGACCAGAATAAATGTGTTTATCTTAAAAATGCTACAAGACTCTGTTGATTTTGGAACAGCTAACCTTCTGGAAATGTTCCAAATTATGTTTTTCCTTAAAGTGTCAAGATTTGCTGTCTATCATGTTTGACAATTACAGTGCTCAGTACAACTGGTGTCATCATGTTCCTTCCTTCATACAAATCACAATCTCCGGGTGTGTTCACCACACTCTTAAAGCCTCAACTTGGCAGCCTTTAGTATCAAGAGCTAAAAGGGGGAGTTATGCAGGATAAACTCAGGCGTTGGGTATCCTGCTGCGTTGTGGCCTGCAATTAAGAAACAAATTCCATTTGCATTCTGTGGTACATCAACTGAGCTCTTCAGACTTTGCCACTTGGTGCAAGGGTTTGGAAACTGGACTCAGGGAGTGAACTTTACTTGATTCTGAAATAAAACAGGCAGAACAAATTAAAAAACAGAAGAGTTTCCTAAATGGAACAGCAGTGTGGGCTTGAGCCAAAAAAAATACAGTATATACGGATATTATACATATGTTAGACCTTTTCTTTCTACAAACAAAATAATCTTGATCAAATATTAACCTCACTTGGCTGTACCCGGTTACTAGGGTGATGCCTAACTCTGTAAATATATCGGAGCTACAATCTTTTTAAGGTGCTGTGGAAAAATCAATATATATTTTGCACAACCTGGATCTGCTCTGTTCCCCTGCTACCACTATGCCAGCTTGGTCAGAGATGGAGGCCAACTCCAATTTTTTTCTATGTAAATAAAAAATACACTCAGGCTCAAACGGCAGGCCACATCCTAATCTAACTGCAGAGTTCTTATTGGCTTCAACAAATATCAGGACAATATTGGCAAATAGTTACGGGAGAATAGAGGCCTATGGATATATTTAAACACATTTTATACTGAAGCTCAGGTTTTTCCCCTCATTGGGACCAAAGCCTTCTGAATTTCTAAGGCTTTCCCAAAATGGACCCTTCCGCTTATTCCCCTCCATACAAGGGTATTCCCCTGTACGAAAGGAAACCCTTTGCTCGGGTGCAATGAACTTAATCCAAAATGGGTCTCTAAAATCAAATGATTCCTTTCCCACTCATCCATCCATTTCCACAAGAAAAATCTATTCCAAACTTAATTAGACATTGCTTCTAGGTTAATTCTGTAGAACTATATTCATGTTGTGTGGTTTCTTATAGCCTTTCTCAACTGACTGTGAATTTTTCACAGACCTCAGTGTTTGACAGTTAAGCTCAGGCTTCTTATTCCACCCACCTCATAAAAAAAATCCCAATACTGATTTTTTTATCCTTAAAAATGTATATGTTTAGTTAACTATCAAAAGGCAGAAAAAGACATAACAAGAATTCTACTCATTCACTTTTTGGGGGGAAGGGGCGATGCTGAGAATGGAAAGAGGTCTCTTGTAGTTCCCATGGTGATATTTACGTGAGCCAGATTCTCAAAAGAAATAAATAAAATACTGAAATTGTTTGATTACTTGCCATCAAGTCATTTTTTCCCCACTTCTAATACTATATAGATTATAGTATTTTTTCCATGATGAACCTGGTCTTTCAGATCTTCCAACAATGCGTCCATTGCCTCTGTAACTGAGTCAACCACCCTTGCAATCTTTCCCAGCATTAGGGGAATTTCTCTTGGGAGCTAGGTCTTTGCATAATGCATCCAAAGTAGGATAATTTGAGCCTGAATATTTATGTCTAAAGTAAGAACTGTGAGTTGATTTATTTGCTGATCCATTTGTTTGCTTTCTTGGCTGATCGCAGAATTCTCAGGAGTTTTCTCTAATACCAGAGTTCAAAAATGCCAATACTATTCCTGTTCTTCAAAGTCCAACTTCTGCTTCCATAAAATGTCACACAATAGCTTGCACTGTTCTGATCTTTGTAGGCAGAAACACAAAATGGCATTTGAATATATTTCCCGAGACCTTGTTCTACCATGTGCTAGTTTGCAGCGTATTTCTTGACTCTATCAATAATCCTAAAAGGCAAAGCTATCTACCACTTTGATATCTTTACTGCCTATTCTAAAGCTGGTTGTTACACTGGTTGTCATTAGTTTGGTCTTTTTTATATCTAATTATTTAATTTTAGCCCAATCTATTCATTTTGTTCCATAGTTTTTATTACTAGAATTTGCATATCCTTTGAATTTTCAACTCTTAAGGTTGAATAGTGCAGGTTATTGATATTGCTTCTTTCAGTTTTAAAACCATGTTCATCTTCCAATACAGTTTTTCCCTTAATATACATTCTGCATATAGGTTGAATTAATAAGGGGAGAATACACAGCTTTGTCATATTCTTTTGCCAACCTGGAGCCAGTCTGTTTCCCCATGTTCTGTCCATACTGTGGCTTCCTGACCTGTATATAAATCCGTCATGAGGACAATGAGATGTTCTGAAATTTCCATTTTTCTATGTACTTTCCACAGCTTGACATGATCAACCAATCAAAGGCCTTTTTTTAATAATCAATGAAATACACGTTGGCTACTTTTTCATATTCTTTGGCTTTCTCAATTATCCAGCATGCATCACCAATACTGTCCTGTGTTCTTTGGCCTTTTCTAAATATCAAAAGCCAGCTTGAACATCTGGCATCTCCTTTTCCAAGTAGGGGCTCTAATCTGCATTGGATGATCATAAGTATTATTTTGCTAGCATGTAAATTTAAGATTATTGTATCCTAGTTTGCACATTCTATACAGAAATACATACAAAAATAAAATTCTAAAACTCTTCCTGGGTTCCTCTCCCGTTCAAAAACAAGACATTGATGCTGACTATAACATTAGCTTTGACTCAATTTACTTTATGGGGAAATATGCAAAGGAACATGCTTACATAGTGACATTGCCTCCCATTTGCAACTTGTAATGCAGTAATTTAGGAGGGAATTAAATTACAGGGCAATATAAACCACGCTGCCAAGTCTAGTAGAGAGATCATTACCCAACACTGGGACCACATTCATATCCACATAACCAATAAACAATGTACCGCCAAGAATACTTTTTGTCCTACAGAATTAATTGTGTCAAACTCAAGGACTTGGACTGGCCACTTCTGGCCTGTTTTCAGCTCGGTGGATTATTCTACTGATTCCCCCCCCCTTCCTATAATGATTCAATCACTCCCATGGCTTTTTGTTTAGCTATATAGCTCTTGGCTGCTGGAACTGTAGCAGTAGCCTGCTTCATAGCACATTTTTAAAAATTTCTTCTGATTTCTTCTTTCTAAATTCTGTTTGTCCACCTTAGCCTTTTGTTTTCTTGTTCATTGTTTTGCCTATGTAAATTTGAACCAACCTACTAGATTTATTGGTTGAGCACTCACATAATATTCCCACAAATAGAGATAAACCACATTTACACACCTCTCAAAGTAGACAATGAAAAAGCTAAGAAGGAAACAAAAAGTCCAGACCACATCCTCTCCAGTGACCAATACCTAGATAAAAAGAGATTAACAACAGGCAAAAATTCAAGCTGAAAACAATACCCTAAGCAAGGAAGTACCGAGAGGTAAACCACACCCCCACCAATGCTGGCAGGACAAGCTACTATATATAAACAAGGAGCAAATCATGCACTCACTAGCATTGATTATGTTAAATATTGGGTAATGAAATATCTGCAAGCAAATAACCAAGCTCAGAGAGTAACACAGTTCTACCCTGAGCTACATATATTTTCTTCTATTGGCACACGCATAATCTTCTGTTACTTGTGATTTGTGTAGGACTATTACATCTGGCTACAAAAGTCCACCATTAGATGGCAGCAATGAGATATAGAAAACTCTTTGTTACCAACTTGTGGTCATTCCTAGTTCTGCAGCTGATATTTGACAGCACTATATTAAAGACCTTATGGAAATCTTGTTTTGGGTGCCAAAAACATCTAATTTTAGTCTAGCTGTATTCCTCTGCTGATAATCTGGCATATAAATCTAGAGGCAGCACAATTACAAGTGACCATTAATTATTTCCATATTAATTTTAAGGTACCTGTATAAGGGCAAAAAAGGTGGGAAGCCTGCCCCTTTAAGACCTAGTTCATCTTCCATACAAACAGCCCAAGTGTGATAGTCTAGTCTGTGTGAGTGAAGAGAATTTCGGCTCATGGGAGAAGAGGAAAGTGCATTATGCCCTCTAGAAGAAGCTAACCTTTATTGTCATTTTTTACTGTTGTGGGCACACTGGCACACATTAAAAATGAAATTCTGTTGCCTATTTCTCTATTATTTGCCTGGTTCTTGTAGAAAACACATTTTTTGCAGGATCAGGCTTTTGACTCTGTGCTTCTGGCCATCTGCCCTTAATGGTTTAGGTTTCCTGCTCCAAGGGTTTAAAAGGAGTCTTATCCAAATATAGCAAAGTGTTGCTAAATGTGTGACTATAGAAGGAATTGTCTTTGGGAGTTTGTTAGGAAGTCTCTGGAGTTAAAGATGCCCTACTTTGTTTGGTATCAACGTGTCGATGTGGCTGCGGGGAAGGGGCAGAATTTTTAATGGGAGAAAATTTGCTTGTTGCTTTACAGCCTGTTAAAAATGTGTCAGAAGGGAAAGGGAGCTAACACTGAGATAATAACTGACAGGGAAGAAATAGTAGGAGGTGGCCATCTACCTACATACCTCAGCTAACTAAGGTATGTAGGAAGCACATCACAATAGTAATGGGGGACTTTAACTACCCTGACATCAACTGGGAGACAAACTCTGCACCAAGTGGAAGATCAAACAGATTCTTTGCAAACCTAGCAGACAACTTTGTCTCCCAAAAAGTAGAGAAGGGAACTAGGGGAATAGCCATTTTGGATCTAATTCTCACTAACAGAGATGAAATGATAGAAGGTGTTGAAGCCACAGGAACCTTGGGAGGAAGTGATCATGCAATATTGGAATTCAACATTATGGAAGCACAAGCAATAGAACACAGTCAAACTAGAGTCTTGGACTTTAAGAGAGCTAATTTCAATAAACTTAGAGAGGGCTTGGGAAGGATTGCATGGATGAGAATCCTCAAGGGGAAAACAACTCAAGAAGCTTGGGAAATTTTGAAAAGCGAGATAATAAAAGCCCAGTCTAGCACAATACCAACAAAGAGGGAAAATAACAGCTCTCAAAAGAAACCAGCATGGCTGCGTAAAGAACTCTCTGATAAATTGAAAGATAAAAAGGACAAGTATAGAAAGTGAAAAGAGGGGCACATAACTAAGTCAGAATATCAGCAGAATATCAGCAGTGCCCCAGGGCTCTGTTCTGGGCCCAGTGCTCTTCAACGTCTTCATCAACGATTTGGACGAGGGGATAGATGGAGAAATCATCAAATTTGCAGACGACACCAAGCTGGCAGGAATAGCCAACACTCCAGAAGACAGGCTTAAGATACAGGAGGATCTGGACAGACTTGAACACTGGGCACTATCTAACAAAATGAAATTCAATGGTGAAAAAAGTAAGGTTCTACATTTAGGCAAGCAAAACCAAATGTACAGGTATAGTATAGGGGGTACCATGCTCAATAGCAGTAATTGTGAGAGGGACCTCGGAGTCCTAGTGGACAATCACTTAAATATGAGCCAGCAGTGTGCTGCAGCTGCCAAAAAGGCAAACACAGTGCTAGGCTGCATTAACAGAGGGATAGAATCAAGATCACGTGAAGTATTAATACCACTTTACAATGCCTTGGTAAGGCCACACTTGGAATACTGCATCCAGTTTTGGTCACCAAGATGTAAAAAAGACGTTGAGACTCTAGAAAGAGTACAGAGAAGAGCAACAAAGATCATTAGAGGACTGGAGGCTAAAGCATATAAGGAACGGCTACTGGAATTGGGTATGTCTAGTTTAATGAAGAGAAGGATGAGGGGGACATGATAGCAGTGTTCCAATATCTCAGGGGCCCACAAAGAAGAAGGAGTGAAGCTATTTTCCAAGGCGCCTGAAGGCAGGACAAGAAGCAACGGATGGAAACTAATCAAGGAGAGAAGCAACCTAGAACTAAGGAGAAACTTCCTGACAGTTAGAACAATTAACCAGTGGAACAAACCTGCTCCAGAAGCGGTGAATGCTCCAACACTGGAAGTTTTTAAGAAGAGACTGGACAGCCATTTGTCCGAAATGGTGGGTGGTATAGGGTTTCCTGCCTGAGCAGGGCGTTGGACTAGATGACCTCCAAGGTCCCTTCCAACTTTATTATTATTATTATTATTATTATTATTATTATTATTATTATTATTATTATTATTATTATTATTATTATTATTATTATTATTATTATTATTATTATTATTATTATTATTATTATTACCTTTTACTGAAAGAGGACAGCCAATGGGCCAGTCTTCCTCCCTTTCAAATTGCAATCTAACCAATCAAGGTTGGCCCCTCCAACTTTCTGTTCTGTGCTAGGTCAATGTTTGGTTAAACATGTGTTGTCCAGGATTCAATCCTGGCTAAAAGAACATACCACAGAAACCCAGCCCAGAAAAGAAAGGGGAGGTGTTATCTTCTCAATCCAATATCTGTGTAGATATGTGCAGAAGAGTAGAGTTGGAAGTATGGATGTGGAATGGCAATAGTGTGTTAAACTTTTTGGTATTTCTAAACCAGCAAACCTACTGAGATTCCTGGCAGTGTATAACTATTACTATTATGCTGCTAAACATTAGCAATATCATAATTGCAAACATTAACAATAAATAAGCTAATTAAAATAACTAGAAAAAATAAAACCTTTCTTTTCCTAAGGCTTGCTTTGCACTCACTCTCTCTCTCTCTCTCTCTCTCTCTCTCTCTCTCTCTCTCTCTCTCTCTCTCTCTCTCGTCCCTAAGTAAGGTATAATTATTTCATATTAAATAGATGCCAGAATATATTTTAATGTGAACTGCCCATGTCAGACAACCATATCTTTCTATAATTTCACATCCCCACCCCCCACCAGGCTAACTTTTACATTAGCAGAGAACCAATTAAGGCAAAATAAATGAACAAATTCTCCATGTACTCTAAAAGTACAAAGATGATATATATTCAATCACAGGATGAAGCTGTCAAAAATGTAATAATTGGGGAAGCACTGTGTAATTATCTTTCCTGGGAGCTATATTTGCTCAGGGGTTCAGAGAACAGAAATGTGATTGATCTAGGAATGGATGGATCTGTGGCTTTCTCTCCCACATTCATTCAAATGTCCTCAGTCTCAAAATCTTTCTCTTCCATTTATGGGATGTCTTATTTTTTTTAGCAAGTTCCTAAGCAGACGAGCAGAATATAATTGGATATTGCCCCCTGGTCATCACCCAAATTCAATAAGAAGCAGAATTCCCAGCATGGAGAGGACCTCTACCTGTCACATAGCCAACAAAGATAAGAAGGCTGTTATAAAAAAAGAAAAGCTGACAACCTAATTTGGCGGCATCAATATTGTTGAATACATAGAGATTCAACTAAGGCTTTGAAGTTCTGAGAATTCAGAGCTCTCTGCTGGAAAGAGAAACTAGTATCATTTTCTTCTTTATTTGATTTGTTTAGAACAGCGGTCTTCAAACTTGGCCCTTTTATGACTTATGGACTTCAACTCCCAGAATTCCTCAGCCAGGCACGCTGGGAGTTGAAGTCCACAAGTCATAAAAGGGCCAAGTTTGAAGACCCCTGGTTTAGAATCTCATGTTTCTTCCTCCATGTTTATGAAAAATAGAGCCAGCGTTCATCAATTCTCATTTTAAAATTCGTAACCTTTCTTCAGTCCCTTAGTTAAGGAGTCCTGCTCTAATGTAATCACCCTCATACTAGGAGGCCTTTTGAGTTTTCTCCCGTCTATGGATTGGCTCTTGGTGTCTATGTGGCAGATCTGCTCCAACAAAAATGATAGGTCTGAGATGAATAATTAAATTCTCTTGGAACATGTCCAACAGGGGACCTCAGGTGTATATTGAACATAAAGTACTCTAATTAAGTGAAAACCCTCAGCACCCATTTTAATACCACCAACCTGCCTGAGGAGGCAATCCTTATATCATCCCAAAGCTCAGATTCAAATTCCTCAAGTTTTCTGTAGTTTCCAGCCAGACTGGAGTCACTGTCTTTGCAAATGTACATGGGCTCTTTAAGTGCAGAGTTAGCAGTAAACAGAAGTAGAACGAAGGCGTCAAACTCGATCGTGTCACCTATTGTGACTTTTTTGCCTTTGCGGAGCCAGAGTGAGCATGACCTGTGCGTGACGCATCCGGCCTGTGGGCTGCCAGTTTGACACCCCTGAACTAAGGAAGCTCCCCAGTCTTTCTAGAACAGACAGGCATTAAAACAACAGTTCTTACATGGAGAGTCAGCTCAGCCTGCAGTTTCTAGCACTGATCTTACCAAAACCTTGTTCTGCCAGGTGCTTAGATAGAGGCAGCTACATCATTAGGTCATTTCTTTGAGGTCAAGACATTTTGTGTGCTTTTACGGGCAGGATACTAAATACTTTCTGCAACCATTTAGGATTCAGCATCTCTTCACTCATTCCATTTCTCCTTCTGCAGATCTCCCAGTCATAGAAGGGTCATCTCATATTGCCCATGTAAAGATCAGTAGCTTTGCTTGCGAAGGAAAACCTGTTGGAAAATGCCCAAACAGCCTGATCAGGAGCATCTTAAATAATGATGGGACACTGACAATGCAAAGGAAAACAGAGTAAAAATGGATTAGACTAGGCTCTTTGTCTTGTTCCCCTGAAAGGGGGGAGGGAGGAGCAAAGTGGAGCATCATATAAAAGGTTCATCATGATGTTGGTGATAAGCACAAAAAGCAAACTGAGGGGAAAAAAAGCAAAGGACGCAGATAGATAAGAAAAGTAGAACATCTGTTAAGTGAGTTTTGCCCTATTTTATGACCTTTCTTGCCACCGTTGTTAAGTGAATCACTGCAGTTGATAAGTTAGTAACACAGTTGTTAAGTGAATCCGGCTTCCGCATTGACTTTGTTTGTCAGAAGGTCGCAAAAGAGGACCCAGCAATGGTCATAAGTATGAACCAGCTGCCAAGCATCTGAATTTGGATCCCCTGATCACGGGGATGCTACAAAGGTTGTGAGTACGAAAAATGGTCATAAGTCACTTTTTTCAATGTCATTGTAAGTTTGAACAGTCATTAAGTGAACTGTTGTAAGTCGAGGACTTACCTGTAATTCCTTCACCAAATCTAAAGGGTAGGGAGATGTCATCCTTAAGAAGCCTCAGAATTATGATACTCGCATTGTGGCTTGAGCTCACAAATCTCAACTCCTTTTACAGGAAAGGTCTTCTACGAGCTCAGCTGTGCCTGGGAGAAAGAAAAAGGCCTTGAGATGAAGAGTGAGAATTAAAACTTGTGCCAAGGTGAAGATTAGGTTGAGGTTGAATTGCATTGTCTAGAGCTGTGGACGCAAATAACATGATTCAGACAGTCTGAATTTTGATGTTTGCCAGACACAGTTCTCTGTGCCGAAAAGTCTCGGATACATTATTGATGGCATCTCCTTTTATTTTGCTTTATTTTCTGTTTGAAGAACCTCTTTGATTATGTTACCAAAGAAGATTTCACATTAAAAAATGTGCAATTAAAAGTAATTTCTGTTTTATCTCAGCATGACTAGTTTATCATAATGTTTGTAATTTGCTAAGCAGTGCCTCTTCTCTATATTCCGGGGCCAGTTGAAACTGTTCAAAATATTTTAGAGATTTTGTGAACTGGCACCGCTGTGTTGTCAATAAACAAATCTGCTTACAAGGTGATCCAGTGTAATGGAATGCCAACTGTGGGGTTTTTTTTTAAATCAGAGTAATTTATGTCCAATGTTTAAAACGCTAAATTACCCTGATTAAAAAATATAGAAAAAGAACTATATCAGTCTTTTGGCAGCTCAAAATCAGGAGTCTAGTTCCACTTTTCAGACTAAGACAATTTATTAAAAGGAAATAAGTTTAAATATGACTTGGTTCTAGAGAAGTAGATAATATAGCAAAAAACACAGTGAAATAAGACAAAGGGGTTTTTTCCCCATAGTAGCAATAGCAATAGCACTTAGACTTACAGTATATACTGCTTCACAGTGCTTTACAGCCCTCTGTAAGCGGTTTACAGAGTCAGCATATTGCCCCCAATAATCTGAGTCCTCATTTTACCGACCTCGGAAGGATGGAAGGCTGAGTCAACCTTGACCCCCTGACACTTGAATTGCCAAACTGGCAGCCAGGAGTCAGCAGAAGCAGCCTGCAGTACTGCATTCTAACCACTGTGCCACCAGGGCTCCTGTATAATACTGTATATGCAATATTAAAATCTTAAAACCATGAGCCAAAATATTGTTCAGCTTCCTCTTTTAATGGCAGCCCACCGCGCTATTCAGAAGTTCATGGAGCATTCTAAGCA
Organism: Azemiops feae; assembly: GCA_023970755.1. Taxonomy (NCBI): domain Eukaryota; kingdom Metazoa; phylum Chordata; class Lepidosauria; order Squamata; family Viperidae; genus Azemiops; species Azemiops feae. Next base: position 289,107 of record JALGBA010000069.1, read on the forward strand.
ATTCTCTAGAAGCCAGGAACCACTTACTGGGGAGGACGGGACGGCTTTGCATGGAAACCAGTATCTCTTCTCAACTGAGAACATTATGGATGAAACTACAATAATATAAGGAGGTGTGACAGATATTTCTTGAGTAAACAGGGCCCTCAAAGAGCATTCCCCTTAGCAGAAGTTCACACCTTTGCACAGTAACTTGACTTAGCCTTGACAATGAGCTTTGTGCACTGAATCTAAAGCAACGTGCAAAATACTTCACCGTCTCTCCATCTCAAGTGCTGCCCATGAGCACAAACCTCTTCTAGCATTTAGGAAGGGCAGAAGAGGTTGAGGAACCCAGAGCAAAGTCAACCAAACTGGTGACTTCATTCTTAAAAAATGAGGTGGATACATTGCATCCTTACACAGTTTGGCTGCAGTTAGAAAATCTAATATATTCATTGGGGGGGGGCTATATTAGTCCATTTTCAAACCAACATACTCAAAATAAAAATGAACAACTCACCATACATAAAGAAAAAAAGGAAGAAAAGCCCAACACAATAATTTAAAATATAGAAAAAACCCCAAAACCTATAATTACAAATATATTCTATGTTCACCTGATGTTATAAACCTTTGAAAGGGGAAACTAAGCTTTCAATATTTACCTAGTCTGCTCAAGAATTTTCTTCCAAAGGAAGAAATAACATTATATTTTCTGATTGACAGGAGTATATATTTTTCTCCAAAATTGCTAGATAACACAGTTCTAAAATCCAATCCACAACATATTAGTGGTTATGTCCTGATTTTTGGCCTCTAGTTTCCACTCACAGTCAATACTCAAAGATGGGTCAAGGTGAAGTCACCATCTAAACCTCACATAGAAAGGAAATGACTTCATTTTTTTCAAAACCCATGAAGAAATTGGGGAATTTCCACTCCCTTTATGAGCATACTGCTCCCTCAAGTATTTAAAATTTGATTTGAGACAACATAGAATAACTATAAATTGATTGATGTAATAGGATGCAAATATTTCCCCCCCAAGGTCCCCTGTCATTCTTGATTACACTTCCAAGCACTATCCTATCACTCCATACTTTTAGGATTTTAGTCATTTTTGCTGACCTTAAACCAATTAATTTTTTTTCCCCTTGAGTGAACCTGTAGTCACAGCATGAACAATTATTTAGCAGCAGGGAACTTGGAACACTTTTTTTTAAAGCTAGTTGGCTAAAATTCTACTTAAGAACTAAAATACAGCAATCTTATTGAAGAAGACAGTCTCTGCTACCTTTCATCTTCAGAGAGTAAAGATGGACTTCCGGTTTGACGTCGCACTGTGACAGGTGCAGGAAGATGGGGCTCTGTCTTCCGCGTTCGATTTTGTCCCGCTGGGGACCCTAAAAAGGGTTGAAAGTCACCCCGAAGAGGTGACAGAGAAGGAGGGGGACCCTCATTGATCACGGGAGGGTGGCAGCCTTACGTTTGATCCGAGGAAGCCCTCCAAACAGGCGGGGGAAAGACTGCCTACATTCGTGTGGCCAATCAGAAGCTGCTGACAAATGAAGAAAATAAGCATTAACCAGCAACTTTCGAGCAACATGGATGGAACTGGGTGAGACCCTATCCTCTCTTTATGACTTTAAGACTTTTTCCTGGGGAAAAACTGCCCAAAGCAAAGAATCCTCTCCGATGAGAGAGGGAAGGGGAATTTCCACTCCATTCCCTCAGGAAAAGAAAAGCAGCGAATTAATTGCTTGCCTTGGGGGAAAATAGAGAAAATTACAAGGTTAATTTGGAAACAATACACATATATAACTTTGAAATTTGGGGACTAAAAGTGCTTTTGAGATTTTTTTTTTTTTAAAGAGACTTAAAAAGCTTGTAATATAAGTTTGGATGTAAAATGCTGGAAGATGGCGTCAATGACATCTAGTGGTGAACTACAGCACTACAATTTATTATGCCTAAAGGAAATTTGGTTGGAAGCCCAACTCAGATAAGACTCTTGTTGTTTTCAGAAACTTTCACTTTTGAAGACTGCAGCTGGGAAAAGGAGAAAAAAACCCTCTTGGGCTGCTTATCTGTGTGACAGAGACAATAAACTATTTTGAAACTGGCCTGCCTGGACTATGAGTATAAATACTAACTGACTTTTAGAGCTATGTCATGGAGCTATTTCCCTATAGAAGAAACATGCATTATTGATTGAGATGATGGAATACTTTGGACTATAAACCTTTGATTGATGAACAATTTTTAATTGCTCTTCTCTCTCTGGAGAGAAAAGATGTGTTTTTCATTGGACAGAAAAATTTGAAAAATTTGAACTTTACTTATATTTGCTGAGGGGATACTTAAGGACGGACCGATACTCCGGCTGGATAATTAGGAGTTAAATGACAATTGACTGAAACTTTTAAAATCCCTAAATAGATTGGACTATAAAGACTAGATACAAAAATAAAATGGATGATCCATATTTAGCTTCAAATGGTAAAAGAAACCATCCCTAACACCTATCCCCAAAGTCCCCAGCTTGACATACCAACAAGAAAATGTTGATGAATTTCAGAAAGAAATTCTTTCTATTTTAAAATCAATACAAGAGACAATTGCCTTAGCTCATGATGAGACTAAAAATAACACAAAGGAGATAAAAGAACAATTCTTTAATCTAAATCTATAAACTCAGAAAATGACTACAAAGAAGGAACTAGCAACCCAGAAAATAGAAGGAAAATCAGAGGAAGCAGATCCAAAGATGGAGGACCTAAAGAAGGAACTAACAGACAGACTCAGACAAATGAAGAATTAGAAGATGTAGCGATAATATCGGAAATGTAAAAAATATCTTACCTGTCAAGATCTTAGAACACACTTGAGGATAAGAAAGAAGAGCTGATTGAATGGAAGATAGAGCTGTTAGGAGAATTGTGGGAAATTGGAGAAGGAGGGAGGCTGTTTAATGAATATCAATGGGCTCAGCATCCTTCCAAAAATACTTTAATCAAATTGTCTTTCTTAGTCCAAGCAATATACACAAAAATAGAGGAAGAATTACTTGATGATTCAAATGTATTGACTTGGAAAGTTAGTTGGCGAAGGAAGAGTAAGACTGAAGAAAATAGAGGTTTTGACCCATTAGATGGCATATTATACTATTAATCAGATGTTTGAACATGGCTGACAATAGATAATTGTTAGAAATAGAAGTATTATTATAACTAGAAAAATAGGATTTATAACCAGAATATTATATTTTGGTATGAGAAGCAAAATATAAAAATGCTAAGAGGGTTTGAATAAGGGAAGCTTTTGGTTACCCAAATATAACTTATTATGAGAAATTACAAGTGATAGAGACATTTTGAACACTGATGGGAAATTAAAATTTTAAAAAGCGGGAAAAACAGGATATCAATTGAACAAATGGATATTAAGTGCAAATGCAATGAAGATATATTTTGGTTAGAAAATATATTTTAAACCGACATTATTGATATTATTAGGAAAATGTAACAAAGATGTTGATGTTCAATTGTATATGTATTAACAACAGTAAGAATTGTATTTACCTAATGTGGGAAAATGCGTACTACCGGAAGAAGAGAGGAAGCATTGGATGATGTAATATTGGGCCTAGATTGAAGAAGTTAATATGTACCACTGAATTACTAATGGACCCAGGGCAACACGTTGTTAATTAAGTACTTAAGTATGATTGTAAAACTAGAAAATTAACAAAATATTTATTAAAAAAGAGAGAGAGAGAGAGAGAGAGTAAAGATGGCAAGACTTCAGAGAGGATGGTTAAAGTCTGTGGAACGATTAAGGAACATATTAAGCCAATTATCTCCTGCTCTTCTGTATTATTCAGGTGAGTTTTGTTGGCTGAGCTCAGGCTTTTGTTGTCTTCCGGCAGACAAATATACTGGATCAGTGAATGCTGCTGCCTAAATCAGTGAGTTAACTGTAATCTCTGGGGGGGGGGAGTCAGTTTTCTTGTCATTGGAAAAGATACGATTGGCTTCCCTAAAGTGCATGTTGGACCATATTAGAGAAGGTCATCAATCTATGCCAAACCCTTAGGTGTGCACACACAAGTGTTCAGTTATACTAGTCTATGAAATGGCGTCATTTTCTTATTTAGAGCACCTGTGATAGAGAAAACAAAGGGATGACTTCCAATTATATTCCAGCTCTATTTCCCATTCTGTATTAATATTCCAAATGAATTATAGGTATCGTCTATGTGTATGTTCAAAGCTTACAGAGATAATTGTGGATAGATTTATTTCATTTATAATATATATTAGTTCCTTCCACGCAGAACAATAGGGCCATCCTTCTCTCAGGATTGCATTTCACAAGGCCCAATACAGAAGAAATGGGGACTGAAAAAAGGTGGAAAGAAGCAAACATGCCTCCAATTTCTTAAAATAACGAGCATAGAAGGTCAAACAAGGAAACAGAAATCTTTTCACTCATTTCTAGGTATAGGATGAACACACTATTCAGTAAATAGCTTAATATGCTAATGTCGAATGCATTAATTAATCAATTTTTATTTTTCTCCCCCAAGACATAACACTCTAATTTTCTTTTTCTTTTTTTTAGCAACCCTCATTCATTCCTTTGCCTTCATATTCACCAGCACAATCAGAAAAAGGATGAGTTTAACTGTGATTATATAAAATATCCCTTTCTCTATGCTTCACTCCATCCAGGGGAAATGAACCGAGGCTCACAAAAGCTTGTGCAATGTGATGCTTTTTCATGGGTCACAAAACACTTAAGTAGGGTCTGCTATATATCTTTAAAACAGGGCAATTTTAAGTGTGACCAGGGATTTCTCCCTATTTGCAAAGCTAGAAAGACATGCAGATATGTCTTTACCAGATGTTCTAGCTGGGCGAGACCGGCAGCATACAAGTCCAATAAATAAATAAAAAAGGGGGAAGGACCTATATGGCACATTCCCATATTGGATTGCCCTTATGTTATGTATATTTCTAATCCGGCCAGTGACATCCAGTTTAACATCCAGTTAAAACAGGGGAGAGAAAAGAAGCACCAAAATGTTGTCCAGGGCCTTTTCAGGAAGCAATGCATGAAATTACTCTAGGCGCCACAAGTGGACAGAGCTTTGTTTTAGAATGCGCTTCACCAAGACTTTTCCCACTAAGTTGGGATTCTCCACCAATTTCCATCTGGTGATCCATTTATTTCCATGGAGGGAAAAAAACGACACAAGTTGTATTGAGAAGAATGGGTGATGGAGGGATGGAGTTCTAAGCATGTTTTTCTTCAGAGTCTCCCAGAGACTTGAGAAGTCGCTGTGTCACATGGTTGGGCATCTTTACAGAAAAGGAACTAGTCCATAGGTGAAATTTTAATACAGTTCATGTCTCAGTGAGTCCCACCCAGCCCAGTCCTTCTATTTACATCAGGCTTTTCAAATTGATGTACAGGTAGTCCTCACCTTACAACAGTTCATTCAGTGACCGTTTGAAATTAAATAACACTGGGGAAAAAGTGACTTATGACCATTTTTCTCACATACGACAGTTGCAGCATCCCCATGGTCACATGATCAGAATTCAGACCCTTGGCAACTGGTTTATATTTATGACGGTTGCAGGGTCCTGGGGTCATATTGCCACCTTTTTGCGACCTTCAGACAAGCAAACTCAATGGGGAAGCCAGATTCATTTAACCACTGTGTATTAACTAAACAACTGTACTGATTCATTTAACAACTGAGGCAAGAAAGGTTATAAAATGGGGCAAAACTCTCTTAACTGTCTCACATAGCAACAAAAATTTTGAGCTCAGTTGTGGTTGTAAGCCGAGGACTACCTGTATTGCAATTCTTGCTTACCTTTGGCAGAGAGTAGGATTCGTGTTGTTTGAAAATGGTTGTTTTATTGCTGATTTTTGTTCAATATGGATGTCTGAACATGCGCATGTATACATTAAATTATGCATCAATTTCTAATAGGCAGTCACATGACAAAGGTTGAAGAGGAAGCCCTGTAAAGAAGGGTTGTCTTCTTCCTAATTATAGGAAGATTTTGAAGTAGACTTCAGCTCCATATTGGTTGACTGACTTGAATTGTGGAGGCTAAGAGTATAAATAAATTGAATCATTTGGCATCATCCAGTGTCTTACGTCTGCTTCTTATTCAGCTTCACATTCCTGAGTACAAAATGATTGATCTGCTTGTGCCTATAAGGACTCATCTCTACACCGTCCAAGTTTTCTGAACAAAGGCTGATGGATTTATTTTTGCAGCTCATTCAGGAAGCTTTATTACCCCTATTCAAAGTGCTGTGATTAAGGTCACAACACTTCACTAGCTTGCTAGAATTGTGGGTCTTTTCTCCAGGAGAGATAAAGCAAAAGCCTATTACTCTTTGAGAGAGACTCATAAGCCCAATCGTGCAAATATGGAGATCCAGCAATAATTTTTGGTCTTGGGTTTCAGAGGCTGGCTTCATATTCCAGATCAACTATGCAGCTCAATGAGTAACCTTGGACAATTGACTCTCCCTTCAATTTTAGGTCTAAAGATAAAAAGGGACAGCAGGATTCAAATAAGAAAGAAAGCAGGAGATTTCAGTGAATTTAAAACTGCAAATTCAAGCTGGAAAGTGACGTGGATATCACTGAACAGTTTAATGGAGGTTAATTGCTGAGTTGTGAAGGGCAAGGATTCTTCTCTGCCTAGTCTTTATTTGAAATGTCTTCTTTTAGCTCCAGTCTTCTTCTCAAGCTCTTTCTAGCTATAGCTGTCCATTCTTTATCCTTGGTCTCCTGGCTTTGCTCCCTTCCTCCTTCACCTTCCTGCATATTATGACTACTACTACAAATTACTACATACTACTAGTAGTAGTACTACTACAGATACATTAAATCACAATTCCCAGAATTCATGGCCATTCAAAATCAGTCAGAAGTGATCTAATGGAAGAAATCTTATTCTTATTCTTCTCCTTCTCCTTCTCCTTCCTTCTTCCTTCTTCCCTCTGCAGATCAAAGGAGCTCAGTCAGTGCCTGTGCAGAAATTTTTTAGATCACAACAACTCAGCTAAAAAGAAATCAGGAATCTCCGCCCAGTTTTGGCAACAGTTCCTCATTCAGTCAATTTTTGGTAAAAGTTTCATCACCCCTGTCCCAAAATCCTACAGTGCAGCAATAGCTAAATCAGGCATTATTTATGGCCTTTAAATGAGGTTTTAAATTGACTGGTATTATAAAACAGTCCATAAAGAGGCAACTTTTCCATTTGGTACACATCATGTACATCGATGCTTATATGGAATATGTTATTTTCAGTGATTAAACCATTTTTTCCCCTAAAAATGATAGCAATACAAGCCCATTATCACCAAGTTCTCCATGGCCAAAATTTCCAAGTGTGTCCTCCCATCCTTGTTGATCTGCTCTGGCACAAGCATTCAGGGCTTCTGCAGTAATGATCATATCTGGTAGAGAATCCAGTGTGACTTGAAGCTGGGAGCAGAATCCATCCTTTGTTTTATTCACATTCGGTTCTGTTGGTGCATAGACAGCAACTGATGTATATTTGAATAATACCTAACCATGTGAGAATAGCAAACTGTCTCAAAGTAAGTTGAAAAGTCACAATAGCACTAAGTACTTTTTGATCTCTATAAAACCAATACCTTTTGTATGCTGATCACCCACTGAACAGTATAGCATTATCCATTTTTCACTGCTTGGATCACCAATTCACCTGTTGCCTGAAACAGACACAGTTCAGATAATGCAGTTATTCCATAACTTATGCATAATGAACAATATTGTAGACAACATGCAATTCAAAACAGACATTTCAGGCAGCCATTGTCGGTTATTTCTTGGGGCTAAGGATTTTCTCTTGTTGTTTTGACCCGTAGTTAATGTTTCAATAGCATCCTGGTTTCAATGATCCAATAGCACCAATGCATTGGCTAAACCTGGATGCTCTAGTCTTTTTCGCAAACATTTATTTCCCTTGCTCGTGTAGGTTCATGACCCATTTTATGATCACTTGGCAGGGGATATATTGCAAAGTGCAGACAAGAGACAATGCTGCTCCAATTGAAGAGACCCATCCCCGAAGGAAAACTCTCGCACAATAGAGTCTCGACTGGCTGACCCTATCTTGGGATAGCAACTCCAAATGGATCTATCCAACCACTATACAGTGCTTCCAGAAGTCAGAAAATATTGAGGAAGCTGCAAATTAGTTTGCTACAACTATAAGCAAGTCCACCAAATTTCCTTCTCCTGCTTCCTGTGAACACATTCAGGTCTGAATATCAGATGAATGTTTGGATATGATTGACTGATGGAACACATGCTAATTTGTTAATGCAACCCAATACCAATAATTTCACCAAGCCATTTTCCATCAGCTGAAATTGGAACAAAGTCAGTACTGGGATAATATTGCTGCCGAAAAGTCACAATATTAATTTTAAATTACTCAGTCTTAAAGAGGCAGTTCAAACCCCAAAGTGATTTAAAAGATTAGGGTTGGTCAGTCCATGAAGTCTACATTTACAGGTTAGAGCACAATGGAACCCCTGACTCCCAGTAGATCATAAGTAGTTGCAGAAACAACTTTTTCCACTGCCCTGCTCACGAAATTAACTGTCTGAAGTATATGTGGGCAATCTCTAGATCACTCTTTCTTCCAGAGAGAATTATGGCAGTCTGGATCTTGGATCCAAATGCCCCTCAATCTGCATGGAATGGGAAGAATGTTCACACTAGGAGATTTCAAGAGACTGGACTGCCATCTGTCAGAAATGGTGTAGTAGGGTTCCCTGCTTGGGCAATGGATTGGACTAGATGACCTACAAGGTCCCTTCCAACTCTGTTATTCTATTCTATTCTAGAATTCACCATCTCTTTGTGATTAGCCCAAAGTCACCCAGCCGGCTTTCATGCCTAAGGTGGAACTCGAACTAGCTTGCCTTGTTACACCAGAAGCCACACAACCTAGATTCTAAGAAAAGCTCAGATTTAACACTCACAAACTACCCATGTGTAGATTGTAAATCTTACTAACACATTAAGAATATCCTTCCTTCTTGCAACAATTTAAATAGAAATGTGCTTTATTTAGGAAATTTAAACTTCTAAATCAATTAGGTGTCTAAGATGAAATCCTGCATGCAAAATAGAGACTAAAAGAAGACACTCAAGATTTCCTTAGGCAGTCTTCCATGTATTATAGATACAAATTCAGAAATATTGCTGCAATTGAAATAATAATAATAATAATAATAATGATGATGATAATAATGATGATGATGATGATGATGATGATGATGATAATAATAATAATAATAATAATAATAATAATAATAATAATAATAATAATAATAATAATAATAATAATAAATAATAATAATAATAATAATAATAATAATAATAATAATGTTGGAAGGGACCTTGGAGGTCATCTAGTCCAACCCCCTGCTCAGGCAGGAAACCCTATACCATTTCGGACAAATGGCTGTTCAGTCTCTTCTTAAAAACTTCCAGTGTTGGAGCATTCACCGCTTCTGGAGGCAGGTTGTTCCACTGGTTAATTGTTCTAACTGTCAGGAAGTTTCTCCTTAGTTCTAGGTTGCTTCTCTCCTTGATTAGTTTCCATCCGTTGCTTCTTGTTCTACCTTCAGGCGCCTTGGAAAATAGCTTCACTCCCTCTTCTTTGTGGCAGCCCCTGAGATATTGGAAGACTGCTATCATATCTCCCCTCGTCCTTCTCTTCATTAAACTAGACATACCCAATTCCAGCAGCCGTTCCTTACATGCTTTAGCCTCCAGTCCCCTAATGATCTTTGTTGCTCTTCTCTGTACTCTTTCTAGAGTCTCAACGTCTTTTTTACATCGTGGTGACCAAAACTGGATGCAGTATTCCAAGTGTGGCCTTGGCATTGTAAAGTGGTATTAATACTTCACGTGATCTTGATTCTATCCTTCTGTTAATGCAGCCCAGCAGTGTGTTGGCTTTTTTGGCAGCTGCAGCACACTGCTGGCTCATATTTAAGTGATTGTCCACTAGAACTCCGAGATCCCTCTCACAGTTACTACTATTGAGCAAGATACCCCCTATCTTGTCTACCTGCTACTATTGAGCAAGATACCCCCTATCTTGTCTACCTGTACATTTGTTTTTTCTTGCCTAAATGTAGAACCTTACTTTTTTCACTTTTTTCAATAAAAACCAATATAGCTCACAACATGGATGTGTTCAGAGGACCTGTGCTTCTGTGTTGCCTAGTTTGCCTACCAAGCTTTGGAACAACTTCAGACCCACTAATTATCTCTAAACTGGAGCTGAACTGCCTTTCAAAAAGAAGATTCCTTCAAATAAATATATATATATATATGACAGCCTTTCAGGCAGAGGGTTGGCCATCAGTGATGTGCATTTGTTAAGAAATTAAATATGAAAAGTATAACAGATACACTAGCATTCTAAATTCTCCTGGCATTTGCTTCTTGTATCAAGTGTTCATACATATTCTCACCATAAGGAAAAATACATTTGCATGCATGGGTATGCTCTTGAATATTGTAACAGTGCCCATCTGCCATATTTCTCCATTAAAAAAACCCACAATCCATTTACGATACAAGATGATTTTTTTTTTAGTCAAGTTAGAAATTCTTTGAGGAGCCAAAAGGGGTTAGAAAAGGGAATTGCCCTTGTGTATAATACAAAATTTAGCAAGCTTTGTAGTAAAACAACACCTGACAAGCCAATCAGACTAGAAGACCTTCAAGGTCCCTTCCAACTCTGTTATTCTGACCCAATGTAGTCCTGTGTGTGGAAGCAAGGTTTTTCAAATCACTTTGAATTATTTTGTATTTATTTCCCTGTTTCCAGTCTCTGACTCTTGTAATGAAATCTCATAGATTGACATTTCTGTGAAATCATTATATTCAATGAAATTATATTTAATGTGCAAATACTCTACATTTTATTAGACTCTTGCTTAAAACATCTGCCTGTTAAAACTTTTCCTAAGATGAAACTCCAGCAAGTTAGCTAAATCCTTCAGTAGAATTGTGTTACACTAGGCTATCAGGTGGCTCAGGAGAGATAGAAAAGGATCTGGGGTAAGCCTGGACAAGGAAAACTTGCTTATATGTTTCTTATATGCTTTAGAAATTTGACTGAGCCATAAATAGGACAATGGGTAGTATTTTATCCAGAGATGTTTAATTGGATAAAATCAGTTTACAAACAGGGTGAGCAACATTGCAGATGAACTCACTAACAAGGCAGTATTAATTTGTTTGAAGAAAACTTTTTGCTTATGTACACATAAACTCTCTTCTGACATTCATGCAAGTAGTTATTTTGCCCTGGATAATATGAATCTTTCCAGGCAGACGTTTCACAGAGCTGACTTTTCTTTGAAAGGCAGCCTCTTTGAAAACCCATCATATAAAGAGTGTGCCCAAATATCAATTTCTGAACATAATGGATGGAGGCATTATGATGGAATACTTTTTAAGAGCTTTTCAGCACCCAAGTCTTAAGCTGTTTGGCTCCCATGCACAGATTGTCTGGAAGATTAATGAAGTTGGCTTACCCTTTCTGGATTTCAACCCCTTTCATCCATTTTGGCCAGAGTGATGGCCTGATGCATTTATCATGGCCCTTGACTGGTAGATTCCCCTGCTTCTTTACCCCTCCCGCCTATGCCAGGAAAACAAGCACCAATCACTTTCCTTTCCCCAAGTAGATTTTGGAGAATTGATAGAGCTTTAATATGAGCCCTCCTCCATTGACTCCCACCTCTTGTACTTGACACCTTCCTGTCAGGTGAAAAAAAGAAAACAAAACAGGGCTGTTTTACAATTTTTCCAGATGGTGGCCATATATCTTGAAAATGGGTTAGAAGTAATCTTACCTCTGTGAAAAACACATCTGGTGGCTTGCGGCAAAGCAAGATTTTTCTCAGCCTACTCTATCTTTCAATTCCTTCTCTGCGGTTGTTAGTAATAGTCTACATTACAGGATTGGGGAAGATTTTATTAAGAACTTAAGCAGCCATTCTAGGTTCTGCCAAATGCTTATCTCATCTGGTATTCTGGGAGACTTGTAAGAAGAACAACACAGAAACTTTTCCAGCTCTTATTGCTGAATTACATTTGAAAACACACTGCCCCTGATACTGAAAATAATGTAGGCAATTACAAATTGTAGTCAGTATCACTAGTACCATACATTTACTATGTGGTTCAAACGCATTCAATATATGCATTCATGTTAAGCTTTCCTAAGTTTAGTAACACAAGGGGAAAAAACTACAAGCTACATTCCAGCCATATATAGTGTGGATATATTTTTAAGATGTAATGGCTGGATCTCATTGTAAAAATTCTGCACAAAAATGAGGTTAGAGCAGGGTCAGATCAGATGCAGAAATTAATTTTGCATGACCTCAACTCATTTTCACAGCAAAGCAGTTGGAAGACCATCTGTGCTGTTTTGGTAAGTAGGAGAAAAGAATGGTATACCAGAAACTCACATTTTGTTTTATTCCTAACAGTGTGCCTATGTGCTTTCAGCACTGAGGATTCAGCTTTAAAACTTTTATCACTACTTCAGTAGTGCAACTGTGGAGATGTCATTTTAGATCATGAAAGTACACCATCAAGAAATCATTCCATGCATTAAAAGGTCTAGAGATACTGCCAAAATTTCACAAGATCAGCCTGAGATACAGCTGATGAAATGCATTGATGGGGATGGAAGAGAAAATCACGAGACTTCTCAGTAAGGCTACGATAAGGCTCCTTATCATCACCATCACTAGTCATCACTTGTAGCAGATATTTTAGACTATAGGATAGAAAGGTAGAAGTACCAAATCACTTCTTCTGGAAGCCACCTAGAAGTCACACTCTAGTTCTCTCCTGCTTTCAGGGTGCAGCTTGATAATTCCTGCTAGCAACTATCTTCCCAGAAATACCTGATTTGTCACCTACCCCTTTATATCACGCAGCATCCTAGCCTATCTACTGTATAGGAATGGTGTCTAGAGGATTCAGAACTTCCTTTCCCCATTGGGAAATACATCAAGCTCACAAGAGGTGAATAAAATCAAATTTCATTTTAAAAAAATACAATAGAACATACAATCCTTCTTTTAATTTTAAATATTAAATGCTAATATTCTGGAATGGAGTTAAATAGTAGAGTACTGTGGGACACATCACGCTTTAGCAACTGCAAATGAGTTAAACAAAGCAAAACAAAAATTCAAAAGAAAATATAATGTTCTGGACAGATCTCAAACATGGTGCGGTTATCTTACAAATGGACTTTTTTGTAGTCAAATCTCTGAGAGGATACTGGACACATTTGAACTTAATATCAAAGATTACAAAAAAAAATCCTAGTATGGAAAAGATGTATATTTGAACACAGTCTAAGATATGAAGTCAAGGCTGAAATTGTGCACTTAGTTCTATAACTTACTTAGTGAGTTATAGATAATTAGATTTTAGCACAGCACAGAAAACAAGCCTCACTCAAATTCCATGCTAAACATTTTATTTAAAATACCAGTTGTCTGAAACAAAATTTCCTCTATTACCTGGATTTGCATTTTCTTTTCCTCATATTGCAAAATTTAATCAGGGATCATGGAAATGAAGGCAATCCTATTCCATCTTCATTCCACAGACATCAATGCGGTTCTCTCTTTGCTCTAAATCAACAAACCTTTTTTTATCTCCAGCAGAAGGGCTTGGGATATTAGACTCCATTCATGGGCCACATTGTCTCTACCTTGTGGGGACATGGTTGATAAATCTGATACAAGAGATTTTCAGGCAAGCTATATTCACAGCACTACTGAATAAAAGAAAGGTAAACAGCAAGAAAGAAGGAACAGCATTTATTTATGTTAAGACACCCATAAGAATTGGAAGAAGATATCCAAGAAGTGTCCACATTTTGATATTAGAATATCTATCTTTTTTTGGGAGGGAATCCTAATGTGAAAATTGTTCTCACACAATCAGTGAAAAACAACCTGATAGCAAATGCGATGGTTACTAAAACAGATGGACAAAATCTGCACAAAGGAGTGAGCCAATAAATCAGCCAAATTTTAGATCATTCATAGATAAAATGTCAAAAATCAAATGTACAATAAAACTAAAATGTTAAAAAGAGAGATGCATCACTAATTGCCTTCTGACATAGAAACAATCTATCACAACTTAATCATTCCCTTAGAGTGATCGTGACTGAACAGTATTTTTTGATATTTCTAAGAATTTATCAGCTAATAGGAGAATGTATCCACTTCCATAGTAGATTGGATTAATTTCTAAGGAGGCATTATATTAGTTCAGAGTGCCATGAATAGTGACGTACTATAGGCAGCTCGACATAACTTGTGAGGTTGATTCAACAACACCTGCATGCAGGGATTCATTTGGCTGTAGAAGGGAAAGTTAGTATTGATCCCTTTCAGAACCATTGATGAAAAAGCTTTAAACCTGACAAAAGTAAATGCTGTTCTGTGAAAAATAGACAGAATGTTATAAAACTGCTTAGGAATAGAAAAAGGCCTGTTCCAAAGGCAGATATTACAATATATGCAACATACAACTTATAATTGGAAAGAGAGGGCCATGTAGTTTATTACATAGGGTGGGGAGAAAAACTAAATGCAAGAGGATTTCAGCATTTCTTGTGTGTCTGTGTGTCTGTGTGTGTACGTGTACATGTATGTATATGTGCACTGTACATGTACATGCACGTGTACATATACATGTACACTCATGTGTACATATACGTGTACATATACATGTACATGCATGTGTACATATACGTGTACATGTATATGTATATACATATGTATATATATAGATTCCTACTTTCTTCACTAAATATTATTTATCTATATTTCTTGGATTTGCTCTGGGCTTGTCTAAGTAGTTCAATCCCGCCTGTAGGTGAAGCCTAATTCAGTTGTAGAGTTCATTGTATCTGTCCAATACTAAGCAAGGAAATATGAAAAAAATGTATTATTTAAATGTATTATTTAATCATAAATTTTATGTTTTTAATTTAAATTTAATGATTCGATTTAGAGTACAGTGAAGAAAATATAAAAACAAAAGCATACGATCTTATTTGATTTAATTATCTGGAATCTGGAAGCAGTTAGGAGACAATAATTGGGCCTTGGTTGTACATAATTAAAAGTTTAAATCAGGTGAGATAAAATTCATATTTATTGTAATATTTATGTCTTCTCTTTTCTCCTTCTTTTTCATTAGAACAGTTTTTCAACAATTTGATAACATATGAAAATATTCAAAGCCTTTCCTATTTTCCAAAATTTTGTCACTGCCTGGCTGCAATCAACAACGAAAAACCCTATCAATGCTTTGTGCATTAGAATTGGGCTCTCCAAAGTGGTTAATATCAATCCCCAAAGCTCAAAGGGAGCATCCATTGTTGTTATTAGTAATAAAGTAATATTATTGAATTATTTTCCTGTAAGAGAAGCTGGGGAGTCAATGAACAATCTGAAATCTCATGAAGGGGTCAATTAGCTGAAGAGTTTGGGGATCCTTGTTCTAGAAAGTCATTTGAGTTATCAAAACAACTTAATAAGGCCAATTTAGGGTCCAATATAATAGCTTAAGTAATTTGTCCTATTTTAATACAAATATTAAACATGAATTATGAATTATTTGGAAGAAATATAAGAAGCAAGTAGAGCCATTATTCTGCTTCTATTTTACCAAGCCATGATCATTTCAGTTTTAGTCACTCTTTCCTTTTCTGAAGTAATTAATAAATGGTTTGAAATTAAATTAAAATCAATTGTTTAAATTTTTTTTTAGGAATATAGACCTCTAGACATTTGAATGTTTCTAAGGATGTTAATTCCTGACAATTCTTATTATGTTTCATATCGTCATAGGGATATTACACATAGGAATTATGACTCAGGAAAAAAACATTGTTAAGCCTGATAATTTGCCAAAAAATGCAAAAATGTATATAATTCTAGAGAGTGCCTTAAGGGGATTTGATGCAATCAGAACAATGTCCTCAGCATAAAATATTATTTTATACTTTGCATTAATTTCTCAACCATGTGTATCTAGACATTCTTGTTTTTCCTTTGCTAAGGGTTCTAGTAAGACAGAAAATAATAGGAAGGAGAGTGAGCATCCTTCTTTAGGGTCTCTTTATAACAAAATGTTGGGGAATCTATTACATTAACTCCAGCGCATTAGTATTTTGATACAGGTTTTTAATTATTCTGGAAAATTGATCTGTAACATTCATATATTTTAAGACAGAAAAAATAAAATAGCCAAACGAAGCTGCCAACTGCCTAATGGTAATAATGATAATTGCTTTCCTTGACTGTGAGCCCAATAAGTTGCAATAAGAATTTTCTGCATTGAAGGTGCTATTAATTAATTTGTTTGGTCTTCAGGAATACGGGTTAAAAAAAGCAACAGCCTGTTTCATAACATGCTTGTAAACATTTCCAATGTCATTGTTAAATAACAACAGAAGCCACAGTTGGTGCAGAGTGCAGCAAGGGCGGGCAGCTTTGGAGGCCCCCAAGAATGGCCCCTGTAACATCACTGCTCCAAGACCTGCGTTGATTGCCAGTCTGCTTTCAGGTGCAATTCAAAGTGTTGGTGACACCTTTAAAGCCTTTCATGGCATGGGTCCAGATTACTTGAGGGAGTGTCTCATCCCATTGGGATTGGCCCATCCCACTCGTGCCAGCAGAAGAGGCACGCTGCGGGTCCCATCACCCCGATTATTCCAGTTGGACGGGTCCAGGAAGAGAGCCTTCTCTGCTGTTGCTGTGGAACATCTTGCTCTCTGATGTGAGGTTGGCCCCAACCCTCCTATCTTTTTGTAAGGGTCTAAAGACCTGGCTCTGGAAGTTGGCTTGGGGCTCCAGTGGGGGAACAGCACAATGGAGGTGGTTGATTGAGTAATAACAGATCCCATCTCCCCCCCCCCCACACACACACACACACTGTCCCCACTCTCGCCATGTGCTCTTAGATTTTAATGTCTGATTTTATTTATTTATGTTTAACTGTATATGTAACCGTAAGCTGCCCAGAGTTATGGTCAATAAATTTTATAAATAAATAATAAATAAATAATGCTATTGGTCTATAAGAGCTATTTTTTTATAGGTTTAACTAAGACATTTGGGACTCTTTCCATGAATCTGGGATTTGTTTACCATTTATTAAATATGGTACATAAATGGATCGAGATAGATTTTCTAATTTCTTGTAAAATAATCCTGTAAGTCCACCTGTTCCATGGGGTTTTCCTGGTTTTATAACCTTAGTAACCATTTTAACTGTAAGCAACTTGCCAACATAATGTTTTTCAAAGAGCATTTTCAATTTATTTTGTCCCAATAGTTTTTACTTTCTAGGGAGACTGCATTCTTTTGCTTTAATGTACAGAATATACATTTTCATAATAAACCTTATAATTTTTCCATTATTTTTTTTTAGAATAGTATATAAATTTCCAGTCTGGAAATTTCATTTGACAGATATGATTTCTAATTTTTTTTTACTAATTCATAATAAAATTAGCACTTTTGTCGCTAAATTCATAAAGCTTTGATTTAAATATTGGACATAAGATAATGTTTTATCCATATTTAAGTACTAAAGTTCTGCTGTTTTGGAATTCAGTTTGTGATAGAGTTTAATACTCCTGGTATGTTACATGCAATTTATTTGATGATTATTGAGAATCTAATAAGAGAGGAGACATTGCATACCTGATTATTTCTGTATTTAATTAATAATAGCCAAAGACAAAAATTGAGTTCAGCAGAAGGACAGGTTGGTAATGCAATGTTTTAATAGCCTCCATAGAAATCATATGGACTTCAAAATCCCCAAGTTTGGATGGCTAGATTCCAGTATTTTTTGTAAACATAACCCCAGTGTAATTGTGTGTTTGTAGCATAATCTGATTAATAATCTCCATTAGACTGAAGGCAGGGACTGAGAAATTAGGAATTTATGAAACTGCCTTATAGCATGTTAGAACACTGGCTCACCAATAGTTTTGACTATATATAAAGTATATCAGCTTTAGCCTTTTTATTACTGAGCTATGCTGACTGAAATTCTTTTTTTATGTCCCTTGTCCCAAAATCTTCATATATCCATCCAAGAAATAGCCATCCCACATCAGGAAGGAAGGAAGGAAGGAAGGAAGGAAGGAAGGAAGGAAGGAAGGAAGGAAGGAAGGAAGGAAGGAAGGAAGGAAGGAAGGAAGGAAGGAAGGAAGGAAGGAAGGAAGGAAGGAAGGAAACATATATGATCTGTATTTTCTTTCTTGGCACCAGAAAACCTGGCTCTCGATCATGTCAAGGAATTCCAAATCAGTCCTCCATTACCTTGTTAATATTATATTTCTTAATCATCTCTGCATATTTGCCTGGATCAGGGGTAGGCAACCTTGGCTCTTTTATGACTCGTGGACTTCAACTCCCAGAATTCCTGAGCCAGCATGGCTCAGCATGGAAACCTCTCCATTTCTCCTCAGCATGGCTGGCTCAGGAATTCTGGGAGTTGAAGTCCACGAGTCATAAAAGAGCCAAGGTTGCCTAGCCCTGGCCTGGATAGTTGGAGAAGCCGAACTAGAAACTGAATATCCAAGTCTGCTTTTATCCACTGATTTATTGCACTGGGCTATCTCTTCCAACAGAAGCAAGTGGCTCTGCTGATAAGGCTGCTTACAAGACAAAGACCTTTGCAAAGAGAAAGTTGCATTGCCCCTTTAGTACATGCGATCATACCAAAGTCCTATCATGAGCTGACAGTGTAAGCCATGCCCTCACCAAAATCTATGGGAACTTGACAGGGAGGAGAAGATGAGTCAAGTAATCAAAAGACATCTCTTTTCAGTTGTCACTGAGCAGTGACACAAGGGGGAACAGGGGAGTGAAGCACATTGTCCCCGGTGCCTTGGCTGGAGAATAGGAGAATTCCCATTAGGGAAGAGATAAAAGTCAGCGGAGCTTCAGATTCAGGAAGCCCATCTCCATTTCTTTTGATTAGTGTTTTTAATATCCTCTGCCCCCAGTACTATCAAGATCTTAGCCAGACGGGGATGTACTGGGTTTGTTAACAGATGGTCAGTGATATAAGATCTGCTCCTAATCATCCCTGTGGAGTTAAGGCCTGTCTCTGTTACACAAAGGACTCTCTTCTGCTAAAGGATCTCAGCTGGGTCGCTTCATTCTTTTGTCTATTGCATCACATAATGCGTAGTATTAATACTGCATTTTTTCAAGTGTTCGGAACATGCTGCAGGATGTATTATTCATTAAGCCTTATGTAGATCAGGAAGGGAAGCCAATATTAATGTCTCCACATTCCAGAGAGAAGGGAGAGGCTGTGAAAATAGGGCAGCAAAATAGCTTCAACCAGCATGATGGAATGGAAGCACTTTGGAGATCATTATACTTGACACTTAAGGCCCCACCCCACCCCTACCCCCAGTAGACTGAGGATATAGATTATAGCACAGGCGGTTGTTTTTGGCTATATTTCTATTCCATCCCATTTTCTTCTCCTTTTTGCTGCACCGTCCCAACCTATCATAAATTTCTTTCCTACTACCAATTCTTCAAGATGCTATTGGGGGATTCTGAAATTCAATTCAAAATATTTTCCCTTGGCTTTTAATGGAAATACCTGCTAAAAGAGAGAGAGAAAAAACATCAAGGCATGAACAATAGACATTTTGGATCAGCCGCTGTGCCTGAATGAAGCCTACTGTGATACCTGTCTTCCTTCCCACTTAGTTTTATTGTCTTTAAGCAGTATGAACTGGGACAGCCACATGAATCTAGCTACCACTTGAACTAACAGAATAAGAGTTTGTAGGGACCTTGGAGGTCTTCTAGTCCAACCCCCCTGCTCAGACAAGAAACCATATACCATTTCAGACAGATGGGTTGTCCAATCTCTTATTATAAGCTTCCAGTGTTGGAGCATTCACAACCTCTGGAGGCAAGTCATCCCACTGATTAATTGTTCTAACCGTCAGGAAATTTCTCCTTAGTTCTAGATTGCTTCTCTCCTTGATTAGTTTCTATCCATTGCTTCTTCTCCTTCCTTCAGGTGCTTTGGAGAATAGGTTGACTCCCTGTTCTTTATGGCAACCCCTTAGATTTCTGCAGCTTTTGCAAACATACCAGCATTTCCTCCAGTCTATTGGAATTACTGTCCCACAATAGTCTGGGGCAAGGTTATGTCCTATTACTTAGGAAGGCTACTGGACCCAGTGGCCTGAAATGGGTTGAAGTGCTACTGCTGCTGCTACGTCTGCTACCACTGAGGCCTATTTGTGTCTGATGACACTAGATATGCCCATTGAAATCAACTGGAAAGAGTAGGTTAGTCAGATGACACTTGACCTAGGTTCTTTCCAACATAGTACCTGTTGAAACTCTCATGGCTGTTGTTTGCTATGATGTCTATGTGCAGAAAGGGCATTTCCATTATCTCACAGTGTAATTTTATCACCATGCCAAACTTATAAAGCCATTGGAAGGCATTTGATAATCGTCTTCGGGTCTTCCAAACTGACATTAAGAGCAGAAGTGGTGGGTGGTCCTTCAGCAAAAATACAAAACCTTGCCCCCAGTCCACAAATAGGGGGTTGGGTGCAAGGTTTTGTATTTATCCTGTGCTCAAGAAGGAGAAACCGATAAAGGTTTTTGTTAGTTTCACTCCTGCATATTTTGCCTGGGTTTCTAAAAGGGGAGTTGCAAAGCCACCAAGCTCATATTTCCCATTCAAACCCAAAGCTCAAAAATTGGGTGGAAAAGTGGTGCAATAGGGAAACGTAACTAAAGGGTCTAAAAGAGAGAAAAAACAAAAACAAAACTAAAACATGAGAGTATTTGCATTGCCCAGAGTGACCTGACTGTGAAACGGGCAGTTATATAAATTAGATGAAAGATAGATGGATTATAGATGAGGGAGAGAAGGGGGGGGGAGAGAGAGAGAGAGAGAGAGAGAGAGAGAGAGAGAGAGAGAGAGAGAGAGAGAGAGAGAGAGAGAGAGAGAGAGAGAGAGAGATTTTAACAGTTTTTCAACTGCACCAGAAATAAATCAGCTCAGATTCATGACATTGACTATTGTATTCTATTTTATGAGATTTACATGGCTGCCCAATTTGCAAGCAACGCTGGGCAGCTTACAGTTCAGAGAAGAAAAATAAAGAAAGATAACAGCTGTCATAATGTCAAGCGGTACCCAGATGTGGGTGCTGCTTTCCAACTGGCTCAAAATTCTTGTGCAAAATTGCCCAGGAGAATCACATTTCCCCTTATCATTTTATGATATCACATGTTATGAATTACATCACTGGGCAAAACTTTGCTGTCGGATTCCAGATACAACAGAGGAAGGCTATTAGATCTGCTTGAGGAAAAACGTGGCAGGTGAAAGGAGTAAGGAAACAAGGGTGGCCTGCCTGCTTCTTCTTCCCTTTCAGGCCTGATGGGCTCTAGACAGGAGAGTGGCACAAGTCACAGAGGTTGACTCAGCCTGGCACCTGAATCTGAACCAGTTGATTCATGTTCCATTGTTCAATCAGCACATCTTGACATGGCAGCCCAGGTTTTCTTGCCAGCTGTATCTTACTTGTATCAGGGGTAGTCTGTCTACAGGTGAACCTGGCCACTTGAGGAAGAACTAGTACCTGCCAGGTATGAAGTTATTCGGGGGTCCTCATTTTT
This sequence comes from Azemiops feae, assembly GCA_023970755.1. Lineage (NCBI taxonomy): Eukaryota > Metazoa > Chordata > Lepidosauria > Squamata > Viperidae > Azemiops > Azemiops feae. The sequence continues at coordinate 310,929 of JALGBA010000069.1, forward strand.
TTCTCCACTGACATGTCCAAGGTTAATAACTAGCTCTTCATAAAGAGAGTGTGTGGGGAGGTGTCTCATGCTAATGCCCTCAAAAGTCACAGTTTCCTTAAGGGCTCCTAAACCTTTTGCCATTCTACTCCCTTCAGCGTAATTTTACTGCGCACACCTCTTCTCCAAATTCAAAATGAACAATGAAAACAATACAATGAAACTTTAGGAAGAATGGGTTTATTGTAATAATGCCACTAAAAGATTTTTCACACCTTCCTTAGAGTCTCTCTACCCCTCCTCAACCGAGGATAAACCTCACAGTTTGGGAACGCCTCCCTTAAAGGCAGCCATCTTGAGATTAGCTATCCCTTGATTGTTCTCTTGCATGTGCGTTGCGGTCAACTTTTCTCTGGAAATTAAAATGGACATTTTCCAAAATGTTGCAAGATTGAGCACAGATGGACATCCATTGACAAATAAGCAATTAGCAACCTCACTATTAAAGAAAGACTCAGAAAGAAAGTCAGAGTACAGGGACTTGCCTTCATGTCATTGATAAATGTAGTCTAAGTTACATATATTCAGTTTTCAAGATTCTGTAGCTTAACTATTTTCTCCGTACAATTATCCTGCCTACGCTGAATCTGTGAGAATCTTGCTTTCTTGATACCAGCTGTTGTAAGGGCTTGATATATATATATATGGAGCTTCAGTCTACAACTTCAATCCTATATCAATAAAGATTCAAGCAGTTCCATGCCTTGCTAGTATCACTTTATTCAAAGGAAGGTGCCATAGGGAGCAAATTCAACTCCTTTTAAAGATTGTCTGTGCTTCCTTGAGATCTGCCTCTCCTTCCCACAACTTGATCTTCAAGCCACAAGGACAGAATGAATCTTATTTAGTGTTGCAACCACTATTTGCTGTCATCTACATCACAGTGGAAACTTCACCCCAGTCTATTGCTGCACATGTCACTCATTGTTAATAACATTACCACTTTTACTACCACAACTATAAGAAATTTTCCTCCTCTTTTTTTTCCTTTCACTTTCCATTATCCCGTGGGGATATAATATTGCTATGCTTTATTAAGATTTTCTAGTGGAGCAATTTATGCATTCTCAAGCACCCAAATAACTTGCCCAACTCCATTCAGTGTAATAGGAAGAAAAGGCAGGATCCTATTCCTCGATAAACACAGAGGGGAGAATTATGCCTTATGATAAAGCAAGAACAGACCCATCTTAATAAAAAGGAAAATACACCTAAAAGGAAAAATATGTGAGGGCACAGTCCTTCCTCTGTCAGCTTATTACAACTATTTCAATGTTTTAGGAATGGGTTGCTATATAAAGAGCCCTATTCTTATTTGGAGCAGATTGTATGTAATGTAAATTAACAAATTAGCATTAAAAATGAATTAGAATTATCAAGATGGTAGCAGTATCACTACTGCTTCCTTGCATCCTTGCATCCAGTCATAAAAAAAATTATTGGCAAATATGTATCTTGTAATCAGCAAGTACTAATGAAGAAAATCTAAATGATCTTTTGTCTTTCGAGTCAGCCAAGTCGATTATGGTTAGAAATGGATCACACTTTTTTATAAAGTCCTTATTATATGTGGGATTAACGATAGGCTTTAACTGATATGAGATATTATCCATAATTAATATTTTCCATATCTTGCTGTGCCATCCCTTACATGGTAGAAAAATTTCTAATCTTTCCTTTTTGCTGTAATTTGTCACTTTGCTAAAATAAATGAGCAGCAATCAGCTCCCTTCTAATTCATGCATATTTTATCCAATGAAGCTAATGAGAATACTTAAAATAATTGAAGAGAGCGCCTGAAAATTATTAACAAATAAATGCTAGCCCATCTATCCTTATTTCCCATAAATAAACTTGAACATGATTGCAATACAGTGGGTGGTGTATTAAATCTCAGAAAAGGAACCAGCAATCAATTTTTTTTTTATCATCTCCTAACTACAGTAGCCCTTAGGAATTCCCCCTTCCCTGCATAGAACCATAAAATTGAGGAATCATCTAGTAAGAAATGATATTAGGGGTTTGTTAGGCCAACATCTTGATCGGTGCAGTATCCACTACAGCATCTTTGACAGATGGCCATCTGGCCTTTGTCTGAAGTCCTCCCGCAAAGGAGAACTCACCAATTCATATGGCACCCTGTTCCATGGGCTAATCACTCATACAGTCAGAACATTCCTCCTGATCTTTACTTTAAACCTCCCGCCTTGTAACTTACTTAACTTTATTATGGCCATTGACCAGTGCACTCCTGCTTTATAGTTTATCTGCAATTCTCCTGTCTTTAGAACAGTATAATTGTGGTCTAATTCCATTGAGTGGGCAAAGGTCTTAGTACCTAAAAAACAGGCTGGTGGCCACTCAGCTTTACTTGATACCAGGTACATTTAGCTTCTTAGTGCAAGATGTCAGATTATTACATGAAATACTACACTGGGCAGTATGGCAGAGGAAGAAAACTCCACAAAATGAGGAGTTCCTTAATATGACAGTATATAGGCCCATGGGTTGTTCCTCCTTTGTCCATAAAAATTAGTGGAGAACTCAAATTTAATAAGAGCTAGAGCACACATGAAGGCCAACTCTGTGGTATTGCTGTCCAGCGCCATTGATTCTATGGTATAAACAGTCTTTTAATTGGGGGGGGGTTGTTTCTTGTGTTGCCTGTTACATTCTGACCCACAAAATGAAAAGTTCGAATTTCCTGAAGCAGCTTTTAATGGGAAAGCATTGTTACATGCTAATAATGATGTACTTTCATCATTTTACTGTCAGTAAAATGAGAGTATTTTACTGTCAGTACCCTTACATACCATTTGCGGGGGGGAAATAAAATATAAATAAAATAAGTAAATACATTGAGGTCTGATTGTTTATGGAGATTTTCAATCATCCAGGTCACGGTTGTCCTAAAGGTGTTTTTCAACAGTCAACTGGACTTTCTGAACCAAACTGAAGAAGCTTCTTGGATGAGAAGCAAAACATTTTCAAGAAAAAAAACAAGAAAGTCCAGTTGCCTCTTTAAAAGCACCTTTGGGACATTGGTCTGATTGTTCAAGTGCATTAGCTGTAGCTGATTCCTACTCAGATATTAGTAGTTTGTTAACTTCATGTTGTAACATTAAAGTTCACTTTATAGCATCTTCAGGCAAAAAAATCATTTTTTGTCGTTCCTTTGATATCCCTTAAAGGCTCTTTTTCTTTTTGTTTAAATAAATTTGATGATGATGATGATGATGATGATGAACATCTTAAACAGTTGAAAAGCAGCGCGACAGCATTCTTCTGGCCTTATTCTCTTTTTTCCTATGTGTTTTGTCTATATGATCTTGGAGGCAGCTGATAGAGGATGTGTGTTTTGCTCATAAGACAATCCCCAACATCATACGATACCTGAACCTTCTGTGCTATTTGTTCAACCCAATGGGCCCATGTGGCTTTAAAAGAGCATCCTGTGTGCAGATGCTGCAGTGAAGAGCTTTCCCATTCACAAAATAGCTATCAGAGTAGGTGTGGTCCATTGAAAAACATCAACTGACTACAAAGCAAACCAATCGGTTGCTTTCTGACACTCTTCTCTATTCACAAGATGTTTACCAGTTCCCATCTTGTCAAATCTTTTTTCTGGATTGGTGGCCCAAATGAAGCTCCTGAGTGTAGCCACTCAGCATTTTTATTTTGTAGAAACATCCACAGGTCCTAAGTAGAGTCCAAAGGATATTACTGAAAATAAAGATAATTCTGAATGTTGCTTATATTCCCCCCGTTTAATGGAATTTAAAATCATGCAATCTTGTTTAAAATTAAAATAATATTTTAAACTTTTAAGTTAGGGAAAGGAGGCCTGATGGGCGCCAAGGGAAATGTCCGTAGGCACATTTTCACCCACAAGCAAAACATTGGAGGATCCAGCCTTAATGCAGCTTGTAAGAGCTGCCCTTACTTTAGATCAAGAAGCAAAGTTATTCTATTACTAAGTAAACTGCCTAAAGGCCTTTTCCTATTGCTGAGTTACATCATCCTTAATTCTCAGAAAACTGTACCAGCATGATATTTGATGTCTCCATTACCAATCCCTATCCTGCCTTTATGCCTCTTCTTCCCAGTCACTGTCAAGGATTTAACTTCCTTCCACAATGATGGCTGACAAAACCGATTAGATTCCATACACCCTGTGGATGCTCTTGGATAGTTTTGGAATAATGGAGAGTTACAATTTTAAACCCAGTATAACTTAAGGGATATCTTAAGCCTGTCTCATCTGTGGGCTGGAATAAGATGAAGGCAGTATCAGTGGGACAATGCTGAAAAAGAGATTGTTAGGACATATTGCTCTTCACAAATAATAGATGGTGTCTTCTGTCATCATTCAACCATTGCTGGGCCAATAACAGCAATGAGGGCTGTTATACTGTACCATCTTAGTGATGGCTGAGGGGTACCAGAATATGATTCATCACACAATCATGTTCAGGCTGGATTTGGCATTTCTGTCCACTTATTGAGTCCTTCCCAAGGACCTAGAATAGGCAGATGTGGATGTTTGATGGTGTTATAGATATTATTGCAGGATGTAAGCTGTTTCCACCTAAAGCTGATGAATAGAATAGAATAAAACAGAACAGAACAGAATAGAATAGAATCTTTGTCACTTAGTTTAAATGTACAATAATCAGCATACATTAAAATGAAATTTCATTGCATTCAGCTCTCACAAAAATACCATTGTGCCTATACCCACATACACACACATATCTGATACCGATGGTGAATTATTATTTATTACTGTTTATTAATTTTTTATGCTACCCATCTCCCATATAAGGTGATTCTGGGCAGCTAGACTATATGATAACCCACCACCTGGGGAAATCAGCACTTCAGCAGGGAAGCTACATTTCTACTGTGACTTGTGTTTATCAGTCTTATCTGTCAGGCACAAAAAATCAGGACTACACAAGTTAAGTTAAAGTTAAGACGATTTATTGCTCATGCCTAGACACAAGAATCCAGTCAGCTAACGGTCAGCACTAAATTGGCTCTAGATAAAAGCCAATGGAATTTGGGAGGGGGGTGGACTTAAATCGCTTGAAGGAACTTAATGACTCCAGACTGATTCCTCTCTTAACTCCGCCCCTAGGCTCTGCCTCTTCTTCTCCTACATTATCCTTTGCACCTAATACCAGGCCTTGAGCTGAAACAGAATAACCAATTGGTTTATGCCTCTCCCTTGGAGCCCCCATTAAGTTTTTACTTTCTCAGCTCATTCAACTTTTGTAAAGCTTAAGCAAAGCACATTTTGCTTGCAAACGGGAATCCCACGCCTGCTTTTTCTGCTTGTTCACAGTTCTTGCTGCTGCTACTTGCTTTGTTTTAAAGCCAGAGCAAATCATCCTGAATTGTGACCTTGTCCTGCGCAAAAATTAACAGCTTTTCACGTGTGATTTCACCCTGGGTAGACACTTTGCCTTTTAGTTACTGCTGGCCATGAACAAAATTGGAAATATCTACAGGAAGACATTCCTAAATCACTGCTCTTTGTCTTGGAGAGGAGATTCATGTCCCTTGGGAAACATTTATCTCCATCACATTAATATGTTAATTTTTATTTATGTCATTGATAGGAAATTGTAGGCTGCTTAAAGCACTGGAGGGCTGGCATTTCATCAGGAGAGAGCACATAAAAGCTTCTGGTCAGAACAATCAGCAACCCTTTGATGTTAACTACTTCTAGTGTGGGTTCCCTTAAGGCACTTGGCTACATGACTTGTTGCTGACTTTTTACTAGAATAATCTTTCTGGCACAATAATCTTTCTCCTGCTTCTGCTCTGCATAAGAAATCGCTCTCTGACCTTACCACAAATTGCTCCCCCCTCCCCTTCCCAGAAAGAAACACACATTTAGATTTGCTTCTTATATATTACACAGTCATTTGCCCCCAGGGTGTTATTCCCTGCATGATACGTCTGTAATCTGCTGAATCTGCAAAGGGCCGGGGAAAGGCGTCTGCATGGAAATTGAAATATTTCACAAATGTGCTGCTTTCCCTTTTTCTCTGCATCTAGAGAAGCCGTTATTTCAATTTAATATGAGGGCCCGAGTCTTCTTTGGCTTCCATATTTATGAATCCAAGGAAAAGTAAAACTCAGCATCAAGCGAGAAAGTGACAGAAGGACCGATGCGGGGAAAAAAAAAATCAGCAATGAGGACTTTATGGAGCATGACGCACAGAATGAAAGCAAAGAAATAGCTTTTAGGCAGGTAGTCCAGCTGGAAAGCGAGTAATCTGGGCTAGGAGACCCTGTCGTGGGAACAGGTCATAGGAGAGAAACTAAGTCATTGCCCCGTTTGCTGAGAGAAAGCCGCCTGCCTCATTCTGAATCACTCCCTGTATTAGATCTTAATATATGAATAAGACACAAAAATGCCATTGGTTAAATCCTGCCCTTGAGGTCTCTACTGCTTACTGCCATACTCTCTGGGTCACTCTTGTGTAGACCTGGTTTAATCGATTGTCCCTTGTTTTAATTTTTCTTTTTTTTTTAATCTTTAATTTTGTTCCGGACAGTTTATAAATAGCCTCAGAAAGCAGCTCTGTACAGACTCACAAAGGAGCAACACAGGGTTAGCCTGCTATTACAACTTATTCCCCTGACTCAGTGGTGTGATTCAAATATGTGAGCAACCGGTTATCTGTGTGGATGCTGCTTCCAGAAGTCCATTCTGGGCCTGGGCAACAAAAAATTAGCTACCGGTTCTGCCGAAGTGGTGGGAACCAGCTGAATCCCACCACTGCCCCCACTTCATTTGCCTGCACAGACAGAGGAGTTGTTTTAAATAGCTATCTCTCCCTTTGCCACAGGAGCACAGGGTCAGCTGCTAAAAATTCACTCTCTCCCTTTGTCCCCACAAGCAAAGAGAAGAGAGTTTTGAAAGCAGAGGCATCCACAGTGGTCAAAAACATCATGATGGTGGCTGGGATTGCACCATAACAGCACCACAAATTGATAGCTTTCAGATGCTAAAATAGGACAGAGAATGTCTGTTTTTAGAGAATTGATCCATTAGGACTTCTCAGAGACATACAATTTCTTATACAATCTTAACGATATACAAAAATACAAAGGAATTGAGGTCTCAGCTAAAAACTAACAACCACTTCTTAAAGCTAAATAGTCTTCCTTACTTATGGGCTGTGTACCAAGACTTTTCTATTTTTTTTATTTATTTATTTTTCTTCCAGTTGTCTCTGATGGCCTGAAAGGGTTGCCAGAAATTATGCGATTGCTACAGTCTGTAACAAATGGGCATACAGGTCTGAAAACCCACTCTGAGATCACTTTTCCAACAGAACCACTGGGCAGACTGGCATAGTAATGCTTTGCTCAAATAGATTTTGACATAAAACTAAGGGCACACCTGCACATCTGCCACTCACAGCTTCCTGAATGAGGGAACAGATGATATTCTCCCCCCAGTAGTTGCAAATACACCTCATGCTGATGTTTTCCAGCTTTAATTCAAAACTACTCTTTGCCAATCCAAGCCATTTTAACCCCTTCAGAGTGAAGATCCTCCAGCCCTTTGTTTGATTCTAGGAGTAGCCCCAGCTCTGACTAGCTGCGTTCTATGGTTATAAAATTTGTACAATACCTGGATAGCATCAAAAGACTCTTTCTCTCTGCTCCCATCTAGCAACTGCCTAGCTTTCTGCAGCTATATCAGATAGCCCTAGTTAAAGGAAATGTAAAATAATTAGAACCAGTCACCAAAATTCTACATCCCTTTATTAGTAACAAGCTGTGCATTTATCTACAAAAGCTGCAACTGTTGAAAAAGTGATTCTGTGACTTTAGCTAATCCACATGCACGTTTTCTTAATTAACCAACAGAGTATGAATGTTCCAACTGAAGGAACTGTATCTTCCAAATGTTTTTGAATTCAAATTATTTCTGAAATGTTCTCTGGTGATTCTGGGACTTGAAGTCCACTAAATCTGGAAGGTATCTGTTTGGGTGATACTGGTCTTTCCATTTTCCATTCCTCTAAAAACCGAAGTATTCTTTCCATTTTTCAGATTTTCTGCAATATTCAAGAAAGCCAGTGGTGGATCAGGAAGACACATTATATAATCATTCAATTCTCTTTCCCGTTGTCAGTGGACTGCCTTTTCTCACTTCCCAGTTCCTCAGGTCTGCCTGGATCCCAAAAGGCTGTTAGGGTGATTTCATTAAAGATGCGACTCAACCTGCTTTTTCAAATTTTCTTTTTTCTTTACCAACTACAGCCAAGTATTAGGTATGAAACTCCACAAGTGATCCAATGTTGTTAAGGCTGTTTCCATGATAAGATCTGCAGCTGAAGAAGGAATGCAGGGGAGGAGATAGAAAGAATAGAACAACAGAGTTGGAAGGGACCTTGGAGGTCTTCTAGTCCAACCACCTACTCAGGCAGGAATATATACCATTTCAGACAAATGGTTGTCCAATCTCTTCTTAAAAACTTCCAGTGTTGGAGCATTCACAACTTCTGGAGGCAAGTTGTTCCACTGATTAATTGTTCTAATTGCCAGGAAATTTCTCCTTCGTTCTAGGTTGCTTCTCTCCTTGATTAGTTTCCATCCATTGCTCCTTGTCCTGCCTTCAGGTGCTTTGGAGAATAGCTTGACTCCCTCTTCTTTGTGACAATATTGAAATATTGGAACACTGCTATCATGTGACCCTTAGTCCTTTTCATTAAACTAGACATACCCAATTCCCGCAATTGTTCTTTATATGTTTTAGCCTTCAGTCCTCTGATCATCTTTGTTGCTCTTCTCTGCACTCTTTCTAGAGTCTCAACATCTTTTTTACATCAAAATTTGAAAACTGGATGCAGTATTCAAAATTTGGCCTTATCAAGGCCTTATCAAGGCATTGTAAAGTGGTATTAACACTTCACATGATCTTCTATCCTTCTATTAATACAGCCTAGAACTGTGTTGGCTTTTTTGGCAGCTGCAGCACACTGCTGGCTCATATTTAAGTGATTGTCCACTAATCCAAAATCCCTCTCACAGTTACTACTATTGAGTGAGGTACCACCTATACTGTACTTGTACATTTGGTTTTTCACCACTGAATTTCATTTTGTTAGATAGTGCCCAATGTTCAAGTCTGTCAAGATCCTTCTGTATCTTAAGCCTGTCTTTTGGAGTGTTGGCTATTTCTGCCAGCTTGGTGTCATCTGCAAATTTGATGAGTTCACCATCTATCCCCATCAGCAACAGATTTCCCAGGGTGGAGGCAGGATATTCCAAAGAGGGGCCCAACAACAAGAGACAGCACAATCCAGAACTAGATGAAGGAAGGAGGAAGAAGGTCAGAATAGCCACACCCTAGAATCTCCTAGGGTATTTCTATTAGGTTAGAAGGTTATACTTTAGTCTGACAAGATTCTGTCTCAACAGAAAATTCTGCCTGTTAGGTGTGAGTAAGCAAAGAACTGGAATGGATTGGATCTCACTGTATAATCATTGGGCTGAGGCTTGACAATTTCTCATTAAAATAAATAGTACTGCTTTTTCTCTATTTCAGTAATTATAGGAATTCACCTATACATTTAATGCTCACTGAAAATTCAATAGATCCTTACCGCTCAACTGCACCAATTAAAAATATACCTTAACTTATTAAGCCACAAAAGTTTTAGTTACTTCACTGTCAATTATATCAGTTGTTGAATTAATCTACATTTTTAGACTCCATCTACAGCACTGGTATTTATTCTCCGAGGAATCACCGTTTGCCTGTTTTGCAGAACTGCCAACTTTTCAAATGCCACTGATGGTCTTGTGGTTTGAGAGATTTCTAAGCTGACAGCTTCATCTTGTAGAGTTTCAAACTAAGTTTATGATCTCTTTGTCTGCAGAGTAAACTGCGGAATGAAAATATATCTGAAACTTTAATAAACCAGAACTCAAGAAGTGGAAAAAATATTATCAGAATTCTGGTTACTTTAGCCAGTCATAGGCAGTAAGTGGTTGATATTTATTATTTATTTTTCTTCTCCTTCTCCTTCTTCTCCTGCTTCTCCTCCTCTTTCTCTTCCTCCTCCTCCTCAAATGCAAGCTCTTTCTGAAGGCTTCACCAGCTACCCCAAACACTCTTCTCTTTATTTTGGTATTCCTTCAGATAACTGAAAAGTTCTGTGTAGTACATCTTTGAAATATAAAAGCCTGCTCCATCAAACACTCTTTCCAGTCTGTACCATATAGGGCACAAAAGAGAAATATAGTAGACATTTATCAGGCCTTGTGGACCTCTGGAAAACCATTCATATGAATTCCTAGCATGCAGTCCTGTGAAAGTCTATTCAAAGTTCTGTTGTGTTCTCTGGCAGTATTGTGTGGACTACAACTCCCAGCATTGCAGTCCACTTTGCAGGAAGTTGCAGTCCACTTTTCTTAAAGCAGCCAAGGTTGACAAACACTGTTCTATGGAATTTATTCCATCATACGTTTATATAACTATGGCCCTGTAGTATGCTTCTGGGGCTGATTTTGCCCATGTTCACAAACTGCAGAACTAGTTTTAATTTAGTTTCAGTTTCTGAAAGACTTCAGACTTGCTTACAGTAGATGTTCACGTGTACCCAGAATAAATAGGATTCATATCAAAATTCCTATATACAAAAATTCCTATATACAGAGCATCTGCCTTAAATATTTTCAAAAGGAAACTTGCTTGTTTGGACATTTAGCCTCTCCAAATCAAGATTTGTTGTTGTTGTTGTTGTTTTTTAAAAAAAACACATTTCCCACATTTTTTGCATAGGTCTGAGCATCATGAAGAAATCAATGTCACGAAGGCACATTTTACAATATCCATTACTGAATAAAATGACTGATTAATAACTAGAGTAGACCATTTTGTTCTCTTGGGAACGCTCAATGATTTTATTAGCATTGGAAAGAGAAAACTTGTCCAGAAAGATGAAACTTCATCTTTAATTGGAGCTCATCCCCAGAACACTAGGAGCTTTAAACTACCAGATTGTTATTAATTGATTTCTTATTAACTATATGGAGGAAGAATTGCAAGCATTCTTGATCAGCCAGCGAAAGGCACTAGCCACAACTACCTACATTAGGAGTCAATTCATTCTGAAGAATTAGTTGTTCCCATTCCTGCCCTGGCTGCTGACTTCCACAGTGTATTTGAAGGGAAAACTAAGCGTTTCTCCCACAGTATTGCGAGATGTTTTCCCATTCTAGCTCTTATTTGTACCAGTACCAGGTATATCAGCAGGCTCCTTCAGGCTCTAGCACACTTGATTCTTCTTTGTCCTCACCTGTTCTTCCACCCCTGGAGTGTGGGACCCATCAGCTGAAGGTCAGTTGCAATGAAATAGGGCAGGGGTCTTCAAACCTTGGCCCTTTTATGACTTGTGGACTTCAACTCCCAGAATTCCTCAGCCAGCATGCCTGGCTGAGGAATTCTGGGAGTTGAAGTCCACAAGTCATAAAAGGGCCAAGTTTGAAGACCCCTGAAATAGGGTAAAGAGCTGTTTTGAGTTGCAGCATGATAGCAAATCAAGAGAAAAAGTATCCATCCAGATTCAAGGAAATTTCCAACATCAGCATTAACTCTGGTTCCTGGAGCATTTCCCAGGTTCTCCTCCTCCCCCGCCCCCAGATCTGCTTTGCCCTCAATGGTAAGAATGAATGATTGCTTCAGGAGTCTTACAGTGAAAAGACTTGCCTCCAGAAGCTGCAGATGCTCCAACACTGGAGGTTTTTAAGAAGACATTGGACCATTTGTCTGAAATAGTATAAGGTTTCCTGCTTGACCAGGGGGTTGGACTAGAAGATGTCCAGGGTCCCTTCCAACTCTGTTATTCTGTTATACAGTTATTCTGTCACCTGTGATGTGAACTGCTGGGACAATTTTTTGAGATAACCTGGTTTATAGAGCATGTTGAAACAACAGCTGCCTTCTGACATCTTTAACCTCAATCCCTCCAATCCCATTATAGTTTAGGCCAGCATATTGTCTACACTCTATTATTTCTTTTATAGGTGTATGCAAATGTATGCTAATTTGGACACCTATCTCTCTTCATTTATTTGGTAATACATTTCTGTTTCGAGTATGTCTAATTCCAGCCCTGAAAAGATTTTAGCTCTCAGTAATAGCTTTTGGAAACCCCACATTTCCTGTCTTCAGTATTGCAGTCTATTCTTCCAAAGGTGTTTCATCAAACCAGCCTGGGGTAGAAGTTAAGATGCTAGACCAGAAGAGGGAAAATCCAGTTCTAGTCCAACCTCAGCCATGAAAGCTTAGTGGATTATTTTCGCACCAGTTTTTTTTTTCCTCAGCCCAAATTAATTCACAGGCTGTTGTGAAGAAAAATGGGAAGAGGTTACACTGCCTTGAGCTTCTGAAGGAAAGGTGAGATTTAAATCTAACATGTCTTCCCATCCTATTGTTATTCTGTTTCTGCAGTTTGCCAACTGAAATGGGTACTCTCACACAGTACCTTGTTTTGGATTTTTCTACCACATTCAACATGGCCACTTAGTATTGCTAATCAGGTAATATTGCCTGGCCCAACAAATAAATCTGAATTCTCTCAAGAAATTAATTATGCAGACATCTCCTAATAGTTGTCTGTCTACTAGCTGTCTATCTACAACATGGGATCAAACCTAATTGCCCAACCAGGACAGCTGTTGGAGAAGGCACCTGGAGGAAGTCACAAAGACATCATACCTGATTCCTACATTCCACCAAGCACTTCTTTCCTTCTGTTCCTAATTCCATGTTCCAAGTTTCCTCCAGACTTTGCTCCTCATCTGAGAAGAACCAGTATTTTTTAAAGCCACCCTTGAAAATCTTTGTCTATTGCAAAAGACTACCAATTACTTCTTGATATGGACTCAATCATTTATGCCCTGTAAATAATTGCTGGCCGTAGTGGTAGCTGCAGCAGACATAGAGAACTTTGGGCTGATGATGACCTCAGAACAAGTGAGTGAAATAGCTCTTTGGATAAGAAAATTAAGTAACCAGATTGTACACATAAGGATTAAAATGTAATGAAGAGCAAGTTTATCTTCACAAGCCTAGAGCCTTGGTGACACAGGCCTCAATGCTGGCTCTAAAAAGATTGTTACTAGTTGAATGTGATTTCAGACTTTCCACAAGTGAGAACTCTTTGCTGTAATTTGCTCTCAACCCTTTATAGTTACAAACCTTTACTCTCACCCCCATCACCTTTAAATTGGACCAGTTGCACTCTGCAAATCTATGCAAAAGGATGATGCTTGAAATGTGTAGCCCAAATTAGAACATGTCATAAGGCGAAGGAATGATATCAATAAAAGTTTTCTAAAATCAGGAAGGAAACTAATTCTGTACCTCCTCAATGACAGCAAAAATGAGCTTGCCCAGATGTGAGGGACATAAAATGAAAAACAAAAGAAACAATCTAAATACAAGTTCCTCATTAAACATAAGGATAGAATTAAATCAATATTCATCCTGCAGTCAAGCCTAAACAGATGTGATGTTAAATGCATGAATGCATTCTCTCTCTTTCGCTTTCTCTCTCTTTCTCTCTCTCTTCCCTCCCCCCATTTATCAGAAATAATTAGGGGGGCTTTTTCTCTCACTTGTATTACTTCTGCGTATTTTCTTCATTGTTACTGTTGGTGTACCAGATTTATATTCAATCCTGAAATGCTCAGCCACCAGTTTCTGTCACTAGAAACAACCTATTTGCTTAAGACAACTTCTGCCATTTGGATACACACACATACACACACACACATCTTTTCCAAACTCAAAATGATGAGCCGATTAGAAGCACGACAGGTGTTAAGACCTTGCAGCATCAAACATGAGCAACTGACAAGGCGTGATCTGAAATTAATGAGGCACGCAAGGGAGCCAGGTTTTTGGCAAAAGCCAGGCTTTAAAAATAATAATAATACAGTCAAACCCAGTTAGTATCTAATCCACCCATATATATTGCCTGTGGAAGCCCAGAAGCCTGGTGTAGAATTAAAAATGTATCTCCCTAGGCTAATCTCTGGCAGAGGGGGAGGCCTGAAAACTTTGCCTTACAGCTACCTCGTCTTTTCCATATTTTTTTCAAAGGAATCACCACAGATCTTGAGAAGTGCCAAAGTGAAACATTTGAAAGATAATTGAGGGCAAGACATGGAGTCCCTGCCAAGTGCAAGAAATTAAATCTAGTCCTGATCATGACATTCTGCTGCTGCTGCTTTCCCCGTATCACGGTGATCCTGTGAGGTAATGTCACATTTATGGCAGGGCATAAAAGGAAACTTTGCGTGAGATTGTGATTGTGAGTCTGGCAGAGGCAAGCAATGAAACACAATTTAACATGGTGAGGGGATTGTTCATTTCGTAGGATCAACATGTCACAGCAATGTGAGAGGGGAACTGTTCAGGAATTATTAGAAAAGAGATGAAAATATGATTTCATCAACCCATTTGTCAATGAAATAAAGAAGCTGTGAAAATTCAGATGACCCCTACATGGTTAGTATCTCCAGTTCTGATCAGGTTTTGAGATGGTGAATCTATTGGAATTGTCACACTGTTAACTCACAATTTACGGGTTGGACCAGTACCCGTGACACAGCTATTAGTTTTTTAAAAAAATGTGGTTTCTTGTAATTATTCTGCTTTGTCTCAAACTACAGGAAGGTCCCTTTTTTTAAATAGACACGTTGATGGTGTACTCTCAAAACAAGGTCATATAAAGTCCAAGCAATTTTGGCACATGTTCCATGAGTATTTCATTCTACATGAAAAATATACCAATAATAAGCCTTACACTATAATTGTACAATAAATTATACCTTACTACATAATGGATGTGGCCGATTGCAAGCCCAAGGGCAAGCTAGGACGGAAACAAAATCAGCAGGCAGCTTCCGGACCTTTCTAGAAACTTGAGATAGTTTTTTGCATGTCTGCCTCCATATTTCTTCCCACGCCCGTTGCTTAGTTATTTCACCACAGCTCTTCCCCAGAGGAACAACCTTATTAATTCAGTAATCTACCTGAACTAACCTCAGATTGTTGATTGTTGTTAAGGTAGAAATGGGCTGTCTGTGTATTAAAAGAGCATCCCTCACAATTAGTTTAGAGTGCCATAGTTCAGAACAAGCATTACCAACGTGCAGGAATTGTATAAGCCTTTATATTACGAACCTAGTATTTTCCCCCCTCCAAAATTCATCTCCAGCTTAAAGAGATGCTTATGCAAGGCCAAGCCATTTCTCAAGAAATTCAGGTTTCTTGATGTCTTTTTGCAATCATTGACACAATTGTCTGTTATCCAGACTTAACCCCTAACTCCTATTTTGATGGATAGTGCTTTTACAAGAGAGGGGCAGTTCAAAGCCTACATGTTATTTATGTCTAATGTCAAGAATTCTGCGAGCAATATAACATGAACATCTATATGGCCCTTTCTCAGCTTACCTGCATCAACAAGCAAGCAAATAGATCTTATTCCAAACTCTTGCCAAGAACTCTCAAAAGTACTGAATGAGCCAAGTAGAATTTATACAGTACAGGCAGAGGGATCATGTGCTAGGAATGCTTTACAATAATTTGTGGCTGGCTGCTGGGTGGGTGAAAGATGCAACTATACTGGCTGTCAAACCATGTGAGATCTCCCCCGCATATTTGGCACTCATTGTCAAATTACATCATAGAAAACCTCTCTGATTTAACTGAGTGCCATTCCTAGGAATTATCCTTACACAATAAACTTTGGAATCTCCACACTGCAATCCAACCATTTAGAATCAAATCATGCAGCTACAAAGGCCACTCTTCAATTACAATCATTTGGCGATTAGGGACTGCTGCCAATTTTAGCATAGTGTATGTTGTTTTAATTATGGCACCAGGCTGTAGTTTTTAAAGTCTCGGGCCTTATTTAATAGTAAAATTGAAAACAAACCTTGCCATTATAGATAGAAGTTATAATCGCTACATAAGAATGCCTTGGAACATTCAGGTCAAGTATAAAGTATTATTAGTGTGCACTTTCAGTAGCACTTGCATGTGTTAGCCACAGAGGGATTTAATTAAATCCTCCCACAAGATTGACAGATGAACGCAGTAGTTACTGCTTCGTGAACTGGCCAGGCAGAAGGCCAGGAGCCAAACCTCATGAATAGAGCTTTTCACTGTGTGACCTGTAGTATTCCCAGTATGGTGCTTAAGGCCAGGTGCCTCAGGGAGGGGGCCTGTTATGCCTGGGCTAAGCAGATGTAAGGCCCTGCCTTGATAACAGAAGGATTACCTAATCCAGCAAATATGTAACCATGCAGAAAGCCATCTGCACTCCATTGTCCTGCTGAGGGTTATCCTTGTTCCATGGACCAAGACAGGAAAGGGCCAGCAGATAAAGGACCCGCTTGCTATGGGCATCTGCTGCAATAGATATTTTGGATGCAAGGTTAATTTGCTGTAACTAAAAACAAAAAGCCCAAAAGATAGAAGGAGTAGATTTTTATATGATACATCAGCAGTGTTTATGAATCAGAGCTCCATGTTGTATCTTTCAAACAAGCAGGAATGAGAATAAACTGACTGCACAGAAAGTATGATTTATAAGACAGAGGAGACCTGTGCAAAAGGACCTTTCTCTTTTGGCTATATATTTTCCACCTCCCCTTGTGGCTGTCTGTAAAGGCATGTGGGAAAGACCTTGGGAGATTGGGTGAATAGACGCTGCCAAGGGAACAGTACAGGTCAGATAAGAGGCAGCATAGCCCATAGCTGGTAAGTGGGTGGGGCAAGAGGCTCAAAATGGAGCCTTCTTGATTTCTTGTAAAGGAGATGGGGAGAAAATTGGACTTTCAGACTTGCAAGATCGATGTCAGCCTTACTAGGTAAATCATGTAGGAATCATATCAAGTGAGTTAATTTCACTTTATTGTAAAGCCACATTGACACAATCTTGCAAATCTGAAAGTACAATTCTCCCATAGTCTCCCTTAAGCCCAAGAAATTTGGGAAGATTTCTTCTCAGCCTCTTGCTCCTCCTACTAGCCACCTGTGGGCTATTCTGTCTCTTATCTGTTTCCTCTGCAACATCTCTGCACCCTTTCTCCCAAAGTCTTTCTCAAATGCCATTACACTTCAAATTCAGGTCCCGCTAAATGAATGTATAAACATGTAGTCGGTGAGGTAGAAGCAAGAATCCATATTTTGAATGCAAGATTAAGGCACATCTATAGAATCCTATTGTAGAGCAAAGCAGAGAACAACTTGACATGGAGAGATTTATTTTAGAGTCCATGCTTTTATCAGGTAATCTGCTCTAAGCTATTAATGTTCAGAAGACTTTTTTGATTGATTCAATCAATTCCATTATCCCTTCCTTAATCAAGACTCCACCCACCTGGTATTCCCCAGATAGTTCAATTTCTACACATCTAGAGGTTATTGAGTTTAGAATAATCTCCCTATACAACTATACTGAGTTGTATAAGTGAAAAGCTTGGAGTCAAGAGTATTTAAGGTATTGGTAGCAGCTATTGGTAGCAGCTAAAATCAACTCCATCTTTTTATGGACAGAGTGATTACAATTTGCTTTTGAGAAATGGAGATCTAACATAAGGCATATTTCCTTTCCATGTATATTACATTATCACCTATCACCAATACCAGTTTTACTTTTTAAACCTTGAAGAAGGCAATGGTGAAATATTTCCATAACACTGCAAAAAAAGTTGCATGGATGCATCCACCAGGAGTTGAGCTTAGCTCAACTTATTCTTATTCTTTTCTATTATTATTATTATTATTATTATTATTATTATTATTATTATTATTATTATTATTATTATTATTATTATTATTATTATTATTATTATTATTAGATTTATTAGATTTATTTTATTGATATTATTATTATTAGATTTATTTTATTGATTAAATGAATTTATATGGCCATGCAACTCATACTTTAGTGAATCCAGGTAGCGTACATTAAAAACCACAGCATAAAACCCATAACAAAATAACAAATAACAGTTAGAAGGGAGCTTGGAGGTCTTCTAGTCCAACACCCTGCTCAAGCAAGAGACCCTACACCATTCCAGACAAGTGGCTGTCCAGTCTCTTCTTAAAAACCTCAAGTGATGGTGCACCCACAACTTCTGAAGGCAAGGTGTTCCACTGTTTAATTGCTTTCACTGTTAGGAAATTTCTCCTTAGTTCTAGGTTGCTTCTCTCCTTAATTAATTTCCACCCATTGTTTCTTGTCTTGCCTTCTGGTGCTTTGGAGAATAGCTTGACTCCCTCTTTTTTGTGGCAGCCGCTCAAATATTGGAATGCTGCTATCATGTCATCCCTAATCCTTCTTCTCACTAGACTAGACAAACCTAATTCCTGCAACCGTTCTTCATATTTTAGCCTCCAACTTCCTAATCATCTTTGTTGCTCTTCTCTGTACTCTTTCCCAAGTCTCTACAACTTTTTTATAATATGGTGACCAAAACTGGATGCAGTATTCTAAATGTAGTCTTACTGAGGTTTTATAAAGCGGTACTAATACTTCACGTGATCTTGATTCTATCCTTCTATTAGTGCAACTTAGGATTGCACTGGCTTTTTTGGCTGCCCTCCCCTCCCATTACCCTTGTACGAAACCAAATATTTAAACAGCATGCAGAATTTGACTGTAATGCATAGCACTTTAGAGTGTGTGTGAGAGAGAAAATTAGCTGGGGTATCTATAGCACTCCTCTTGTCAAGTTTCATGAAAGCCATTGGGAATTAAATCTTTCCAAGAGGAAAGGAATACATTCCAAAACTTTTCTCTAGGAAAAAAATATGAAATATGAAATATGGAAAGACTAGTATAGTAATTCTAAGCATTTGCTCAGCACAAGAGGGCTATTGTTACTCTGGTTGAATACATGTAAGCAAAATTAAAGTATGAAAATGGTTGGCTTTGTGGCTCATTATTGCTCACCTTTAATTTGCCGTATCCTTGCTGGAATCTGGCCAAAAACTTAACTAATCATAGGGTTTCTTCTGGCAGTATTCATCCACAAATGTAAAATATATGTATTACAAACAAGGAAAGTGAGCTAATCCATTTATTAGAGGTTAGGCACTAAATTGCCTTATAATTTGGAGGATAAAATGTTGGTTGCATAGGTGCTTTCATATGTAGCATTAAGGAAGAAGCAGGATTCTTGCCAACCAAGTTTTTCCATCTTTTGAAAAGTCCTTCGTTCAAAAGCATTTATGAATCTGTAACAGCCTCCTCCTACTATAAGCCTCTCAGATTCAATTCAGATTTTGAGGGAAAATTTACTATATATTTTTATCTTGTTCCCTAGCTGGTAACCTTGGACCAGTCACAAATGGGCAATTAGGGGTACTTGATGAATAGATTAACAATTAATTTGGCCTCATGTGAGGCCCTGCCAATAAAACATAATTGTTAAATTATACACTAGTGTCACTGTATCAGCTTAGAACAGTATAAGCTAATGGCATTATAAAATGGCATTGTAATAAGGATGTCATTATAAAAGCTTATATTTGCTTTCTAATTTACCTACCAACATTAATTTATTTGAAAAGTAAACATGTCGCGTCCTCTCGTTGCAGATTGGAATGTACGTAAGTATCATAAATAATATCAAAGCCTGAACCAACATATGCAAACTTTTTTGCTTATCACAGAAATTAAGAAAACAATTTTACTTATTTTATGGTACTATTTAAACAAAAGCAAGGTGAGTTTATATTGCTTTTCATGAAGAAAATATGATTCCATATGTAAGAAACTTAAACAGCAATGCAGGTAATGTATAAATAATGGGTAGTAATCTGAAGCTAGATGATCCAAAGCAGAATAGAAGCTGTTGAAAGGAGAGAGTTCTTAAAGAAGGTGACTCTTTTTCTAAATTCATATGGCAGCCATACGAATGCCAGGAAAATAGTGTCTGAGTTAAGGAAGTATTAAGGAGGTGATAACAAAGTAAAATAGCCTGATCACACTCTGTGTGCCATTCCTTAACTCAGTGGTGGCGAACCTATGGCACGGGTGCCAGAGGCGGCACTCAGAGCCCTCTCTGTGGGCACGCGCACCGTCGCCCCAGTCCTAGGCCTTCAGCTGGGTTTTATAAAACCTTTTCACTTTAGGCCTCCGCCGCAGAGTGCAAAAAAAAAAAAAAAGGTTCAATCAGTCAATTTCAACTTCTCGCGGGGAAAAAAAAAGATCTTGCAAAGTTGGAATTGATTGATTGAACTTTATAGTCCCACCCAGTCTGCCGTTACCACTGCAGCCACGCCCACCCAATTGGCCACGCCCACCCAGTGGGCCACACCCAGCCAATTGGCCATGCCCAGCCAATTGGCCACGCCCACCCAATGGGCCACACCCAGCCAATAGCCACACCCAGCCGGCACTCGACGATGCATAAGTGGGTTTGGGGTTGCAGTTTGGGCACTCGGTCTCTAAAAGGTTCGCCATTACTGCCTTAACTCAAATAGTATTTTCATAGAACTGGGCTGCCATGCAAACCTAGGAGGCATGCTTTTAAGATATTTATCTGGAGCTCCATCACTTTTATTTTATTCATCAAATGTATATGTTGCTGCAATCACAAGACTCTGAGCGGCTAAGAAGGTATGAAAATATAATAAAATATAAAATGCCTTACCAAAAGCTCTGTCTTCAGTTTTTTCTGGAAGGCAGATAGTGTCGGAGACAAACACATTTCCAGTGGGAAATGTGGGACATCATTCCAAATCACCAGATCATCATAATAAAACTGTACTTTTGGGCTTCAGCCCATCTAACCTCCTTAAAAATGGGAGACAACCAGCTTCTTCTCCTGGCATGAACGCCGTGGATTGGTGGACTCTAGTAGGGAGGCGTAGTCCTTCAGATTACCAGGCACAAAGGGCTTTACAGATTGATATCAGCACTTTAAATTGCTCCGAGAAGCTAACAGAAGCTAAGGCAGAATCACAATACAGGAGTAATATGTACCCAAATGTCAGCCCCCATGAGCACTTAGGCCAGTCCGTACCAGATGTTCTTAAAAAGGCACCACCATGTAGACTAAACAGATGGTGAAGAGGGTATGAGCCACTATATATTCAGATTCTCTCACTCCAAGTAAAGCCGCAACTGACAGCCCAGTTAAAGTCGAGAAAGCCCTCCACCATGGCTTTCCCAGGACCTCCAAGATGTGGAGCCAGCTGAAGGGTAATTTCTTAAGGATCTCTGGGCAGAATTGGGCAAGCATTTCAAGGCTTTCATCTAGCTCCAGAAAACTTTGTCAAAGCAGGGGAGTGATCTAGCTGGTTTAGTCTGTAAGTTGCAGGCACTGAAAGCCGGTTGTTCCATCAGGCATTTGACTAAGATGTCAAATGAGGCATGTTGGTTATGTTGCCTTGTTACTGATGTTAAACAAAATAATTTTTTAGATCCCCAGCATGTGTGATATTGATTGTTCTGGGGGGGGGGTGTTAATTAATTTTGTTGCTTTGCTTTTTTAACAAAAAATCACTGTCCAAATTCATATTGTGAGATGAGGAATACCTCAATTATTCAAATTAATAAATAAACATAGAAGATTGTTTTGCAGTTCTGGGTTCAAAACTAAATACAATTTTTAATATAAAAAAGTAACTGTTTTTCTTTTCTTGAGCTACCTATTTTTCCCATGGGCACATTTTCATATGTTTTTTCAGTCACATGATATAACAGTGTTTCTCAGGTGAAATTATTACTAACCTTGGTGCTTTCTGAGCTTGGTTGCTTTCCTGAAGATGTTTCATAACCCAAACTAGGTGACATCATCAGTACTAGCCCTCATTTCAACCCTGAGATACAAATATTCTCCTTTATTGGTGTTGCTAACCTATACAGTACTAGCAACGGGCCAACCTGACAGTAGAGTTAGTGGTGAGGTTAAGACCAAATAAAATTAAATATGAATGAACTGGAAAAGATGACAAAATACGAGACCTGCAAATAAAAATAGAATGACTGTGGCAAAAGAAAGCAAAGGTGATGCCAATAGTAATAGGTTCCTTGGATGCAATCCCAAAATAACTGGAGCGCCACTTGAACATCATTGGCATTGACAAATTCACTATCACTCAATTGTAAAAGGCAGCTTTATTTGTAACAGCTTATATTCTGCGATGATACCTCTAACACCATAAAACATCCACATCTGCCTAGCCCAGGTTCTTGGAAAGGATTCAATATGTGGATAAAAATGCCAAATCCAGCCTGAACATGGGGCTGACTATGAAAGGAACTATTATGCACTGGAGACAAATTCCTTGTGTGTCCAATCACACTTGGCCAATAAATAATTCTACTCTACTCTACTCTACTCTACTCTACTCTACTCTACTCTACTCTACTCTACTCTACTCTACTCTACTCTACTCTACTCTACTCTATTACAGTGACAATAATATTGGCATCATCATCAGGTCCTCTATCACCCTCTTGACCTCCTTGAACACTTTGGCACATATCAACTATCCCAAGTCAATTCCCCCTCCCACCAAGTCAAAATGAGAAACCTCCTTCCTCTATGAGGCTAAATAAATCATTGTCAGAACTGGTTGTTGCCTAATTTAGAATGCACCCCCATGCAAGGATGCTCCATTTTCACAGTCTAAGAATGGACTGGCACAATGGAAACATTTTTTTCCGACACTGCTTTCATTGTTAAATGAAGAATCAGTTCGTAGATTTTTATTTCATTGTCCAAACATCTCACGGAGAACATCCCCTGCAGAATATGCAAATGAATCAAGAGGGAAAGAATGAAATCACAATGACAAAGTAAAAAACAAATTATCTTTGCTTCAAAGCACTGCTAATCAGGCTACATTGATGATCCCTTTCAACTTAAAGAGATGCTTTCAAGTTCAATGAAGGACCAACTCTATTTCATCTTCTTCATGAAAACCCAAATTATTCCCTCCAGTTTTGAAACCCAATAAATTACTGCTACAATAAGATCTTTACCTCTATGCACACAATCAGCGCAAGAAGTGCAGACCCTGGGGAAAATAGTGATCGAAGCAAAATATTTCATTACATGGAATACATTTCAACATCATACTCTTGGTGATGATAGCAGTATGTTATTCTAAATTTTCTTTAGCTTCTCTCTCACACACACACAGACACAGAGAGAGAGAGTAATGTGCTTTGGGATCTTTGCTTGGCTCAGATTATTTTCTAGAAGCCTGTTATAGGCCCCAAGGATTTCTCATTCCTGCATAACCCATTTTTTAAAAAAAGAATGAGGCCGTTGTTTGTCTTTCTTCGCAATTACCTAAAGAAACCTGTCCTAATTATTTATCTCTCTTTCATCAGATATTGGTGGAACTCATCATTCTCTTTCTTATATGGCCTATCTTCTGTGACTTAGAAACCCTAACTATGGTATATCCTTTATCTGCACTTCCTGGTTGCCCCAACATTAGAACAGGCAAGAAATTGTTTCTGGAGGACAACAATACCTTCTATTAACCCCTTCCATCCCTCACATTCAAATTGAGCTCAAAGTACACTTTTCCCTGTTAGGTTAACTTGAATGACGATGAATTCTGATTGCTTTTATACTGTACCTCCTTTTACTAGCACTGCTGAAATAGCAAAGCAGCTAAGATCTTTTGGTTACCATAAAGAAGATTACTGATCTGAATCTTGGCAAAACTGTTGTTGTTGTGTGGTTAGTTGCACAGCCAGTCACATGCTGGATTTGGCATTTTTATCCACCTGGGATAGGCAGAAGTTGTTTCGTGGTGTTAAAGTATCATCGCAAAATGAAAGTTGTTCCAGGTAAAGTTTCCTTTTGCAATTGACTGATGATGATTTTGTCAATGCTGATTATATTCAAGTGGTGTTCCAATTATTTTGGGATTGCATCCAATGTGTCTATTATTATTAACATTATCTTTGCTTTTTTTTTCCCCCATAGTCATTCTACTTCTATTTGCAGGTCTTTGTATCTTGTAATTTTTCTCTAGTTCTTTCTATTCTATTCTGCTGTCTCCAGGTATTGCCATGTCCACTAGCCAGACTTTTTTGTCTTTCTTATAGACAATTGTTAAGTCTGTAGTGTTATGTTTGTTTAAATTCTAAAGTCTCAGAGCATTTTAGCTTCTGCATTTTCTATAGCTTTGTGGTCCCACCAGTTCTTGCTTGCAAACAAATCATAACTTGTGCAGATATTCCAATGCACAATTGTTGATTATTTGTCATGACATTGTTTGTAGTCAGTCTGTGAGATCTTGCAGCAATTAACTAGGTGGTCTGCTGTTTCTTCAGCTTCTTTTCAGAGGCGGCACTTGCTGTGACTGTCTTCTCATCTCTGGCTTTGTATGCATTTATTCTTAAGGCTTGGTCTTGTGCAGCCATAATTATCCATTCCTTCTCTTTCTTCAATTTTCCCTGCTCTTAGCCATTGCTAGTCTTGTCTGCTTTGCCTGCTTGTTTGTTTGTGTACTAGCCATGTTATACTTTGCCTTGCCATGTCTCTTTTCTGTTCCTCCTTTGGTCTTTTTGATAGGCCAGTTTGGTCTTTCAACTACTCAGTAAGCCATCATGGTGTATTATATTCAGGCATCTTCTTCGCTGTCCTTCAGACATTCTTCTAATGCCCCCCTTTTATTTTCTTTAACTGTATGGTGTGTTTATAACATTCCACAGCTGCCTATTTTCCTTGGTAAGTAGAATCTGTCAGTGTTGCTGCATGGATGAAGGACATGACCAAATAAAAGAGGAGGTGGAGTTGTTCTCTATATAAGAAATAACTACAACAATGATGAAAACTGTCTTGAATGCATTTGGGTCAATATGAAAGGGGGGGGGGAAATGACATTGCCATACTATAGGCCACCCAACCAACCAGAGGAAATAGATGGAACTTTTTGCTAGTCAGCTAACTAAGGTATGTAGGATGCACATCACAATAGTAATGGGGGAGTTTAATTACCCTGACATCAACTGGGAGACAAACTCTGCACCAAGTGGAAGATCAAACAGATTCCTGACAAACTAAGGCTTGCGACAAAAGTCAAAAATAACAAAAAAAAGCTTCTTTCAACATGTAAGAAACAAGAAAAAAGTTAAGGAAATGATTGGTCCATTAGTGGGCGAAAGTGGCAAGAAGGTGACAAGCAACAGGGAGAAAGCAGAACTATTTAACTCATTTTTTCCATCCGTCTTTACACAAAGGGGAAAAACAGCCCAACCTATCAAAAACAGTACCGTAAAAAAACAGATTAGAAACACAAGTTAGGATAGGCAAGAAAATGGTAAATGAGCACCTATCCACCCTAAACGAGTTTAAATCACCAGGGCCAGATGGATTACACCCCAAGGTTCTGAAGGAACTGGCAGATGTGATCTCAGAACCACTGAACTATATCTTTCAAAGATCCTGGAGCACTGGGGAACCACCAGAGGACTGGAAAAGAGCTGATATAGTTCCCATCTTCAAAAAAGGGGAAAAAATGGATCCAGGAAACTACAGACCTATCAGCCTGACCTCAATACCTGGGAAGATTCTGGAAAAGATAATCAAACAACGAATCAGCAAATACCTAGAGGCAAAGTCATTACCAAAAGCCAACATGGGCTTATCAAAAACAGATCATGCCAGACAAATCTTATTGCATTCTTTGACCAAGTGACACAATTAGTGGACCAGAGGAATGCTGTGGATATAATTTACTTGGACTTCAGTAAGGCATTTGATAAAGTAGATCACAACCTACTACTTGATAAGATAGAAAAATGTGGGTTAGACAGCATCACCATCAGATGGATTCGTAGCTGGCTGACCAGCCGTACTCAGCATGTGGTCCTCAATGGAACCGCATCTACATGGAGGGAAGTGTGTAGTGGGGTGCCCCAGGGCTCTGTTCTGGGCCCAGTGCTTGTCAACATCTTCATCAATGATTTGGATGAGGGGATAGATGGGGAACTCATCAAATTTGCAGACGACACCAAGCTGGCAGGAATAGCCAACACTCCAGAAGATAGGCTTAAGATACAGAAGGATCTTGACAGACTTGAACATTGGGTGCTATCTAACAAAATGAAATTCAATGGTGAAAAAAGTAAGGTTCTCCATTTAGGCAAGAAAAACCAAATGCACAGGTATAGTATAGGTGGTACCTTGCTCAATAGTAGCAACTGTGAGAGGTATCTCAGAGACCTAGTGGACAATCACTTAAATATGAGCCAGCAGTGTGCTGCAGCTGCCAAAAAAGCCAATACAAAAAGCCAATGCTAGGCTGCATTAACAGAGGGATAGAATCAAGATCACGTGAAGTGTAAATACCATTTTACAATGCCTTGGTAAGGCCAAGCTTGGAATACTGCATCCAGTTTTGGTCACCACGATGTAAAAAAGATGTTGAGACTCTAGAAAGAGTACAGAGAAGAGCAACAAAGATGATTAGGGGACTGGAGACCAAAACATATAAGGAACAGTTGCTGGAATTGGGTATCTCTTTAATGAAGAGAAGGATGAGGGGTGACATGATAACAGTGTTCCAATATCTCAGGGGCTGCCACAAAGAAGAGGGAGTCAAGCTATTCTCCAAAGCACCTGAAGGCAAGACAAGAAGCAATGGATGGAAACTAACCAACGAGAGAAGCAACCTAGAACTAAGGAGAAATTTCCTGACAGTTAGAACGATTAATCAGTGGAACAACCTGCTTCCAGAAGTTGTGAATGCTCCAACACTGGAAGTTTTTAAGAAGAGACTGGACAGCCATTTGTCTGAAATGGTATAGGGTTTCCTGCCTGAGCAGGGGGTTGGACTAGATCAGTGGTTCTTAACCTGGGCGATATCGCCCCCCAGGGGGCGATTTCATTTTTCAGGGGGGCGATGGATTGAAAAGGGGCGATGTGGGGGCGAAGGAACCAAAAGGGGGCGATATGGGGGCGATGGAGCGAGATGTTTTGGGGACACTTTTCAGTCTTCCCCTGTGGCTCTGAGCCTCCTCCGCCATTTGTAGAGAGAGACAGAGGCAGAGAGAGGCACTTGCGCTTCCCCTCTCTGTCTCTCTCTCTCTCTCATGCTACCGGCATCCCCGGGCTCAAGGCGCGGGCCACGAGGCATCTGCGAAATGCCCTGCCTGTTGGCTGCATCGCCAAGCCTCCCCTCACGCTGCCGGGGTCCCCGGGCTCAAGCCGCAGGCCACAGGGCATCTGCGAAATGCCCTGCCTGTTGGCTGCATCGCCAAGCCTCCCCTCATGCCGCCGGGGTCCCCGGGCTGAAGCCACAGGGCATCTGCGAAATGCCCTGCCTGTTGGCTGCATCGCCAAGCCTCCCCTCATGCCGCCGGGGTCCCCGGGCTCAAGCCGCAGGCCATGGGGCATCTGCGAAATGCCCCGTCCATTGGCTGCATCGCCAAGCCTCCCCTCGCGCCGCCAGCATCCCCGGGGTCAAGCCGCGGGCCACGGGGCATCTGCAGAACGCCCCGCCCATTGGCTGCATTGACAAGCCTCCCGCGCCACGCGGCGCTCCCGGCAATCCGCGACCCACAGGCATCTGGCTGTGCGATGGCCGCTGGATGCTGGGCAGTTGACTGGGGCGGAACAGCGGGGTGGGGGAGGCTCCCCAGGGAGCGGCCCGGGGATGGCCCATGGAGCGATGCCCCAGCTGGGACTGCCGAACGGAGCGGCTTGGGGAGATGCGCTTTACATAGCCTCCCCCCACCCTGCTCTTCTGTCCCAGTCAATTGCCCAGCATCCGGCATTTGGCCGTGAAAAGCAGCCATCCGGGACCCAGCCTGCCTTCCGCCGCCATCCAGCACAGGCGTTTCTCCCTAGCCACGTCTCTTGTTTCAGTCCTGGCTGGGCCGGCGGCCGGTGGGGGCATCACTCCCTGGGCCGTCTCCGGGCTGCTCCCTGGGCAGCCGAGCCGGCCACGCATCTCCCCGGGCGCCTTTCGGCGCCTTCTGCTGCCTCCTGCCCCCTCCCCGCCCCTTCAGCGCCGAGAGAGAGATGGGGGAGGGAGGGAGAGGAAAGAGAGAAAGGGAGAGGCGAAAGTGAAAAAGAGAGAGAGAAAGAGAGAGGAAAGAGAGAGAGAGAGAGGAAGTGCAAATGCCTCTCTCTCTCTCTCTCTCTCTCTCACACACACACACACACACACAGAGTGGGGGAAGAGGACTGGCAGACCAAGGGCAGAAAGAGGGAGAGAGAGGGAGGGAGGGAGGGAGAGAGAGAGAGAGAGAGAGAGAGAGAGAGAGAGAGATCCTTTTGACATCTAAAATGAAGATAACACTGCGTGCGTTTTTCTAGTGTTCCAATGGAGTCGAAAATTTAATTTGCAGGTAGTGCCTTTCATTTCGAAGACCTCTCAACATGGCCGAGAAGAGGAAGTGTCGCCAATATTCAACGGAATACCTAAAATTAGGATTCATTCCATCTCCTTCCAACGTACAGCTTCCGTTTTGTCTTCTTTGTGAGAAAACATTTTCAAATGAAGCGATGAAGCCTTCCCGACTGAAAGAACATTTTGTAAGAATTCATTCGGATAAAGCCGACAAACCAGCATCGTTTTTCCAATCCTTAAAGGCCAAGTTTGAGGGTCGCAGCACTGTTGGGAAGTTATTTGGAAAATCGTCACTCAACGCCAACAAGGGGCTCATTTGTTCCTATGAAGTATCTTTGTTGATAGCAAAATGTGGCAAACCTCACACTATCGGAGAAACGCTGATTTTACCAGCAGTGAAACAGATTGTTGCCACCATGTTGGGGCCCAGCGCAAGCACCATCACGCAATCAATTCCTTTGAGTAATGACACTGTATCAAAAAGAATTGATGAAATGGCTGCTGATGTGGAAGAAAGACTTATTGACACCTTGAAAAAAACAGAATTCGTGATGCAGATTGACGAGTCAACGATTCGTGAAAATGAAGCCTTGTTATTGGCTTATGTCCGTTTCATCAACGGAAATGAAGAGATCGGGAAAGAACTGTTATTTGTTCGAAATTTAGCCACCGACACAAAAGGTTCTTCGATATTTAAAAAGGTTGAAGAGTTTTTTAATGAGAAAAACATCCCTTTGACAAACGTCGTGGCATGTGCAACCGACGGAGCTGCATCCATGGTTGGACGATATCGCGGATTTCAAGCTCATCTAAAATCGGTTGTACCTGGAGTTATGACTGTCCATTGCGTCGTTCATAGACAGCACCTTGTCTCAAAAAATTTGAGTGGCCGTTTGCACGAGTCTCTACGTTACGTCATTAATGCTGTGAATAAAATTAAGTCGCATGCCTTGAACAACCGACTTTTTCACAAGCTTTGTGAAGAAAATGATGAGGAGTTTGAACGTCTCCTTTTGCACACCGAAGTAAGATGGCTTTCAAAAGGAAAGTGTTTGCGGCGATTCCACGAACTTTTTGACACAGTTGTCGAATTTCTTGAATCCATTGACCCAAGTCTAAGCAATTCTCTTAAACTTCGACGTCTGGATGTAGCTTATCTCGCTGATGTTTTTGACAAGCTGAATGAAGTGAACGTAAAGCTGCAAGGAGATAAAATCAATTTTGTTAAGGCCAAGGGAGTAATCTGCTCATTTATTTCCAAATTGGACCTCCTTGCAAGCAATATGAGTCGCCAGGAGCTGTATCAGTTCCCAAGCCTTGGTAATGAACGTGAACTCCAAGGAGAAGATTTGGACGTTTTTTGCTGCCACTTGAAGCAACTAAAAGAAGATATGGAAACCAGATTCTATGATCTGATAAATCTGGAAGTGCCCACTTGGATGCTAAATCCTTTCACAGCAGACTTTGCACAACTTCATCCCAAACTGCAAGAGCCACTGACAGATCTGAAATACGACTGTGAAGCCCAGTCACATTTTCAGAGTTACGGCTACGAAGCTTTTTGGGTGAAAATGAGGAACACTTACCCAATATTGTGGGAGGAAGTTAAGTTGCTTCTTTTAGCCTTTCCTTCCACTTACTTAGTGGAGAGGGGCTTCAGTGCCGTCCAACAGATCCTTTCTAAGTCAAGGAACATGTTGAAGATCTCTGAGCGCGGTGATTTAAGAATGCGATTAACAAAAATGGTTCCAGACATCAAGAAATTGGCATCAGCTCACCAAGCACAAGGCAGCCATTGATGTTCTTTTTTTTTTGCTTTTTGTGTACATACATTTTTTTCGTTAATAATTATCTGAGCTTTTATCGTTGTATTTGCTTGCATTGGATTTCACGTTCCAGTTTGAGTTTTCGGCTTTGTTTTTGAATTTTTGTTGTGCTCTGTAAAACATTTTTTGTGTCTCTTTGTATTGTACTTTTTTAGCGTGCACTCCAGTTTGATATTATATGTTCTTTGTGTCTTTTTAATCCTTTTTACAGTGTGCGTGACTATATATACTTTCCTCGAATCTTAATTTAGTTTCAGAGTTTTCGTCTTGAAATTCTTAGTTCCTGCATTGCGGTTTGTTCTTATGCCCTTTTTATATTTCTTTTTGCGTCTTAAATTTCACTTGTAATTCAATCATTAAATGTTACTGTTTTTCTTTTCGGGCATTTCACTTTCTTGCAATTGAATTTTGTTTTCAGTGGTCATTACATTTAAGTGTCTTGAATAAATAAGATAATAATGAAATACATGTATCACGAAGTTTGGGAATAAAGTGATGGGTGGCACCAAATTTTTTCACACAGTTGAGATATGGGAAAAAGACTGGAAATAAATTATTTGCATCGATATGTCCTGATGACAATTTTAAAGAAAACAAAAAAAAGTGTTTGCATAAATTGAAGAATTATTTCCTATGTTGTGATTGAGAGGTTATGTTGGGGGAGGGGGGCGATGACAACTTCCTCATTGGCTCAAGGGGGCGATTCGTTCAAAAAGGTTAAGAACCACTGGACTAGATGACCTCCAAGGTCCCTTCCAACTTTATTATTGTTGTTGTTGTTGTTGTTGTCACTGTTTTTCTGGTCTTCCTGGACTTTAAGTTCTGCTTGTGTTCCATCTATTATTCCAGCTGTATATTTGATGAGTGGAATTGCCCAGCTGTTGCTGTCTTCTCAATTTTTCTTCTCTTGATAGTAACCTCTCCCAGTCTATCACCATTGACCAGCAACTGTATATTTCATTGAGTCATTGATCTTTGCACAAAGCTTGATGTTACTTCTGACTCTTGTTATTTCTAGGCGTTTGATGATCCAGTCATGTGTAAGGGGTGGTCAAATGCCTTCTTGTAATCAATCCATGCTACATTCAAGTTGGTCTTCTTTCTCTTGCAGTTTTCCAGAATCATCTTGTCAATTAAGAGCTGATTTTTTGCTCCTCAGCTGTTTGGGCGGTTTCCTTTCTGCTTAGCTGAAAAGAGCTTGTTTTCAACTAAATCCTGTTGGACTGCATCAGCTACAACACCAATTTGAAAGCTGTTGGTAAGCAGCTAATTGGCCTGTGGCTCTCTGGTGCTGCCCCTTTTCTTGAATCTTTCATTATCATGCTTCAATGAAGGCAATCTTATTCTGTTGTTTCTGTGCTGTTCTAGTTGCTCAGTTATTCTTCTTTCAGTTCCTCTTGTTTTTCACTTAGAGGATTTGATACTTCCTGAGGAGAAGAAAGCGGAGAGGGTGCCTGGTTAGGGAATAAAAATGATTCAATGCATATGCCAGTTTCCTCTTCTGCTGACTACCCCTGGTTTGCCTCCATGGTTTGAGCTACTTTTGGCAAGGCTTTGATTTCATTGCACTGGATAGACCTTGGCATTTCATCCAATACTGCTTCTATGAATACTTCATGTTGTATAATAAATTGTCATTGATCTGCCTGAGTTGATCCTGAGCCCCGTAGCCCATTTGTCACCAGATATCCAGGAATTCATACACCTATCATGGCCCTGGGTATGCGGGGTGACAACCCATCTAGTATGGGCTTCTGTAAATTGCATTGTTTGTGGGAGAGACACTCTTTGTCTGCCTCCTCTGATGAGACCTATCTAGCATGCTTGAACCTCTGGCATAGCTCTTATCTTCCTCAGAGCATGCAAGCCCCACAACCATGTCAACCAGGTACTGCCTTGCTGGGGGATTGTTGTTATTATATTCTCAGCTTCTTACTTTTCCTGGCTTTCATTTTAAAATATATTCAGGAGTTTACTGTTTTATTGTAAGGGATTCATTCCCAGCTCTCAAATAGCCTGAAGTTTATTTGAGAGATTTGAGAGCTGAAAGTGAAACCTTTCAATCACATCACTGGAAAAACAATAAATTTCGGAACTTGTTTTCTTTAAATTAAAAAAAAAAAAAAAAGCCCAGGGAGAAGTACAAAACTGAAAAAGAAGATGAATAATTAATAAACTGTGCTGGGTTTTGCACTACAGTCTTCTCTATGTTAAATGAAGATCTTAACTACTATGTAGGGCTGATAATGTACGATAAAGAAATAATTAGAGTGCATGCTGGAAAGAAGGATTTTTTTTAAAAAAAAATATTGCTGTTTGTTGTGTCTGCCTGTATCTGTATCTTGATCTATATCTTGATGCTTTTGCCTTGTTTATAAAAAGGTAACTAGGTCCTACAATGATGTTTTTGTTTCAGGCAATACCTGTTTTGACAATTGATGTACCATTTAAACAGTGGCAGAAGGATATATCTAAATTTGTGTGGCAGGGGATAAAAACTTGAGTTCATTATGAGGTGTTACATCAGGGGTGTCAAACTGCCTGCCCGTGGGCTGGATGCATCATAGCAAAACCGCACCCACCCCATTGCCGGCAATGGGGGAAAAGTCACGATACGTCACGACACATCACATGACATTACGAGTTTGACACCCCTGTGTTACAAGATGCAAAGGAAAGAGGAAGGTTGGGTCTGCCTAATTTGAAATTATATTTTGCAGCTTAATGTTTGGTTTAGATGAAAGAGTGAGTGCTTCTTAGAAATAGAAGGTTCTTGAAGATTTAAGGACACAACCTGAGTTTTGGGGAACATGGATTTTTGTGGTATGTCAAAGTTAAGGTTAATGTGTTAGATGCGCCATATTGAGAATATGGAATAAATAGTTGTACCTGAAAACATCTTTGTGACTCTGAGCACAAGAAGCATTTTATAGATAGAAAAAATATGCAATGGTTAGCTTATTGTGAAATACTAGAATTTTATCATGAGGAATATAAAATAAAATCAGTAGAAAAACTGGTGGCAGAGGGATATAGTTGTCAATAGTTCTCTTATTTACAATAATTAGAAAGATTTAAAATAGACAAAATAATTTATGGTTTGGAACATTATGAGACTAAGTTTGAAATAGAATTGTGTACAAAAGATGAATATGAATAGAATTGTGTACAAAAGATGAATATGAAATTGCTAACTTTCAATGAAATTTGAAGTGGAAGAATGAAAGAATGTATGATAAAATGAAGTAAACCTTTAGTTATAATGTCCAGATAGAACAATGGAGGAAATGTGGTTGAAAGGATTGAAATGTATACTATGTTATTATCTTAAAAATAATATTTATAAAGTGATGTGCTGTTGGTGTGCTGTCATTCACCAGAGAAATTGTTCAGAATGTGTAAAGACACCTCAAATTTACGTTGGAAATGTGAATAATAACATAGGACATTTTATCATTGCTTGATGGATATGTAAAAAAGGTAGAACATTCTGGATTCAAATACACATATTGATTCAGAGGATTGTAAAGATTAAAATACAGTTGAGACCAGAGGTTTTTCTTTTGTGATTGATGGATAACTATTTGAAAAAAAGACATGGAATTTTGTTTTTGTACGTGATGACTGCAGCAAGATTATTGTGTACACAAAGATGGAAAGATTCTGCACCATCCACAATGGAAGAATGGATGGTGAAGATAATGGAACGTTGAGGTAGCTAAATTGACTTTTTTTTTTTTAGAGAGAAAAGACAATACCCACATTTATTGCTAACTGTAAACCCTCTATGGACTTTGTGCAGAAAAAAATAAACTTAAGATTTATGGTTTTGATGATTAGCCAGGACAGATTACAGAAAGAAAAGAATCATGTTGTAACCACAGAGCAAAAAGTAATTCAGAAGTTACTTCTTTGTATCTTTTTCTTTCTTTCCTATTTTTCTTCTGATCTTTTCCTTTCTTGCAGTTTTAGCTTTTTTATTTATTT
Source organism: Azemiops feae (assembly GCA_023970755.1). Lineage (NCBI taxonomy): Eukaryota > Metazoa > Chordata > Lepidosauria > Squamata > Viperidae > Azemiops > Azemiops feae. Next base: position 345,177 of record JALGBA010000069.1, read on the forward strand.
CTTTTTTCATCTCTTTTTCTTACTTTATATTAGTTTGTATTAGTTTATTTTCACTTTGGAATATTGTTAATAAAAATAATATAAAACTATAGAAAAGTGTATGTACATATGTCTGTGAGTGTGGGGGGTGTATTTGTGTGAATGTATTTTCTTCCGACAGTTTTTCCCGCAAGTGCTTTAACTTAGTTTTAATCCATCGGTGGCAACGGGAATTAATCAACTGGCATGTTGTCTGTGCCTGACATTGTGAGGTGAGAATCACTGGACCCAGGTTACCCAGCCAGCTTTCATGCCTCCTGGTTTCTAGCCTTGTGTCTTAACCAGTATACCAAACTGGCTGGCTTTGGCTCTTTCTTCCTGCATTGTATTATCAGAAACTCTAGACTGCAGAAGACAAAAGAGTCCAGATACCGCTCTTTTTGTTATTATCAGCCCTCAAGAAGCATGAGATGCAGGCAACTTAGCAGCTCCTCCCAGCTGCTCTGAGAGGCTCCTGGAGCAGAACACCAAGGAGACTCAACAGCTCCCCAATCAGAAGTGACAGGAACAGTCCCAGGAGGAAGCAAAACACCAATATTTATGCAGGCCTTTGCAAAAGCGAGAAAGAGAGAAAGAGAGCAAGCCCGCATTGTTGAAAATGCCTACTTTTTAAGCATGTTAAAGAATGGCTAAGAATTTATTCATATGAAATTCTGTTGATGGAAAAAGGCTTGAAAAACTTAGATCTCATTTCCCCTGGAGCCACTGAGATGAGAATAAATAATTACATGCTGAGAGATTACTGTGAACTTTGCAAAAGAAAGAAGGGGGGAAAAAACCCTTGTGTCATTTGTAAAATGGGTACCGGGGAATTTAGCCAAAAAGAAGCCGCATTTGTAGGGAACTGGAGAGAAAAAAAACAAACTGCATGAATTACAGTTTATAAATCTGTGAGTTATTTTTCTTGTCCCTTTCACCTGGAGCTGGAATCTACAGACAGGAAAAAGAAGCAGAAAGATAAAGAAGTAAAAACTTTCAGAAATGGAAGGCATTTATGCCTGGCAAGAGCATGGCTATTGTTTGTGTCCAAGGCAGCACCCATCCCCACTACCATCAAAAAATCTTTCAACAGATATTAACCGGGGTGGAAATCTACTATCTTGTAGAAAGGGCATTACACGTAGTCCTCGACTTACAATCATTCGCTTAGTAATCATTCAATTTACAACAGCGCTTTTAAAAAAAGGTGATTTACAACTGGTCCTTGCATTTATGACCTTCAAGGAGATCCCCACAGTCACGTGACCAAAATTCAAGCACTTAGTAACTGGCATATATTAACAATGGTTGCTGTGTCATGTGATCACTATTTGTGACTTTCCCAATCAGCTTCTGACAAGCAAAGTCAGTAAGGGAAGCTGGATCCTTGATCCTGATTAGCTTCCAAACCCAGAAGAAAATCAACTACATGCTGCCACTTAATTTATATATTAAGTATCTGGGGAAAAAAGGAAACCAAATTCGATAACCAATATATTCTTTTACTCAAATTTGCTTTCTCCATCATTGCCCCGGCCCTCTGGAACATTCACACACACACACACACACACACACACACACACACACACACACACACCCAAGGTGAAGCGGGCCCCCATTCTTCTGGCCTTTCGGAAATGTCTGAAGATCTGTCTGTGCCCACTTGCTTGGGGCCCACCTAGGAGCACCCAGCCATGGGCTGGTTAGCACTGTCTTGAAGGCCCTCCCCTGCCATTTTAATTTTGAATTTTAATTATTCTACTTTTGTTTTAACTGCCTATTATAATATTGATATATAGCTTTTGTGTTTTTATGTCTTGTACACCACCCAGAGTGGCTCAGTGAGGGAGATGGGCAATTTCTAAATATATGTATGTATTTAGATATACTGTATGTACTGTATGTGTAAATATATATTTACACATACATATGTGTGTGTGTGTGTGTGTGTGTCAGTTTAGTAGCAGTAACTGTTGTATGGCATAAAATAACCCTAGGGCTTTAAAACAAAGAAATTATTTAACAATACCTAATGGAAGTATTTATGATTCTTATCTATTTTTGCACTTTAGTAGTTCCACCCTTGCAGTTTATAGCATCTTCTGGAGTCATCCAGCATTTGCTGGGCCATAGTAACATTAATGCAGACATACCTGATATTTCTTCCATGTTGGCTGGGTGATGCTGTAAAATGCTGTAAATAGTGCAGAAATGACCTTTGAGGAATAAAGTGCGATGATGATTCAGTTCTTCAATTGAACAGAACTTGACTTTTTTTTGCCTATGCAGGAATATCATTATTAAGCTTTCCGTGAGGAAACTTTTTAATATTCACTTACATGAGATTTTATAGCTCTTTTTGCACACATAACCAGTAGCGATTTGTCTTCTTTTTCTGACAGCTTCACAAAATAGGAGATTAAAATGTCACATCCATCTGGCTTTATAATATAAAGTGATAGACACCTTTGACCTGTATGAGAAATGGCAGCATCCCAGTTAAGATACATGAAAAAAAAAAAGCACAAGTTCACATAGATATTTAAAGAGTATAAACATGCAGGATTAAGATTTTTTTTTCCTAGTTCCAAGATATTTTTATTCTACCCCCTCTATGAACTGGAGACCTCCGCTTTGTCAATTACTCTTTCAAATTAATTGGATAGGAATCCTATAGTCTTTATCACAATTAACACCAAGACTTCTTGATAGACTTCATTCAAAATACGTGTTCAGTGCTCCACTCAATCACTTGCCCAATCAAAGCAACCAAATATACTTATTTCCCAGCCATGTTTTCAAAGAGTCAAAATAGGTTTTTGCAGTCTTCCCAAATAATGTAGTCCTGGATGCATCTAGATGTTGCCTCTTAAATGCAAGGATATCTATCCATGATAGAATGTAATGAGTAGGTCCCCAGCATAAGAAACTTGCAATTCCACTGGAACAGGTACCCAGGCTATTGGATGGAACCCTGAAGAAATTAACATCTAAGAATAGCATCCGAATAATAGCACAGTAGCCTTCAACGTACGGCACAAGTTGCTTAATGACTATTCAAAGTTACAATGGACCCTCCCAAAAGCTACTTACAGCCCATTTATGAACTAATGACAACAAGAAACACTACATGGTCACATGATTGCATTTTGGATGCTTGGCAAATGGCTCATCTTTATGGCCATTTGCAGAGTCCCATGGTCACATGACCATGTTATGTGACCTTTTTTTCCTGCTTTCTGCTGTTTACTTTTGATTTCTGCAAAAAAAACAAAAACCGCCCATTGGGGAATATTCACTTAATAACTGCTGCATTCATTTAACAACTACCACAAAAAAAATGACAAAAAATCGGGGTCTGCTCATGTGATATCTTAATTTACAACCCCAATGGCTTGTAATTATGGGCTAAATTACAGTCATAAGTCAAGGACTAGCTGCATTTGCCTATCAGATCACTAGTAAGTGATGGCTTGCCAAATAACAGGAAGAAAGGTCAGAAGTGGATCCAGCGGCATTTACAGAGCAGTGAACCAGCTGTTTCCTGAAACTGTAAAACTTATAAAAATGCCTATATACTCACAGAGGCTCCAAGGATTGTCCAAGAATCCATAATAGCATTAAATGTCAATTAAAAGAATGGCAATGTGGCTCTGACCTTTGTAATTTCCCTGTTCCACACAGAGCTTCTTTCTTTGCCGGTGGCAATTGGGAGAGAAAGAATTATGTAGCTTCATTTCACAAGAACCCACAGAGGAAGTATCTCCTGTGTATGCACACCCAAGTGTACATAATACGAGGGCCCTCAAAGTGGTCATTATGGAGCCTTTGAGAGGTTGTAGTCATCATGAGATTTCATTGTTGTTCCTAAAACAATGCTGTAGGAAAAGCAGCCATTTAGATGGTTGGAATTGCCTTAGTAAGTGCCTTAACTGACAAATGTAACTTGGGTTTTAGTGCATCAGTGGAGAATAGAAATAAAAAAGTTTTGAGTGTTAATAATAATGGAAGTGTGGCCATAGAGTGCAAAATCATGCATGTTACTATAACAGTGGGCATTGGTTTCAATCAATAGCTTCCCTCCTTTGTTGCAATCTAGTTCTCCTTAGTGATTATCCTTCTGGGGAAAAGATGCTGGTCTCTCAAATATTGGAAAAACAAATAAATATAAATGTAATTATATTGTTTATATTCCTCATTAGATACAGATTTAAAAACTGCAAAGGAGAAATTCTGTTCCTTCTGCGATTTTGAATTTGTTATTGCTTTTTAAATGCATATAATTAACTGAAACATTGATATCAACAGCTCTATATAGCTCCAGTTTAGCAGTTCTATAATGGAAGAAGAGATAGCAAATCAGGAAAATTTAATAAATAACTAAAATAAAGAGTAACTTCCATCTCTAAATCTTGTTCGACAGCATGTAAGCTTCTGTGGTTTTAATTAGTAAATTAATCAATTAAAGGTTTTGTATTTTGCCAAGGCCAGTGCTTAGTTTGATTTAGTTTAAATTCTATTGTGTAATTGGATTGTATTAAGAGTTTTCTATCTAAAATGAATAGTAGCTCTTATTTCCTATATTACTTTGCCCATGATTTAATATCTCTCAAAAATATTGCTCTTGAACTTTAATTAATGTGGAAATGTATTTCCATATAATGCTTTTTATCAATCAAACTACCAAATCCAGGGGGAGTTTTTTTGCATCAAAAGCATCAATTAGTATCAATTAGTATACTAAAAAGCATAATTCAGTTATCTCAGGGAAGAAGAAAAAAGCCCAACAATTTCTAAGAGGCAGAACTTCCCTGAGATGGCAACAACAGTACCACAACTGAAAATGCCCAAAAGGAGGAGTTTCCACATTATGTTTTCCCTGAATCAGCAGCCAAAGAGGCTGCAAGCATTGAGACAAATGAAAGATAGGAGTTTCATATCCACCCAACCCATTTTCTAATAAAATCAATACAAGACCATCAAAAATCATCCATGGACCTTCTCAGAAGTTGACTTTGCTTTTGAAAACATTTTTCCACCTAATTGTTTTTCATTCATCTGAAAAAAAAACTGATAGGAAAAATGGAGGAGACTTTCTCTGGTTGGTAACAATATGGATCACTTGAAGAAAATGGGATTTCTCTGTATATTCCACTAAGACCAATCTGTTGTCAACAGGGGGTTGGGGTAGGAGAGGCCTTTGTCACAAACATTCAAGGCTACATATTGGTTCGTGATTTCATGGTGTCTCACTAGCTAAGAATATATTGTGGACAGCCAAGAAAACAAACCAATGGATCATCAAATCAACACAGAGTTCTCATTCAAGGCCCTAATGACCAGACTCAAATTATTCTACTTAGGACACATTATGCAAAGACCCAACTCTCTGGAAAAGGCTGTAATGGTGGAAAAGGCGAAAGGAAAGAAGAGGAGGAGGGGCCAAACAGCAGCAAGGTGGATGGACTCAGTTACAGTGGAGATGAATGCACAATTGGAAGACTTGAAAGATCAGGTTAGGGATAGATCGTCATGGAGAAAATCTACGTGGTTGCTAGGCAGCAAAAATTACTTATGATGGCATATAATCAATCAATCAAAGCTTTCAGTGGAAAAGTATATGAAGAACAATAGTCAACTGATTGGAGTCTGTGTAGAGAGTTGTTACAACCCATCTCACATTCCACTGAGTGGTCCACTCTACCATAGATGGTGCTCTGATTTAATATCTCATTAATCACTCCAACTGTATTGTGGGAAATACATCTTTTTATAAGATGAAAAATCTTCAGAAATGTCAAAAAAAGATGGCAAGATATTGCTTGATCATGATTGGAGTAAGGAAAGGGTTTTAATCAGGTTTATCGCATATTAGAATGGGTTAGCTACATCCTTCTTTTTTAATATTTTAATTTACAGGTTGCTGCTGGTGTTTTATTTGTATTTTGGTCTATGAGCAATGAAGAAACTTTGAACTTACTTGCAGTTGAAGGCCAAAAGCAGATATGATGCTGAAGATTCAGTCGGACTTCACACTAGCTTTGCTTGATAGGAACTGTAGATTTTTGAGTTTGATTGGATCAGGAGTTGGGAAAATAAATGTTCAGACCTTTTCCTTAGGCCATTTTTTGTAGGCCTAACATCCTTCCCCTCTACTCACATTCACACAGATGCTACCACAAAAGCTGGTGAGGGAAGATGCAAGGAGATGCACTTTCTGTTACAATGATGCCGTATTTTGTGTTTCTCTACTTTTTTCTCATCAGTTGTCATTGTCAAGAATGGGGGACATCTGATATCATGATTGCCACTCATAAGATTGCAGCTTTGTTCTTCTGTACCTATCAACTATCATCAATATCTCAAATTGGCCGTAGTTGTTTTTAACTACAGCCTTGTGACAAAACAGTGCCTTGGTGGAGGAACATGTTCTAACTATCTTTGTGCTGTTTCTCTGCCTTGATCAGATCTCTCTCATTCAATGCCTTTTTTTTTTAATCAACGAAAGATTTAATTTCCTCCTGTTGGTGGAAGCATGGTCTTTCGGCAGCCACGCATTAAAGCCAAAAGCAACCTGATACTGTTAAAATGGTAACAAGCTTTGCCTCCCATTTTCAATTTAGGCCTAGTTATTCCTGTTGCAGCCAGGAGGTCCATTATTTGCTTGAGTAATTGCTGGGGACAGTCCAGAGCAATTTATGCGCAAGCAAAGCTAGCATGAACCTCAATGCACACATTACACTTTTTTTTTTTATCAAGAACAGGGGAGGCAATGGCCAAGGATTTTCGTTTTCTTTTCAGAAGCTGTACAAAGTTGTAAAGGTCATCAGTACTAACTGATTCTGCTGATGTTAATTAATTCTGATCAAGAAGGTGCTTCTATTGTTTTTCCAGGGAATCCGTCTCATTGAAGGCAATTGGACAGGCATGAATTCTCCTGAACTGTGTAAACAGCAGATTATTCAAATGTTGTATTTGAGGCAGAAGTGCTCTGCAAACATTTAATAATAATAATAACAACAATCAGAATAGAGCTGAAAGGGACCTTGGAGGTCTTCTAGTCTAGCCCCCTGCTCAAGCAGGAGAACCTATATCATTTCAGACAAGTGGCTGTCCAGTTTGTTTTTGGTGGCCAGGAAAAAAAAAAAAAAGCAAGGGGGTTAGAATAACATGTTGCAATGCTGCAGTGTAATTCTCTGCAAGGAAGCTACAAATATATACAGACCTACCTTGAAATAAGCTATATCCATTTCCAAACTAGTGATTGATAAGAGTGTGTCATCCAACCATCAACTCAGCAGTAGCGGGGACAGGATTTATATTGCAATCATAAAATCTCACTGAGGAAATGGCCTTAACGTAGTGTAGTAAAGGGTTATGCCTAGAGAGGCACATTACATATTTGTTTATTGCACTCATATAGCTCCAAATCTGAAGTGCCTCACTTTTGAGAATAGGGCTGTGCAACAACCTTATGAGTTGTGCTCAGAGCTCTCATGGCACCCGTCACGGATACCTTGAACCAGTGTTTCTCAAACTTGGCAACTTTAAGATGTGAGGACTTCCACAATTCCTCAGCCAGCCATTCAGGCTGGAGAACTGAACTCCTAAAGTTGCCAAGTTTGAGAAATTCTGTCTGCTGTAAATCCAACAGCTTGTTCCAATAGCACAAGTTAGTAGCAAAAAGCAGGTGTCCCCTGCATGCTGGGTTGAAAATATATATTTGCCCTTTGATTTTGGATCTCTTCATAATCCTACTGGCAGAAGATCAGCTTTTTCAAATGGTCCTCTTTTCCTTTTGAATAGAGATGCAGAGAGAAGTTGATGCAGCTAGAAGCATCTATGGCAGGACCCCAAAAGTTAAGGGGACACAACCACAACAGCAATTTCACAACTTCCATCTTGATTTTTTTTTTTAACACCCTCTCGTGGACATCCCATGTGCAACTGCAAAAATTTATCCCATTTAATTGGAATGAGTCTTATTAAACCTTTTCCAGATAAAAATTCCTCCAATTATTTGGATGGCACTATTTTTTTTTAATGCTGCCTTCTGTAGACTATTTAGCATAGGTTTGTTTTTGTTTTTTCCCTTCGCCTTCCCATGCTGAGATCTGCACTTCTTGCAATGAGGCCAAATTGAACAGCCACTTTTGAGTTCTAGCAGCTTCTCATTTTAAATCCAGACCCTGGGGGTAAACTATATTCTCTAAAAATACATTGAGACAAACACACTCACAGGCCCCCTGCTCAAATCCAGCCACTGGTTGCTTCAGCCATTGTGCTGTACAATGTCATTAAACTCCCTCTGAGAAGCAGCCTAAAACATGATCCAGTAAACATTTTAAAGCTTTGCTCCCAGATGTAGTATTTTACCTGCAAGAGCAAAGCCAGCTGAAAATTTCAACACCCTTGGCTGAATAACCCCATTTCTGCAAAGCAGAAATGACTGTCAGCAAAATAGGGCACTGGTTCCTTTACAAATTGAGCAAGTCAGCGTATTCCCTGTAATTAAGGGCGGGGATATTGCCTGATTCTGTAGGATTGCAAATGAGGAACACACATAATGAATCTGGCACAAATTCCTAAAACTCTTGTGTGTTTTCTTCTTCTTTTCTTTAAGCATGCTGTATGGCAGGAGATAAATTTTAAAACTTCTAAGAGTACTTTTGATGCATCTGAATCCAGAAAGGGGCTACTGTAATTAAGTGGCCCAAGGCTGGAAGACATTGCTCTCTATTCTTTCCAGGAGCAGAAAGATTTATGCAAACTTCTACCAAACTAATTTTCTTAATAGAGAAGTTGTAGTTCTAATTCTGACAACACCCTGCCCCAAGATCAAACTCTGTCTGTCAGTAAGGGCTCGCCCTTGTACTACCTGCCATTTTCTCTATCTCTCTCAGCCAAATAAGAAGTCTTAAAATACCCACAAAAGCCAACATAATGAGGCCACTTTTTGGGAGAAGCTAAGAGAGAAAGGCTGGGGGTTATTAAAAATTAAAGGCTTTGATCCCGTTAGTTGAGACAGCATTTCAGTATTTACATAAACTTATAAGGTAACCCTGCAAGCATCAGTTCCGTGATAGCAAGCTGGGGCCATTAGCTGCTCCCAACCTAGAGATTGCCACAGAATTGGTTTCACTTCTGACAGGCAATATAAACCACAGCTCAACTAGTGCTCTGAGAGAACAGCGGGCATCTCCAGCTCTGTCTGGGCTGCATTAATTTAAAACAGGATTATTCGTACCAATTACAGACTTTCAAGCGGTGGGACAGATTTGACCTGCTGGGCTCATGCTGTTGAACAGCCTGGCTCATGAAGTATAATCTAGAGCTGTCTTTCCCCAGCCTGAAGCCTCCAGATTTGCCAGATCATAACTTCCAAAATTGCTGGCCAATGTGGCTGTTGGCTCAGAGCCATGTCGGCTGGCAGCTGTGCATCCAGTATATCTGATAGGTATCTGTTTGGAAACAAATCACAGTTTATTCCTATTTGTTGGGAATTTTGCTGGCTTATAGTGATATCTGGATTTTCACAGCTAGACCTGTTGCCCTATGTTTTCTCATGAATAATAGATGAAATAAAGGTAAATGGAGGAAAGTAAGTTGTCGTGAGAGTTTTCATGATCAGAAGACCAGTCGTTTTCAAAATATAGGAGCCCATGATCCCATCAAATTGAAATCAGTCAGATCATTTGAGGAGGAATGGTTTAGCAAAATGGCCTTTCCCAAAGTTTGCTTCCCAACTTCTGATTAATTCTTGAACACAACTCCACTCAGTACAAATGGCTCTTATTTCTGACAAGACATGCGTAGCTGTGTCCAGCTTATTTCTGCTTTACTTTGCTCACATATATCCCTTGCCTTGCTTCTCACATAGAGACCAACACACACACACACACAAAGAAGATTTACACTAGCTGCCTTTAAAAACTTTTATTCTTTTGAAACTTTGATAGTGACAATAGCATATTCTAATTTTAAAAAAAGACTTTAAAATAATGTACTAATTCAGTTTCAAAAGGAGTATTGCATGAATTGATATATGATACCTGTATCATTTTAACAAGCTTAACAACAAGCCCTTTAAAAAAATTAAGGTTGGGAAAGAAAGATTCATAATACTATACTTTCAGGCCAAATTGTAAAAAGTAACATTACCCAATTTCTGCTCTATATGATAACAAAATTCTACAAAAAAAATTCCCAAATTCTTTTTAGAAATTGCAAGAGATGTTTTAGTACTTCTATTTTAGTCATCTATTTCAGAAATAAATGTTGGAAACCTCTCTCTAAATGTCTTAGGCTATATTACATTGTTATTTCTAACTCAGCCTTAAATTGTGGAGTCCTTGGTGGAATCCTTCAATCCTGACCTACAAATATTTGGCTGTATTGTTATCTCTCTTGAATTCTTGGAGACATAAATATTCTGCAAGCAGAGAGTATACTTATTTCTCATCAGACCACTAAATAGATTCTAGATTTTTAAACCATTGTTGATCAATCTTCTCAATGTATATCTCACAGTTTCAATCTACACCGACCATATTCCAATACAGAAACTGTATAATTAACTCCACAAAATATTTGTCAAATCAGCTACACACAAACACAAATTGAAATTATTTGCTGCCGATATTGTATTTAGACTTACTCATCCCACAGAATCATTAATATTATTGATAGAATATGTACAGCAATGCAATCTGGTCTTGGGTTACCACATTATTAAAAAGAAAAGTCAAACGCTAAATCGATAAAAAGAAAACTCACTTGCTGGTGTGCAATTTGACAGAGGATGAAAAGCAATGTGCCTATCAAGCAATAGGCTTTAACATGTTGCTATTATTTATGCTAAACAATTACTACAGTCATTTTTTTTTTGACAAAAATAAGATTTATTTAAGAATATTTACTAAATTAAAAATACGCCAACAGATATTTTTAAATGGAAAAAAATTAAATCTTCTCTTGGTTACAAAAAAAATCCTCTTTCAAAATGAATACCAAAGGATATTCTGTTTCAAATGATTCAAATATTTATTGAAAGTTTGTTTGTTTGTTTGGCACAGGAGAATAATGAGTTCTGTATGGTCCAATAAGAAACCAAGGATTCAGTTCAAAAATCAGCAAGACTTGACAGAACAAATGGTCTCATGGCTCCAAATTTAAGTCTGTGTTATTTTGCTGTTTAACATGATGTATTACATCTCCTTATAGCACTACCACTTATATGGAAAGGGTAAGTCTTCCAGAGGGGCTGTATAGAAATATTTGGACCAAAATTGACAGAAATAAACAAATTATAAGAGACTATACAACGTTACTTACCATCAACTTTATAACGTAAACCAGACTAAGAAAACAAGGCCACATAGGTCTAAAACTACTTTTATTGAAGCAACTACCAGAATCTTGCAAGTCTGAATATGCTTCCCCCTCTCCCTCCCTTTATCTTCTATTCACTGGGGAGGGGCTTACTAGAGATATTTTCTCATTAGTTTCTTGGATTTAAGCTCCTCTTGTCTGGTTGACGTTTTTTTCCCCTGTCCTTCAAGGTCATTCCTTATGTCCTCTTCACTTACTGAATGTCTGGGATAAATACAGGAAAAGAATAAGTGTCTGTGGAGATTCTCAGTCATCCAGGTCATGGTTGTCCCAAAGGTGCTTTTCAGAAGGCAACTGGACTTTCTTTGTTTTTTCCATGAAGACATTTTGCTTCTCATCCAAGAAGCTTCTTCGATGAGAAGCAAAACATCTTCACTGAAAAAAACAAAGAAAGTCCAGTTGCCTCTTGAAAAAGTACCTTTGGGAAAAAAATAAATACAGATTTTCCCCTCTTGCTTCATTCTTACAAAGAGGAAGGCTTAAAGGAACTTGGTTAGTTGAGAAATAATTTCTTTAGATTACAGGATTTTATTCATAAGAGGACAAATATAAAATCTCTTCAGTTTCTTACTATCATATACAGCATTCTTCTATATTTAATTGGTTTTGGTATTCAAATAAGCAGTGCAGCGGTAAAAATTTACAGAAACAAAGAGAGTTTTGAGAAATATGAATGAATCTGAAAAGCTAATAAACACATACTCTTCATCATTTGTAAGGCATGATTTATAAAATGTTAGTGAAGTTTGATTCGTATTACAAACAGGTTAAAGATTGTATGATTAAATGAATGCAAAAGATGGATATAGTTAGAGAGCTGCAACAATGAGAATTTTAATGGAAGTAGAATATTAAATTTACTACAAACACTATATCCATAGAGAACTGATACGTTTTACTGTCAGATAGTAGTCCAGTCTAGATTGCTGCAGTGAATAATTTTTTCCCTAAGAAAAGTTTGAAATGTAATGAGCAGATATGATCCTTCTTTCCTATGTAGGAACACTATTGTAAAGCCCAACAATATTTGAAAATGTTTCACTCTAGAGTGGAAGAAATTTTGAAAGTTGCAATCACTTTTTAACTGGAGATACTATTATAAAATCTTACCAAGCAATACTTCCCTTCAAAATATAATGAGCTAGTCCACAGTGCAGCCTATTAAGAACACCGGGTTCACTCAAAGCCTCACTGTCTTAATCACACTGGAATATAATAAATTTACAGTTAAAGAAAGCTCTTTATAGGATAAAATGGAAAGGCAGTTGGTGAGTCAACGTTCTTTCCAGATTAAAGAAAGAAAAAAGGAAAATAATAATTTCAAGAATTTTCAATTAACACCAAAAGGCTTAATAAGAATCTGATCTAAGAAAATTATAAATGGATAACAAAGACCCTTCAAATTGGAAATATTAATATTTTGGCAAAAGTATTATTTGGAAATAATTAGAAAAATAAACCATACCTTTGTGGAAATACTGATTGTTTAATTTCAAAAGGAAAAGACAATTGCTGGATTTTACAACACAAAGATATAAATATAATATGAGATAGATTATGTGACCAGAATGAAGTGCCAGATTGGACTAAAGCCTTAAGGACATAGAAAGGCAAAAAAAGAAGAAGAAAAGGAGAAGAGCCTATATACCTTTTTTTCTTTTAACTTTGTAATTGACTCATTTTTGGATTACACATAACAGAATGGCAACTACCCAGAAATCAGCAAAACCTGGTTGAAGGGAGAAGAGGATCATTAGAGGAACTGATAGAAAAGGGTATTCCTCCAGAGATATTACCAAAAATGTTTGAACATATGGAGAAGAAGGTATCTGAATCTATCCAATATGTTAAAAGTGATCTGGCTACATTTGAAGGAAGAATGGAAGAAAGATTTGTAAAGATGGAAGAGGAAATACAAGAAGTTCAAAAATTGAAAAATCCTTAGAACAACTGGCTGGAGAAGTAAAACAAATTAAATTGCACTGATTTTATTATATGCACAGACAGAGATACAAAAGATTCTGAAATATCCACAATGGAGAAATGGCTGGTGAAGATGAAAGAATTTGCAGAGATGGCAAAATTGATTTTTATGATTAGGGGAAATACAACTACATTTATCAGTGACTGGAAACCCTTTAAGGACTTTTTGCTGAAAACAGAAAAAATGTGATTTATGGGTTTGACAATTAGAAAGGTTAAAACGTGGAAATAAGGGAGCCATACTGTAACTGTGAAGAGAGAGGATAATATATAAATGCATTTATAACTACTGTAAAAAAGATATTTTTTCTTTTTTTCTTATTCACTTTTCTTCCTTTTCTTTTTTCTTTAAATTTGTATTATTTTTACTCTGTAAAAAATCTCTGCAATAAAAATTAATTTTATATGTATGTACTAAATTGGCATTGTGTATATCATATCAATGTAGCTGCAAGGATTTAACATACCTTTCATTGAAAAAGACCTTTGATGATCTCTTTGGAAGAATGGTTAACTAAACAGTGGGAATATACATCTAAGTACATCTAAAGTACATCTAAAATAACTTTGTTTTTAAAAAATAAACCTGACACAGAATTTAATTCAAATTGGAGACCATTTTCAACTTATAATCTTATACATGGAATTGCGCTGCATCCAAAATTCAGTTTCTAGAGCTCGTGTTTTAACTGGTTGTATCACTTACAATATTAATGACATGCATTATTTACTACTTGTAGCTTCTCTTATGGCTTGAACAATATTAACCAAGTGTTTCTTAGTTTAAAACCCAAGAGAGAGAGGTGGATTTTGACTGGGAAATGGATATTAATTATCACATAATAGGTTCCTAGTGATGTACTGGAATATATTTATAATATTTCAGATTGGTTATTTATCCACCCATATCCATGTCTGATTGCATTTACTGTTAATTATTCCTTATATTCTTTTAAAATATACAATAAAGAACTTTAAAAAGGACAGGGCATGATTAAGTAATTTCCTCCCTTCTATTGCAGATTGTGATTTTTCTGGTACTAAATATGTATAAATAAAATAATATATAAATTAAAATGAAAAAAAATCTATACCTCTCTGTCTATACAACTATAACAAATAGATGCATCTAAAATGAAATGATACGTGATGTTGTACAGATGGGAAGAAATCCTACCCCATGAGGTTCACATATGGAAGAGATCATCAAACTTCAATCTGTCAATCTAGATGATGGGTAGGGACTTTCAATGCCCAGGAAAATTGAACTCTGAAGCCACAATCAAGTGTACAAAATTCCCCCTCAGCTGGACTTTGAAAAGAGGACAGCAGTTCCATTTTGCTTTTGATTGTTTTTCTTTTTTCTTGCATCCTTAGGAGAAAATGTCATCTCTTCTCAGACTAGCTCAACCAGGTTAAAAAACAAAGCAAAAAACCCTGTCCCAAACTGGAGAAGAGCTGAAGAATCAGAAGAAACAGCCATAAGGAATAGTGTAGCTATATGTGGACTAGGATCCTTTCATTGAGCTATTTTATGGATTAGTCTGAGTTTTTTCTTTGCATCCTGAATCCTGTTTTGTTCTATCTGTATTGATTATGTGTATTTCTGCCTGGAAAAATACCTGCTGAGGAAATCCAGGAAGATCCATTGTCTTTTCCTTTCCCTTTCTCTCATATTTTTCAATTTTCAAAAAGCTCCTTAACCTTAATTTAGATAATGAAAGATGTGTATCTTTTACAAAGAGCTAGTACTCTTATTTTAACAGGAAATTTAACTTTTCACACACAGTGCCTGTTCTGCTAAATTACCAGAAAACTTGTGGGCTGTGGGTTTGGGGTTTTTTTTTTACTCTCTTTCTATTGAATAAAAGGGTAGAACATTTTTTTTTTCTGGTAAAAGAGTGGATTGTGACAATATTCCAAACTGGTCAATCTGAGGAATATGGAAGATGCAACGCTAGAGGCTGTGGAGGGTCAGGGACACCCCCCCACACACACACACACTTGAAGGAGTAAGTGGGGCCAGTCCACCACTTCCCTGTGCATGCGTTTACAAACACTTTACACATTAGAAGAAAGTTAAGGAAGTATTGGCTGGATCCGATTGTGCTTTAATGAGCTATTGTTCAATGACCGTGCGTAGATAGTCAGAACTGATTTCAGAAGTTTGTCAGAGAGGGTGGTTTGTCAAAGAAGTTTACAAAATGACACAAACTGAAGTCCCCACAAGCTGGCAGCATCAGCCATTGACGCTTATCACTGCATTATTCATGCTCTGCTGCTCAGGCCTCCTCAGTGTTTATATGAGCAACTGTTTTGCCCATCTGTGGTTGCATATGCTTAGTTTTTCTTTTTTTTAAAGCTACTGGAAATTTTTAGAAGGACCCAGAATTGCTGCTAGAAAATGTACGATGGGAAAGGAAGCTGGAAGCAAGGATCTAGCAATCCAGGTAATCTGTTGCTGGCACAGGTAGTCCTTGACTTACAACCACAATTGAGCCCAACATTTCTGTTGCTAAGCCAAACAGTTTTGCCTCATTTTACCTTTCTACCCACAGTTCCTGAGTGAATCACTTCAGTTGTTAAGTGAGTAACATGGTTGTAAAGTAAATCTGGCTTCCCCATTAACTTTGTCTGTCAGAAGGTAGCAAAAGGTGATCACGTGACCCCAGGACACTGCAAC
Organism: Azemiops feae; assembly: GCA_023970755.1. Lineage (NCBI taxonomy): Eukaryota > Metazoa > Chordata > Lepidosauria > Squamata > Viperidae > Azemiops > Azemiops feae. Next base: position 361,252 of record JALGBA010000069.1, read on the forward strand.
CATCATAAATACGAGCCATTTGCCAAGCATCCCAATTTTGATCATGTGACCATGGGGATGCTGCAACGGTTGTAAATGATCATAAATCACTTTTCCCAGTGCCGTTTTAATTTCGAACGGTCACTAAACAAATGGTTGCGAGTCGAGGACCTACACTTGTATCTAAAATTGCAAGCCGTTTAATTGTTGGAGAAAGAAAGAAGTGTGCTGCTCTTCGTGTTTCTGTGTGCCCCATTGTCTCTCTGCAAAAATCAAGCTGCCTATTGAGTTTTGCAAATTCAAGGAGGCTGTTAAGTTTTGTCAAGTTTTTGCACTCTCCCCCAAAGGTACACCAAAATACAATTGTCAGCTGCTGTGAAATTGCTAAAATCACACTTAACTTTTTAAGCTAGCAACATTACATTAGAGTAGAAATAACTGTGGATTCGCCATTTTCCTAACAGAATATAATATGAGTAGCATTACAAAGCATTTTTCCCCTGCTTTAATTACTTATATTGTTTTGCCAGTTGAAACTGGTTTTCCAAACTAGTTTTTTTTTTAACACTGTAGCAGTGGTTCAGAAAGGCTACACTAAAGACGTTTGAAATAAATTTCAGCCCCCTGAAAATCTAGGAAGTGGCACCCTTGTTAACACAGAGAGCAATATATTATATTTTCCCAAGCAAATGCCCTATGTAGTATCCTGGACCACATTTTCCACAGTTCCCAGTCACTATCCATTCAAACTACAGTAAGTTTTAACTCAGTGTATCTGGAAGGTGCCAGATGGGGAAAAGACTTTATGTATATAGTAGATATAGAATAATAAGAGTAGATCTATGCTTGGGATAGATGTGGTTGATGAGTTGATTCCAGCGTTTCAACAAGTAGAAGAGTATTCCAAGGATTGCCCCTTTTGGGGGGGTAGGCTAGTTTCCCTTGATCTTTGTTCCCCCATGGTCCCTTCTGGCTATCTAGTAACTGTTGTGCAGAATTAGAGAGTCCCCAAAAGCTGCTTGGAACTATCCTGGCAAATGGGATTGCCCCCCCCCCCCAAAAAAAAACCCACCATCCTTGAGATTACAACTCTTCTGCAAGAGATGGGGAGGGAGGCTTTGGAAATTGAGAAAAAGAGAAGAGCCAAACCACTCTGTGTTGCAAATAATTTTTCCACATTATCTAGCACTCCTTAGAGTGGGGCTAAGAGAATAGTGGCTTTTTATATTGATCAGCTTCTAAAAAGAAAGAGGTGAAGCTGATTGATTAATCCATCTGTCCAGAGAGCGTTCAGTGCTTGCTGCTTCCATGGGTTGGTTTGAATCTGTGTGAATTCAAGCATGCTGGCAGCGCTGAATCAGGATGACCGTCTCTTTTTTCTGACAGGTGTTTCATCTTTAACAAGCTATTGGCCAGGCAGATGCAATGTGGTTTAGCCAACTGACAGGTTCATTCCTCCCTTGCATTAAGCTACTTCTAAGTAATCAATTAGCAACAATGCTTCTTCCTTTTCCATCTCTTTATGGAAGTGCTCCTAATTTGAAGAGCACCTGCTTTTCATGTCTAGTTCAACATTCATTATCTTATATCCCCAGTTAAGAGTTCGCAGGGTGCAGCAGGTAGAAAATACTCAATTGAGACATTGCATTGCCTTATTCCTAGATAATATTTGGCAAGAGAAGTCTGTGACATGACTTCATACATGACAGCGTCTTCTGTAATCCAGTGCAGAGGCCCAATGAAAGGGCATACTTGACATAAAAAAGATTAATACACTATCTTCTTTGTCCCCCCCCCCCATCCCCTCCACTTTGCATTTTTTAAGTTTGCTACAGGATTATAAAATGTAACATGATGTTTATAACTTGCTTCAAATTATTCCACCAATGTACAAAGGATGCCTCATTTCTTTCATTGTTCTGTCATTCATTCTTTCCCCAAAGGTTTTGATATTCTAAAATACTTGTTTATACAATGAAAGCAGGTGTTAGCATTAGGGAGGGAGGAAAAATACACTTTATATAAATTTAGCCTTTCAATCAGAATAGAGCTGGAAGGGACCTTGGAGGTCTTCTAGTCCAACCCCCTGCTCAAGCAGGAGACCCTATACCATTTCAGACAAGTGAGTGTCCAGTCTCTTCTTAAAAACCTCCAGTGATGAAGCACCACAACTTCTGATGGCAAGCTGTTCCACTGGTTAATTGTCCTCACTGTTAGGAAGTTTCTCCTTACTTCCAGGTTGCTTCTCTCCTTGATTAGTTGCTATTCATTGCTTCTTGTCCTGCCCTCTGGTGCTTTGGAAAATAAGATATTGAAGAGTAATGGGCCTAAGATGGAACCTTGTGGTATCCCACTGCTTACTTCCCTCCATGTAGATGTATTACCATTAAGGACTGTTCGTTGAGTACGGTTTGTCAGCCAGTTACAAATCCATCTGGTGGTGATGCTGTCTATCCCACATTTTCCTAGCTTACCAAGAAGTAGGTTGTGGTCTACTTTGTCAAATGCCTTACTGAAATCTAAGTATATTATGTCCACAGCATTTCGCTGGTCTACTAATTTAGTCAGTTTGTCAAACAATGAAATAAGATTGGTTTGGCAAGATCTGCGTCCAACTCTTAAATTATAAAATCCAGAATATATTTTAAGACTGAAATTACAGATTTTGGAATCTTGTGACATACATAAAAATGAAATAATCATAAGCATTTGCAACATAATATCCCAGAGTTTAAAAATGCTGATAAGAAAGACAAAAAAAAGTCTGGATAGTGGATGTTGCAGTACGTGGAAACAGCAGAAGAGAAGAGAAAGAACTGGAGAAAATTACAAAATATAAAGACCTTTTTTTACCAAAAAAAAGCTAAATATTAAGTTTATAAACTCCCTTGTTTCAGAAATGCAATCCATTCTGTCTTTCTTACAACAAATGAAGCCATCTATTATTCATAAATATTTATTAACTATATCAGTGATGGCGAACCTTTTAGAGACTGAGTGCCCAAACTGCAACCCAAACCCCACTTATTTATCGCAAAGTGCCAGGGCTGCATCAGCATTGTGGTGCCCTTGGGGGGGTATGTGGCCCACTGGGTGGGTGTGGCTGCAGTGGTCACGGCAGACTGGGTGAGCATGGCTGGGGCCAGTCCCTTGCCATCTCCGGGGCATCCCCGGGGGGCCAATGCCACTTGCTCGCTCACTTCCTGCCCTGTCGCTTCCAAACGCCACGTGCTCGCTACTCTGGTGAACTCTGCTGGGGAAATGGCATTCGTGCCCACAGAGAGGGCTCTGAGTGCCGCCTCTGGCACGCGTGCCATAGGTTCGCCACCACTGAACTATATAATCAGAATTTCTAGAGACTCAGTTTAGTACAGTGGTTAAGGCACCAGGCTAGAAACAAGGAGACTGTAAGTTTTAGTCTACCATAGGCAGTGGTGGGATTCAAATATGTGAACAACCAGTTCTCTGTATGGATGCCGCTTCCGGAAGTCCATTCTGGGCCTGGGCAACAAAAAAATTATCTACCAGTTCTGCCAAACTGGTGCGAACTGGCTGAATCCCACCACTAACCATAGGCACAAAGATGATTGGGTGACTTTGGGACAGTCTCATCCCTAGGAAGGAGACAATGACAAACCACTTCTTGCTAGGAAACTACAATTGCCAGGAGGAGGAGAAAGCAGAGAGCAGAAGAGAGGAGAGAGGATGGATGGACGCATGGATCAGATTTCTAGGATTCTGGTTTATATGTTTGACTATTAGAAATCACCATTTCATACAGCTACAACATTTCCCATTTAAAAATGCTGAAGATCTAGCTCCCACCCGAAGCAGAAGACAGAAGCAAAAACACTTTTACATTACACAGTAATGAGCTTTTCTTGACCTTCGACAATTTTTTTTTATTGACTGAAAGTTCTATCTGAGCACAGTATTGGCTTAACTCTTTTGAATGCTTATAATACAGCAGCTTTTTACAACATACAGTGCAATTACTGTGTCTTTCTGCATTTAGGAGCATCCCAAGGGAAACATATTTTACAAAATGCTAGAGACAATATTGATTTCACTGAGCCTCTTGCATTTGCTAAACAGTTGGCCTCCACCATGATCAATCCATGAATGACAGAGATGAACATTTGTGTACCCTCTCCATAAACACATTGCCCCTCAGTAAAGCAAATCCAATAAGGAAACACCTCTGAAATAGATCATATATGAGGGCTGCCTGATAGCTTATGCCTCAAACCTTCAGGTTATCTTAATACAATTCCATTGATTTACCCACATTAATGCGCTTTATAAGCAATACAAAGACTTGAAAGGGAGGGGACAGAGAGCTGTACCTTCCCAGATGAGTCTTTTTATATAATTCAATTTTTCTGATTACACTGCTATAGATGGGGTGACTTGGAGTTGTCTCTATGATGTGCCATTGAGTATTATCAGCGCATCAATTCCAGTAACTTTTTGCCTTTCATAGTAGCAGAAGGTCATAACTTGACGGCCAAGAGAACCTATGGCTCTCTTCAATTGGATTCTCACTCCCATCAGCCACAACTGGCATAATTACTAGTCAAAGGGATTGGGACCATTGTGTGGAGAATGAGAGCTTCCCTATTCCTGCCTTCAAATATTTGACAAATGAAAAAGGAATTTTGCTTGCCTCCTTGCTTCCCTGCTTATACTAATGAGAGCTTCTGGCCACCCAATCTCTCAAAGTTCTAGTTCAGGGGTCTTCAAACTTGGCCCTTTTATGACTTGTGGACTTCAACTCCCAGAATTCCTCAGCCAGCATGCCTGGCTGAGGAATTCTGGGAGTTGAAGTCCACAAGTCATAAAAGGACCAAGTTTGAAGACCTCTGTTCTAGTTGAAGTGTGTTGTTTTTGTTTGCTTTCTCACAGGCAATTGTGGACTGGCTTTAGAAGCTGGGTTTTAATAAAGCTGACCATGCTCATTTTTTAGCTGATCCTTGGTGATGCAGGCTTCTTCTCAGTGGTGTTCCACAACTAAATCTACTCCAGGCATGTTCAGCAATAGCACTGCACTGAGATTTAAAAAGAATAGGTTTTATTCCAGACTGCTCTTAATTCCTGCTGTATGAGATAACACTTAACAATCTATAGTTTTATTCCTGCTATCTTATTTGCTTCTTCTTTTGTTTTGTTCTGAATTTTCCATATAGCCTGTTTAGTATCAGGAAACACAAACACAAAGTTGGGTGGAATAAATAAGCTGCAAATTTAATATTTTGCATCTTACACCTTTACAGAAACAGCCTAACAGTAAGCAAATAGGTACTTTCATTCCTAGAATGGACACTGAATAGCAATTACCTAACAGATTTTCCCCCCCAAAGTTAACTAATTAATCATAAATGTGACTTTTTCTCCCTGCTTGATAGATTGGACTCTGCGCTTCATAGATCAACCCTTAATTTTCAGACACTGTAACTCCTGCTGATGGAGATCCACGAGTTTTGACCTCCTAGTAAATAAATCTATGTTTTATTTTTTAGTTTCTGGTTTTATGATAGAAATATTGTATTTTATTATACAAAAAGAAAATGGTTATGTATATGGTCATACAAATATGGCCATTCCAATTGTAGAATATTTCCACCAACAATATTTATGGTCTGAAAGATAATTATGTGGGAGAGAATGAACTGGAAGAGAGTTTTGACATTTTGAAACAAAGAAGCCCTGGCTAAAATGTATCCCCTTTCCCCTTTATTTATTTTAAAGATTTTACATTGTATGTATTGTACTGTAATAATGACAAATAATCTAGAACTCTGCAAAATTCACGGCAAGATTGCAGGGAAAGAAAGGAGCAATAAAACTGACAGAACAGAAAGTTGGAAAGGTGTCATTTTATTTAGCAATTAAATTGTGCCAATGCATCCATTTTAATTGACTGTAAAATAGGGCTTCTTTTTCATATGTTACCTGAAAATTGGATATATATTCACTTGGAGGATTGCAGAGAAGTACAAATCCCCAATACTATTAAATATACAGAAGTTAGAAGCAGAAGAAATTCATTGGGAAGTCTAGCTGAAAAGTAAAGGGTGGGTGCATTCCCTCTATAATTGCCTATAAAACAAAGTCTTTTGGTTCTGTCTACCTGAAAGTTGGCAGTCAAGTCTGACAGCTAGTTGAGGAGCTGGAAAAATTTTAAAAATGTAGGCGGGAAAAGACTAGTTTACTCGTCTTCTGATATCATTAGAAAAAATGAAACTTAATGAATGACTGCAAATGAATCTTCAAGTGAAATGAATTATTAAATCTCTCTCTCTGTCTCTCTCTGTCTCTCTGTCTCTCTCTGTCTCTCTCTTCTCTCTATCTATCTATCTATCTGCAAATACATACATGTACGTGTCTTTAATAATTTTAAATATTGGAATCCCATGTATGGACATTTAAAGTCAATTAAATAAAATAATGAACTCCGGGATGTTAGAAAAAGGGCTTCTTTATTGCTGAGCTTTCGTTAACAACCTGTTAACATCATCAGAGCAAAGGGCTAAATGGCAAGGGAGCATGTGCATAAATTCACATAACAGTTGGGGGGGGAAAACGGTTACATGCCACAATGTAACCGGTTTTTTTTTCAACTGTTATGTGAATTTATGCACATGCTCCCTTGTCATTTAGCCCTTTGCTCTGATGATGTTAACAGGTTGTTAATGAAAGCTCAGCAATAAAGAAGCCCTTTTTCTAACATCCCGGAATTCATTATTTTATTTAATTGACTTTAAATACATGTATGTATATTACACTTATCATCCACCTGGGAGACTGAGACCCAGAGAATAAAAAAATAGAGGGTTCTGTTATGCTGCCTTGAGCTCCTGAAAAAATAGTAGGATATAAGGCTTTAATGCTGGGAAAGGTAGATGGAAAGTGAAACAGCAGCCAGGTGGATGAACTCAGTGACAATGGTAATGACGGACCAGGTTAGGGACAGATCCTCATGGAGAAAACCTAGGTGGTTGCTAGGAGTTCACAATGACTTGATGGCATGCCATCAAACTAATTCACTAATTCACTAACCAACTAATTCACTAATTTATGTGTACGTAAACTTTATTAAGAGTCAATTATAATTGCATTCTGCCAAACTCACATTTGATTTCAAACATCGAATATAAATAAAAGCTCAGTTTTAGTTTGGCTGCCAAATGTTTTGCTGAGAAACCACATCACTGGTTCCTTGCATAGCAGGAGATAGAATATGACTCCACTGCAAATCTCTGTAACATGAGGAGAAAGTTGCTGTAGGGGTCCTCCATGATTAAACATACCCTTTTAGAATTCAAGCTATTATTACCATATAATCTTCAATGCTAGGGCTGGCAATTTCTCCCTTGGCTGCTTCTTTAGATCTGCATGCATACAGTGGTTGGATGCCTTCAGGAAACCTATGCTCCAAAGCTAAAGACAACAATTTTCTGGCTTATTGTAATTTTGGTGCATAAATTACTTTGAAGCACAGCAGCAGTTGTAACAAATGGTAAAACTTTAGGTTCTGGAGCTGGGTCAAAAGCAACTGATCTGAACCCTATTCCTGGGCAAATAAACCTTAAGAATTCATTTCCTCTGGAAAATGTGGTCTCTTCAAGCAATTGCTTTTAATATTTTTGAGCAAAGTCTGTTGGCATCCTTCAGTCTCGAGAGACTATGGTATCGTGCTCTGGAAAGAGGTCCTAAGGCAGCATCTGGTGTGGCTAAAAAGGCCAGTTCGAGAATGGCAGTCCCTTCCACACTGAGGGCAGATACAATCTGTCCCCTGTCCAGCCCCCAGATTTCGCTGGTTCCGGGACTGCCTCTTTGCCTCAGCCTGCCGCACAAGTGTCTCTTCGAATTGGAGAAGGCCATGCTGCGTCTTTAGCCTCCAGGCTGAACGATCAGAGGTCAAGGATTCCCAGCTGTTAATGTCCATTCCCAAGGCCTTTAGGTCCCTCTTGCAGATATCCTTATATCGCAGCTCAGGTCTCCCTCTGGGGCGCTTTCCCTGCACTAGTTCTCCATACAGGAGATCTTTCGGAATCCGACTGCCAGCCATTCTCACGACATGCCCAAGCCAGCGTAGACGTCGCTGTTTCAATAGTGTATACATGCTAGAGATTCCAGCACGTTCCAGGACTGCGCTATTTGGGACTTTGTCATGCCAGGTGATACCGAGAATACGTCGGAGACAGCGCATATGAAAGGTGTTCAGCTTTCTCTCCTGCCATACATGAAGGGTCCAAGACTCACTGCAGTACAAGAGTGTGCTCAAGATGCAGGCAAAGTCTATGCAAATGTAAATAATTTGTGAAACATGCTTTGATTTACAGGTAGCTAAATACTTTGGTTTTTAAGAAGCACCTTAAAAGAAAAACTCAGGACATAACAGTTCCATGAATTTCATAGGACTATTACCCCATAAAATAATATATACTAAAGTGTATACATTCAAATCATTGTTTTAGTTTTACTAGGTATGCACAAGATGCTTTAAGCCCCGAATGCTCTATTTGTGTTGTTTTGAATTGGAAATATGGTCATGACTGAAGTGATCTGAGATTGAAAAAGCTCAGTTTCAAATCACAGGTATTTTCAGCTCAAATTATTTCCAGAGTAGCCAGAACTTCCCATTTCAGACTTGAAACAAGTATTTTGAAGCTCAAAATAATTTGTACTCCCCTAAACTTTACTTCTATATAACTTAAATTAATTGTGAATAAAAATACAGTTTTGAACTTTCTTCACAATTTCTATAAATGGGAAACAGAAGACAGAAACGGGGTGAGGGAAAACAGGATGTTTAATGTTTTCACTGAGAGCTCTATCTCCAAACCAAAAATGAATAAAATTAGCACAGCTCCGAGTTATAATATTTTTGGGTGTGATGCACAAATACTTATCCAAAGCTACTTTTCATTTTTTTGGTCCTGCAGCTACATTTGCGTTCTATGCAATTCTTCTTAAAAAATCTTGAAAATCAGGAAGATAGAACAGGTCCCATAAACCAGGCTAAGCAGTTGGGAAACTGTGCCTTCAATTCTGAGAGTTGCACTGATCATCACCAAGTTGAGGGAGTTTATATATTATCACCATCACCTCATAAATCTAAGTGCATGCCTATAGCTTGGGGGTACTATATCAAAGGCACATCAGTTGAGTTCATCACCTCAAACATTGGTTGTCACTGCACATTATCTAGGCAGATGTTTTAGCAGGTAGCCGTGGCCTGAAACCTTAAGGAGAGAGAGGTACCTGAATTAAGCTTGCTTCCCCTTTGAGTCTGAAATACGACTTTTATCCTCTTGGCTTTCGTTCCAAAAGGGCATGTAAAAAACAGAAGGCAAGAAAATAAAAATGCCAGTTCCTATTTATATGAACTTTCCATTTCTCAAAACCCATTGGCTTTTAAATGTTAAATTCTTAAACAAGCTGTTAAACATTAAGGTATCGGGAATAAGCTGGAGGGGTACTTCACTTTTCCTCTAATTTTTTTGATACTCAGGTAGACAGTACTTGTGCTCAACAGTCATAGAAAACATAAGAAATTCAATTTAGTTTGGCAGAACTGAATCAGCACTAGCAATGCCCACCCTATCCACATGATTTTTCCAGTCTTTACAAACCTCAACAAGGATCAAAGTTAGCTTGGTTTTTGGAAAGTTTGGAAACAAAACTTTCTTTTTCTTTCTTTCTTTCTTTCTTTCTTTCTTTCTTTCTTTCTTTCTTTCTTTCTTTCTTTCTTTCTTTCTTTCTTTCTTTCTTTCCTTCCTTTCTTTCTTTTTCATTTTTTATCCCACCTTTATTATTTTTATAAAGAACTCAAGACATTGAACATACCTAATACTCTTCCCTCCTCCTATTTCCCTCACAACAACAATCCTGTGAGGTGAGTTGGGCTGAGAGAAAGAGCAACTGGCCCAAAGTCACCCAGCTGGCTGTGTTGCCTAAGGCAGAAATAGAACTCACAGCCTCCCGCTTTTCAGGCGAGAACTCTTAACTGCTACCTCAAACTGGCTCTCTTTTTTTTTTTTTTTTTTTTTTTTTTTGGCCTTAGCTTTGCAGGATCTTATTTCTGCAGGTGAGAAGTGAGAAGAGGATGTTTAATTTGGAATGGTTTTAATATATCAGAAAGAATTGGCTTCAGTATATAAAGCTATTACTCTATTATTATTGGGACAATTAAGAAATATCCCTTCTTTCAGTTCACCACTGTGCTGGAGATTTCATTCCTCTCACCATTCAAGATTGCTAATTTCCTTGATGGGCATTGAAGAACTAATGATCTTAAGCTAGAATAAAAGAGAAGGGAACTCATTTCTTCGCTGGATCCCTGCTGCTGTTAGCAGCCAATCTATGCTCTGCTTCCTCATTGCCTGACCTACAGCTTGATGAACTCTAATATATCACATCCCTAAAAATTGTGGCTCCCTCAAAAATGTAACTTGGCTATCAACTTCTGCCTTGGGAATTAGGTAATTGGACAATAAAATGGGCCAAATTCTTTTCTATCCTTAGATACAATTGTGATGTGGCCCACTGGCTGAAATTAGGAACCTGCCACAACCTTTGTTATAAACACACATATACCCGAATATTTTATTATACACAGATATATATTTATACAGTATACACAAAGGTATTAATATTAAATTTACTATTATGTACTGTATTGTGATACACACACACACACACATACTGTACATATATTTTGTTAAACACACATATCACATTGACCCCTGTAAAAGGACTTCAAATGTTAGGCACTACCGTTAAAATGGATCGGTGGTTCAGAACAGAGCCCAGTCCAATGTTCACTAGTGGCAAGTCTCTACACAGAATACCTTAGATAACTTTGCATTAGCCCTCCTATCACTGTTATCAGTCTTACGTTTGTGTATACTCTAAAGACAGTCTTCACAGTTGGGATTTGAAGCAAATGCTGATGATTGCAGCATGCTCTCATTTTGCCCTTAGCAGGCTTATGAAACCTTTCCGCTAAATAGTATTAAGTAGCTGCCTCAAGAAAAGAGGCTTATTCTGCCCATTTTGCCAACACAGGGAATAGCCAAGCTCTAAGCATCAACGAATGATTGAAAAAAAATCAAGTGGTAATGCAGCTTGAATTATTTAAGAGGGGCTTTGACTGACAAGAGAATCCTTTATGCTCCCCAGTATAGGATGTTAAGTAGGGCTTAACGCTGTCCATAGCTCAGTGTCTGCCTTCTGATCACAGTCCTGCAAAACTGAGGACCTGCCAAACTAACAGGCTTATCAGTCATGTCTTGCAGCCAGCCTGACACTAAAATCATGCCGTTTCCTAAATTGGCAATTCCCAAATATGCCTCAAAGGATCAACACCCTCTCCCCACGTGTTGCTTTGGAAAAATAGTTTGTAAAGGTTTTATCTAAATGTTATCCAAAACCGTGTAAAAACTGCTACTGTAGAATAAATAAAAGGGTGGGGGTCTGTAGACGTCTGCCGTGGATGACTTTCCAAAGTCCATTAACTTTGGATGGATGTTTTGCACAAAATCATAATATAGCTGTTAGAGATTTATCCAAGAGCACTTTAGTTATTAAGATAATTATAAAGTCAATTAGATGAAGTAAGTAAAGAAAAAAGAATTAATGAGTTAATTAATTCAACTACCATCTCTTCACTAATGGAGGGCATCTGTCACCAGGAAAAAGAAGAGGTTGACATCTTCAGATGATTCCCCTCCTTCCTGCAGGCTTCTGTCCACTTGCCCCCATCCTTAGATCAACTCCAAAGACATTTTTACACATCAATTAACTGCAACCCCCCATTGTTATAAAGAGACTTTGCAAGTATAGAGAAGAATCACAGTTGCAGGCAGGAATGCTTAAAGAAAGCAAGATTGTCCAGATGCTGCAATTACTTAGAAAATGGAGAGTAAATGGAAGAAAACTAAATGGAGCCAGAAGTATTTCAAACAAATATGCATATACTTTGAGGGAAGGAGAAGAACTGCAGCAACTGAGATGGGATTTGATTCTGACATTAATATCAGAGTAAAGCTGAAACATTTTGTCAGGTCATTCATTGGATGTGTAACCAGCACAGCTGTCTCACTATCATGCCATGAATGAAGAAAGAATTAAACAATTGCAATTGAAGAAGAAAATCTATTTATGTGGTCCGTAAAGTCGACAATGACTTGATGGCATGTAATCAGGTTTTTGTTTTTTTTTTAAAAAAGGTTCCTTTCCATATTTAGTGTTCCTTTTCACTCTTAACAACTTGATATGGTACTGCTAGCTGTGTGTAGGACCCAGAATAACTTGTAAATAACAACCCTCTTGTTTGTGCCGCAAGCATTTGGCTGCCAATGCTGCCAGGCATAAGAAAGCAAAGCAAGTCTGATCCCTTGAGGTTTGGAAAGGATATATTTTTCTACACAGAGGTTGAATTCCCACTGTAATCCTCCCCGTAATGACATGGTTATGATCTAAATCTCTATATTAGGAATGTATCTTTGTGGAGATCAGTGTAAAGCCCCATTAAGTCAGGGGCTGGGTGCCACAGCTGTGCCCAAATGCAGACTTATCTTCTCCCCAGAGACACTGAGTTCAACTGAGAGAGACAAGGGTGAGGGCAAGAACCTAAGTGCAGCGGGCAGAAGAAAGCAAAGCAAGTCTTGATCCCTTGAGGTCTCTAAAAGGCCTGGCCAATCAGAAGGCTTCGAAATGCTTACCAACTCCTGGTGTGGTTCTTGCATTTTCTTCCAAACCTTCTGAGGCTAAAAGGAACCGTTTAGTCACAGGTCCAGTTCACATTAGTATACATCTTACTATATCCTAAGCCAGTGGTGGCGAACCTATGGCACGGGTGCCAGAGGCAGCACTCAGAGCCCTCTCTGTGGGCACGCACGCCGTCGCAGTCCTAGGCCTTCAGCTGGGTTTTATAAAACCTTTTCACTTTAGGCCTCCGCCGCCGTGTGCAAAAAAAAAAAAAGGTTCAATCAGTCAATTTCAACTTCTCGCGGGGAAAAAAAAGATCTTGCAAAGTTGGAATTGATTGATTGAACTTTTTAGTCCCACCCAGTCTGTCGTTACCATCGCAGCCACGCCCACCCAATGGGCCACACCCAGCCAATGGGCCACACCCACCCGGCACTCGACGATGCATAAGTGGGTTTTGGTTGCAGTTTGGGCACTCAGTCTCTAAAAGGTTCGCCATCACTGTCCTAAGCTGTACTGGGTATTTATAAAGTTCCTTTTTCATGTCGATGGGTTTTGCACAAGAGGATTTCTCCCAGAACAACTTTCCCCAGTCTCACATTTGGGTTGCAATCCCAAATTTCTTACTGGGAATTCTGAGAGTTGCCATTCCAACACATCTGAAGGGCATCAATTTGGGGAAATGTGGATGTATCAGATTGTGCCAAAAAAAGACAGGAGTAAATCAATTACTGCTCCTCTACTGCAAACTGTAATTTAACAAAAGCAATTCATCACTGTGCTTGGAACTCTCAAGCTTCCTCCTTCCATTATATTTTCAAGATGGACAGTGTTTAATATTTATTTGTTATGTATATGTAGGGGTGTGGGTCTATACATATGTTGTATATAGTATGTTAGGTGTGTGTCATGTATGTGTTCACTTTGAGAGCGGGCAACTAAATTTCATTTTGATGTGTGCCGTTGTGCCCACAGTAAAAAAAAATGACAATAAAGGTTATCTTATCTATCTTATCTAGATAGTCTTGCATATACCATACAAATCTGTTGACATAAGCAGTATCTAACAAAGAAGATAAAGTGTGAAGACTAGAATAATTACAAAGAACTCATTTTGACACATTCTTCACTTAAGTACTGTATATACTTCATACAGCTTCACTATGGTGGTTTGTCAGTCTTTGAATTGACATGTATATCATAACAGTTCTGAGATCTACACAATTCTTTCACTTTTGTTTTATCCCAGTCATTTCAGATCCACCTGGTGGGCTGCTACAGTACCACAGTTCCTAGGGGATTGATCATGTACTGTTGCAATGTAACTATGTTTTTTTAATGCCTCGCTTAAGGAAGCTTTTGTGAGTTTAGCTTCAACAGATGCATACAATATTGTCCTGAATAAGAAGTCTGTAGGCTAGAAAACAGTGGTTCTCTCAAATGAAATAGTAATACTCCTATTAACAGTGACTGTTTGCAAAATAATTCTTAATCTGATATATGCATTCTTCCATTAGTAAGGTGTTTAGCAGAGTGTGATTTAAAATTGTTTCCAATTTAATCCATTGGTAATACTGCTTATGAATTTTGATCTTGTTGCTTTGTAATGAAATCATATTTTATACCACCAGGAATCATTCTGAGCTGAGCACTATAGAAGTACTTGCAAAAATTAAATACTTCTTTTATTCAGAAAATGCTACACTGAGGTCCTTTGTGGAATATCCTGGGAAGTTGAGGAATCCTTCAACTGTTGTTCTTATCTTTGATGTCACCATTCTTGACATCAGATTTATGATATTAGGTAGTTGTTTCTATAAATATGCCAATTTCTTTGCTCTAAAAAGCAATCGGGCATTGCTGGCACATGACAGGATGTGTCACATTGGATAATGAACAAGGGTATGAACAGCCTATGTTGTTGCTGATATTATTAATTGCGTTAAGAATATTAGTAGAGTATATATAATGCAATATTCTTCCATTTCCATTCTTACTTTAAGTAATAGTTGAAAAAACATATTTAAAATATATGCATAAATTATTTATAGAAGAGAACCACATATAGAGAATCAATAGAATTGAAATATTGCAAGGATTTCATCTTTGCAAACTTGATACAAACCAATGTCTTCATTGAGAGGACCTTTATGTCCTAAACAGACTGGAGCAAGTTTATAGGCTCTGTTACCAAAATTGGTTTAGCATTCAGGTTTGTCTGTAAGATATTTATTTATTTATTTATTTGTTTATTTATTAAATTTAGATATCACCCATCTCACTATCAAATGACTCTGTATTCAATAGAGTCTACAACATCAAAAACACAATATTAAATTAGAGTATTAAAATATTAAAAACATAAAGCATTAAAAATTAAAACATTAGCATTGACAACAAAGCAAATAAAAAGAAACAGTGTGCAGATGGGATGGGAGTGGGATCTTCTAATCTACTCGCCACTTCCGAAGCGGGTTGCCCCCATCCTGGCCCTAAGCCAGTTGACAGAGTCAGGTTTTCAGGCCCTTAGGTTAAGAGGGTGGGGGGAAGATCTCAGCTCAAGGGGCATGTTGTTCCACAGGGTAGGAGCTACAGCAGAACAGGCTTTTCTCCTGGAGCATGCCAGCTTAAATTCCTTGACCGATGGAATCCAGAGTATGCCTCTTCTGCTGGAGCAAGTGGGGTAGGCCAATCCCATTGGGGTAATATGGTTCCTCAGATACTATAAGCAGAACATCTACATCAGACTTGCATATCACACAACCAGCCCACTAAGCTTACTTGAGCAGCCATCAACAGTTTTTAAAAATAACCAATCCACTGCCACTAAATATCACCATTACCAAGAAGGATCCACCACTTAGATTTTTTTCAGCCTCATTTTCTCTGAAAGACATGCTGCTGAATTGCTACTTCTGTGCCAAATAGCTGAGCAGCATGCCAGGTCTTCACTTGTGGCCCACAATTATTTTAAGGTATTAATCTAGCCTGCTCTAGATTCTATTATGAAAGTTTGTTAAAAAAAAAAGAGGAAAGGAAAATTTGAAATCTACTTTGGCAGGAAATCTAGGGAGTTACAATACCAGGATGTGGCTTTCCCATATAAGTCCATTGAAATGCAAGGGAAACTGCATGTATGAATTAGTACTCATAATTCAGCAAAGTAATGAATGATTTGGAATCAAGGGTAAACTAACGTCTTTAAATTAAATTAATGTTTTGGAGTATATAATCAGGGCTCTCTAGTGGTATTTTGCTGTGTGATGGTATAATTTTGCTATATTGTTATAAAGACCTATTGTTCCATTAACTTTGCAAGGGTATTGGCAAGACTTGCCAGTGAAGCAAGCAGATCACAGGTTTCAGGACCTTGGTCAGCTCCAAATGGAGCAGATACGAATTTCTGCAAGCTACTCAAAGCAGTAGGGAAAGATCTTTCAATACAAGCTGCAGATTGTATTCCACACAATGGCAAATCAAAGACAAGGGCAGTTTACAAAGGAATTGCTGGCCATGCTGACTTTTGGGTTTTTCTACCAAAGCTTGTATTTCTGGAGGTTTTTTCAGGTTTGTCAAATGTTCTCAAATTTCTCCATCATCTGTACATCACAGCGAGGCCAGAGATCCTAACACTAATATACCTGTAAGTTTTGTAATATTTCTCAAGCCCTCCTGATCCTCACTAAGACCTTCTGGATAACACTCAGTCTGGGAACATAGCTGTATATTTGGAGATTGCCGCTATGGCACTTTATGGGGATATTTCTTCCTCCATAAATTATTAGAAGCAACTACTGTCCTGATGTTATGTCATATTTTCTTCCCTTGATCATTATCAGCCAACAGTGTGGAAGACTAAACTAAAGTTCCTAAGTTTCTAAACTACAACACAATATGATAAAAAAAATGTTTACATATTGAAGGAGAAGAGGGGGAAATTTGACACCTAGCTGTGACTTATGTTAAAGCTCAGTGCTTTGGAACGATCACAAATTCAAACCTCACAATTCTTCCACAATTCTACAAAACCTTTAATTCAAATGGATCCATGGTTGCTCATTACTGTGTATCTGGTGATCCTAATTTGAAACAATATCAGCTTGGTATTACAGTGACATTAAGGCTCCGGCCAACAACGCTTCCAATTTAATGCAATGCACAAAAGTGTCAGTTTCCCTGAAAGTACACCAACTTCTCCTGTGAGCTAACATTTAAGTATCACCAACAAATATCCATTACTTCAACCCCTGCTCATGTTTCTTCCTTACTATTTCTTTATCTGATATGATTTCAGATTCATTTTCTGTAGGTATATTAACTTACTATATAAAGCATATCTGTTCCACTTAATTCATTTAATATTAACTGATCGTTCCAAACTAACAAAATGCCTTAACTTACAGAGCAACACTTATGATACTGGATATCTTCACCTCCAAGGAATTCCCCACTCTATTCAATGGACATTTTCATTGCTTTCAATGTTCGGAAGCATCACCTCTGCAAAGAAGAAACCTATTGAATGTACTGAAGCATCAAGCATCCATTTGAATCTGAAAATGCAAAGAAGAGTTAAGATTAAATAAATATTTTTCAGAAGAAAAACTTAGAAAAAAAGTATGTTATAAGCAGCTTGATTGGTTCTTTTTTATATAAAAAGGAAGATAAAAACTAACACAAACTAATATAAAATGAGAAGAAATGAGAAAGAAAGTTAAAAGTGAAAGAAAAAAAGAAAAAGAAAAATAGAAAAGAAAAGAAAAAAGTTACAAGAACAGTAGATTAACTAAATATTTTTCAGGAAAAAAGGGATAAATATATCATTTACATTATAAGCAACTTGACTAGTTCTTTGTGAACAAGACTATTTGGTTTTGTGCTGAACCTGATACCGATTTGAGCAGTACCATACCATATCACACCATACCAATACACTATCATCGAACCAATACAGTATATTATCTAGTATCTTTCTGAGTAAGTTTCATAGTTTGTTTTCCAAGAAGTGGATAACATTTTGGGGTTGAGTCATTGCTTATATATTGGAACTTCCTATGGCTTAGCTTACAAAGATTTCAACCAAGCCAGTGTTCACTCAGTTCATTAATCATTCCTTTTTATAAATTCTGTTTCCTATTATGTTAAAGAAGGAAGTAGTGTTTCCTTGCTTAGTAAACCATTCTTGGATGTATCAAATTTTAAAAACTATATAGCCAAGCTGGTAGAGAAAGCACATGTCCTCTACTACCGGATCTTTAATCAAACGAATTATCTCACTGCATCTTAGATCAGGCTTGGCCTAAAGGTGGTCTCAGTCAAGCTACTGGATTGCATATAACAGGAAAAAAGGTAAGGGAATATCATTTTGTTGATACTCTTGAACCTCTCGTCAGCTTTTGATACTGTTGGCTTTTGAAATGCTTAAGAAGCTAGAAGAGCCCTTTGTGATGGTTTAGCACTTATATTTCAGGGCTACAGGAAAGCAGAACTGGGAAGCTTCAGTTTAATCCCTGAGAATTATCCCATAAGGGGCATCCCATAAAGCTCTATTTAATACAGGATAGCCTTTGTTTAAGGACTGACTTATCTGGCAATTGTTCACACTTAGGATGGTGGTAAAAATGAAATTTACAATCAGTCCTCACATTCATGACCTTTGCAGGTCTGTAAAGCCAAACAAAGCTAAAGTAAGTTCATAAGCACAGCCGCGATTGCACTTAGGCAACTGCTTCACTTAATTACCAAGTTGCTGGCCCCAATTGTGGTTGCTAAACAAGGACTACTTGTATTTATATTAAACTACTTACAAAATCATTCATAGTTTGGTATTTTGTCATCAGTGCACTAATTACTATCAGCTCTATTTTTTCCCAAAAAGCTCAGGGTTGGACATTTGCAAGCTGTCAAGAGTTTCCAAACTGTACCAGGCTGGGTGAAGAAAAATAAGCCAAAATTAAATGCAGACAAAATAGAATTGTGATTCGGAGATGGACCTTGGAGATTCAGGAGATACTTTGATTTGGAGTTCTCTACTCCCTTAAATTCTAGGTATATAACCTGTAGACCTTCCTGGATCCGGCATCAACACTGGGCAGTCACATAGTTTCGGTGGCAAGGAAAGTCTTTTGTTATCATGGCTGATAAACCAGATGGTTCACTGCCTGCCAGCCTCAAGGCTGGATTCCAGCATACGCACTTACAATGGTTCAGAATGTGGTAGTACAAGTAATAAAAACCACGCATAACCCCCTGTGTTGAAATGGGCTTCTTGGGACAGCTTGTCGCCTTCTTCATTTTTTATTTTTTATTTTATTAGTTTTATTCATTTATAACATAAAATGTGAAAATACTAAAGCAAATAGTAGGGGACAACAGTAGAAAAAGGGAAAACAAAAATGGTGTGAAGAAGGGGAGGGGAAGAAAAAAAACAAAACAAAAGACTTCCGACTCTCTCTGTTGTAGTAAAATCAGACATTAAAATCAAATCTCAACTTTTTACATTTCTATAGTAGTACTAGCCAGGGGTAGGCAACCTCGGCTCTTTTATGACTCATGGACTTCAACTCCCAGAATTCCTGAGTCAGCTATGCATAGCTGACTCAGGAATTCTGGGAGTTGAAGTCCATGAGTCATAAAAAAGCCGAGGTTGCCTACCCCTGCACTAGCCATTTCTGTATCGGCAAATCAGTCTAATCGGTAAAACCCAAAATCATAATATCGTTTTTTTCCACCTCAAGCACAAAGTCCAGAAGCGGTTTCCAAGTAGAAACAAAAGTACTTATGTTCTTTTCTTTTATCAGCACAGTCACTTTGGCCATCTCTGCTAATTCCATCAGCTTTTGTAACCCTTCGTCCATGGTAGGAATCGAGGCGTCCTTCCACTTTTGTGCATAGAGCAGTCTTGCTGCCGTCACCATATGTAAAATCAGAGTTCCAATTTTTTTTTCCCAGTTCTCTTTCCATTAGACCCAGAAGGAAAGTTTTTGGTTTAATCTTTATGTTCACTTTAAGAATTTTCTGCATTAATATATGAATCCTACTCCAATATTACTTTGCTTTATCACATGTCCACCA
This sequence comes from Azemiops feae, assembly GCA_023970755.1. Classification (NCBI taxonomy): domain Eukaryota; kingdom Metazoa; phylum Chordata; class Lepidosauria; order Squamata; family Viperidae; genus Azemiops; species Azemiops feae. Next base: position 381,022 of record JALGBA010000069.1, read on the forward strand.
TAAATGATAAAAAGTCCCTTCTTTACATTTACATTTCCAACATTCATTTGAAATGCCTTCTAAGCCTACTAAGTGTGATAATGTATTCAAGATTTCTGTAGTAGAATCAGTTATATGCTTCATGCCTTCTATTTATATAATTTCCTTCAAGAGTTATTCTACTCTCCCATCAGCCTTTTACAAAGAGAAGCAAAGACCCCTTTGCTCTTGCGCTTCCTGCAGAAATGTAGGATGTAAGACACGTCAGGCTAAAACAGTGTCTTTAGACAGACCCACCTGATTGCATATGACCTTGGGCCTCTTTTTTTCATTATGAATGCATCTGAGCCCAGGATGGATTCACAAGCAACTGAGCAGAAAATCTGATGTGTGCAGAAGCATTAATTTTCTGTGCATACCAGATCAGCACTGCTGCTAAACAATCCAATTTAGACAAGCAGCATCTCCAAGAAGAAACGACAGGTAGCGCGCGTCAGATGGAAACTCAAAGTGAAAGCCATAAATTAGAACTACCCAAATACGCCCGCTGGAGTGGGAGATTATTCAGACTTTTAATTTTCAATCCCTTCTCATTCAGAAGGCAATGCATGAAGAGCAATTTATCTTTCGATAGGACCGCTTCAAATTTGGGACAAACAAGAGAGATGCTTGACAATTAGAAGCATTCAACTGAAGACATGATGTGGATACATAAAATTTTATACGCCAGCAAAAGAATCAGCAAGGGACTGAATAAATTACTGGCGTTCGGTAAAAAGTTCTGAAAAAGGCATTTTCTGTTACAAGCCAGGACACTTGACAATCAGAAGTGCTTTAGTTCCCTGAGGGTTTACAAGCTCATTTTTCCATATGCTAAGGAACACTTTTTAGGAAAAAAAAAAAAAGCATACAGAAATTATGGAAAATAGCGGCTATTATTCCCAGGGAAATGAATAGCAAGGAGCAGACAATTTTAAACTAACAAATAACAATAAAAATAAAATTTCCCTGCCATGATCTACTTTTTTCCAATTTGCTCTAAGCTTGTTTCATTTTGTTTTTCAGCTACAAGTTTCACATACATTTATTGCCGTGACATACATTGGGAATCCCTCAGGAAACATTCAACGGTCATGCAGACTAGAGCAATGGCAAACAGATCAAACTCCTCTTTTCCTGTTCCTGAAAATTTGTCCATTCAAAGTTGTTTCTACCTAAAATAGAGAGGAGAGGAGAGGAGAGGAGAGGAGAGAGGAGAGGAGAGGAGAGGAGAGGAGAGGAGAGGAGAGGAGAGGAGAGGAGGGGAGGGGAGGGAGGAGAGGGGAGGGAGGGAGGGGAGGGGAGGGGAGAGGAGAGAAGGACCTTTGTATGTATCTACATATAATATAAACAACACAGAACAACAAGCAGTGTCAAAAGTGGATTTGGGTTCCAGATCCTGAACTGGGCTCTTTGGGACAATGTCAAGAGATATCCCAGCTGAAGTAAATCTGGATAAATCCCAATCTGAATCTTTGCAAATTTTTCATAATATTTCAGAATGATTAGGAACTAAAAGCATAGATATTTTATCTGCCAAAACTTATATATTCCTCCATCAGGTTCTTCATAAAAAGAATACACTGTTCATCTAATTCTTAAAGGATGATGGAGAATAAGAAAGAAATGTTGCATCGTGCAGTAATTTGAAGTAAAAGAGGGACTCTTTGTACTTGAGCTGCAAATGAAAGTATGGTAATTTTGTTGTGTATGTTTTTTTAAGAATATAATTTTACCTTTTCTAGAGTTCCCAATTTCAAAAGCTACCTTCCATATTTGATCAATCATTTTTCTTCCAAGAAAGAGTTTGGTCACTGAACAAGTTTCATTGCATCCATAACCACATTCATTAGTATTAAATTGGTGGGTGAATGTATGGAACCACATATTTCTCCACTTCCCACCTCTGCATCTGCTGAACTCTTCATCTGGTGTCCATTCTTTCATAAAGTAACAAGATAACAGAAGGCAATAATGGCTTTCTTTTTTAAAAAAAAACTAGGATTGCTTGTAACATGTTCTTAGATCAAACTATAATTTGAATCAAATACAGACCCTTAAGCACCACTTCTGAATATCTGCATGAAGTCTCTATGAAACTATCAAGCAATGTTGTTATCCTTCTTAGGATTTTACTCTATTACTGAAGAATAAGAGAATTAATGAAGAGTAATTAATGAAGAGAATTACTGAAGAATAAGAGTAAGAGCTGTTCTGTAAGGGAATGAGGTTAAGAAGATATAGATAGATAGATAGATAGATAGATAGATAGATAGATAGATAGATAGATAGATAGATAGATAGATAGATAGATAGATAGATAGATAGATAGATAGATAGATAGATAGATAGATAGATAGATAGATAGATAGATAGATAGATAGATAGATAGATAGATAGATAGATAGATAGATAGATAGATAGATAGATAGATAGATAGATAGAAAGAATTAAGTAAGCATAAGTGAATTCCTGCTGAGGCAAGATTGGGCAACCTACCTTAGCCAAAGGGCAACAGACTGCCATTAGTCAACTTGGATGCAACCTGATATTAACAAAGGTCAAACTGAGTTGGGGGCAAAGCCATTTAACATTCACTATTGAGTTATCTATCTAATGATGTCACTCACAGAGATACGGACATAAATGTTGTACTGTACTAATAGCCAGATTGTTTCAAATGGTTAGAAAGGCTTTGAGTTCCCTAATTTTAGGAACAAGTAGAGTAGAATTTGGACAGTATGGATGTTGAATTCTAAATAGAAAGCTTATGTGGATTTTTCCTCCAAAAAATTTCCAGGATGTAAAAGGCAGAGATGGAAGGGAGTATGCTTGAAATCGTTAAACAAACTTGTTAAATTTCTGTGCCTTTTAAGATAATGAGCAGTCCTGCATTGAAAATTAGGATCATACATGAATTTTGGGGGAATCAAGCTTTGGAAAGTATTAAAAGGAGAATCATGCTAATAGCAGAAATACCCAACCAAGAACACTTGGTTGATTGTAAACATGCAGAAAAGCAACCAAATTGCCAAGGTTGGAGAGGGAGAGAGAAGGGAGGGGCAAGAGATTGTTCATTTTATTTTTTATAGTAGTTTTATTAAATATTATGATTGAAAATATAAGAACCAATACAAACTTTAAAAAAACCAAAAAAGAAAAAAGTGCAGGAAAGAAAGGAAAAATAGAAAGTTCTATTATTCTATTTTAAAAATAGAATATAGTAAAGAACAAGAAAAGAAACATATAAAGAAATTACTTCCTTCGTAGCAGTGTAAACAATTTTAGAAACTTACCACCTTTTCTTAAAATAAAATAAATGATCTCTTCTTCCCATATCTCATCTCTTATCTATAAACAAATCTTTAAAGTCTTGTCATTCAGTCTTGGTCAGCAAAGAGTTACCAGAGATAACAAGATACCTATTTTAGTCCTGATCAAATAAACCAATTTTATATTATTTTACTTTGAACAGTGTTGATCTTTAATCCCTTCAAATACTGTCCTAGAACTTAATTTCTTTTCAGTTTTTCTTTGTTACTTCTCACAAAATCCTTCAAAAGTTTAACATGTCTCTTTTGTAAATCCAATATAGGAAAGTTATCTAGGTCACACTTTTAGTTTGCTATTAATAACACATCAAGCAGTTTCATTTGTATATCCAGGTTACCATCTTTTTCCATATTATGCCAGCCTTTTAGAACAGACTCAGTCTTGTCTAGTAAAATTTGTTCCTCTTCTATGACCTTTAAACCCAATCTAGCCAACAGAACAGACATTATTAAAATTAACTTCTGGGTCCATTGTTCACAAATATCCTTCGGTATATCTAGTATTCAGTCTATCCAGTATTCCTCTAGTGTCCAACCTTACAAGTCCCATCCTATCATGTATTTTTAAGAATTCAAAACAATGGCATTTTCTCACAGGAAGAATTTTATAATTAATTTCAAAAACTTATTTCAAATCCATCTGGACCTTTAGTCAATTTGTAACTTTTCAAAATCAACATTCTAATTACCCTTTTGTTGTTTATTCCAAAAAAATATTGTTTAAAGTCCTTAAACTTATGTTTAAAAGAACAGTACTGATCCAAATCTGATGTGGGGAGAGAAAGCAATAAAGACCAGTTTGAAAACGGATCAGGGGCTGCACAGAAAAAAAATATCCCATCCGAATACACACACACCCCCCCCATTGCTCTGCTTTACAGAATAAAACATAAGAGCCTCCTACGGCCATTGCTTGTCAAAAGGTTGGAAACAATTCCAGAAACAATACCGTGCATTCCTTCCCCATCTTGTTTTTACCTGAAGAGTTGCTATCACCCTTAGACACATGCCTTCTGTCACACAAAAACAAGGTAATCCATCACTGTCGCATCATTTATCACTCCAAGTTGCTTCCGCACAGCATTTTATTTTCTGGGAACGTTGCTTATTAACATCAGAGCTGCCTCAGCGAACCCACAAGACATCAGAGTTGGAGTTTATGCAATTGTCATAGATGGATAATGGCCAGTTGCAGTCCTGATTGGATTCTGTGGATCTATCGATCTATATATGAAACCTGCAATAGCCTATCACTGTATGTGTGAATGTAGGAAAGAGGAGGTTATTGGTTGTGGTTTTCATGTCTTTGAAATGTGGATTGCGTATCTGAGGAAACATGGGACAAATCTTTCTACTGGAGCTTTGGAAGGACATTTTTTGTCCTTTCAGTTTCAGAATTTGCCTTGAGTTTAATTCTTACGTCTTTTGCAATTTTTGAAACAATGGCTAATTTGTTGGTTTCCAGCCCGAGAATTTGTGGACTCCTATTCCTAAGTACTAATCACCTTATGGAAGCCATTGTAAAACAAAAATCCCATGGGACAGAAAGGACACCATGATGTGCTACTCCCAATGCAACCCCCTTGGGTGAAGTTAATAAAATGGAAGATGCAGCCCCAGGAGTAATGATATTTATACATTTTATCCCAAACCCACTTTAGGAACAGTCATAGCAAGCAAAGGATTCTTTTTTCTTCTTTTTTTCCCCTACTCTTGCTATTCCTTGACTGAATGATAGAAGTCTAAGGTTCTCCCTCAGTTTGCCTCCTGAAGGAAAAACACTATTTCCTTCCTTTCTCCCACCATGAGATCAGAAGGTTAAGAGATGCAGACTTTCTGTTGAGGCATGTAAGTTCATTAATAAGCTTGACATTTTTGAAGCTCTTGTGTGTAAATGCTTGAGATCTTAAGCCTTTCTTCTACCCCCACACAGATATTCTGCTAAATAGGGACCTCATAAATGGATTCCAATCAGTGTCAGCTGAGAATTTATCCTGCAGTACCTTCCCAGGCCATTACATTTGTGTGAACATTCATCTTACCCTCAGTTAATTGGAAAAGATTGCCCTGTGATTGAAACTACATTCTGTGAGTCATTTATAGTTAAAGTGGCTTTCTGTCCTTCCTATCTTTGGAGACTTACATTACTGAAAGAGCCAAAAGACTGTCAGGCTCAGGAGAGAAACCATATTAATCTATTATGCATTCGATGCTGTGAGTTTAGGCAGAAGGAGATTGATAATTCTACTCTACCATGTTATTCCAAACTGGGTTTTTGAAGTTAATACAGTAGTTAAAACGGGAAGAAGCATCTGCATAATGCTTCGCATCAAAGCAACTTCATGCTATCACATGTACCTCCTCTCAAAGATAGAATTGCTTCCATCAGCTCCCTTTTGATAATAAATGCAAAAGGGAACAAAGCAAGCACAGTGCAGCATAGAGCTGGCAAAAGAACAGACTCACCCAGATGGCTAAGCACAATTAGAAAATCCAGGACAATTTTGCAGAGGACAACAAAAATAGATTTGATGGGGGAAGGAAATAACTAGGCAGTTGGCTCAACTTTCCCAGCCTTCGACCAGACAAAATAGAGTTCAGGAAGAGACCTCAAGCAGAGAGGAAAAAGGAAGGGAGGTGGCGTGCAATACAAAAAAAGAAAATAAGTGTTAGATGATTATATTAGAAGATGTTAGTTGGATAAGCAGGGCTGGAACTCTCCTTTCAGAATTGGCATCTGAAAAACTATGTCAAACAGAGGTGATAAAAGAAGTCATACAGGATGGCCTATTTTGGGTACTGCCAATATTCTTGCATCTGTTTTCATTGCCTCTATCTCCTTGGATGCCAAAGCAATATTGTAAAAGTCCTCCAAGAGCTGATATGCCTGTTCAGCAGACATTCAAAACTCTGTTCTTGCCTGTCTTGCAAAATATTTGCACTGCTGCCCAGTTCCGTGAATTGGTGAGTATTCTGCTACATTCCCCAAGAGAATTGTCTGTTTTAACATATGCCTGTACATATCTATCTCAAATAAATCTTCATATGCTTATACTGCCAGGCTGCAGAGTAGAGATTGGCTTTTTTGGTCCTGCTGGAATTGACAGTGGTCTTTCTTCTATGACCACAGATGATGTGGCTGAGGAAGGGTTGGCCACTTTATCCTCCTGCTGATGTTGATGCTGATGCTTGAAACAAAGGTATTGGCCATCTTGACTTCCTTCTAATACTTCCTGGCTAGAGGATGAAGTCCATGGTGATTTGCTGTTACTTGCCTAGCTAAAGGAGAGGGATGACTCTTCATCACCGGATGCTGCTTGATTGAAAAATGACGACAGGCTCTTGAGAATACCAGTTGGTTCTATTTGACTGAAAAAAGCTATGGCTGTTGTGACAGCAACCCACTGATGCTGTGAACATGTAGAACAACACTGAGATGATTATTCAGTTGCTCAAAAATGTAAGAACTCTAGAGTCAGCATCCCATGAGCCTGATGCACAACACATTATTGTCTTTGTGTCCCTACCAAATTCTCTGCCTCCCAATTAATTTAAAAAGAGCAACTGAAAAGTGCCAGCCTCCCAGTGCCATCTTGATTTTCAAGAAAGCCTCTAGGCCTCTTAGGGACTCCAGAAAAGAAGCTGGTTGCACCAAGTCTTTGTGCCGCATGCTGTTGCTAAACTGATAATAACAGTGAGGCCAATGAATCTCAGGAATCACACTGGGAAACTCGATGTGGTAGGGAGAATCCTTACCATCTGCCTTTTGGAAAACTGACACTGGTGACCGGTCTCACTCAGCATGACTTGTAAATGGCCAAATCTCTACCTCGGTGGCCATTCTTCCAAAATTCCAAATGTTCCTATCAGTCCTATGACACAGAAGTTCACTTTTTTTCAATTTAAATCATAAGCAAAAATGGTAAGAAGAAGACATTCCATTGGGCTTTTGACAAATGAGAGTGCAAGGACATTAAACCAATAAGAGTTTTGAGATGTTTGTTCTTGGGACAAGGGCAAAACTGAAACATTCCAGTGCAAGTATAAATCAATGTCTGGTTGCTCCTTTGTGTACTCCTTTGATGTTCTCTTTCTGAATTCTAATGAACGTCTTGTCTCAGGATGAGGCAGACAGATCTGTACACAACTCCAAATCCCTGTATTTCTCCCCCCCCCCAAAAAAAACAATGTCTAGGAATCTCCAACTAAGTTGATTCTTGTACAAATGAGATGAGGATTTGTCTTCTCCCTAATGGCAAGTCCAACTCATTCTGACACTTTCTCTAATTTAACTAATGCAGCCTGTAATTTGGAGGTAGACAGAAAACAAGATGTATCATTTTCAATCAATGCTGTGTTACATGGGCTATAATTGGACTCAAGCTGCCTCGGGATCTTGGAATTCTCCCTTCAGTCAGACTTTTCTGCAGTAAACCTGCCCAATGTAATGACAAAGATGGAATGGATGAGCTGTAATCATATGGTAATCGCATACGGTTCCTGTTGATATATGATACACAGTGGCCTGGATAAATAAAATAGGTACATGAATGGAACCTGCTCTGCACAGGGTTAGGCATTACATTTGCATTGAACAAGCATTGACCTAACAATGTATATGACTGCAGAGGTATCTGTATTAATCCATTTCTATTTTAGGGAAAGATCAAATCAGTTTGGATCGCTTCGTGAAAGGGAACCAACTGCTTTTTCACTTCCTACCTGGCTCAAGGTAGAAATTCGGCCTTGACATACAGTATGTAAGCAATAGAAAAAATCTGTCAATTTGCCTTCTACAGCCTTCACTTTCTTCTAGGTTTGGGTTCAATTCCCTGCTTCCATACTGACATGTGTATGCTGTTTGGTGTGAAAGTTCACAAGCATGGAAAAACAATAAATATTTTGTATGAAATGCAAACATTTATCCAAGGTTTTCCCCAATAAAAAAAGGGGAGAGTGACATTTTCTTGGACTTAAGATTGAGAAAAGACTAAATCACTGCACACATAATACAGCCTCAAGCAGTGCTCTGTTGGATCAGACCCCAGACCCACCTAGTCATCAGTCTGTTTTATAGTGGCCAAGAGGCCATTGAAAGTCCTTAACTTAAAACAAAACAAAAAAAGGCACAATGATGCATTTTCACCTTGGAGTCTCTTTGATACAAACAATAATTTAATGCTTAGGGAGGTGCAGCAATAGCAAAAATCTATTGAGTTTTATTCTAGAGTTTTATCCTAGCCTCATAATGCACTCAGAAGCAACTTCTCATTTAATTCTAAAATGTTTTCTCTTTTTTTGCACCTGGTTCTGCTTGGTGGCACTAGAGGAGGAGGACACCACTGTTGAGGCTTGAAAGCTCCACTTCAAAAGATTTGAAGACATTAAAGCTGTGTTTCTCAAACTCAGCTACTTTAAGACGTGTGGACTTCAGCTCCCAGAATTCCCCAGCAAGTTTGAAGTCCACACATCTTAAAATTTCTGAGGTTAACTAATTGGGTTAAAGGGATGCTAAAATCAAGGCACCACCCCACAACATTGCAAACAAAAAGACAAAAGACAATGTGTTTGGCCTCTGAGGATTGCAAAATAAAAAATAAATAAATGGTGACTGACTGCATTCTTTGCATCTCTGTTCTAAAGGTAACTGTTGAGTTATGACCTTAACTGGGACTGAAATTTCTATTACAAAGCAATATGGTAACTAAGTGAGTAGCATCTGATTTTACAATCTCATTTGCTGTGGCTGTTAAGCAAATCCAGCAGTCCCCACTGACTGCCGGAAGCTGGCCGTGAGGGTCACAAATGGTGATCATGTGTCCCCAGGCCGCTGTGACCATTATAAATGCGAGCCAGTTGCCAAATGCCTGGATTGTGATCATATGTTCACAGGGATGCTACAGCAGTCAGATGTGCAAGGACTAGTCATAAGTCTCTTTCTTCAGTGCTATCATAACCTCAAACAGTTATTAAATGAATGGTCATAAATTGAGGACTGCCTGTACAACACATAGTACAGTGCACAATCCAGATGCTGCATCCTTCCAGATGCCTTTGCAAAATTCTCTTGCCTAACTGTATTTATTACAACATTCATGAGTTACACCCATCCACCTGATGCCTCTTCCCTGTCCAGATTTATCTGCTGCTTTCTTCTGTTCCATAAATATTTCCAACCCTTTGTCCTCCTTTCCTGCCTGCATCCAACCATCAGCTTCTGTATTCTCTACATTCGCTCTCCAGTGTTCTCCTGATCCTTCCCCACATGCAAACAATGCCCCCCCCCACCCCATCTTAACACCTCCCTTTCCCCCTGCAATCTGCTTCTGGGCTGTTTACCGATTTTATCTTATTTTGAACACTTCCCATTCATGGCCCCTCAAGACGGAAACTGGATATTAGTCTTGGTGTTACAGCCCTCTCTACTGATCATGAAACAATTTACAGCTCTCTCTTTCATTTTTCTGCTTATAATTTTACCACACAGAGAAAAAAGTGAGGAATAAAATTCTATGGAACACATTGATTTCAAAACTTGGCCGTGTGTGTGTGTGTGTGTGTGTGTGTGTGTGTGTGTGTGTGTGAGAGAGAGAGAGAGAGAGAGAGAGAGAGAGAGAGAGAGAGAGAGATGCTCATGTGTATCTTGGAGAAAAATAAACTATTTAAAGATATTTAATTAAAACAACAATTAAAAAGTGACCTTGCCACTTTGAACACAGCCATTAACATGCCATTTAGAGTGCTGGAAATTGCCCTCCTGAGCCAGAGTTTAAGTACAAAGTAATCAAATCAAACAAGGCTGAAGTATTCCTTTCTACTACATTACCCCAGAGCAGTGACCCAGAATCAGAACTTCTACTTCTTACAGTAGCTCCCTGAGACTACAGATAAAAAGGTTTACAAGGTAAAACAGATAAACAGCTCAGATATGTCTTCTATTCCAAATTAGAAAGGTTAACTTGAATTCACCTAGACAAATTATGATATCCAGAACTGTCTTCATCAACAGAAGTTATTACTTCCGCAGGTAACATGGTTTGCTGTGCAGACATGTATATTTATATACTAGCCTGGATCTTTTGTTGGCTAGGAAAGGGCAAATGAAACCAATAGGGCCTGAGGTAAGGGAGTATGTTGAAGACTGGAAGATTGGCATGTCTTTATGCTTTCTCTGCTACAATCTGGTTACTGGTTGTATCAGCCTCCATAAAAATCTCATGACATGGAGCTTAGGGTCCAGTTCATACTGTCAACATCCAGCTCGAGAATCCAAACAAAACTCCAGATTCATTCCATTTTTGAAAATCTTACTGTTTATTGAATACATGGCATGGTAATGTCGAAGCAAAACTAACTCTGAGGTTCCCAGACACAAGTTCATAGAATTAAACAATAATTTCTTTGGTCAAACCCTCACCCTCTCACGTAGTCCATGTAAACAATTCCATTTTATTATAGGAATCGTCTGCTTCCTCTCCACACCTGTGGCAGTGTCCTTGGAGAGGTTTCAGGCTCTCGCGGTCTTCAGCAGAATCATAGAGGTTTCGTTTCTCCATCTAACCAATTCTAAAGTAACACATCCCCGCTTTACTCTAATGGCAAGTTGAAACAAAGAGGCACATAGCTGCCAAAGCTTCATTCTTGACACATACTAAGTACAGGTAGTCCTCAACTTACAACTTTTCCTTTAGTGACCATTCAAAGTTACAACAGCACTGAAAAAAGTGGCTTATGATCGTTTTTCACATTTATGACCGTTGTAGCATTCTCATGGTCATGTGATTTGGATGATTGGCAACTGGTTCATATTTATGACGGTTGCAGTGTCCCAGGGGTCATGTGATCACCTTTCTGCGACCTTCTGACAAGTAAAGTCAATGGGGAAGCCAGATTCACTCAACAACTCTGTCACTAATTTAACAACTGCAGTGACTCACTTAACAACTGTGGCAAGAAAAGTGGTAAAATGGGGCAAAACTCACTTAAAAACTGTCTCACTTAGCCACAGAAATTTGGGGTTCAATTGTGGTCCTAAGTCGAGAACCACCTGTACAGTACTGAGTGTAGATTGTCGTAATCAGCTGAATATTTAATGTGTATCAGATCTGAATTATGGATGACTATCAGAATATTGCTGAACTATCCTTCATTATTGACTAGACTTAGATATGCTAATCACTTGAGGGTCATAGTGCCCAGGGCTATATAGTGTTCAGTTAACTGCAGATTTGAGTCATTCCTGCCCTGAACAAGATTTCTCTATTCCAATTGTTTATTTTTCCTTACCCCACAAATGTGCTGCTTTAGCCAAGCAACAGTTAAACTGCTTAGCCAAGAGTTTCTTCTTGTTAAAATCAAAATACAATTCGCATGTAGTTTCTGTCATCTGAGACTTTCAAAGAACTTTATAAATATTCATGTATTTTTTTAAAAAAACAAACTGCAGTTATGCACAAACAAACATCACTCACAATAACTGCAGGGTTTGGAGTTATTAATCTTCTCTTCCCCCCCCCCTCCGCTGCACACTATCCCACCGTATTTACATGGAAGTAAATCCCTTTCCTACAAGTTTCCCTCTTCCTCCCTCCAAAAAAAGGAATAATTTCTAACCTATGTTTGCACATACATATTTGAAGGATCCTTAATTTATTTACAGGCTGGCTGTGTGCACTGGGCAGCCATAAATTTGTTGTTTTGTGCTTACTAAATTTAATCGTATCTATAGATGGGTTTTTATTTATTTTCTCTCCACCCCCATCTTGATTAGGTATTCATGGTGTGGGTAAATTGGTTTTCTCAAGCTGATCATTTAGCCATGCTGAGTAGGAGTTGCAATCCCAGAATGTCTGGGTACCAGAACCGTCATTTAGCTGTAGGGGTTTTTTTGATTTCTAGCCACCACAACATAACTTGGGATCAACAATACTGTCGCTAGAGAGGGCCAGCAACTTGCGCTAACTTTAGTTCTTATGCTGATGATCTGAAACTGTGATCCATACTTAGGAGAGAAAAGAGATACGTTACGGCAACCTTTCCAAAACCAGCTTCGTTAGAAGTACGTCTAAACAGCATTTTAAAAAAAACAAACTTGTTTTTATCAACAAGTTTCAGTTGACGAAAGTTCTGGAATGAATGCTGTTAGCATTTGAGTACAATGTCTCCTGTTATCCCTTGGCCTCTCTCCACTGTGGTTGCTTTGATATTTTTAGCAGTCTTGCTATAAAACTAGATATTTGGGGTTGCAATTGTAACTGATCGTAGCCATCCCATTAGACTCCTTCTTCTCCTCTCCATTCCACTCTCTTTTCATAGGCCCCTCTTTTCGCAATGTATTTGGTGGACTACAGCTCCCATTTATCCCTATGCTGAAGCAGCTGAAGATTTATAAAAAAATCTAATCAAACATAACTGGAAAAGGTCTCCCAATGGGGAAAGCCATTCTAGCTCTTCAGATTCCTCACAACCTTCTCCTGGCTTCATTTTGCTGGAAAGCGGTTTTCCTTCTTAATGTTTCTTTTGCCATTATCCTAATCTGTTCCCTTTCCTCAGTCATTCATTTCATTCAATATTTCCTTACTTTTTTTTTTCCTTTTGGTTTTATCTATTGTGTTCTTCTTGCTTGCTTTCCATACAACCTGTCTGGTCATTTTCTGCTTGTATGACAGACTTCTTACTTTTAAACTCATTTCTGGTGCTTGATCTTTCTATGGTGTTAGAACTATTTAGCCAATGACAAGAGAAGCCTAAGAGCAGGGGTCCCCAACCCCTGGTCCGTGGACTGGTACCGGGCCACGGCATGCCAGCAACCGGTCCGCACAAACAAGCAAAGCCCCATCCGCGGGATGCAGGCAGCACACAAAACCACGCACCCTCCTGTCCGCAGAAAAACCTCTCTCCACGGAACCGGTCCCTGGTGCCCAAAAGGTTGGGGACCTCTGCCTAAGAGCATTAAGAGCTAATACAGAAGTTTACAGAAGTCATAATATACAAGGATCTTTCATAGATTGGCTCACGTAGTCACTGCAGGCTACCATTATCTCAGTCTCACATAAACTATATGTCATTAGTTTTTTTAAAAAAGGATTTTTTTAAAAAACAGCAGAACCAACAGAATTTCAGCATGGTGAAATCGTATCTTTATGCCCTTTGCAGATGAAGTATCACAGAGAATTGCTTTTTAAAAAACTGTTTACTGTACATATATAAGAGCCTTTTCATGTTTTCCTTTGCAGAAAATGAAAATGGATCATCCATTTATTCTGTTTATCTATTCTGGGGGTTCTGCACTTAAACAGCAAATGGCAATAAAATGGATAGCAATTTGGTCATAAAATAACTAGTCACTACTTTAAAAAAATAAAGAAGCTCATTATGAAATCAGTTTCATCTTCATGTTTGACTTGCAGGTCAAACCAGATTAGTTCTTTTATTATTGCTGCACCTTGAACTGATAATAGATATCTTGAAAAAAAAGACACTCATCCCTCTGAAAACTACTTTTATGATAGTACTGTAATTTTCTACTTGAACTGTCTTATGGTTATAACTACTAAATATTTGTACTGTGAGATATAATCTGTATTTATTCTTGATTGGGCTGCTGCATGTTATCCCTCTTTCCTGGCAGTTATAAAAAATAAGTTAATTTAAAAAAAAAAGAATGGGTGGTTACTGTCCTCAGCCTCAAAATGAAAAAAGACAACAGGCAAAAGGGGGAGGAAATGGAAAGAAGAGGGAGAAGAGAAAGAAAAAAAACAAGCAAAATGCAACGCGGGTTTACCAATTTTCCCAGTCCTGGACTCAGGACAGAAGAGCACTTGGTGGCTTTTGCTCTCTCAGCCAACAGATAGACCCAAAATTGTGGTGGTGGATGCATGAGGCTAATATGTGCTCCCTTTTGGCTCTCCAATCTTTCTCTGAATGTAAGCAAAAGCTGATTGAGGAGGCTTCTAGCTGCCTGAGGGTTGCAAGGTAACCTCTCTTAAGTTGTCCTTTTCTGAATGTTGACTGGGGTCCCAGGAGGAGGAGGAGGAGGAGGAGGAGGAGGAGAGGAGGAGGAGGAGGAGGAGGAGGAGGAGGAGAAGGAGAAGGAGAAGAAGAAGAAGAAGAAGAAGAAGAAGAAGAAGAAGAAGAAGAAGAAGAAGAAGAAGAGAAGGAAGGAGAAGAAGGAGAAGGAGAAGGAGAAGGAGAAGGAGAAGGAGAAGGAAGGAGAAGGAGAAGGAGAAGGAGAAGGAGAAGGAGAAGGAGAAGGAGAAGGAGAAGGAGAAGGAGAAGGAGAAGGAGAAGGAGAAGGAGAAGGAGAAGGAGAAGGAGAAGAAGCAGCAGCTTCATAGTAGCCTTTGGTGCACTGGCTGATGAATGTGGTGTAAATCATCCCCGTCACTTCTGACTTTTGGATCTATTTGGTACTTATAGTATTTTTAGTCTAGGGCTATGCTCTTTGGTTTCTACTCTGATTCCTCCACCCACCAAACATTTACTGTTGATGTAGGGCAAGGATGGAAGGGGAATGTGAATCTCTTGGTTGCCCTCTCTGTCTTTGTCTGCCTCTTTTAAAAACTTTCTTCCTCTTTCTTTTTGGTTTCCCTTCCATTCTTTCCTTTTTCATTCATTTCATATCTGCCCCTCTCCTTCCACCCTCTCTCATCTGGTCATAACTTCTATCACCAAAGAATTCAGATTACCTTCAAGAGGCTTTTTTTTTTTTCTTATCAGAACTCAGATGTCCTCCCAACAGAAGAAATAGATAACTTGGTGCCAATTTCTCCCAGGCTTCAGCAGATTATAAAATATGAAAGACATATTTTATAAAACATTGTAACAAATGATGTTAATGCTAAAGTCCAGGTCAAGAAGAATAGTACTTTACTTTATTACAATCATTGATCAGAATATGACAGGTTAACAGCAGGCAAAAATACCCGAACCGTATAGTTTATCACAAGATCCTTGATGCAAATAGAATGCATCTGCTCTTACAATGAGTCATTTGCTGAAATGGGTGGGTATATAAATTGATTAAATAAAAAACAAAATTTGGCCACATTCAGAGAAACTGAATTATACTGGTCTGATAATGGCAACTGTACAGAGAGAGAAAAAATCAGAATTGCCTGTGTGTTTCATTATATAGAAAAATATAGGACAGGCCCTTGCATCCTAACCCAATATTACAAGACATGGACTACAAATTCCATGAACACTTCACCACAAAAGCAAGGTTTTAGCTCATGTAGGATTATTTTATATTTCCCCTCAAGAATTGCAGCAGAGAGAACATTAAAGTACACTAAGGGCCGTGCTGTTTTGAATTTAGGGACCATTATACGGTGTAAACACCTTACGGGCCTAACAAAAAGAATCTGGCTGCTCAGGAGGAGAGTCCTGAGTAGGGCAAATGATGAAGGTCTCTTCCAACATTGTTCTTCAATATTCTGATCCAGTTGAGCTTCCAGATTTTAGGCACATTGATTGAATGCAATGAAGACTTGGTCATAGCCTATCAAGGAGCATAGTATTCAGTATTAGGTATGTTTGCCACTTTCAGTAGACCAAATATTTTAAAAAGTGGGATAAAAATCTAATAATAATAAAGACTTGATGGGTGGCTAAAATGACAAATCCACCCTAAATATCTGACTGACTGTGCAACAAACCACAACAATAATACTACAAAAGGCAGTTTTACTCGGAAAAGATAACAGCTGCGACAATACCTTTAACATCATCAAACAACAACATCTGCTTATCCCAGATTCTCAGGAATGACTTAATAATGGATAAAAATGCCAAATCCAGTCTAAACATCATGCTGACTGTGTGATGAGCCACAATAATAATATTCTGGTGCCAAGGTCCAATAAAATATAACAGCACCAATCAAATTAAACCAGAAACAATTTGCTGCCATTTCATGTTGTCCCCAAATCTACTGATTTGAGATAGTAGCTTCATTCTTAGACTTCTAAGTGCTTCACAGTGCTTAGAGACCTCTCTAAGCAGTTTACAGAGTCAGCATATGGCCCCAAAAAATCTGGGTCCTCATTTTACTGACCTCGGAAGGATGGAAGGCTGAGTCAACCTTGAGCCCGTCAGGATAGAACTGCGAATTGCTAGCAGCCGGCAGTCAGCAGAATTAGCCTGCAGTACTGCTTTCTAACCACTGTGCCACCAGGGCTCTATGTGCCCTATCCAATTTTTTATCCAATTTCCTCCCAATAAAAATGTATGGCTGCTGGGCTACCTGCCATTGAGTCATTGTTTACTCTTAGTGACCACATAGATTTTTTTCCCATGATACTCTGTCCCTAACTTTAAATGATTCATATAATATGGACAACAATCATGGACAACAGGTGTAGTCCAATTAATGTCTGATTAACGAATTAACCTCTGCAATAAGGTTTTTGTTTCCAAATTTATTCATGAGTATATTTTGTTGTGCTAAGTGATACTTAACTTACTTTTTAGCATTTGGGAGGGCAACTATAAGCTTTGTAGAGGGATTCGGATTTTCCATTTCTGGCATCAGAATATATGGATTGTCTCTGACAGCAAAGATAATAATTACTCAACTATGCATAGCAGAATAAGAGGGCGGGGGGAAACCACTGCTGTTTTCTGAAACCTCTGCATTCTAGAAAGTCAAAAAGAAGAATAATGGCATAAGGCTGGACTTTAGACCCAGTTGCAGTTAAAAAAAAAATTCTCCCTAATTCCGGTATCTGATTTTCATGTAACTGCAAATGAATAGGAAAGGCCCACCACTCAGTGTTCTACACCAGTCAATATGATTGCTAGCCTTTAAAAAAGGAAGGAACATTTCTTAGGAGCAGTGCTACTAAAATGTTAATTTACTCATGCCAGTTGCAGAAGATTTTCTCTCATACGCAGAACTAATCCCCTCACGTTTAGAGAATTTCTGGCTTCAAATTATTTCAGATTAAGCTTGTTTCAAATTGCCAGTGCCTCATCTAAACAGTGAGGGAATTAAGATAGTTTTTAAGGAAGCATTATCAAAGCAGCATCACTTACAAATAAAAGCTACTCCTTCACATGTTGCTAAATAAGCACTCTGCCCCAAAATTCCTGGGCTGCCTTCCCCTGTATTAAAATATCTCGGATTTAAATCCACTGAAGTCCATGTAAAATGATTCTTCCAATCATGGTTCCTTCATAAAAAAAAAAAAGTGTTTGCTTTCAAGGAGACTGGAATCTGGGTTATAGAGAAAACACTGCTTTTAATTGCTCATAATTTTTTTAAGCACTTATAAATACAGTTGTTAGAGATGGCCAGTCTCTGCTAGTATGCTATAAGTGTGTTAAGAATGGTGTTGGGTTACACCATCATGGCTTTTCCTGTCAACCTGCTCATCTGACATAGAGAGGAGGGTGGGAAAGGAGTTTCTGGCTGCCATTGCTTGCATTGTTCTAATCCTGAAGAGGAAAAACGAATCAGGAAGATCCTCCCAAAAAAAAAGATTAAGAAAGGAGGGCTAGGAAAAGATAGGATGATGTTCTGTGCCCTACCACCACCACAATGCATTTACACTGGAAATTATGTTGCCGAAGTTATTTTTTTTTTAACTTTATGCATTTAAAAAAATGCATAAAAAATAAACAGAAATGAGTATGTCAGAAAACTGCAATTTGTACTGAAAAAGTTCTAAACTAAAATGTGCCCCTTTCCCTCCCCCAAGCTACTATTTTGCATTTTGTGGTGTCCTTGGTGCTCTCTGAGCTTGGTTGTTTTCTTGCAGACGTTTCATTACCAAATTAGGTAACATCTTCAGTGCTAGATGTTGCCTAGTTGGGTAATGAAATGTCTGCAAGAAAACAACCAAACTCAGAGAGCACCAAGGACCCCACAATTTAACCCTGCGTTACAAATATTCTCTTCTATTGATTTTGCATTTTCTGTAAATCCTGGAAATCTTGGCAAAATGGGAAGGGGGGATCCCACCATTTCAGATTCTGTCATTTCTGATATAAAGAACAACAAAAACAGACTGAGCCAAAGAACACCTCTTGAGTTCTCCTACAGCACTTGAAGCCCATCCTCACATCAACTATGGCACCAAGATGACCTATTTTAGAAAGCATCTCCTTATGACACAGCCTTGTCATATTCCCACTTCTCTGCAGAGAAAACTTTAATCCATCTTTCAGCTATCAGTTTTAAATGAGCATTTTCCATCCTCTCCTGACAAGCATCTGGCTGTATGAACAATCCATGATGCTTCATTCATTATTTTGGGTATTGCATCTGCTGAGCTACTATTGCCTAACTAACTGATGTAGTAATTGGCACACCCCTCTGCTCTGATCCCTGGACATGGCCTTTCGGGACCATTTTGACTTGGGCTGCAAAAAGCCTCTGCCTGCATAATGCCTAAGCAGTAAATTGATGTCCAAAAATAGCCTGACATACTGGTGGCCCAGGATAAAAAAGGAGAGATCTCTCTCAATGCATTGTGTAAGCTATCTCCTGCTTCACCCTGTAATCCTATTATACCCCACTGACCTGTCGCTTAGGCTTCTATTGAACACAGGCCTACTGAACATTCAAAAGATTGTTATCTATTGTATAGATATAATGTAGATTCAAATATTGTCTAAGTCTCAACAGCTCACCATGCAGTGGTGGGATTCAAATATGTGAACAACCAATTCTCTGCGTGGATGCCACTTCCGGAAGTCCATTCTGGGCCTGGGCAACAAAAAAGTAGCTACCGGTTCAGCTGAAGTGGTGCGAAACGGCTGAATCCCACCACTGTCACCATGTAATAGCTACAGAATCTCATACGTACAACAAAGCTTTAAAACCCAGTTGTGTCCCATTCCTGGATCGACTGGGGTCTGCTCCAACACACACTGAATGAGGTCTTCTGTTCTGACTAGAATCACAGAGAGACAATGTTTCTCGACTGTAGATTACCCTTCCTCAAGTGATTATGAGATCAAGCGGCCAAGGGATCCTTGGCTGGAGTCCACTCACACTTTTAGATCCCCTAGTATCACTCCAAGGAGCCAAGAACCTAATAAATTTGTGTTAAACAACAGTGTTGGGGAACAAATGCCCATTTGGTAATCCAAGACGCTCCCATTATTCCAAGATCAGGATTGGGGCCTTGCTGAATTCCTGTAAATTGGGAAAGAGAAAGGATGCTGTGTAGAATTACTCACTGTTGCCCAATAAATGCTATTGTGACTGTGGAAACATCTCCTTTGCTAAGAACTGTCCTCTTTGTTGAGTAACTGCGCCGGGTACAAATGTTTTCTTACCCAGCTCAAGATTACCAGAGTTGGACAATGAAAATGCAGACTCATGCAAATTCATGGTATACTCTAAATCTGTCTTCCCTGATGTGGCGTCTTCTGGATGCCATTAGTTTATAACGCCTGACATCCCTGGCCAGCGTGTGATGTCTGATCCTTGCCAAGGGCACCAAGTTATGGAAATCTGGCACAGAAGTTGCAACCCAAACATTCTGAGCATTGTCCTTAGATTATTTATGTTGTTTTTTTTCATGGCAAGCTATATTTAAAGCAAAAAAGTAATTCTTCAGCCAAAAAGTTTCCTCACTGTAGTTTAGGAAAATAGTAATTAGACCATCTCTGCCTTCTGGGTCTACAATCCAAAGATACAAGGGGGGGGAAAATAGAAAAGGAGGAGAAAAGAAAACATGACGATGATTGTTACTTTGGTAGCCCCAGAGAATAGAAATAAATATATTGTGGTCTGATTGCAGTATGTCTTCTTTTCTTCCCCAGCTGGCCTGTCATTCTTTTCATTCTTCTTTTGTTTTCCCCCCATCGCTATTTTTTCCCCTTCTTCTCCCCTTCTCTCCTTTCTTCAGGATAAAATGGTTCTTCTGAGTCAATCAAGCTAACCTCTCGAGTGTAGGTGAGCTGTTCTTTTTCTGCCAGCTGACTCAAATTTCTTCTCCAGCTTTTGTTGTATTCCAAGGGAGCGATAGATTTCCAGTAGTATAAATTATCGTCTTTAAAACCAGTAGAGCTCTCGGTCCATACTTTAATGACCTCTGAGAGGGCCCAAACCAATAGTAGGCAGAGTGCAACACGGCGTTTATAGTGCTTTTACCCAATATATATTGGAGCTCTCGTAATTAATCTGATACGGTGAGAACACTCTCGTCAAGCAGAAGAAACAACTCTGTAAGGACCTTGATAGTGAAGCGGTGCCTCCAATTAGCGATTATCACACATATGCTTTGCAGGATAACACGTGGTTATTAAAATAATCTCTCCGTGGTACTACAGTCTGGATTGTCATTGTGTCACATTATCATACCCTAATGATCATCAACTGGCTCATTTTTCAGAATTAGGTCTGTAATTAACGGATGGATGGTTAAGACTTCTGAGAGTGCCTTTCAATTACTGCCAAAAACATAGCTATTGAAAGTGTGATTGATGATGAGGCTCCCAGACATTGACAACCGATACCGGACGCATCTTCATTTTTGAGTTATCCATGGGAAACAAATAAGCCCAGAGCAGTGGTGCCTGCGGAAAAAGGAAATGAATCCAGAGCAACAGGAACATTCATAGCTGGTAACAGAGATGTGGCTGAATTTCTCAGCCACTCCATCCCCGGGGAGTCTCAACGCAAATGTGATTCATGCAGGGACTAGCAGAGATTTTCATTAAGTTCCACTTATTAAGGTAAATTAGCTGTCTCTTTCAGCCCAATAGCCCTAGGAATTTCTATACTGTAGAAAATGTACAGGCTATATGAACAGTGGAACAGAATATTACTATTGGACAATCTCATATTTCAGAGGTGGGCAATCCCTTTAGTTACAGGTAAGCCTCAACTTACGACCATAGTTGGGATCGCAACTTCCATTGCTAAGCAAGATGGTTGTTAAGTGAATTGTGCCCCAATTTTATTATCTTTCTTGCTATGCTTGTTAAGCAAATCACGGTGCTCGTTAAGTGAATCCAGTTTCTCCCACTGACTTTGCTTGCTAGAAACTGGCTGGGAAGGTCATGGATGGTGATATGCAGGATGCCGCAACCATCGTAAATCCATACTGGTTGCCAAGGGCCCGCATTTCAATCACGTGACTGCAGGGACGCAGCAATGGTTGTAAGTGTGAGGACCGGTCAAAAGTCACTTTTTTCAGCAGTGTTATAACTTTTGACTGGTCGCTAAAGGAATGGCTGTAAGTCAAGGACTACTGGTACATATATTATTGTCTAGTGAGTTGGGAAGAGTACATCTGCACGAACATGTAAACATATGTACACCAGCGCTAATGCACAAAATCTCTCGGTCCTGTAGCTGTCTCCCCACACATCTGCTTTTCTCTGCCTTATTGCCAATGTGGTTTGGACAGTCCTGAATCACCCAACAATTATGGAACCTTCTCAATACAGAAACAGGAGTGGAAGGACAGCCATAGCAGCTGCAGCAGTGCAAAAGCAGGAAGGAACAAGCGAATGGGGTGGTAGAAGTGGGTCATAAGCATTCTTTGTGGTTCACATCAAATCCCTGGAAGGTCACATGCAACCTGCGGACTGCCTACCACAATAAACCTATTTACTTTAGATTAAGTCCTTATTGAATTCAATGAAAATTGCTTCCGAGTTGCCGCACAGAGAATGCCACTGAAGCTATTCTTTTAGGATTGCTGCGCTGTGACACTTTTAGAAGCTTACAAAGTTCTTCCTAGGAATTTGGAAGAGGAAATCAAGAACTGACTTTCACCGATCAGGTTTTAGTCAGTCGATGGACGGTGGTTTGTATCCACCGTGAAACGTCAAAGCTAAGCAAGATAGAAAATATTCCACTGGCTGACACATACGTTCAATTTTGTGACGACACGTTTAAGGGACCAGGAAGTGTAGACACTCCTTTCTATCATTAGAAATTTGGGTCTACAAAACAACAGGCTAAGAAATGAAGTAGCAAATCTAGTACCTAATGCAGCTCAAAATAAGTGATTAGAATAAGATGCGTGCAAAGGAGATAAAATTGATTTTTTTAAAAAATAAGTGGTTCTGCTTCTCAAATGGATTTCTGTAAAGGGAAAGTCATAATAGATTCATGATTATTACAGAGTTAGATAAGTCACTGAGTTAGAAACATGTTAATGAGGCACCCACAGTGCTTTAGGAGAGGGCCAGATGCTTGTCACAACATGTTGATTATCAGGTGGCAAAGCAACAGCATGGAGAATGATATGAGTGTGAAAGAAAGGATTCTTATATATTACATGACAAACCCCTGCATTGTGTGCAAAGCTAACTCATGTAATAGAAGAAGGAATAGTTTCACAAACACAAGATATGATATATCAAAGCCATCACTTTGAAAACTGCTCTTCAGAAATGATTTATCCTAGATTAAGATTAAGATAACCTTGTCATTTTTTTTACTGTGGGCACAACGGCGCGCATCAAAAATGAAATTTAGTTGCCCGCTCTCAAAGTGAAACACATACATGACACACACCTAAACATACTATATACAACATATGTATAGACCCACACCCCTACATATACATAACAAATGAATATTAAATACTGTCCATCTTGAAAACATAACGGAAGGAGGAAGCTTGAGAGTTCGCAAGGTTAATGCTGTATGGAATGAAACCATGGCTGAATCTGGATGTTCTGCTACGGATCCCACGGAGCCTCCTCCCAGAAGGTAACAAGGAAAACAGGTCGTGAAGAGGATGTGTAGTGTCCCAGATAATCTTACGGACCCTGCTCAAGCAGCGCTTCTGTGCTATGTCCTGGATGGGAGGGAGGGGACTGCCAATGATCTTTTCGGCCATCCTCACCACTCTCTGCACTGCCTTCCTGTCTGAAGCAGTGAGGCTTCCAAACCAGACAGTGATGCTGTATGTCAACATCCTTGTGCTTATTTTTAAAAATGTGAATTTCCAAAAGGAAGATAATAGATAATACTAAGCAATCAATGACCCACTGAGTCCTCATTTTAGAGTTATTTCCTTACTTAAACAGAGAAACAGAATGACAACCAATGGCCAAAAAGCAGTGAGAGCTGGAAAAACATTCAACTCCTTGCTGGCTTCCCCAGTGAGGTTTTTTTGTGGGAAGCTGGAAGGGAACTTTGGAAATCTTTTTCTTTTTTCTTCTCTTTTCTTTTTTCTTCCTTCCTTCTTTCCTTCCTCCCTCCCTCCCACCCTATAATGTAAAGCCTGGACGATTTAGGCAGCTAAACTGACCTCCAAAGTAGATTATCTGGATAGCAGCAGAAGCATCACTGAGCGCTATAAAGGCCCTTATCCCAGTAGGATGTACTTGGTCTGCCAGCCTTTCTTTCTTCTTCCTCTACACTTTCCCACTCTCAGAAATAAAACAATAAGAACAAATCATATTCACTGCCTGGGAAAGCTGGCTCCTATGGACACAAAAAGAAAAGCAAGTGAGTCCACTGCCGTGACAATAATAAGGAGACTAGACCAGGAGGAAAACATTTGCCTCACTGATTCCAAGACCTGAAACTAGCCCTATAGCTTACTATTGAAACAGAAGCTGTGTATTAAAGGTATGTGCACAGATACAATCTTACTTGGATAAAACAGAACTTTATGAGAAAGCAGTAAATCTCCATCACTGCCATATAAGGCTATCAAACTGGTGGTTTGTGTGTTTCTAGAAAGGCATTAGAGTATCCAGGGATAGCTTTTAGGTTCAGGACATAATTTATGGTAGAAAATCTCTCTTGTTGTAAATCAGAGAGTAGAGTGTATTGCTTTTTGGCTTTCCTAGCCAGTGCTCGTCATTTGGGTTATCTCAACCAAACTCTCAAGGTCATTTATAAATTACATGTAGTTCAGTGTAAACAGCAACACTAAAAACACTAAAAACACTAAAAATACATAGAGATGATACTTACTTACTTACTTACTTACTTACTTACTTACTTACTTACTTACTTACTTACTTACTTACTTACTTACTTACTTACTTACTTACATTTATATGCCACTCATCTCACTCTGAAAAGCGACTTTGGGCAACTTATGATTAAAATCATAACTATAAAAACTATGAAAAATATTAAATATAAAGGCAAGAAACAAAAAGGGAAAGATCAATACCTTATAAATATAATATAAATGTAGTATAAACAAGAGTAGTGCTGTTGAGAAGTCAGGAATTTTTTTAAAAAACCTTCTGTAATAAAGCATCACAATATTCTGATTGTAGAGAAAGGAAGGAAAAACTCGCATTCGTAAGCATATACTGTCCTCTAGTGGTTCCCTCAAAAAGTTGGTGATATTCTTTACCAGCTGAACGGAAGAGAATTATTCTTCTCCCAAAGGTCTCTTAACTAAAGGATTCTCCCATTTCTGCATATCAGAAAGCTCTTCTGTAATCCATGTATGTTATGTTCCTTTGATGATCTGTAGTGGTCCAGCATTTGTTTTTGTTTAATTAAATAAGATTTGTTGATAATCTCACAATTTAGGTGAACATAATCTGTTGTGGAGAGGGCTAAAATCAATAGTGGGCAGAACTTGAGCTGAAAGTGACTAGGCTGTAATTATTTTTCTCCTTCATTATTTTCCCTTAGGCAGCAGTTTGCCAAAGAGGAGACAATTCACTCTGGTTTCCTCTCAAAACATTTTTGAAATGAAGCCAAAGACCACTTGACATTAGACTATAAATTGTTTTAGGATAACAAATTATCTGTTCTGATACAATAAATCTATTACACTTATACATTCTTAATTTGTTCGGTACCCTTAGTTTATGTTATCCATAAATGACAGTGCCAGTCCTATATACATCTCAAGTCATCTGGAAAACTATTTTATGTTCTCTAGCTGCAAGCTTCCTGGATTGGAACATAGAATAATAGGATTGGAAGGGAGTTTGGGGGTCTTTTAGTCCAGGGGTCCCCAACCTTGGCCACTTTAAGACTTGTGGACTTCAACTCCCAGAATTGAATTCTGGGAGTTGAAATCCACAAGTCTTAAAGTGGCCAAGGTTGAGGACCCCTGTTTTAGTCCTACCCGTTTTAGAAGATGACCCTTCTGACCAGTGGTGGGATTCAAATATGTGAACAACCGGTTCTGTGTGGATGCCGCTTCCAGAAGTCCATTCTGGGCCTGGGCAACAAAAAAGTAGCTACCGGTTCAGCTGAAGTGGTGCGAAACGGCTGAATCCCACCACTGCTTCTGACCAAAACAAATGGCTGTCCAATCTCTTCTTGAAAACCCCCCAATGATGGAGCACCCACAGCTTCTGGAGGTAACGTATTCCACTTATTGTTCTCACTGTCAGGAAATTTCTCTCTAATTCTAGGTTGAGCCTGATCTATAGATTTCTCTGTTCACAGGGGTTCTCCTCACATGCTCAACTGTAGTGAGGATAATAGGATTCTGTCTATCATGAGATATCGCAGATAGAGAGAAAAAAGGACAATCCATCTTTCTAGCCCTCTCTAATGCCACTCACATACATTGCAACCCTTTGGTAATGGGCTATTTAACTACAGTATACAGGAAAATAAGACAATAAGTGTCTATGGAGATTCTCAGTCATCCAGGTCACGGTTGTCCCAAAGGTGCTTTTTCAAGAGGCAACTGGACTTTGTTTTTCTTTGAAGACATTTCGCTTCTCATCCAGAAGCTTCTTGGATGAGAAGCGAAACGTCTTCAAAGAAAAACAAGAAAGTCCAGTCGCCTCTTGAAAAAACACAATTGGGACAAGACAATAAGTGAGTTGGGAGAGAAGAAAATAATTGGTGGATTGATAGATGGGAGTGGAAAAAAGAACTGCACGGGCTGAAAAGCAGAATCATGTAGGATGGTCTTTGATTGTAAATGTTAATTGGGGAAAATACTTCAAACCACATTATAAGCACCCCAAACTCTTATTTTTAAACTCAGAAATACATTGCTCTGTAATAACTGTATTGTTAAAATTTTCTTTAAGTTTTTTGAGCACCTTCATCTTACCTGTAACGTATACATGCATTGGGTCTAGGACAACTCGCTGTGGCCAACTCACTACAGCCAACACACTGTGGGACAACTTGCCACAGCCAACTCACTGCAGGACAATTCGCTGAGGGACAAGAGTTACACTAATATCGAAGAAACAGTGGAATAGAATCATTAAAGAAAGGATACCAAAGGAGGGACAAAATGAAATGTGAATGACAAAAAAAACTTTTTTAAAAAATTAATTATTTTAAATAATTACACTGAATTGTTGAATTGTCCCTGGCGAGTTGGCTGTGGCGATTTGGCCACGGCGAGTTGTCCCACAGTCAATTGGCCATATCAAATTGGCCATGGTGAGTTGGCCACAGCAAGTTGGCCATGGCGAGTTGACCACAGCGAGTTGTCCCATCCCGACATGCATCTCTACATCTCCAATGTTCATATTCCCTGTACATTATAAAATGAGAATGCCTTACATATACAACAGTTGAATTGCTTTTAGGTAAATGCCCAAAACTCCTTTCATATGAAACTTCCCAAACTTCTTTGCTCATTGCATTGACCTATATCAGTGGTGGCGAACCTATCGCACGCGTGCCAGAGGCGGCACTCGGAGCCCTCTCTGTGGGCACACGCACTGTCGCCCCAGCCCCGCCTCCTCCCATGGCCCCCTCACCAGCAGCCCTCCGGAGGAGAGTCGCCCCCGGGCACGGCCCACGTAATGCTGCGCAGCCAAGGACATGGTAGCCAGGCAGCGGAGACAAGACTTCGCCCTTGCACCCCATCGCGCGCAGATGATGCTGCAGGGCACGGGTGGAGGGTGTGGCCACCATGGCGCTGCTGGGCTGCCTGGGTGATCTGTGGCGGGCCGTGGAGGTGGTGGGTGGTCCAGCAGGCACAGCGGAGCGGGGACAGGGGTGGGGGGGTAGTTTTTGGGCACTCGGTCACTAAAGGATTCGCCATCACTGACCTATATCCTCAGATCATGTGGCCAGCATTTTATTTGGTAAATGTGGATCAATTCTTATAAATGTATCAATATGGTTGTTACACAGACTCCAGATGGTTCAATGCAAACGTGCTAAAGATGCATTCTTACTGTACCTCCAGCAACTCCGTAAGTGGCCTGGATTCTTTTCCTGAATTCACACAGTAGCCAAATATATGTTTTGAATTCAGGAAGTGGTAATGAGGCACCAAAAGAGTGTGGTCATGTAGTTGTATCCTGTCACCACACAGATACAGTGTGAATACACGGGGAAAAGACACAACAATCCTCTGGTGAGCACAATACAGTACAATACTACACTCTCACACCACATCCAAGGCAGCCTTATCTCCTGTGATCTTGAACCAGTAAACCTCTATTGACCTGCATCCGTTTCAAGTCACTGTAGTCTCCTGGCTCCTCAATCCCATCCCAAGATAATGGTGGCAAAAACCTAATGATTTTATAGACCTTGAGGCTGCCCATGATTGATTTTGGAGTGAGAAGGAAAGTGCTATTTTAACACCGATGGCTAACTATGACTTGAGCCACCACCTGTCTCACCACAGGTAATGAGCTAGGTCTGCGATGAAAGGAAAGTCATGGGTCATGGCACTTAAGGCATGGTTACGCCATGGTTAGGTGACAGCCAGTTTAGTGTAGTGGTTAAGGCACCAGGCTAGAAACTGGGTCACACCATAGGCATGAAAAACCAGCTGGGTGACTTTGGTCCAATCACTCTCTCTCTCGGCTCTAGGAAGGAGGCAGTGGCAAAACACTTCTGAAAAACCTTGCCCACAAAACTGCAGGGACTTGTCCAGGCAGTCTTCAGGAGAAAAAGAAAGAAAGAAAGAAAGAAAGAAAGAAAGAAAGAAAGAAAGAAAGAAAGAAAGAAAGAAAGAAAGAAAGAAAGAAAGAAAGAAAGAAAGAAAGAAAGAAAGAAAGAAAGAAAGAAAGAAAGAAAGAAAGAAGGAAAGAAAGAAAGAAAGAAAGAAGGAAAGAAAGAAAGAAAGAAAGAAAGAAAGAAAGAAAGAAAGAAAGAAAGAAAGAAAGAAAGGCGCCATTATATATGAATACTAAGTACCATACCTTTCCCACCCATTCATTCCCAAAAGACTGAAAATTTCATGCAGCACACATTATGCATAATTTTAATTTTAAATTACTACAAAACAATGAGGTGTAATGGGTAACAGCATTAAGTTTTTGCATGCTTTTATACCAAGATGTGTATGTTAGAAATAATTATTATGGTTTATTTAACTTCATCGATAGCTAGGCTAACAAATTAATTTCTCATTTGGTTTACACCAAATAAAATAAATCTTTCAATTAATTTGTACCCCACCCCTGGATCATCTTTTTTCCATTTTAAATTAAAACTAATTTGCAATTAATGAGCAGGTGTGAAAAAGTGCACTGGAAAAAACAGCGCCTGACAGCAAGCCTTTTTATAACACACATGCACATAAAAATAGCAACTTCTGCATTAAAATGTCATTTTGAAAATTTAATGGAACACTAGTCCAAAACCAAGCCAAGGGCAAATCAAGGTGCCGTTCACAATTAATTTTGCATTTCTTACCCACATCCTGCAGCAACCTTTAATCAGTTCTCTTCCAGTTAATTACTTTATTCATCAATCATTACCATCTTCGCTATTAAATTCAAAATAAAGTGGTGAATAATGCTAGGGATTTGTGGAAGAAAAGAGAGTGGGATAGAGAGAAAGTTGGAAAAAAAAGATCAGGAGGGAAAACTGAGGGAGGAAATGCAGATACAGACATAAAAAGCAGGCTTGGAGCGCAGTTAGAAGCCTGTGACTAGTGAATGGAGGAGACCCATCAGCCATTAGGTATTTGGTAGGGAAAACAAAGTCCATCCATCCATCCATACAAAATCATTTTCAGCGTATGGAGCATTATGCAAAGCACATAGAAGGTATAATAAATTGTAAGCCAAATTAGGCATGAGATAATAAAAATAGGGAAATGCTATATCTGCTCTCATTTTTCAATCTTTGCAAATTATCGTTGTTTCCACCACAACTGTATACTTCTTCATACATTGCCAAACTGCAAAGTTCTA
This sequence comes from Azemiops feae, assembly GCA_023970755.1. Classification (NCBI taxonomy): domain Eukaryota; kingdom Metazoa; phylum Chordata; class Lepidosauria; order Squamata; family Viperidae; genus Azemiops; species Azemiops feae. The sequence goes on from JALGBA010000069.1 coordinate 410,409, forward strand.
TCCAACCACAGCTTTTCAGTCCCTCTCTTTTTCTCAACCTTTTTCTTCCTATACTTGTTTTGCAATTCAGTCCTTCTTCATTCTCTCTATATCAGGGGTCCCCAACCCCTGGGCTGCAGCCCACTACCGGGCTGCGGCCCATTTGGAACTTGGGCTGTGCCAGCAACTGATGAGCACACGTGCATGCGCAGCCCCACTCACGCAAGAGGCAGGCGCTGGTGCGTGCAGCCCCACTCACCACTTTTGTGAGTGGGGCTGTGCACGCCAGCACATACCTCTTGTGTAACTGGGGCTGTACGTGCTAGAATATGCCGCTCATGCAAGTGGGGCTGCATGCGCACACATGCTGCTGGCACAGCCGGTAGTGGGCCACAACCCAAGGGTCGGGGACACCTGTTCTATATGACTGAGCCACCTCAGTGCACTTCTTTCATTCCGGTCACTCATTTTTACATTAAGTTCCAATTCAAGCAGCATTAGGAAGTTCCGTGTTTTAGACCCAAAGCCCAAAAGGTGCTTTGAAGCAGGCAGGAGGATGCATACATGATGCAGCACCTTTGAGTATTGTACCTCCTTAAAGAAACAACACTTTTTCCTAGTTTACAAAGTACTCATGCAAGCCAAAGGAAGTATGTTTTTAAATTAAGGAGGTGCCCATGCCTGCTCAAAGCCTCTTCTCTCATCCTGTTGTATCAAGAGAATTCTAGATGAGTTCCAAGAATCCTGCAGTTTTCATTGTCCTAGGTACCGGAGGCACACCCATGGAGGAGATGAATATTGAGGTCTTTTGTAATCCTGTATGCTGAACTCTTTGGATGATTTTGAGCCGTCAGTATCAAATTTACTTTGTAAATGTATTTTATTTTGCTTCCCATACTGTAGCAGCATTATTTATTTCACACACATGCAAATATTGTTATCAACTTGAATCAATTAGAGGATGAATACCTTTCCACTGAAGGTTATGGACTACGATCTATCATACAGGAACAGCACAGGTTAATAGACCGGTGGTTTTTTTAAAAAAAAAATTTTTCCCATTTTAGGACCGAGAGAGTTGGCTTCCACGAACCTAAGCCTTTCTGCTGTTCATCCAACATCTTAACTAATACAGCGTTAATCTGGCTGTCATATATATACAAACATACAAACAAATACATCAGGGTTGTATGAAAACGATGCCTTCAGCTTCTAAATTGCCAACAGAGGGCAGTACCAATGCATTACAAATATCGTGTGTTCTTTAGTGTCTACTGTTTCACTTAAGTTGGTAGGAAGTTGCTATGAGAAAAAAATTATGCTGCTATTTTTGTGAAATGAAAACCAGCCGGCATATCAATTTGCTTAAGCGATGCAGTGTGATTGAATTTTCAACTATTGAAGGAGTTTCTTCTATGAAAATTCACTGTTCACTGTAGGTTAATTATGGTGAGGACCGCATTGACATGAGTACTGTCTGCCACTAGGCCAGGGGTAGGCAACCTTGGCTCTTTTATGACTCGTGGACTTCAACTCCCAGAATTCCTGAGCCAGCCAGGCTCAGGAATTCTGGGAGTTGAAGTCCACGAGTCATAAAAGAGCCAAGGTTGCCTACCCCTGCACTAGGCCAAAAAATATAAAGTTGATGAATCAGGAAGTACTGATTTGTGGAATCAAGAGTGAAGTGGATGACTTATGACATCAACCTATTTGTTTCACATGAAAAAGGTTGATGAACTAACTGATTAAAGATGATCAGTGGCTCAGTTACAAGGAAACTGAGGTCAAGCTTGGCATTTCACAGGGATGTGTGGGTCTGTTTGTTTATTTATTTAATAGGCTACTCGATTCCTAAACCTGAAGTTGGTGACTGTGCATGGTTTGTATTATTTTAATCTGATCTGTTTTATTTTGGCATTTTGCTCTTCTGGTCAGTTGTATTATATATATACAGGTAGTCCTTGACTTACGACCACAATGGAGCCCAAAATTTCTGTTCTTAAGTGAGACATTTTTAAATGAGTTTTGCCCCTTTTTACGACCATTCCTGCCACAGTTGTTAAGTGAATCACTGCAGTTGATAAGTTAGTAACCCGGTTGTTAAGTGAATCTGGCTTTCCCATTGTCTTCGCTTCGCTTGTCAGAAGGTCACAAAATGGGATCACATGACCCCGGGACGCAGCAACAGTCATAAAGATGAACCAGTTGCCAAGCATCTGAATTTTGATCACGTGATCACGGGAATGTTGCAAGGTCGTAACTGTGAAAAATGGTTAGAAGTCACTTTTTTCAGTGCCGTTGTAACTTTAAACAGCCACTAAGTGAACTGTTATAAGCCGAGAACTACCTGTATATAAAATATAACTGACCAGAAGAGCAAAATGCCAAAATAAAACAGATCAGATTAAAATAACACAAACCGTGTCCACAAACGTCAATAATTTCCTGAATGACATAAAGAGTGGGAGCCACACAGTAGCTCAGCGGGAGATCCTTCCAGAGGGCAGGAAGTGCAAGGGGAGGCACACCTCCTCAGTTCCACAAGATGACATTCTTTAACTGACGGGACCTGAATTGGATGGGAAAGAACCCTAGAGAAAAAATGCACTGTGTGTCATAAATGGCTTTAGTGGTGACAACCCGCGTTTTCAATTGCACCAGAAAACCAAGTGGCAAAGCAGCAGGATCATACAATATTGCAGTGCCCACACCTCCATGTACTGGCCCAGCAATACTTTCCTGACAGTCTTCAAGGGTCACCCCATGTGCGGTACATTACAGTAATCCGATTGTGAGGTGACTGTCCAAAGTGCCTCCAAGTCCAGCAAGGGACTCAAGGGGCACACTAGATGTACCCTCTCAGCTACAGCTTCTACCTGGTCTACAAGCAGGAGCGGAGAGTCCAGGAAGATCTCCAAACTGCACATAAGGCTTAAATGGGGAAATTTAACCTTACAGTCAACAATGGACTACCTCCAGACACAGGGGGTGGGGTGCCAAGTAGATGTAACAGCCAGTTGGTCTTGTCAGGCTTGAGTCTGAGTCTATTCCTCTCCATCCAGAACTGCACAGCCTCCAAGCACTGGGTTAGGAGGACTCCAAGCTGCATAAGTTGGCCAGGGCTACAAGAGCTGGGTGTATTGATGATACTGGACCTGAAACTGTATTGATGACTTAATGTACATGCTAAAGGGGAGAAGGGGAGAAACTCTGTGGAAGAAAAAGTTGAACCAGATAGGAAGCATACTCAGGCTTTTGAACTTTAGCATTGGAGAAGATTCCTGAGAACACAGTGGATAGCAATGAAAACAAACAAATGAATCAAATGCAGATCAATTCAGAGTTCTCACTTGAGGCAGAAATCGCCTGGCTTAAATTATCAATTAGGTGAGGTGTCTTTGGAGATTCTCGGTTATCCAGGTCATCGTTATTCCAAAGGCGCTTTTTCACGAGGCAATTGGACTTTCTTGTTTTTTCTTTGAAGACGTTTTGCTTCTCATCCAAGAAGCTTCTTGGATGAGAACTGAAACATCTTCAAAGAAAAACAAGAAAGTCCAGTTGCCTCGTGAAAAAGCACCTTTGGGATAACATTAGATGAAGCTTTTTTGAGAAGTCTATAGTGCCGTAACAAGTGAAAGGAACAAAGAGGATGATCAGCAGCAAGTTGGATAAGATAAGAATCGCCTTCAGCGAGATGGGCAGCAAAAAAAAATTTAACAAATAAATAACGTAAATGAACTTTATAGCAGCAATGATTTCATCCCTGGAAGCCCTGAAGGACTTGATTGGGGACAGCTTTTCTTGGAGAAAATCAGTGTGATCTCTAAGAATCAATGCTATACACACACATATATAAAGTGTTTAGCCAATAGATCCTACCTATGGAAGAAAACAATAAACAAATATATTACAGAGCTCAACTCTTAAAACATTTCCTCTGTAAAACCACTGAATACAATCCAAATCCAGAAATCCAGAAATAAGTGGGAAAGCTCTACATGTCATATAACTATTTCCCACTAGATGGCAGTCAATTCTTAGCCAAGCCAATATATAAGTATTGGTCATTCATTTTGCAGTGGCCTCTTGTTCTTATGTGTCACAAGGTCAAGTGAGGGCAACATACTTTTCAGAACTACACAATACCCTAAGCCCTGGCATCCAACGCAAATTAATGCAGTCAGTGAAGAACAGAGCTCCAAATGCACAGTAACAACTACCTCAATTGTAAGCACAAAATAGGGCCTCCCATTCATTAAATGCTGCTTTCTTTGTGTGATGTACAGGTCCTTGACTTATGACCACAATTGGGATCAGAATTTCCATTGCTAAGCAAGCGGTTGATAAGTGAGTCACGCCAGATTTTATGATCTTTTTTTTTTTGCCATAATTGTTAAGTGAATCACTGCAGTTATTAAGTGAATTTTGGTTATTAACTAAATCCGGTTTCCCCCATTGATTTTGCTTGTCAGAAGCCGGCTGGAAAGGTCATTAATGATGATCACATGTCCCTGGGACACTGCAAGCATAATAAATGCATGCCGTTTGCCAAGCACCCAAATTTTGCTCATGTGACCATGGGGATGCTCCAACAGCCATAAGTTCGGGTCATTTTTTTCATTGCCGTTGTAACGGAATGTCACTAAATGAATAATTGTACTGTAAGTCAAAGGACGTATCTGTAGTCAATGACTTCCAGGCTGCAAGATATCTGTTCATCACAAATACCCGTTGGATCAAAATTGGTGTTCCTGTTTAATCTCCTCTTTCACAAAATAAATACAAAGTAAAATCTTTTTTGAGGTGAGCAAAACCACACATTAGTTTTCTTGGCAATAATATGGAAGCAACTGCTGTAGCTTTCTTCCAGGGCTTTTTTTAGACTTTCCCTTGAGGCATGTAAGCATCCCAACAATAAATTATAAATAGAAAAACCTAGTGATGAAACTAGTACCCAACATGGATACTATACCTTAATACAGGGGTCCCCAACCTCCGGTCCGTGGACCAGTACTAGGCTGTGGCATACCAGTCTGCACAAACAAGGAAAGCCCCTTCCGCAAGATGCAGGCAGCACACAAAACCACACACCCTCTCTGGTCTACGGAAAAACCTCTCTCCACGGAACTGGTCCCTGGTGCCCAAAAGGTTGGGGATCTCTGCCCTAATAGAATAGAATAAAATAACAGAGTTGGAAGGGACCTTGGAGGTCTTCTAGTCTAAACCCCTGCTTAGGCAGGAAACCCTATATGCCATGTTCCATAGCGTTTTTGTCAGACTTCTCCTGAATTTATTTCTGATGCATTTTGTATTATATTTGTTTTGTAGAGCTGTGTTGTATCCCATTTCTTCCAACAGTTAAAAAAAAATTTCAGAAAAATCACTGACAAGTTTTAGTCAAATGGGACCCCATTATACTTACTGGAGCTCACTCCCTGATAACGTGCCTAGACTGTAGTCTCAGTAAATAAAGTTAAAAGTTAACTGAACACGTAATGGTCATCTTAACAATACAGATTCCAAGGGACATTATGGAGCGGTTAGGTGATTGATGGCAAGTGAGAACAGGAAAAATCAGAGGTGCTACTTCTATGTTAATTGGAAGGAAAAACCATCATCATTATTGACCGAGAGAGGCTATGCATTCTTCTTGCCATTAAGTAGCGAAGCTGGTATCAGTGTATAATTCAATGCAAATGGCACTCTCTTTAAACACTGCAGTTTCAAAAGAGCACTGATGGCACGCCTCCATTATTCTGGACAGTTTTTTGTCTTCAGTTTATGGAAATCAGAGTTGAATACCTCCAGTATAAGGTGCTGTTGCTGACCATTAAGTTTTGAGATGATAGAAAGCATCATCTGGGAAGCATCAGATTGCAGATTGTTTTTCCTAAACGCACTAAGGTAGCTGTTTACATCCTGCTTACATTTTCTTCAGTGTCTTTTTTCTTTCCCCAGTCAAGTAAGTTGTAATTGTTAAAAAAAAAATATTCCCAAGGTTGCAGTTAGCTCTGCCCTTCTCTTTTTAGCACCAAGTTGACCCCAATAAAGCTTCGCTAAACAAAATACAGAAGATAAGAAGACTGAATTTGCTTAGTGCCTTCGTGTGCCAAGCTGCCATTAAGGGGATAGGAACAAGGGCAATAAAAAGATAGGCAGCCCCAATCTTCACTAATAGTTGTTGATCAGTAATGATTGTATTTATTCAAAATGTAAAGCTGCTTTATCACATAGGGGTTTGGGGATATGGGGGAGCAGGGGAACAGTACACTGAAAGAATGCCAGGCATGCCCGCAATTCTTGAGGCTTCCCCTTACCAAATTCTCTCCTGGTGCCACTCCAGTTCTCTTATCAAAAGCCCAATCTGCCAAGGATGTTTGGGATTATGCTTCAACCTCCTTTCTTCCAACTTCTCCTACAGCGTGTTACAGTACTTCACCTAAGGGAAGCTGAAGAATGGTTCCCTGCCAACTTGCCCTGCTTAGCTGATCTGCCTGTACAGATAGTCCTCAACTATTACAGCCATTTGTTTGTTGACTGTTTAAAGTTACTATAGCACTGAAAAAAGTAACTTAGGACCATTTTTCACACTTAGAATCATTGCAGCACCTCCATGGTGACGGGATCAAAATTCAGATGCTTGGCAACTGACTCATACTTAAGATGGTGGCAGTGTCACGGGGTCATGTGATCACCTTTTGCAACCTTCTGACAAACAAACTCAATGGGAAAGCCGGATTCACTTAACAACCGTGTTACTAACTTATCAACTGCAGTGGTTCACTTAACAACTGTGGCAAGAAAGGTAGTAAAATAGGGCAAAACTCACATAATAACTGTTGTGTCCTGGGCCTTGCTGAGTCAATCAGCAAGGCGCAGGCAGCCTGCAGGGTAACTGCAGAGACCCGGGCAGACCACATGTTTGCCCGGGACCGGTTGTATAGACCCGGGCAGCCCATAAGTTGCCCGGGACCCAGACAGGCTGTCTCCAGCCTCATGCGCATGCGCGAGGCAGGAGAATGGTCTGCATTCATTGGTTGAGCCTCCCCTTGCAGGGGAAGTATAAAAGGGCATGTTGCCATTTTTCTCCTTTGCTTCTGTTCAGTGCAAGTACTAAATAAAGAACATCTTTTGCATCAACTGCCTCGTCTTCATGTCTGTGTTGCGAACAGAACATTGGCGACGAAGGTGGGATCGCCGTTGGGGATCCCGAGGAAACAGAAGTAGGCCTACTCACCTAGGCCAGGAAGAGAAGAGAAGCGCGGCGTCCAGGAGGAGCAGCCACCGGCCAGCATACAGACGCTGGAGGCGGGCTTGGCTTCGTCAGACCCCTTCTCAATTCCTTACAGCGAGAGGCGTGGACGAGGCCATCAAGTAAGAAGATGTCCAAGTTGGGCCGTCTTGGCGAATTCGACATCGCGCATCCCGAACGCTGGAGCTCGTATGCAGCTCGCGTTGAAAATTACTTTAGAGTAAACAAAATCCAGGAAGACGGCCTGAAAGCGGCTACCTTACTTTGTGTCTGTGGGCAAGAGACATTTGAAATAGCTGAGAATCTTGTCGCACCGGCACCATTGGAATCAATCGCATATGCCAATTTGAAAAAGATGCTGCGAGAGCACTTCGAGCCTAAGCTCTCGATCATTGCGTGGAGGCATCAATTCGAGCAAAGGGACCAACGGCCCGGCGAATCAGCTGCGGATTTTGTCGCGGCGTTGAGGCAGGCCGCACGTCCTTATGCATTTCAAGACTTGGAGGAAAGGCTCCGAGATAGACTGGTGTGCGGGTTGCGAAGTCGCAAAGTACAGCAGAAACTGTTTGCGAGGACGGACGTCACCTTCCAAGATGCCCTTCGAGAAATCGCAGAAGAAGCAGCCAGAGGCGCGGTGAAGGCCTTGCAGTCTACAAAGAGCCATTCCGTGACCGTCCCGATCCACCAGGAGGCCGCGCATGAGGCCTCTGGAGAAGACTCTGAGGAGGAAGAGGTGGACAAGATCCAGCCATCGGCGGAGAGACGACTGCCGGGTCGGAGAGGGCCACCGCCTGCACCCCTTCGATGTTTCGGCTGTGGGGGTCGCCACAGGAGGGCTGACTGCCGATTTCGATCTGCCGTCTGTCGAGCGTGCGGAAGGCAAGGCCACATAGCATCGGCCTGCATGGGCCGTCCAAAGATCAGGTCCCCAGAATTGCCTCTGAAAGGTACCAAGGTCCCCAGCCAAAATAGGGTGGGTTTTTGCGCGTCCCGGAGGGGGGTGTTCAAGACAGGAATGCATAGGCCCCTTAAGAAAAAGCTCCGCATTGACGTAAAGTTGCAGGGAGTTCCCCTGGCTATGGAGCTGGATACAGGCTCCGCGTTGTCTATTATTTCAATGGACACGTTCAATAAGATTAGTTTCCGGAGTGGCTCAAGAGTAAAGCTCAGGCCTTCCAACCTTGTCCTTACTGATTTCCAAAACACGCGAGTAAGCATAAAAGGGGAAGCCACGCTCAAGAGTGCAGCAAAAAGGCTTCAATGGTTTATTGGATGTAGTAGTTGTTGGGGGTGACAGAACGAGTCTCATAGGACTCGACTGGTTCGAGGCACTTGGGATCCAAGTAACTGGTCTGAACCAGCTGCAAACGGCTAGCCTTGCAGGCGTATGTAAGGAGTTTGCAGATGTGTTCAGCTCAGAACTTGGATCGTACAAGGGGCCTCCCATTTCATTAAAATTGGATCCAGGCATTACACCCATAAGGGTCAAGCCAAGGAGGGTGCCTTTTGCCTTAAAGAGCAAAATCGATGCCGAGTTGGACAAGTTGCTCCAACAAGGCATTCTGGAACCTGTGGACTCAAATCCATGGGAAACCCCTATAGTAACTCCCTTAAAATCCAATGGGGAAGTCCGCATCTGCGCGGACTATAAGTGCACGCTGAATAAGGCCTTGCAGCAGCATGCTTATCCCGTGCCCATGGTGAGCCACATTCTGGCCTCACTGAAAGGAGGGAAGTACTTTGCTAAGCTTGATTTGGCTCAAGCATATCAACAGTTGCCTGTTGATGAGGCGACTGCTGAGGCCCAAACCATAGTCACGCACAGAGGTGCGTTCAAAGTAAAGAGGCTGCAGTTTGGGGTCAATGTAGCCCCTGGCATTTTCCAAGGGGTGATGGAGCGAATGCTCAGAGGGATTCCCGGGGTCTGCCCCTATTTTGATGACATCCTCATTGCAGGAGAATCATCAGGAAACTTAGCCGAAAGGTTGAGGGCTGTCTTGCTGCGTTTCCGCCAAGCTGGGCTGAAGCTACAGCAGGACAAGTGTAAAATCGGTGTGTCATCCACCGAGTTCTTGGGGTTCCGCATTGATGCAGATGGCATCCACCCCGCAGAGTCCAAATTCAAGGCCATCCAACTGGCCCCTAGTCCCCAGTCAAAAACTGAGCTTCAGGCTTTTTTGGGCCTTTTGAACTTTTACCATTCTTTTCTCCCAAACAAAGCTGCTGTAGCTGAGCCACTTCACAGGCTTTTAGACAAACAGGCTCTGTGGGCATGGACAAAAGTCCATGAGGAGGCCTTCACAAAGGTCAAAGCCTTATTATCCTCAAATGCTGTACTGGCTCACTTCAATGAGAAATTGCCAGTGTGCATCGGATGTGATGCTTCCCCTTATGGGGTAGGAGCAGTGCTAAGCCATCTCAAGGAAGATGGAACACAGGTCCCTGTGGCCTATTATTCTAGGACCCTCTCATCTGCAGAGTGAAATTACGCTCAGATTGACAGGGAGGCCTTGGCAATAATCTCAGGCATAAAGAAATTTCATGATTTCTTGTATGGACGCCATTTCACAGTCTATACTGACCACAAGCCTTTGCTAGGGTTGTTCACAACCAACAAAAAAACTCCCCAGATAATATCTCCTAGGATGCTGAGATGGTCTATCTTCTTAGCAGCTTATGATTACACACTGGTTCACAAACCAGGTACTGAGATGGGCCATGCAGATGGCCTAAGCAGGTTACCTCTTAAGCAAATAGAGGCAGACCCTGCCCCTGCTGTACATATTCTGTCTATTCAGGACTTACCAGAATCTCCCCTCAATGCTAGGGATGTGGCTGCAGAAACAGCCACTGATCACACGCTTGCACGCTTGCTGACATGTGTGTTGTCAGGATGGCCCGACACGTGTCCTGGTACTGATTTCCAGAGTTTCTGGCGCAAGAAGCACGAATTGTCCACATTTAAAGGGTGTATCCTGTGGGGCAACAGAGTAGTCATCCCGGCCTCATTGAGGACTAGAGTATTGCTCTCTATTCATGAGGGACATCCAGGAATAGTAAGGATGAAGGCACTTGCGCGCAGCCATCTGTGGTGGCCTGGCCTCAATAAGGACATCGAGGCCCAGGTTCAGAGCTGTCAAGTGTGCCAGCAATCACGGCCAGAAATGCCCCAGGCCCCTGTACATAGGTGGGAGGAGACACTCACTCCTTGGTCACGTGTCCATATAGATTATGCTGGGCCCTTTCAGGGGCAATTCTTCCTCCTCCTTGTGGATAGCCATTCCAAGTGGCTAGAGGTCGTTCCTGTGTCCTCTACTACTACTGCCAGGACCATCCAGGTGCTCAGAGGAATCTTCGCTTCCCATGGCCTTCCTGATGTTTTAGTTTCAGACAATGGTCCACAATTTACCTCTTCTGAGTTTCAGGCATTTCTACAAGCCAACATGATCCGGCATGCCACATCTGCTCCTTTTCATCCTGCCACCAATGGTCAGGCTGAACGCATGGTGCGCACCACAAAAGACGCATTAAAGAGAATCACTCAAGGACCCTGGCATCACCGGTTAGCTGATTTTCTTCTCACACACCGCACCACACCATGCACAGCCACGGGAAAGAGCCCAGCTGAACTCCGCTGGGGTCGCAGACTTATCACAAAGCTGGACAGGCTTCACCCAGACCGGGTGGCTTCACAGGTGTCGCAGCCGCGGGCACCTAGGAGACTTCAAGTGGGTGATCCGGTTTGGACCAGGAACTATGGGCAGGGGCACCTCTGGGTACCTGCTGTAATCTCTAAGGTCTCTGGGCCTCTGTCATACGAAGTGGTCTTGGATGATGGGCGTGTCCTCCAGCGCCACATAGACCAGCTGCGTTGGCGGCTGCCAGGCCGGCATTCCTCCCCTGACTCCGCTCTCAGGGGGAGGGGGACCCCAATTACGATTGTGGATCATAGTCTCTCCAAGCAGAGGGGTCTCCAAATGCCCCAGATGAGGGTCTTGCCATGGAGGCGGATCCTGACTCTGGCATAGAAGCAGGGAGTTCTGCCATGGAGGCAGCTCCTGACTCTGGCAGAGGTCCCTGGCTTAGGGCAAATGGCCGTAAATCGGCTACTCAGGGCGCCCCTGCTGCTGGCCTTGGGCCCGAAGGACATTGCTCCCAAAGGGAGTTCCAAGGGTTTTTGGGGAACTCCACCACACCTAGGAACTCGGGGAACTCGACCCCCCCCCAAGGAAATCTGGTTTGGGTTTAGCGGACCCAGCCAGTCAGCAGTTAGGGGGAACCCCTGAGTCTTCTGGGCGACAAAGTCCTGGTTTGTTGTGTGCAGACCAGGAGCCAGCACTCCAGGCACCCAACTTAATTCCCCCAAATGTCATCACACCCGTCCCTACCTTAGGTCCGTGAAGATCGGGGCGGATTAAGGCCCCGCCTAAATATTTGAATGAATACATGAGGTCCCTATGGGGCGATTGTTGTCAAAAAGTGAAAGAACGTGGATTGACTTGAATTCCACTGGGACCAGGTTACAAAGGGATCCGGGAAATAGCCAGGGTGACATTTGGACTAAATGTTACATGGTACTGGTTATAGGCCGGGACGGCATTGTCCCAGCCTAGGGGGGAGGGGTGTTGTGTCCTGGGCCTTGCTGAGTCAATCAGCAAGGCGCAGGCAGCCTGCAGGGTAACTGCAGAGACCCGGGCAGACCACGTGTTTGCCCGGGACCGGTTGTATAGACCCAGGCAGCCCATAAGTTGCCCGGGACCCAGACAGGCTATCTCTAGCCTCGTGCGCATGCGCGAGGCGGGAGAATGGCCTGCATTCATTGGTTGAGCCTCCCCTTGCAGGGGAAGTATAAAAGGGCATGTTGCCATTTTTCTCCTTTGCTTCTGTTCAGTGCAAGTACTAAATAAAGAAAATCTTTTGCATCAACTGCCTCATCTTCATGTCTGTGTTGCGAACAGAACAATAACTGTCTTGTTTAGCAATGGAAATGTTGAGCTCAACTGCGATCATAAGTCAAGGACTTCCTGGAGTTCTTCCTTCCTTTCCTGTCTGGAGTAAAAATTGATGGTTTGTCAGAATGCAAGGGGAGACTTGGAGAAACCTTTCTTTCCCCTCTTATTCTAGTAGATTATTTAAGATTGGTAGCTGGCTTGAGACAGGGGTCCCCAACTTGGTGCGCCACTGCGCACGTGGCCCTGTTTGAAACAGGCCGCAGCCCAGGGGTTGTGGACTCCTGATTTAAGTCATTTTTTTTATTTTTTTCCCCTTGCAGCTATAATTTTTGAAAACACTAAAGGGCTATAAATTTCATTTTTTTCCCTCAGGGCCTTGCCCAGGTCCAAATTAAAAATTTTTGTAGATTCTTGACATTCTCATAATAGATCAATGTATAAATATTGCATTTTATGCAATATATTTAGGTCTCTTTTTAAGTTAGCCCATTAAGGCTGTTCCTGAATTCTCTACAGCACTTCTGGTAATAATGTCTGGCTTATTTTTCTTACCAGATTTGTCATAAAAACCTCATCTGATCTGGCTCTAATTCCTGATCTTGTCACCAGGCAATATACAGTTGGATCATTTTAGATTCTGAACTTAATGGCTTTATATTTCTTGTGCCCTTTGGAGGAATACAACCTGAACTTAATGGCTTTATATTTCCTGTGCCCTTTGGAGGAATACAACCATTGGCTTCAAAACTGGCAAACAGTGGATCCTTCTGTCCCTGAAGTCAATATTGCTGCTTTAGATTGATTTTAGGCTTTGTCATTTCAATAGTGGTCAAAGCCCTTGATCAATTGCCCACAACGTAAGTAAAGAAAAATCTGGCAGAAAGTAATGGCTGAATGTAACAGCCGCCTGCATATTAAAAGCATTAGGCTAAAAACTTTAAACTCAGCCCAGCATTAACCAGTGTGGGAATCTGCTAGCCATTATGCTCATCACAATGCAGCTCTGGAAGCTTTCTTTGTAAGCAATCCATTGCACAGAGCAGGGATTAAGCACAGACACTGAGGGAATGAATGACCTGAGTAGCACAGAAGGGTGAAGTTCTCACCTTTTAGGACTAAGGCCAAAACTGTCAGATGGTTTATGTGAGAATTTGGCACACAGTTAAAACGAAAAACAGCATATTTCAATCCTGAACACTAACTCCAAATAGACCTGAATAAACCAAGACCAGGTTATGCTCAATAACTAAGCTAATTACTTGAAGCTAATTATTCAGATGCTGCTTCTACTTTCTTCTGCAAGTCAAGGTAGTTATCTTCGCTAGGCAACACTGATCCCAAATTTTATTTTTTGTCCTTTGAGTCAGTTTTTTTTTAGTTTGTTATTTTACTCTTAGCCATTTTTTTTTCTTTCCATGAGGCTCAGTTCACAAAGAAGCAAACTAACAAACCAACCAGATCTGATGCTTAATACTGTACTTTGTAAACTGGAGCAGTGACTCAGTCCCTCTAAATTGCACTCTGAGCTTGTCAGTTTTGCAATTTTTGGTGGAAAATGTGTCAGTTTCACCTTTTCTCAGTCAACGGGACACATGAAAACACACCTATATACAAATGAGCAGAAAGCGTTTGATGGCTGCAACAAACGTTTCTGGGGCCGCCCGGAGTGGCTTCTTGCTTTCTTTTTTTTCTAACCGAGGCAACCAGGGTTGGCAACCTGGCCAAACACAGGGCTCCTTTTGCTCAGCATACAGGTAGTTCTCGACTTACAACAGTTCGTTTAGTGACTGTTTGAAGTTACAACAGCATCGGAAAAAGTGACTTATGACTGTTTTTCACACTTCCAACTGTTGCAGCATCCCCATGATTAAAATTCAGACACTTAGCAACCGACTCATATTTATTATGATGGTTGCACTATCCCGGGGGTCTTGTGATCCCCTTTTGCGACCTGCTGACAAGCAAAGTCAATGGGGAAGCCAGATTCATTTAACAACCAGGTTACTAACTTAACAACTGCAACGATTCACTTAACGACTGTGGCAAGAAAAGTCGTAAAACGGGGCAAACCCACATAAATGTCTCGCTGAGCAACGTACATTTTTGTGGTCGTAAGTCGAGGACTGTCTCTATTTAGTTTTCTTTCAAAACCCCAAAGGGCACTTCTTCTGAAGTTAGCTGTGTACTTCCACTTCAATGCGCCTGTTTGAAAAGGAAGAGGATTCAGACGTTCTCGAGTCCTCGAGTTCTTTCGCACCACAGCATCCCGCGAGCTGCACCCCTTCTCCCCTCTCTCTGTTTCCCGCCTAGCCATTCACCCCAAGAGCCCCAGACCTCCGTTCCGCCTAGCGCCACAAGAAGTTCGGCGCTAGACCAGCTTCTCCACGTGGGTTCGACCGGGCGCCTGGAGGGCAGGGGGCGTGGTCGTCTAGGCGGCTTTCTCGTCGCTCTTCCGCCGCGGTCCCCTCAGACGGTTGCTTCAGCGCCAGTCGTCGCAGCCGCCTTCCCTGCTCCCCTCGGATCTCGCAGCATGACCGCCAGAGGCTGGGCTCCGTGGCTATCGCTGGCACTCTGCTGGGCTCTAGCGTCGAGGGGCGCGACCGGTTCGGCGTGCGCTCCGTGCAAGCCGGAGCTCTGCGCTCTTGTGCAATGTGCCGTGCCGGAGCTGACCGCGCGGGACGAGTGCGGCTGCTGCGAGCGTTGCCTCAGCGCGGAGGGGGAACGCTGTGGCGGGACGCGGGGCGCTCGCTGCGGCCCGGGGCTGGTGTGCGTGAGCCAGCGCCAGGCAGGAGAAGCGCCCGAAGCCGACGCCGAAGAGGGAACCGGGCACTGCGTCTGCAAGGAGGACGGCGCTGTCTGCGGCTCCGACGGACGGTCCTACAGTAGCGTCTGCGCTCTGCACCTGCACAGCTGGCGCGCGCTCCTCGACGGCAGAGAGCGCGTCAGGAAGGCCCACGACGGCGAGTGCAAACTTGGTGAGCCGCGCGGCGCGAGGGGGAAGCCGAGAGTGCTGCTGCCGGGAGCGGCCGGCACTTAACACCCTGACTTTCTTTCTCTCCTTCCCGACTGCCCCAAACTTTCGAAATCTTGAACTCTTGGTGCTTTAATCAGGGAGAAATACACGTCAATCTAAATAGGAACAATGACTTGTTCTTTATATAACCCTTCTCTCTCTCTCTCTCTCTCACACACACACACACAAAGAGAGAGAGAGAGAGACCAAGCAATCAAGGCAAAAACGCGCTTGCAACAACCACAGTCTTGGGCACTATTTTTAAGACTTTATATATTATTGTATCTATTTTGGCAGTTTGCAGTAGCTTGCAGCTGTTAGTGTAGTTCTTGAGTGTGTGTATAGATCAGCACAGACATAATTACACCGTTTCATTCAGGTAAAGCAACAGTATACAAAAACAAATGAACTACAATGGGGAAAAGAAACCAAGGGAATTCTAAATGTAGGTCATTGTACTTCTCAGGAACTGTCTATCCTAACAACTGTTCTTACTTCCATCTTGTTCATATATTTCCTTCGGTTCCTTGTACCTTTCCCCAGCCTAAATATATGATCTGTTCAAAGGGGTAGCATCCAGTCTGCTTAGGGAAGCAAATATCAGTTCAAGTTGGGGAATTTAGAATTTGGACTATTAAGTGTTCCATGAACATGAACCTCATCTGGCTGTCGGCACTCCAACAACCTGAATGTAGGGACACTTGTCATGTTCTGGGTTCAAAAAGCATGGGTTATGCTTCCACAACAGGTTCAGCCACATTCCCCAGACACTACCGTTACACTAGCTCAGAAGTCACCTTCTTATGCCGCTACAACATCTAGGCGCAAACTTTTCCTAACAACTTTCCATAAACACAGCCACATTGGGTATTACAGAAAGAGTGTTCCATTCACGCAAATTAACCAGTCTGGGATTTTATGTGGCATGTTGGGCTTGGATTAAGAAGATCTAGGTCCACATCCCCTTCCACCTGTAAAGATCAGTAGATGGCCCTGAGCCAACTGATTCTCGTTCCGCTTAACTCGCATGTTCGTCACAAAATTAAAAAGGTGGGAAAGGAAGAAGGGAGACTCATCATGTGTACTGAGCATGGAGACAGATGGAAGAACTGCTACCAAGGTCGGACAAGTGGGATTTGAACCCAGGCCAGGAAACTAATTTGAGAAAACATCTCAGGCAATCTCCTCTCTAATTCACAGGAAGGTTAAAGTGAGATAGTGGGGACAACATGTAGACTTGCAAGATACTGTTCCAATAATATTAGTTTCAGACTTACATGGCATTGAATTCTTCGTCTGGTCTATCTTATAGAGCTGACACATGTGCTATTCCAACATGCATAATAAATAATGGTTTAAATGGGGCTACTGTTGCCTATTATTGTATTATTACATGCATCTTTTCAGCTGTCTATTTAGATGGTAATAAAAGTACGGGCAAAGGAGAGAGGGACACATTTCTCTGTTAGTACTTCATTATATCTTAACCCAGGGGCACTAATTTACACACACATAATCAGTGGGGTAATATTTAATGGCCCCCTTTGGGAACCAGGCTGTGCGTAACAGCTGCTTCTGTTTCTATTTGTAATCAGAATTGTTCCTTTTAATTTGGTGTGTGTGTGTGTGTGTGTGGTGGGTGGGTGTGTAGATATAGATGCAGATCTATAAGTACTACATACATACACTACATTTCTTTTCTTTCTTTTTTAGTTTTATTTGTGCAGTGTGGCACCTTACTATTTTAGAAATAAGTGTCCTTCTTTCAAATCTCTGTGGTGTGGCCAGAAATGCCCAACCACCTTTGGGATATTCCCCTATGTTATTTAATGTAATGCTGCCCGTACTGGAGGGTTGAAGCCCTGGATACGTGTGAATAAAGTCACTGTATTCATGATTTGTAGCACTTTCTTTATAAACAAAAGCCAAGCTTTTCCCCACCCACCCCCTGAACTTCATTCAGTCTTGCTTAAGACAGGACTGGGAGAAGTGGGAATCTTAACTTGAGAAAGGACTCTTTCAAAAGGGCCTGTGTTTCCTATAAGCTGCTTTCTCCCAAGGGCCAGCCAGCTTTATAATGTTCTGACTACTGTGTCAGGAAAAAAAATGACAGATCTCTTTTTGTATCACCAGCAGTGCTTTTCATACCCCTTAATCCTCTTGCTGACTCAACCAGTCTGAGATTAGTTTGAAATCTGCTCATTTCACTGCCACTTATGGTTATAGGTTACATTTCCATGAGTTTTGTATATACGTTTCTATGGATGAGCAAATTTCAGAATCCCCTTTGATTTTAAAGGAAGGAAGGAATTAAAAAAAAATCAAAATAATTCAAACAGAAATTAGCAATAATCACAGAAGTCCAAAATATAAAAAATATTTAAATAATGGAGGTTGGGGTGGGGTACTAGAATGCTTTTTCCTATAATGTTTTTATGCTAATTTTGTTTTGCCTTTTTTTCAAACTTAACAACATCTGTTTATAACGTATTTTCATTTCAACCTTTGCTCTAGTGTAAATGTATTTTATGTATGTATATGCATTCTTATCCCTTTCCTTTGTTTTTGCTTTTTTTTGTTTGCTTTACCTAAATTCATATAAAAATACAATCAGGAGGGAGGAGAATGAAATGTTCTTCCAATTGTAGCTTAGGTAAAAGAGCTACCAAGTAGTCTTACTTATTTATCCAATAAATAGGAAGATTAAGCAAAGAGTGATGTTCCTGTGAGGAACAAAACAGGTGGGGAGTGAAATCCTGAAGAAGAAAAGAGAAGGAGAGAGTTTCCTGAGTCTGCTTTGGGGTGGAAGGTGAATTTGACTCTCGCTTTCCTGTTTAAATGCAGTGTAAAAGTAGTTGTGTGCGGCTGTGCTTATATACTGTACAATGTTTTTTTTAGGTATATCCAAGCATGAGCACTTGAGAGTTGTGACTTTAGCATGCTTGAAATGATGTCCTTGAAGTCTCTCCCACTCCTCCTGAAGATTAAAGTTGAATTTTCTTCTAGTAACTTGGAGTGTTAATGGCTGTCAAAAAGCATCACTGTTCATATGGCATTTACATAACCCTTCTGGGATTTACAGTTCCTGTTCTGAGTTCATTTAAACTTAGCCATTTTTAAGGTATTCGGTCCAAACTGGCTTCTTTCTTCCTTCTAGTATCCTAAGAGCCAATATCTATTTGGGGAGGTGGGGGGGCTGTGAAAATCTATAAGGTGTTAATACAGAAGTTTGGAGAATCAGGAGGCTTGTTTGTGAGAGGCACCCACAAACACACACTAACACAGAGATGGTTTTATTGCCCAAAATAGCCTGATGACTATAGATCTGTTAGAATTACAACTCTCATCAATTGCTCATTGAAGAATATTGTAGCTTTATACACCTGGAAAGATCACCGGATGACATAGCACCTATAGATTAGAATAGGGGTAGGCAACCTTGGCTCTTTTATGACTCGTGGACTTCAACTCCCAGAATTCCTGAGTCAGCCATGCTGACTCAGGAATTCTGGGAGTTGAAGTCCACGAGTCATAAAAGAGCCAAGGTTGCCTACCCCTGGATTAGACTATAACATTGAAGAAAAGAAATAAGTTTATAAAGATACATTTTAGAAGAATGAATGACAACGTGAAACAATCGTAATTAACAATTTAGTGCAGTGCTTCCCAAAAAATTTTGTTCATTACTCAAAGCTGCTTATCAGAAAGTCTTACTGAACTTCAGTGACCAGTCCTAAGTCCTTTTCTTTAGAAAGTTGTAACTTTTAACATTGCTGAATGAATGGTTATAAGTTCAGGATATTATTGTATTATAAAAACAATATCATTGAATATTATCTTTTTGTCACTTCAAAAAATTACCATTGGTAATTACTTTGATTTTCATCTTATTATTAGAATCTTAGTTTGGGAGATTTTTTAAAAATATATTTTAGTGCATGTGGCAATCTTCATGTCAATTTAAATGTCCCTGTTGTGATGGGTTTGTATGTCATTACCCAAAGAAAACACTTTTACCTAATTTGAGGTAATTTACCCAGGTTTGGGATTTAATAGACTTTTCTTTCTTTTATGTATGTATTTCAGATTTCTTGTTCCCATGAGTATTTTCAAAGCTTTTATTATTATTATTCTGAGAACATGTAAATGTCAAAAATCTTACTGTCCAAGCTTTTTCCTCATGCTCAGTTCATCTTAGAAACTGACATGGTGTGAAATCAACGTATAATATGTAACATAGATTTCACATGTTATACGTTACATAGGTCTTTACAGGAATAAGACAAGCAGTGGAATTGTGCCCTACTGATTTGTGAGCTTCTTGATGACACATAGGGTTTTTTTCCTCATTATAACTATTTCTATAATGCCACAGACCAGCGCATGGCATGATTACCAGTCTCTCTTTTGAAATCCTAAAAACTAGTCTAGTGAGCATGAACCTCAGTTTATTTATTTATTTATATCAGGGTCTTCAAACTTGGCCCTTTTATGACTTGTGGACTTCAACTCCCAGAATTCCTCAGCCAGCGTGCCTGGCTGAGGAATTCTGGGAGTTGAAGTCCACAAGTCATAAAAGGGCCAAGTTTGAAGACCCCTGATTTATATCTACTAAAGGAGCCCAGCTATATTTACATTCTGATGGTAACCGTGGCTAGTAATAGGATATGCAGTGTCTAAAGTACAAAAATAGAGAAGCGGAAATTATAAAGGGAAGATGTCAGCATCTATGCAGAGCTAAAACCGAATGATGAAATGACAGCTCACTGTAGAATTCAGCAAGCGAGTACATGGATTGGGAAATAAGTTTTGTTTCAAGCCCAAAAAAAACAAATTATCAAGTTTTTCTGAATGATTCTAAATGGTGGTTTGAAAGGAAACCTGGAGCGTTACAGGTAGCCCTTGACTTACGACCTCAGTTGAGTCCAACATTTCTGTTAATAAGTGAGACATTTAAGTGAGTTTTGCCCCATTTTACGACCTTTCTTGCCACAGTTGTTAAGTGAATTGCCGCAGTTGTTAAAGTTAGTCACATGGTTGTTAAGTGAATCTGGCTTCCCCGTTGATTTTGCTTTTCAGAAGGTCGCAAAAGGGGATCGCTGCAACCGTCATAAATATGAGACAGTTGCCAAGCATCTGAATTTTGATCATGGGACCATGGGGATCCTGCAACGGTTGTAAGTGTGAAAAATGGTCATAAGTCCCATTTATCAGTGATGTTGTAACTTCGAATGGACACTAAATGAACCATCATAAGTTGAGGACTACTTGTAGTTATTCCAACTTCTAGGCTGCATTAACAGAGGGATAGAAGGAAGATCATGGGAGGCTTTATAAAGCCTTAGTAAGATGTAGAGACTCTGGAAAGAGTGCAGAAAAGAGCAAGAAAGAGCAGTATTCCAATATTTGACAGCTGCCACAAAGAGGAGGGCAGTCAATCTATTCTCCAAAGCACTTGAAGGCAGGACAAGAAGCAGTGGATGGAAACTAATCAAGGAGAGAAGCAACCTGGAACTAAAGAGAAATTTCATAAAGGTAAGAACAATTAACCAGTGGAACCGCTTGCCTTCAGAAGTTGTGGGTGCTTCATCACTGGAGGCTTTTAAGAAGAGACTGGACAGCCACTTGTCTGGAATGGTATAGGATCTCCTGATTGAGTAGGGGGTTGGACTAGAAGACCTCCAAGGTCCCTTCCAATTCTGTTATTCTGTTATTGTTACTTTCCATTTCCTTTCCCTAGCTATTGCCCTATCTTAGCACAGTGTATTTCCAAGGCCCCCTCCCATTGATTTCCCCAGTGGCTTCGCTCTCTTCCATCATCTGTCACCAAGGAAATCTCTTATCCATAAGTTTTTTCCCAGTTGTATCTCTTCCCCCCCCCCCAAAAAAAAGAGAATTCTCCAGGAAACAACCTCATTTTGGTCTGCATCTGGGGGGGGAAAGACTTTGTTCTGCATTCAGACCACACCCATCTCATTTGGGCACAAAATTCTCCTAAACAATTACTCAGTGCATGAAATGATTTTGCCAGTAACTATCGTATATCTCTGCTATTTTGCCTGAAATCCAGAGACAATCCTTTTTGGCTTAACCAAGTATGTTCTTTGGAATCATCACATTGACCAAGGAGAAAGTATGAGGATAAATCCTGTGTGTCAAGTAACTGAAAATAGTCATCTACAAACAGGGTTAGACATTCCCTAAAATCCAAGATGGCATCAGAAAGGTTTAATGAAACAGAGTGTGTAAGTTTACTATGCTCTAGGACAGTGATGGCGAACCTTTTAGAGACCGAGTGCCCAAACTGCAACCCAAAACCCACTTATTTATCACTGGGTGCCAGGCGGGCGTGGCCCACTGGGTCGGCGTGGCTGTGGTGGTCATGGCAGACTGGGTAGGTGTGGCCAAGGTGGGCATGATCACCTCGATGTTGCTCGTGGGGAGGGACACATGTTGGGGCCAGGCAGGGTTGGGGGAGATCCAGGGGGTCTCTGGCAAGTGGGGCGGTGGGCAGGAGGCTCGTCCTGCAGGGTGAGGCAAGGCAGGGCGGGGGTGCCACTGTCGCAAGGCGAGGCAGGGGCCAGGGCGCCTGTTGCCTGACACCATCAGCCCCCGTACACAGAGGCCAGCGAGCGCATGGGTGTTGGGATGCATCCAGCCACGTGGGACCTCGGCGAGTTAGCGGGCAGCTGGTTGAAGAGGGACGATTGCCATCTCTGGGGCATGGCGTGCGTGCCCACAGAGAGGGCTCTGAGTGCCGCCTCTGGCACGCGTGCCATAGGTTCGCCACCACTGCTCTAGGATGTAAAGTGCTCCCCTAACTATTGCTAGAGAGAAGGGAAAAGCTGAATGAGATGATGCCACATAATCTTTTTCTAACTAAAATGTATCTACAGAGGATGGGGAAGACATAAGAAGACTGGGTTCAACGGCAATGAACAGAGTATTTTCCAGGAGAATTTCATGCAAAGTTATATTAGATTGTCTTAGCTGAATGTGAAGACTTTCAGGTGTTTATTCCAAATATTATTATTATGATTCATCGCTCAGTCAGCCAGATGTTCAGACTGGATTTGGCATTTCTGTCCATCTCTCAAGTCCTTTCCAAGGACCTGGGATAGGCAGATGTTGATGTTAGATGGGGTTAAAGGTATTGTCGCAGGATGTAAGATTATTATTATTTGTTAAATTTATTTGCCACCTATCTCGCTGTGGAGCTAGTCAAAGTGGCTTACAACAGTAAAAGCAGAAAGAAGTGTAAACATAACAAAACAGTGAAACAATGAAATAAACAAATAATGAAAGTAATAACAGATTAAAAGATAGGTGGTAGAGTGGGGGGAGCAGAGAATGCAGAGGGGGAGGTGGGGTTTGCTATCAATCTAGTAGCTACCGCCAGTGTGGTACTTTCCCAGAATATCAGAAAGCATCTATCAAAATTCTCCAGCAAATGCTCTGTAATTATTTGTAAAGTTTGTAAGGCTTTTGTTACTATAGTTGTACCTGTTTTTATTTTCGACCATCTTTATGGGGGAAGGCAGGAGAAAGTTCTTTCTAGCAATCCAGTAAAAAAAGCTTTTTTTAAAAAAAGAGAGGGAGATGCCTGACAACTCTTCAATAAAGGAATCAAAGCTTTGTCTGGATTAGTCTTGCAGGGACTGCTTTTGGTCCCAGGTGTATTATCTCGCTTTTGAAATTGTTGGTTCTCATGCTTTCTACTCTGTCCTGGCTTTGTCGTCTGCATTTGCCTGAAAAACTGAAGCTTCTGTAAGCAGATTTAATAATGACCTAATGAGCAAAAACACATCAGAAGCCAGGCAAAGAAACAAGAAGCCTTTTGAAGTGATGGGACTTTTCCAAAATCTTTGTACATATGCCACTGCAGCCAATCAGTTCTTGAATTGCAGAGGTATAGCCCATAAAGGCATTCCTGTGAACTTATTTTTCTTTAACATGCCTTTGAGCTGGGAGAATTAATAGGTTATATTAAGTTTAAAATATACTACTTCTTGCTGGAAGACAACATGACTAAATTCACACATTGGGCTAAGCGATATCATGATTTACTTGGTTTTGTCTCAAAACCTGTGAATTGTAAACATGATTTTGTCTCCGGTGCATAAGCTCTCAGTGTACATACAAGCAACAGGTGATAAATCATGATCATAATCATCATAAAAATATTCATCCATAAATCATAAGATACAACACTTAGTGATAGTCATAGGATACTAAATAAGCAAACAACGTAAACCATACTAGGATACTAAATAAAATAATATACATCGTAAGATACAAACAAGTTATAGTCATAAGAAGATAAGGAAATAGGTAATAGGAAAGATAAAAAGAATAATAGTAATAGTAATATAGTCTGACAGTGTTGTGGGAATTAGTTGTTTAGCAGAGTGACAGCATGGAAAAAACTGTCCGTGTGTCTAGTTTTGGCGTGCAATGCCCTATAGCAGGGGTAGGCAACCTTGGCTCTTTTATGACGCGTGGACTTCAACTCCCAGAATTCCTGAGCCAGCCATGCTGAGGGGAAAGGGAGAGGTTTCCAAGGTGAGCCATGCTGACTCAGGAATTCTGGGAGTTGAAGTCCATGAGTCATAAAAGAGCCAAGGTTGCCTACCCCTGCCCTATAGCATTGTCTTGAGGGAAGAAGTTGAAACAGTTTATGTCCAGGATGTGAGGGGTCTATAGATATTTTCACAGCCCTCTTTCTTGCTCGTGAAACATACAGGTCCTCAATGGAAGGCAGGCTGGTAGCAATTGTTTTTTCTGTAGTTCTAACTATCCATTGAAGTCTGTGTCCTGTCTTTGGTTGCAATGCCAAACCAGACAGTTATAGAGGTGCAAATGACAGACTCAATAATTCCTTTGTACAACTGTATCAGCAGCTCCTTGGGCAGTCTGAACTTTCTGAGTTGGCGCAGGAAGAACATTCTTTGTTGTGCTTTTTTGGTGACAGTTTTGACAGTAGGTGTCCATTTTAAGTCTTGAGATATTATAGAAGCTAGAAACTCTCTACTGTTGATACTGTGTTGTCTAGTATTGTAAGAGGTGGTAGAATAGGAGGGTTTCTCCTAAAATCTACTATCATTTCTACAGTTTTGAGTTGTTCAGTTCAAGATTGTTCTGGCTGCACCACAATGTTCAATCTCCCGTCTATATGCAGATTTGTCGTCTCAAATGAGACCAATCACTGTTGTGCAATCATCTGCAAACTTCAGTACTTCAACAGAGGGATCCTTTAAGATGCAGTCGTTGGTATAGAGAGAGAAGTGGAGAGAGCATACAGTCCTGAGGGGCCCCTGTGCTAATTGTACAGGTATCTGATGTGATTTTGCCTAGATTCACTTCTATGCAAACGAAATCAATTGTATTCTGTATCCAGGCTGCGTTCATTTCTTTTTTCCAACCTTGCCTATATTTTAGAGGGCAAAGGCCAAGTCTAGCCTTTGGACAGGAAAAAAAGGGTTCTTCCCAGGCTACATTATCCAAGGAGCTGCTGCCCATTTCAAGGGGAGATGCTAATGAACACTGTGCCCACACAATGCTGCTGCCCATATCAGTGAAAAACAGACTGGGCTATAACACCTGATTCTGCTTATCTGTGCCAGGGACACTATTACTTGTGTCTTAGTGTCGACTAAATACTATTTTATTCAGGAGCGACAAATAAGAGGAGGGTCAAGGGGAAGATGAAAACTGCAAGAGCATGGTGCCAGGCTAAACTGTAGTGGGGGACAGGTCTTCCCTTTGTTGCTTATAAAGTTGGCAATATATTGTTACAACATTTTCTTTAAGGAACAGGCAACCTGCAGCCTAGGACTACTCCATGTAGCTCCTCAGTCTCTTTTTGCAGCTGTGAAAACCTTATCCAGTTGCACCACAATTAATTGCGATGTTTCTAAAAATGGCTGGCAGTTTTCCATCCTTTCCCAACCAAAAAGAAGAAGAAAAGAAAAAATTTGCACATCTAATGTACAACGCAGGCATGCTTGGTTTTTATCACTGCTAGTGTGGTTCCTGCCTGCCAAATATTACTTATTCCGGCTGTGGATAATGGTTTAGTAAATGCCTTTTTACTCTGTAAGTCTGAAATTGGCTGCTACTTTAGGAAGATGTTTTGCGCAGAACATTCAGGGATGTTAGCCATAACAACACACTGATTATTGTTACTGTTTGTCCAATGATTCACTGAAAAACAGAGCCAAAAGAATAGACTATACCTGCAAATGTCACTCTGATTAAGGAGGGAGGGTGATATCAGAGCTGAGTTCAAGGAATCATTCACCCTTCCTTGAAATGAGTGACAGTTTTCAAACCCAGCTATGCTAATTATCACTCTTTCTGTTCACCAAATGCCAATTAGCCAGGTACCAGCGTGCTGAGGTCAGAAATGCTAACAAAAGCTCCGCAATTTCTGCTTCCAGTGTTTTTGTTGGAAGCCAAGAAGTTTGCAATGAATTAGTGATTATGCTACGAGTGTCTGCTGTTTAAATAAATGTGTTTGTATACAGTTTGCATACAAATACTCATAATTCACATGATCCAGTTCAATCCAAGAAAGCCTTCACTATACAGCAATGGCAAGAAGAGACTGGATAGCCATTTGTCTGAAATGGTATAGGGTTTCCTGAGCAGGGAGTTGGACTAGAACAGGGCTTTTCAACCAGTGGTACGGGTACCACCTGTGGTACATTGGCACCTGGCAGGTGGTACGCCACCATCCTAGAAAAGTGGTAGTGGGGGAGGGGAATGAGCTGAACCGGTGGCAGCACCGCACAAGCCTGAGCGAGAGATGGCTGGAGCTGCAGGGCTGTCAGCGGAAGCGCCAGGATCAGTGCCGGGCTCCAGCTGGAGCTCAGCGCTGATCCTGGCGCTTCTGAGCCCAGAAGAAGCGCCGATCAGCTGGAATGTTGCAGCATCTCCAGGGTCTTGTGATTTACATTCAGATGCTTGGCAACTGATTCATATTTATGACGGTCACAGTGTCCCAGGGTCATGTGAAGTGACCAAAACCTGCTGCAACCACCCAGCAGACGGGGGGGAATAAAAACCAAACACCCTCCCACCCCACCCCCACTGCCAATCCTCAACAGAAATGCTCACAACAATGAAAACCTGGGACAGGAGGAAGAGCGCCGCCAGGCGGACAGGGGTCTTGCTCAGCTATGGCTTGGGGGGCACTTTTTTCAGTGCCATTGTAACTTCGAACAGTCACTAAGCGAACTGTTGTAAGTCGAGGACTACCTGTACTTTATCACTTTTTTCCATTTTTTTTTTTTTTTTGGTCATCAAGTTTTTGACACCTTGCTAGGCGACTGGTGGTACTCGGATGTTGCCATACCCTAAAAGTGGTACAATGGGTGAAAAGGTTGAAAAGCCCTGGACTAGAAGACCTCCAAGATCTCTTCCAACTCTATCATCATCATCATCATCATCATCATCATCTTTTTTGTAGATAAAGTCACGTGAAATTGCTCAGGCTTGGACACCATGCTGCTAGGAAAAACAAGTGTGGCTGCTTCTTGTCAGCATTATATAAACTTTGGCGTATGTGGTTTTTGGAAAACTGAAGTCATATATCTGTCATGTGGATCCTTGTCTGCCATCTTGTTGGCTGCAATGTTCTGGAAGTCTTCCCCATGTTATATCTTGTTCTTATTTGTTAACCTTTCTGATTGCCTTCAGCTCCATCAAGCACCATGACACTCTTCCTTCTCGCTTCAGTTTTCTCCTCAGTTTTTCACTGAACCACACTCCTTTATTCAGAGATCCCTTCAAGGTTTTGTGGCACCACACATAACCCTCCTCAGTAGCAGTAGCCACAAGACTTCTATGGAATAGGACAAGCTGATTGCCCTTAATAGGAGGAGCAGAGTGGTCCAAGAGAAGACCTTTATTTACCATTGGGAAAAACATGTCACAGAACTTTGAAAGTCTGTTAATCAAGAAAATTACTTGCCACATAATCTTGACATGTAACCTGTTGCAGGCGTCTATATAATATTTGATTGTTTGATGATTGTTGCTGGGGTGGGGGTTAGAAGTTTATTGGGTTTGGTGTTTAGTGTTTTACTTCTTAAACCCCCTGGAGTCACCGTGAATCATGGTGATTTTCTTAATAAATAAATACAGTATATGCATGCATGCATGAATGAATGAATGGTTTAAAATTATGATTACCGTGAAGGTAGATAAGGTGATTCTGGTGGCATTTGGAGGAAGGAGCATAAGGATACTATATAGGTAACTAGCCAAAAAAAGTTTAGAGAAGTTTGGAAAATATAATTAATCTGTATTTTCTCAACACATATGGGGGTCCAAAGACAGGAGGCTAACTAAGTAAAAATGGAAAAGAAGTAGATGTCTTTTAGATCTGACTGTAAACTTTGAGAGACAAACTTTTTGAAGAAGTAGGGTCTGTTTTTTCCTAGAAATCTGAGGTAGGACAGTGGATTTAACTACAAGTTGGAATGCAAAGTGTTTCCACTTATAAAAGAGCAACCAGATCTCTCTATATATGTAAATAAAATAAATAACAACTAAACTTTTTCTAACAGAACTGAAATCTAAAAATAAGTGCTAGCTTCTAGAGATTTCTCAACATGTTGGTGCAAAATTGTTCATCTCTTAGAGTGAGAGAACACAATCCTTCATTTGTAGTAACTCCCTTTGGCATTAACTAATTCTCGCATAATTTCACAGGAACAGCTATTTTTGCAAAGAAGTAAATTTTTGCAAGGAAACAAAATTTTGTTCATACACATCAGACTTATTCATGCCTTGTTTTCAAAACTAGGGAAAAATAATATTGCTTCACTACGTTCTAGTAGTTAATGCAGCCAGATGAATTAGACAATGTCTGTATTTACACATTACATTAAACCAGGATTTTGTTGCTCTTTTAGGCAGGGTTCATTAAATGGACTCAGCAAGTAGCTGTGCACCTAGCCAATTTTGTCTGGGCTAAGAAGAATTGGGTTAATTAGTATTTGGATGGGTAAGTACCAAGGAATATCAGGTTTGTAGACCTGATGGTTGAAAAACGTCCAGGAGAAAGTAGCATCGCCAATACTATGTGGATGGCGGTGGAGGTTGTATTCTATGTATTTGTATGAGTCCATCTGAAAGCAGGAATCTCACCTGAGCAATGATGAGGCAGGTTTTATAAAAGAACAGATACTATATAGATAGCCAAACTTAGTGTTTACCAAACTTAGTGACTACATCCTGCAGAAGAAAAATCAAAAGGCATATGCTCTGTGCTAGTGTGCCTGGGGGGGAAAAGCAGAAGGAAGTGACCTCAGATTAGTAATCTCGACAAGAGCTTGCAGAGCAATAACCAGAAAGGGAGTGCAAAATAAACATTTAACATATATCCCACTGCATTTTTTGTGTTCAGTAGATGACGAAGACTTAAAGAATCAGTGCCATTGGACATGGGTCCCCTTCTCAATGTCTTCAGTGTCAATTCACACAGTTGATAAACAGTATTTCAGTTTAGTGGGTCTCTCTTCTTGAGCACCTAACATATAGTGGTGCTTGGTGCCTGGTGTTTTTTTGTTTGTTTGTTTGTTTTGTCGCGGATGTAACATTCTTCATTTGAGGGAGTTGAATGCTTCCTTGCTCGTCCTCACACAGAGCAGTTGGTTTTGATTCTCCTATCCAAAAGTGTTTGTGCTGTAGATACATACTCTGTTTTGAGGGACAATATAACCACCATTGATTGCTCTTTGCTTACTTGATCCCACCATCGCAACATCAGTGCAGCAGTTTCAGCTTGCCCAGTCTTCTGCCGAACTAGTTTGATATTGCTGTGACAGTCTTAAGATCTTAAACGGGCACTGCCTGTTAGGTACAGTATCTGCTCACCATCTTGATTCTAATCCAACCCTCTGTAATCGGTGTTCTCATTTTCCTATACATGATTCTGACTGTTATCACAATATCTGGCCACGCTACTGCAGTTAAGTCTAGGAAGTTTCCAACTGTCATCCTGTGTTTGTCACTTTGAGATAGGAGTTCACTGTTTACCCATAGTTTGAGAAAGTCAGTTTCCCTGGGCTTTGTCAGCTCCAGCTAACCCTGGATATTTGAAATCTTTTCTGTCTTTGGCTAAAGAGTAACTTCAGATCTTCCTAGGAGTAGAATTTTATGAGGGTCTAACATAGTATTGTGATTTAGGAGATTTCCTTATTTTGAGGGAACATTGCTTCCTGGTTGGCTTCCTGGGGAAATGCACTTTTGTCATCTTTTAACCTGCATAAGATGACAGGCTTTTTAGGCATTTTTCTTCAAGTGGGAATGTAATTCTAAATTGTATATGTCTACAAATAACTCCTCATTGCTCCATCTTGAACCCTATTATCAACTTTAAATGTTTTAGGTGCAAGAAGAAAAATACCTACTTGCCACCTGGGTTACCCCCTTTCAAAGGCATAAGCTACCCCCAGCCCACTAACAAAGTTATAATGGATGGAAACTAAACAAAGAGAGAAGCAATCTAGAACGAAGGAGAAATTTCCTGACTGTTAGCACAATTAATCAGTGGAACGCCCAGCCTCCAGAGGTTGTGAATGCTCCAACACTACAAGTTTTTAAGAAGAGATCGGATAATCATTTGTCTGAAATGGTATAGGGAGGGATGTCAGACTGCTGGCCCGCAGGCCGGATGCATCATGCCGAAACCCCGCCCACCCCATTGCCAGCAATGGAAAAAAAGTCACGATACATCGCGACATGTCACATGACGTTGCGAGTTTGACACCCCTGGTATAGGGTTTCCTGCCTGAGCAGGAGGTTGGACTAGAAGACCTCTAAGGTCCCTTCCAACTCTGTTATTCTGTTAAAATGCCTAAAAAGCTTGTCATCCCATGCAGGTTAAAAGGTGACAAAATAATCTCTTCTCCAATAGAATTTTGAAAAAATGAATGCGGCAAAAAAGTACGCCTCTCCTGAATTTGTACATCCAAATAATGATGCAAAACTCAGGAGGCAGACTCTGGCTCTAGAGGGAGATAGCAACAGCAGGGAAAGAGCATCCAAGGGTTTACCAATAAGAACTCTTTTTTTTCCAATCCAGTCCTTCCAGTGCCATTTGGAAGTCTTGGGGGATGTTGAGGATGCCGAGATTTTGTTTTCCACAAATTTAAATTTTTTCCTATGCAATAGAGTTGCCATATGGTCATGTACTTTAGGCTCCTTAACAATAGTCATATTTAGGGGCTATGGCCAGAGGTTACCTTGATTCTCTTTCAATGGATCCTTCCTGGTGAAATTCTCCTTAGAGGCAGCTTTGTTTTTGTTTGTGTCTTTGATTAATTAGTAATGGAACCTGAACTCATCTCCCCTTTTTCCAATACCTCAACTTATGGCCACAATTGGGACCAGATGGCTAAACCAGATGATTATTAAATGAGTCGATTTTATGACCTTTCTTGCCACGGCCGTTAAGCAAATCACTGCAGTTGTTAAGTGAATCACACGGTCATTAAGCGAATCGGGCTTCCCCTACTGACTTTGCTTGTCGGAAGTTGGCTGGGAAGGTTACAAATGACAATCACATGATCCTGGAAGCCATGGCAAACACTGCCGATTGTCAAGCACCTGGAATTTGGTCACGTGACTAGGGGGAATGCTGCAACGGTCGTAAGTACGAGGACCAAATATAAGTCACTTTTTTCAGTGCCATTGTAATGCCAAATGGTCACTAAGCAAATAGTTGTAAGTCAAAGACTGCTTGTATTCACAAATCTTTCTAGATCTGTGTTAAGGACTCTATTGTCCTTTGGCCTTGGTTTACGTGCATATATTTATATATTCACAGGTGAGAAATTAGTACATTATAGGGAAAATGAGAAATCTTAATCTGTACTGAATAACACCAGTGGACAGAAAAATATGATGAGTGGGTAACTGTATATTTTTGTTGTCATCTTCTAGTTATCCAGAGTTTTATAGCCCAGCTATGAAAAGCTTAAACTTTGGGGCCTTTTTACACCTAGCTGCTGACTTACACTCATCAATTCCACATAAGGGATGTTCAATGACTGTGATTGCTACACAGCCATCAGAGACCATTTCTGAACTGAAGCTGTGTTTGACCTATGTTGTTTTGTTGAGCTCAGACAACAAATTTAAGGAGATTTTGCAACTCACGTGTGGATCTTTAAAAAGAAATTGCTTTCAGTTAGGTTCTCTGATTGAAAAATTGGCATCTCACTTAAAAGCCATTACTCTGCTAGTGATTTATAACAACTTCTAATCTCCCCAGACTGTTTACAGCCACTCTTCCTTCATCCATTGTAGCCCAGACAAAATTGGTAAGAGTTTTGTGTCCATCCCCCCCCTACATTCTTCAGGAGGGACCAGCATGCTGCAAAGCACCAGAACGCATAATTTTTTTTCTTTTTTCAAATATCATCCCTGGAGATACATTCTAAACTGAAATTGTATAAGAGAAAGAGAGAATAATGATTTCATTGAGTTAGGAGTCAGGAGTTGGGGTGAAGTGTTCCCTCCAGGGGAAAAGCTCAGCTTTTCAAAAGAAACTATTTGCTTCACTGCAATTTCAGTTAATCTGTAGCTAAGCCAGAACTAAATTGATTCACCTCTTGAATATTGCCAACATCATTGGAACACTGAAGTTTGGAGCTGCTTTCCTGGACTGGGAGATCCTGCACACTATCACTCAGGCCCTGGTGATCTCGCATCTGGACTACCATGAGCCATCGTGGTACAGTGGTTAGAATGCAATATTGCAGACTAATTCTGCCGACTGCCATCAGTTCGATTCTCATTTGCTCAAGATTGACTCAGACTGCCATCTTTCTGAAGTCAGTAAAACGAGGACCCATATTGTTGGGGGCAATACACTGACTCTGTAAACCACTTAGAGAGGGCTGTAAAGCACTGTGAAGCGGTATATAAGTCTTAAGTGCTATTGCTATTGCTACTACAATGCACTCTACATTGAGCTGCCCTTGACAAGCATTTGGAATTTTCAATAATTTGGTGCAGAATGTAGCAGCAATTGTAGTAAATGGCTCCACTTATTCAGGGTCTCTAACACTACGACTTTGTGAGCTGCGTTGGTTGCCAGTGTGCTTCCAAATACAATTCAAAGTGCCGATTTTCACCTTTAAAGCCCTTCGTGGCTTAGGATCAGGTTACTTGAGGAACCATTTCTCCCTAATTGTTTTTACCAACCTAGTCCAGTCAGACTGGATGGGCATGCTTCGGATCCCGTCATCCAAAGAATGCCAGTTGGCAGGGCCCAGAATACATGCCTATTCTGCCACAGTGTCCACCTTGTCATTCATTCCTCCTCCAGAGATCAGGATGGCCCTGTC
Source organism: Azemiops feae (assembly GCA_023970755.1). Classification (NCBI taxonomy): domain Eukaryota; kingdom Metazoa; phylum Chordata; class Lepidosauria; order Squamata; family Viperidae; genus Azemiops; species Azemiops feae. The sequence continues at coordinate 442,968 of JALGBA010000069.1, forward strand.
TGTGCCCTTCCTTTTATAAAATCTGGTTCTGTTCCCGGGCCTGGGGGGGCCTGACAATGTACAGAAAGCCACTTTCTGGTTTTGATAGTGATGTGGCTTGATGTTGCTCAGCCATTGTATTTTAACTTTTAAAATGTTTACAATTGTTTTTATTTTATAAAATAAAATAAATGGTTAACTGTGTTCACCATCTAGAGCAGGGGTGTCAAACTCACTGCGTCACGTGACGTGTCGCGACGTATCACGACTTTTTTCCCCTTGCCGGAGCTGGGATGGGCGCAGCTTCCGCCTGACGCATCCGGCCCACGGGCCGGCAGTTTGACACCCCTGATCTAGAGTCACTTGTTGAAATGGGTGACCATATAAATCAGATGGTGGGATGGGTGGATGGATGAACAAATAAAATAGAGAATCAAAGCAGGGTTTCTTAAACTTTAATACTTTATCATACTTTTTTAAAAGTTATCACCAAAGTAGAAATTAAGTATTGCTGGTACTACTGTGCTTGTATTTCAGCCATGTCTTAAAATAGTTCAGAGCAGGTTGTTGTTGCTTTCTGCTGCTGAGGCTACATTTAACCATTACATAAAGCTGAGCTTTATGGCCCCACTTTGCCAGCGTGCCACTTACTCTGCTAGTATCAGTGGAGCTTAATCCACATACTGTGTTTTCCCCAACACAAAAATGAAGGGAGAAGAGCATAATTCCATAGAACTACAGAAGAATACACTGTACTACGTGCTTCTCTTTCATGGCAGCCCTGCAAGCTCAGAGCAATTGTATAAATCAACACAGCCGTGAAATTCTCAGAAGAAATACTTGGGATGTTTTAGTACTGTTTTCTATTATCCAAAGAAAGAAAATGCTGAAAGTTTTCAGTGCTTTGGATTCAGTTTGGGAGAAACACTTCAGAATGTGCAGGGAGCACTAACTGTTATTGTTATAATTTCCTGCCTTTTTATATATATATAACTCAAGTGGGTGAACATATCTAATACACCTGCTTCCTATTTTTCCCACAACAACAATCCACAAATTCAGCCTTTTTCTGGGACTACAGTTTGTCTTATTCCACTATGTAATGTTACCTATTGGGAGCACTCTATATGATTATATTACTTACCATGACTGACATTCTTTATATTCTTTTTATAGAGATTTTTATCATTAAAACCTAAGATCTCCCACTGCGTATGTAGGGACTTAGACCTAATTAAATGTTCAGAATACCAGCTGAATATTGTCGAATTTGCATTTATGGGCATGTTAATTGGACTTAGTTGGTTTAAAACCAACCTACAGCCCATATGAACCCCCTTTTTTCCTTTTTTAAAGCCAGTTTCAAACTCCTATTTGTTGGCTAAGAGCTTTTACCCTTTCCCTTCCAAGAGAAATAAAGCTGTGTTAAGAACTCAGTTTTCCTTCACGTCTAATTGAAGATAAATTGTAGTATTTGCCGTTAATGGGTAGTTTAAAATATATTTTACGTTAACAGATTGCATTTGAAATCCTTATTTTTAAAACTTTGCCTGGTTTTTATGCTGCAAGCCATCTTGGGAGGACTTGAGGTCTTGCAAAATGGCTAGAAAATTGATTAAAAGAAAGTAAAACAATTGTTTGTGGAGTAGGAATTGTGAAGTGAGTTAGTGAAGAGTTAAACTTTTAAGACGCTTAAATTATAAGAATATTCCATAGGCAGTGAGATTGACAGTATAGTGGACTCAGGAATTGCATAAAATAACAGAAAAGAGGCTGACACACGCTGGGTTGTCATATTGTATGGTCTGGAAAAAATTAAGAATGGCTTGTTTGCTTACATTTGTGTTATGAAACTGTCATACTGCAGATGTTGCCTTAAAAACCTGCATTATTTCAAAGAGTTATCGGTGTAGATGTCATGAAAAACTGTTTGTGAGCTGGGCGGGGTTTGCAATTTTTTATCGGGAATCTGAAATATTGCGGCATGTCAGCTGCTGATGGCAGTAACCACTGTAATGTGTTCCTTTGTCATAGAATGCCTTGTGCCACTCAATTGCAAAACCTATCCTATTACACCTTTTCTTTGGCTGTCCCCCAACAGGAACCAGATTTTGGGGGAGGAGTGGGGGTTAGCATAGAAAAGGCAATTTTGTTGAAATAAATGGTTTGCAAGAAAAAAAATCCCTCGGATGTTTGTGCCTACTGCATGGCTTCCATTAAAGCTGTTCCATCTACAGGGCAATCTCTGGGAGGGAGAGTATAAAAAAGCCAATATGGCACCCACAACCAACCAATCATGATGCATATAAAAGGGGGAGGGTAGGATTTCAATTGCATGGTTGTAGCTGCCATTTTTTTTTTTTACTGTTTTTACAGATAGTCCTCACTTAGCAAACTGCCTCATTTAGCAACCGGAGTTACAACAGTGATGAAAAGTAACTTTGTGAGCAGTCCACAAATTTATCACCTTTGCAGGTCTGTAAAGCAAAAGAGAGCTGAAGTAAAATCATAAACACAGTCATAGATTCACTTAGCCACTGCTTTGCTTAACAGCTGAGTTGCCGGTCCCAACTGCTAAACAAGGGCTACCTGTACTACTTCTTTTGAGTACTCCTACTCTTCTATCCTTTTCTCACTTGCATCCAGCTGCAGCTCTTAGACCAGGGATAGGCAACCTTGGCTCTTTTATGACTCGTGGACTTCAACTCCCAGGATTGGAATTCTGGGAGTTGAAGTCCACGAGTCATAAAAGAGCCAAGGTTGCTTACCCTTGTCTTAGACAGTTCTTTGAACTAGGAAATGCTATGAGTTCAAAAGCATGCAAATGCAAGTAGATAAATAGGTAGGTACCACTTTGGTGGGGAAGTAATAGTGTTCCACGTGCACCTTGGCATAATGTGCTTGCCACACCACGGAAATGTCTTCGGACAATGCTGGCTCCCTCGAGATGAGCACCCCTAGAGTCAGACGTGACTGGACAGGGGAAACTTTTACCTATGAGGAGGATAAAACTAACAGACTCTCACGCACCACATCAATCTCTCTGCAGAAGTCCTTTCGGGGAATGAAATTGGCAACAAGTTTAAAACAATAGTAAACATTCTTGGACAAAAACTGTGTCGGTTTCATATTCATTCTAAGCAGTATTTCTTTAAGCCTAGAAGGATGTGCAAATCCAGATATCCAATTAAGCAGTTTTCCCCCAATTTTCCATTGTCAGCACTTGTTTCCCTACTATTTTCGGCAAAGATCTCCAATGGCCACATTATTTATTTTGATTATCATTTAATTTTTATGACTGCATTTTTTAAAAGGCTAATTCTCATAGTTTGCATATATTTAAGGGAGAGAGGTGGCCATGCAGAGATCCATTCTGGCCTCTAAATGAGCTTTGTGGCCTTTGTCTATGGAGATTCTCAATCATCCAGGTCATGATTGTCCCAAAGATGCTTTTCCAAAAGGCAACTGAACTTTCTTGGGTTTTTTTCCCCTTGAAAACGTTTTGCTTCTCATCCAAGAAACTTCTTCAGTTCTGGCTGAATCTCCCCTTGGAGAACTGTCAGAACATTTAGTCAAAACTGAAGAAGCTTCTTGGATGAGAAGTGAAACATTTTCAAGGGTTAGGGTTAGGAAAACAAAAATCCCAAGAAAATCCAGTTGCCTTTTGGAAAAGCACCTTTGGGGCATTTATTGGTTTCCTTCCCAGGACTGATCTGATTGGGTATTGTTAGGCAAACCACAGCTAACAGTACCCTGAGCATTAAACCACTGTTTATAAACCACGCTGGCTGACTATAGTTAGCAGACTACGCCAAAATATAAAATCATATTTTGGCTCTACAGGATACACAACTGCATACCAAATGCATACATTATTTACCTCAGCTGCTTTCTTCTCCAAAAGCAGCACTGGCAGACTTCACACAACTCAAAAAACTAAAAATGTGTTTGGATAATTTATAGCTTTAGAGTTCCGTTGGTTGCGTGAGGCTTGGGCAATTAGTTAACTCTGATAAATCATGATAATGGGTTACCATGTTTGAATGGCTTGTATGAACCGAAGTTCATCCACATCTGTTGCTTCCTCTGAAAGAAACAAGCATCGGGCTGTTTTTTTGTTTTTGTTTTTGTTTTTCTGTTTGTTTTACACGGAGGGAAGAGAAATACCTCATTCCTCCCTGAATGTTGATTGCAAGACATGAAGTAGCTCTTTGCTAGAATCTCTTATTTTTCACAGTGAGGCTTTGTCCATAGGCTCAGTTCATATGAAAGTGACTCAGAGGCTTCTTTCCTTGCTCTTCCAGGACTTCCACCAATATTAAAAATATTTTGGAGTCTGAATCGGGTTGGGTAAAACCAGGTAAAGTAGTAAAAGGCTGCACATTCACTCAGATGTTCTTATTGGTTGGCATCATTTTTTCCAACAAGTTTTAACTATGAGCCCAAGACTTAGCAAGGAAAGGAGGTTTTTTTTGGGGGGGGGATGGGAAGAGGTCTTTAATCTTTAAGCTGAGATTCAAGAAAAGATGCTGATTTGCATGTCTTCTCTAGGTTTGAGTACTCATTCTAGCTGCTTCAATTTAGGCTTTACCCAGCCTTTGTGAAGCATCGGCGGGAAATTCTGCCTAGGCTGAATTGCATTGACATCTGTGAAGCTTAGCTCTGTAGATGAATAAGTGGTGTCTGGGCAAATCCCACTTATTTTGGCTCCTGTGGAAATGCAGAAAATATGGGAGAGATAATAAACAAAGCAAACCGATACAATGGCAGTACGGAAAAGTCATCCTTGTATTTGGATTTGTGGTGGGTAAAATGATCTGCCAAGTTACAGACAGGGGACAAATCCAGGCACAATCCTTTTATTAAAATACAGGAATCAAGTTCATTATTTATTATAACCATGCCTTGTCTTTATTTAAAGGAATTTATGATGGTATTTATCAAAGATGCCCATTTATCATTATTATTTTGACAAGATATAGCTTAGAAGAAATAGCATGTTCTTAGTCATGAGCAAGAGCTATTTCCTCTAAGGCAGCTATACTTTTTATGAATTTGAATTTGATTTTTAAAAGCTATATTTTTATCAGTTTGAGCCGTCATCTCAATTAGCTCTTTATTTTACATGCTATATTGTTTATTAGAAAGCCAGTTTGGTATAGTGGTTAAAACACCATACTAGGAACTAGGAGATTGTGAGTTCTAGTTCTGCCTTAGACACAAAGCCACCTGGGTCACCTTGGGCCAGTCACTCTCTCCCAATCCTAGGAAGGAGGCAATAGCAAATCATTTCTGAAAATATTGTCAAGAAAATTACAGGGACTGACCCAGACAGTTTCCAGGAGTCAATACTGGCTCAAAGACAAAAATAATTTATTACTTCTTGTTAGTTATTCTTAATTAAAAAGATAGAATCTTATACCAGTGCTGTAACAAAACCTTACTGTTGTCTATGTGTCCTTGAAAAAGGATTTGAAAATGGAGATTCTTTATATATCCCAGTGTTTTAGTATTTTGAAACAGCTCCTCTTTCTGTTCTTTTTTGATGGAGGGATAGAACATGTGATACTTAAAACAATGAACAGAAAAAATTAGCTTTTTTCTACATTTTTTCTTTTACATTCTTAATAAATGTCTACTACCTTTTGTTAAAAATGATGCCTTTCCCCCAAATTCCCTACATAATAAATACATAGTAATATTACTGACAGAAATAGATTCTGCTTTTTTATCTCATCTTTTTCATCTCTTGTCTAAGATGTCATTGTTCATCTGTCTAGAACAGTGTTTTCTCAACCTTAACATAGTTGGCTGGGAAATTGTAGGAGCTGAAATTCACACATCTTAAATAAAATTGCCAAGGTTGAGAAACACTGGTTTAGAAGGAAGTGGTATTAAGTCTGCCAAAGCAAATGTAGCAAGTTTTATGACATCTTAAAAACTACTGATTTTATCATGGTGTATATTTGTTAGTTCTTACAGGCTAAAAGTTTCTAAAACAATATTGTTGATCCTAATAGTGTTGATTGTATCATGTACTATGACCATGCAGATGAAAATCAATTTTATCTGTCACAAAGAACTCCTGATACAAACTGGAGAATACATGATTTCTCAGGCCTATAAAACAAGAGAAGAGGGGGTCAGTCTATTCTCCAAAGCACCTGAAAACAGGACAAGAAGCAATAGATGGAAACTAATCAAGGAGAGAAGCAACCTAGAACTAAGGAGAAATTTCCTGACAGAACAATTAATCAGTGGAACAACTTGCCTCCAGAAGTTGTGGATGCTCCACCACTGGAAGTTTTTGAGAAGCGATTGGACAACCATTTGTCAGAAATGGTATAGGGTTTCTTGCTTGAGCAGGGGTTGGACTAGAAGACCTCCAAGGTCCCTTCCAACTTTGTTATTCTATTATTCTGTTAAGGAAAAAATGTTTCCAAATCTTTCTACTCCAGTATCCATGCCCTATTTCTTACCTGATTCTAGATAATGAGATTTGTTTATAAATCTGTTGCCTGATGTCACATTTTTGCAGACCATTTGGATTTCATTCTTTGGCAATCTAGTTTACATCTTTTTTGCCCACCAAAAGCATTGGCAAGGGACTTAATGTGGTTACGACATTGCTGTCCATTAATCTTGACAAATCTAGTACATATGGAAGAATTGCAAAATAAAGAGTTACAGCCAACTGCTATAAAGAATAAAATCTAAAACTATTCTGCTACTGCTCCTCACCACCCAAGGTACAGTGCATCTAACAGACAACCCTGTATTAAAGCACATGTAAACAGTTATGTTCCCTAGTCATCCTAATTCAGGAACCAGAAGAGTCTCCGCAGCTATACAGGTACTCCTTGTTTAATGACAACTGGGATCAGCAACTTGGTTGTTAAGTAAATAAGTTGCTAAGTGAAACATCACAATTTTACGATCTTATTTCTGTTTTCCTTGGCTTTACAGACTTGTGAAAGTTGTAAATGCAAAGACTGGTTGCAAAGTTTCTTTTCCATCTTCATTATAACTGCTAAATGGCTACCTGTAATGCTGGCATCTAAAGGAAATTAGTAGATGGGACATTTCACCTTTTTTAAAGAGGCAGTTAAATAAAATTACTACGAACATTAATTTCTCATTTGAAATGTTACAGATGGGAGTTCTTCTAACAGATGGCCTTTCACTCCCTCCTTTTCCCATCGTTTTCAAAGAACATTGTGACAAGGGACAGGTGCCAGCCACGCATTCCTGTCTTCCATGTTGCTTTAGCTGCAGGCATCTTCTATTTGGGATTCTCCCAGCATGCCAGGTGTGGAACACATCTTGCTATGTCGGTTCCAAACAGCCAAGCCTAATGGAGATGGGGATTTTGCATTGTGTTCTCAGAGGCAGATTCAGAAGTCTCTCTTTTTCTCTCCCCCCCCCCCACCCCCAGGGTGATAATTGCCATCTGCAAGGGAAGCAGTGCTAATGGCAAGGGAATCCAGGCTGTCTGCATATTCCTTGTGAATTGTGGAAGCTGAAAGGAAATTGGCTTAATTTTACAAGCCTCCTCCCTCCATCCCTGAAGGCTTGCCATCATTCTGAAATGTTGCCATAGATACAGCTAAGAGGGAACTCTGCGTGAAATCAAAAGGGGAACTATAGAAAGATTAAGACACGTGAACCTTTGAGTTGCCTTGCTAGTTTGAAAGAGCAGTCACTACTCGCAGGATGTATATTTATTCCATTTTCACTTCTACCAAATAAGATGTAAAGAATAGCTGTTGACAATTGGTCATGGGTGTCCCAGAACCAATAGAGGCTTGAGAATAAACTAAAAACATGGAGTTATAATCCTTTCCAGTATAGAAAACCACGCATATGTTGGCTTTGGAACTCCGCCACCCCACTCCGCCTTCAGAAGATAATGTTGAAAAATCCTGATATTAAAAATCTCTTGGGTGCATAGAATGAAGAATTACTATAGAACAGTTGTTCATTCCATTCCATTTTTTTTCTTTGGGGGTGCATAGCAGAATATCTGGGAATCTTCTTTTCTTGCATTTAATCATTTCAATAGTAGTTCCAGTACAGGTGATTGGATTCAAAAACACTGGCCCAAAAGACACCCAAATAGAACATAGTTGAATGAGGAATGTGTTTTTTCATACCGGTAGTCTTAAAATCACTAAGCCTGTTAATCTTAAGAGACTTAGAATTGCACTTTTACTAAAATAATACTTATTAACATGCAAACCTAGATAAATAGAATAGAATAGAATAGAATAGAATAGAATAGAATAGAATAGAATAGAATAGAATAGAATAGATATTTGCATGCATCAGAAGCATAGTTTTCTTTAAATCCTTACCAAAACTAACAGCAGGAGATTGTACTAAAACTAAGTATTTTAAAATATTAAATACTAGGAAGATAATATTTTTTTTACAAACCATTTAAACTGTTAGAAGCCTTGATAAGTAAGTTCCAGCTTACCTTCTTTGAATCATGATTTAATATTAGGAATTTGGAGGTTGCTTAACTACAATTCTCAGAAGCCCAGCATTAGCTATACTGGTTAGGGGGTCTTGGGAATTGAATTCAACAACATCTGGAAATTCCAGATTGTCTGTTTCTGCATTTAATGGAGTTAGACTGTTTTAATAGCAGATGGAACATTTCGTTTCAAAATTCTTTTTTCTTACCAGGATCAGATCAGGGCATAATTCAATTCCCCTAAAACTCACATGTTGCATAATGGTGCAGATCAGGCACTTCTGCGATTCTTGCTTTGTACATCTGTAATCATGTTCATACTTCATTTACATGTTTTAAGAGCCTGATTTTTTTCAGAGCCTGAAATTTTCTTGCACAAGAATTTAAGAACTCTGAATACCGGTAGTTAATAAAATCTTCATGAAGAAGCACTATTGGATTCCATGAAAGAGCAACAGCACCACATCCTGGACAACTGCAGCTTTTTTCTTAAATTGTCTTTGTGTTTCCTGATGTATCTCTACAGTTGCCCCAGAAGAAGGGACAATGAAAAAGATATACTGTATATCTTTAATTTACATGCCACTCAAGAATCCAAATTCTTTGCAAGGCTTCAGATTGTTCTTCATGAATTGTTAAGCATTATATTTCCACCCTAGCAAATGAAATACAACTTTAAGGCAGTTGTACTGGTATTAGTGCAAAGAATTAACCTGCAACCAACCATTAAGGGAACTATTTTTATGATCTCCATTCCATGAAAACTCACAAGGCTAAAAAGTGCAGCCTTCAGATGTATCTGTTTATTTCCATATAGAAGCACAGTAATTCTAAAACGCTATACATCTCTGTTTCTTACAGCTCCTGCTATAGTTGTGCCACCGAAAACGATTCACAATGTAACTGGAGCCCAAGTCTATCTATCCTGTGAAGTGAAAGCAGTTCCAACACCAATCATCACTTGGAAGAAAGTAGGTTAAGAGTCTTTCTAGATGCCAGTTGGTTGAATCAGGCAGCTATATCAATGCCAGGCATATTTCTGATTCAAAAGCAATATCTATCTTGTGGGAATAGGTTGTGATCTATATTCAGTTGATCCTGGATCCTCTAGAACAGGGATGTCAAACGGCTGGCCTGCGGGCCGGTTGTATCATACAGATAACGCGCCCACTTCAGCTCCAGCAATGCAAAAAAAGTCGCGATACGTCACATCACATGATGTGGCGAGTTTGACATCCGTGCTGTAGAACTCAAAAAAGATCGATTCACAGAATGGATCTTAAAGGTTGCATTAAAATCCTGCAGGAGTGCAGAGCAGCTCCTCATTTGGATGTATTAACAATTTTTTCTTTACCCTTAATTAGCTGGAGCTGACAAAAGCATTGAAGTCCAGAAGATAGATGTATTTTAAATTCAGTGAGCTCTGTTTATTCTTGAATATATAGTGTAAGAAGAGACTGTTGTGTGGCAGAGGTAGATTCTCACCCTTTTTGAAGGATTGTAGTGAGTGAGGTAAAGATACAATATGTGTATGGCAAGCCTTCTCTTATTATTTTTTAAATAAATCTTTGCATTGTGGCTATTTTCGGACTTGCAGAACAAATGGCTTGTGTTTCCTTTCTCATAATGCTCTTGATTTTTGGCAGCAGATACCAGAAGGGGCTCTGAGGATGCAAAAAAGTGGTCCAAAGGCCTCTCACTGTCCACCCTACATTAGATGGTTAAGCCTATGAATATCCCAGGAAGGGGAATCTTGAGTTACGGTAGGCTAGGAAAAGCAGTACAATAGCTATAGCAAATAAAGTGTCATAGAGTATTGGAATGTAAGGTTATGATGAGGCACAATATTAAACAAAGCAAGAAAACAACTAAGCTCAGAAAGCACCAAGGACCCGTCCTTTCAACTCTGAGTGACAAATATTCTCCATTGAACAAAGCCGTAAGATCTTTTTTAAAATTACAAGTCGTTACATAAAAATGTTTGAATAAAATATATAAATATTTTTAAGCCAATGAATCTCTTTCAAACATGCTGCCTTCGTTAAATTCCACAGGTCACTGAGTCCCCAAAGGGAGTTAGGCTCTTGGAGGAATTGCCCGGAGACAGAGTTAACATGGCCGTTCAGGTTCGAGGTGGTCCTTCTAAGCATGAGAGCACCGGTTGGGTTTTGGTAAGTACCTCAGAAGGAGCAAGAAGGCAATTTGTAATGGGACAGCTACAGGGCCATAGAACGGTTTTTCTGTGTAGGATCTCATTTCTTTGGTGAATGATCCATTAGGATTGTATATCATCAGTGGGTGTGATTAAACCCAGTCATTTGTGGTATAAAAGCCAAATTTATTTATTTGTCAAATTTATTTGCCTCCTATCTCACTGTGGGGCTACTCTAGGCAGCTTACAACAACAACAACAACAAAAACGGAGAAATGAAAAGAAGTGTAAACATAACAGTAGCAAAGCAGTGGAACAATAGAATAAACCGTGAAAAAGAAAACAATAAGGATATAGCGATATGAGAATAAAAGATGGGGTGGGTGGGAAAGCAGGGAGTGAGGGGGAAGGAGGGGTTTGCTGTCAATTAGTAGCCCCTCCAGCGCGTTAGTGGTTTCATCTCCTCTTTCATTTTATTTTATTTTCTTCTGTCATTCCATTTATTCCTACCATCATGATCCTACCCTTCTCAACAGACTGTCAGGAGATAGATAGGTTGCCCATGCCAGAAACTGATTTGATTGCAACTAGACAGTTTTTGAAATTTAGCCAAAGGCTGTGTATAATCCTGGCTGAAACACAGAAAAGTACACACACACACACACACACACACAGAGAGAGAGAGATTACTTCTGAGGGCCACTGTGGGTGCAACTTGCAAATGAGCAGTGCTAAATTTTCCAGGCTTTGTAGGATTGGGATTTTATGGGGAAGGGTGCTTTCTTAGAAGTATGAAACAATAAAACTGGGAATAATTGACTCAGTTGCAGGGTTTCCGAAGTATTAGGGCATAAAATGGATGCTTAGAGTGGGCGTGGTTTAAAGCACCCATTTCGCCTCTCGAAGTTCCTTAACTCTCTCTTATAAAAAGCTTCTCTCGCTTTTAGACATCACGCTATGCCCTCTGCTCAGTGAAGAATGCGAACAATTTCAAAGTCTCCCATTTCATTTCACCCTTTTTCCAGGAATTATTGGAAAGAATGATTTTGTTGAATGAGAACCAGAATTCTTACCTTCTTCCAACAACAACAACAAAAATGTTTTAAACTTTCCCAGGGTTGAAGAATTTAAAAAGGCAGGTAGAAAGAGGCAAGCTGTCCATGGCATTGTATCAGTCCCATGCATTACTGGAACCAATTATGGCTTTGAACACCAATCACGCTGTTTCTTCTATGTAGACCAAGTTATCTCAACTTCTTGCAAAGAAGAATCACTCTCTCTTACCCAGATCTAGAACCCACAGACATATAAGTGTTTGTTGCAAGAGTGGGGAGGAATTTAGCTTTGAAAATTGCCACTCCCCCATGACCTGTGCAAGAACAAATATTTGCAAAACCACATGTAGTTTCATTTGGACATCCACCTAAAAACTGGGACAGAAACCTTAGAAAATAAAATTTGAAAGTTATGGAGAAAACTTGGTTGTGTTTAGCCTGGACTACTACTCCTTATTCTCCTCTTCCTCCCCAAGCTTTTCAAATCTGAACTTCAAAAAACATTACAATTAACATTTCTTTTTTAATAGTTGATTGTAATGTTATAGAACACTTAACAGTGGGGCAAAAAAGTATTTAGTCAGCCACCAATTGTGCAAGTTCTCCCACTTAAAAAGATGAGGCCTGTAATTGTCATCATAGGTAGACCTCAACTATGAGAGACAAAATGAGAAAACAAATCCAGACAATCACATTGTCTGATTTGGAAAGAATTTATTTGCAAATTATGGTGGAAAATAAGTATTTGGTCAATATCAAATGTTCATCTCAATACTTTGTTATATATCCTTTGTTGGCAATGACAGAGGTCAAACGTTTTCTGTAAGTCTTCACAAGGTTGGCACACACTGTTGCTGGTATGTTGGCCCATTCCTCCATGCAGATCTCCTCTAGAGCAGTGATGTTTTGGGGCTGTCGCTGGGCAACACGGACTTTCAACTCCCTCCAAAGGTTTTCTATGGGGTTGAGATCTGGAGACTGGCTAGGCCACTCCAGGACCTTGAAATGCTTCTTACGAAGCCACTCCTTCGTTGCCCGGGCGGTGTGTTTGGGATCATTGTCATGCTGAAAGACCCAGCCACGTTTCATCTTCAATGCCCTTGCTGATGGAAGGAGGTTTGCACTCAAAATCTCATGATACATGGCCCCATTCATTCTTTCCTGTACACGGATCAGTCGTCCTGGTCCCTTTGCAGAGAAACAGCCCCAAAGCATGATGTTGCCACCCCCATGCTTCACAGTAGGTATGGTGTTCTTTGGATGCAACTCAGCATTCTCTCACCTCCAAACACAACGAGTTGTGTTTCTACCAAACAGTTCTACTTTGGTTTCATCTGACCATATGACATTCTCCCAGTCCCTCTTCTGGATCATCCAAATGCTCTCTAGCAAACTTCAGACGGGCCCGGACATGTACTGGCTTAAGCAGGGGGACACGTCTGGCACTGCAGGATCTGAGTCCCTGGCGGCGTAGCGTGTTACTGATGGTAGCCTTTGTTACGTTGGTCCCAGCTCTCTGCAGGTCATTCACTAGGTCCCCCCGTGTGGTTCTGGGATTTTTGCTCACCGTTCTTGTGATCATTTTGACCCCACGGGGTGAGATCTTGCGTGGAGCCCCAGATCGAGGGAGATTATCAGTGGTCTTGTATGTCTTCCATTTTCTAATTATTGCTCCCACAGTTGATTTCTTCCCACCAAGCTGCTTGCCTATTGCAGATTCAGTCTTCCCAGCCTAGTGCAGGTCTACAATTTTGTTTCTGGTGTCCTTCAACAGCTCTTTGGTCTTCACCATAGTGGAGTTTGGAGTGTGACTGTTTGAGGTTGTGGACAGGTGTCTTTTATACTGATAACAAGTTCAAACAGGTGCCATTAATACAGGTAATGAGTGGAGGACAGAGGAGCCTCTTAAAGAAGAAGTTACAGGTCTGTGAGAGCCAGAAATCTTGCTTGTTTGTAGGTGACCAAATACTTATTTTCCACCATAATTTGTAAATAAATTCTTTCCAAATCAGACAATGTGATTGTCTGGATTTGTTTTCTCATTTTGTCTCTCATAGTTGAGGTCTACCTATGATGACAATTACAGGCCTCTCTCATCTTTTTAAGTGGGAGAACTTGCACAATTGGTGGCTGACTAAATACTTTTTTGCCCCACTGTAAGTAACAACATAGCAATAAATGTTTCTATTTATAATAAAATCATAAAGTTTAGAATAGATACCTAATTGATTATATATACTGTAAATAAACCAAAACTCCTTCTATCTTCAGGAAAACCTCTTAATAACAATTTTGTCTACGGGGAATTGCCCGTAGCTGCCATTGTCTAATCTTGAAATTTTAAGCCATCAAACCAACATGTCCTCAGGATGTGATCAAAAAAAGTCAAGATGACAGCACAATGGTGCCATCAAAGCCCCAACTGTTTTTTTTTATGTGTGATACACATTAAAGACCAGTAGTTGAATGGGGGATCATGCATAGAGCCTGCAGCTGTAGGCTAACACAGCAAATGCAAAAGCAGCCAGGAAGAAGGCTGTAGCAAACCACCTCTCTTTTTGCCAAGAGACCCACCATTGGCCTTAACTCAGGGAGCCTTTATCTTTGATGATGATTGCAGTTGATTTTATTGGACTTTGTACAGGTAATGTTTACTACTAATTTTATAGGAGTTGTATACCTTGAAATAATAAACAATACAATAGACAGGGTTGTTTTTCCCAATTGATCACCAAGAAATTATCAAGTCTGTTCTGGACTGATCAAAACGGTATTTATACTTGGCATACAAGGAGAGGACTTATCATTTAACAAGAATTATTATTCCTAAATAGCAAAGGAACTACTGTACCCAAAAGTTCACTAAATGGTGCTGTCAGAAAGAGGTTTTTCAGTCACCGATTCTATTGAATGCAATATAAAAAAGGATTACGGATATGCAAACACAATCACACTGCAATTATAGGAGAGAGAAAAAAAGAAAGAAGACTCCAAAGACAATATGTTTTGTGTGCTTGTTTTTCCCCTAGATTAATCCACTGACAAAAGATGATGAGGGCGTTTACCAGTGTCATGCCACAAATATGGTGGGAGAAACACAGGCAGAGGGGACTATTAAAGTCCTACACCAGAGTAAAAATAAGAAGGATCACTTCCCAGCATCAGAAGACGCAAAGTAGTAAGGTAACCTTGATCCCTTTAGTCCTCCTTTTTGATAAGAAATGCCTTTTTAAATGAATGTAAATGCCCGCCTTTTTTTTCATAGACAAGGATGGCATAATAAAATGAAAAAGGGGAAAAAGACTTACAAGTCTGTTTTAACCTAAAGGCAAACAGATCTTGACCAACGTGGAATATTTATAAGCACACGGTTGCAGTTTCCACACCATTATTGCACATGTTACAGGAATTATCCACTGAAATAACTTTATCCTACATTGGGTACGTTTCTAACTTTTTAAAAAGGAAATTAGTAGGTATCCTTGCCTAGTGCTGTCAAACAGAATCAATGTACATTTCACTATAGGCAAAATCAAGGCATTGTAGGAACTATGGAAACGTTGCTGGAAATGGCCACTCTATGGCCATCTCCTCAATTCTAATCTCTGAAGCATCTCAGAAATGAGACCTTTTGCAGCAGTGATTTATTTTTGGGTAATTGGGGATTGTTATCCTCAACTTCATAATATACATGATGGATTTCAATGCAGAAATATCTATAAAGGCAGATAGGTTGGCTTTCTCAAAAAAAAAAAAAAAAAGATGGAGAGAAAACTGACAGACTTGCTGGGACAGTGAAATGCTTGATGCTTAGACCACACAGTAATGAGAACAAGTCAGGGGGCTTGGTAGCATACATGGATCTCGTATTGCTTAAGGTGGTGGTGGTAGTGGGGAGACTGGAGTATCCTTTATTATTGCAGTATCATTAACTGTTTGTGCCTTTAACCTGCTTAACTGCACCGAAACATGTTAATGCAGGCCAAAATAAAACATTGTGAGCCAATCGCAACTCCTTTTCTCATTGTATTTGTAGCATAGAGAGACTCTATAGAGGTGTCCAACCTTGGCAAAATTAAGACTTGTGGACTTAACTCCCATGGCTGGCTAGGTACGTACTTCTGAGAGTTGGAAGTCCACAAGTTGCCAAAGTTAGACACCCCTGCTCTACGGTATGTGATATTATCCTACATTTTTCTAAGAACTACTCCATGTGTTTGAGAAGTACAGCAATTGATGCCACATTTTCTGGCATACGACTGCCAAGACTATCATTCTGCAAACAGCCCACATTCATTTACATACACGTTATGCAAATAGCTTTGGCTGTAAAAGCTGCCACACAAAGCAGGATCAGTGAATGTTGGCCAAAGTTGAAATGTAGCACTTTTTCCTCCTCATCTTAAAAGGAAAACGAGAACCAGAACAGATGGGGAATATGGTGGAACAGGAGAAAGTGCATTTTAGGGTCTTATAAAAATAGGAGCTAAAAGGTAGGGATGAAAAGAGAAAAAGAGTATGCATCTTTGGATGCAAAGAAAATTAATGGGTTACATAAAGAGAGTGCATAGAAAGAGGACAATTAAGAATGGAACAATAAGCTGAATTATAACCAATTATTTATCTGTACCCGATGATACAGCCCTCTGAATCTAAACAGAAGCCTTCAAATTAATTTTCTATAAAACTGCATATAAATATTATTTGTGCATGCCACAAGTTAATTTTTTTTCTCTCTTTCCCCCACTTCTGTCTAGGAGACATCCTCCAGTGGGATCGGAATTGAACACAATCTAGAAGCCAATGAATTAGTGAATGCTTTCTTACTTTCTGAAGACTAGAAGATACCATCTCAATCTTTTCTTGAGTAATAGCGATATTTGTACCCCCTTTTTTTAGTGTTTGATGAATATTGAACATATAGTTAGTATGTAACAAAGACATAATAAAAGCATGTTTTTTTTAAAAAAAATGTTTTTATTAGCACTCTTAAGTATATCTAGAAAACATTACAACTTACTAAAGCAATAAATTAACTGGCAAAACATTAATTACTGTATTCGAGGCCATTTAAAATTGAGACAAAATATTCATTGGACCTCTCCCTTCATTAAGCAATTGATTCTCCATCATTTTTGTCCATAAAATTAAATGGCCCTCTAAGTGAGAAATATCAAAAATAACATTGTATT
Source organism: Azemiops feae (assembly GCA_023970755.1). Lineage (NCBI taxonomy): Eukaryota > Metazoa > Chordata > Lepidosauria > Squamata > Viperidae > Azemiops > Azemiops feae. The sequence continues at coordinate 459,825 of JALGBA010000069.1, forward strand.
GCATTAGTTTAACCACTTAAATGTGGTTAAACTAATATTGCATTAGTTTAAGCACTTGAATGAAATTTGCTAGATTTATATTCACTTTCCTTCCAAGACCTTTACTTCATTATATATCCACCACAGCCCTGTAAGTTGAGAGAAGAGTGAGTGACTGGTTCAAAGTTATCCATTGAATTTTCATGGCTTGGGTGGAATAGAATCTTTTCTCTCTTGTATCTTGAATTTTGTACTAGCCCAACAGTTCAATCACTATACTGGCACAGTCAACTTCAGCATTACAAATTCTAAAGATACAGAACCTAGAATACGTGTCATTAAAATACACACACACACACACACACATACATACACACACACACAACACACACACATCCCTCCCTCCAAAATGGTATAGGGCAGGGGGTAGGCAACCTTGGCTTTTATGACTCGTGGACTTCAACTCCCAGAATTCCTGAGCCAGCCATGTTGGCTCAAGAATTCTGGGAGTTGAAGTCCACGAGGCATAAAAGAGCCAAGGTTGCCTACCCCATAGAGTTTCCTGCTTGAGCAGAGGGTTGGACTAGAAGATCTCCAAGGTCCCTTCCAACTGTTACACTGTTACATCTTTAAAAGTGCACCAAATTTGAGAACATACGGTTTCAACTGTATCACCTTAGTTGCTTGACTTATTATAGAATAATGCCTTTAATCTAGCTGTATTTTCTGCCCTATGTAAAAATTAAGGAAAGACTTTTCATATTGTAATGGTTGTTAAAATGGAATAGAAAAGATGGAAACTCAGTTATATTGCAGTTATCCTGCATGCTTATACCCATTTGCTAGAAAAAAAACTCCTGTTATTCTATCTCTCAACCCTGAGTTTACTTTGATATTTTGACTGGGTAGGTGCACTTCCAACACAAAACAACTCTTAAATTTCAGGTCTCTCCCCCCCCCCCCCGTGTTTTTATTTTCTAAAGATAGTCCACAAATTTTGATGGAACCTAATGAAATCCCTATTTAAAAATGACCACACCACTTTTCTTAGGATAAAGATTGCTTACTTAGCCAGTGATATCCAATGGCTGCTTTCATTCATGGAAATGTTCACGATATATTCACATATCATTCTGAATTGTCACCATTTTAAGAGAAATCAAAGTAGGAAAAGAAAACAGCCTCATACACATACCCCAGACTGCTTTTTGAATGAAATGAAAGCACCTGCCAATCACTCATTTCTGGAAGAAGCTGACATGGATATGAAAGAGAGCATTTTCTCCTTTTGGTACATGGCATCTGGATACTAAGCTCTGCCATCTTCCAGTTAGGTTTTATCTAGCTGACCTAGCCTCCATTAATTTAATCTTTAAAAAGGAAAAAGGAAACGTCTGAAGCTACACCTAATTTCTTCATTGCTCTCAAGGGAGACAGTACCAATAGGTTGACTCTGATCTTGGTTCATTTCAAATCAATATTTTTGGGAGCAGGCAGATCAGTATGGCTGCAATTCCTGTCTTTAAGATGGAAGTCATGTCTAAACTAGTACCTATCTCCCCATTTAGCAACAGTGATTGTATAATCATTGTATGGTGTTCTTCTTTACTATGACTGACAAAAAAACTTCATTAGATGAGCCCACATTTTAATTATATCTGAATTGTTCTGTCTATTCCATGCCTTTTTTTTTTTTTTGCTTCTTTGCTTAACAAAACTGAGTATCATCACAAAAAAGACGAACAGGAAGAGTAGTCAGCTTTGCTTTTGGCTCAATTTAGCATTACCTGTTTTTGATCTTTTGAAAAGCTTCAAGCACAGTGCTCTGTTTTTTATTCTCAGCTTGAAGTGTCAGAACTTAACAAAAGGATGTAGTATGAAAGAACAAGTTTAACTGATCTGACTGGAAATATTGCAGAACACTATCATTAGAACATATAATCCATTTATTTTAATCTTTCAGGATATATTCATAAGGTTTCACATGGAGATCGTATAGTGACAACACTGTTTATACTTCAGAGATAATTATATTCCAATGCATATTTAGCAGCTTTCCCAAATCAGACCTGATTATAAACTCTGAATAAAAACAAGATTGCACCAACATGAAGGCAGGAACACAATTCTGACGCATGGAAAGAAAAATGACAAAAATTATTTTTCAGCTGCTCTACAATCTTCATATGGAAATATTCAGGATCCATCTGTCAGGATATGGAGTCACTTGTCTATAGTCCAGTCTTAGCAAAGTTTACAAAGTCCAGCTTGGTCTTCCATGTAGGCAACCTTCAAAGCTCTTACTATCATATGCTGTCCAGCTTCTTTAAAATGTATGGAGCTATGGAAAGAAACACAGTAATGCTCTGAACAAACAAAATGAAGACTCCCGATTTAAATTGTGCTAGATAAGGAGGAAAGTGATGGTATTCTCTTAGTATAGGTAATTGACAATAAATGTCCTACGTAGGTGTAAAACCATGGTAAATGTTTTAATAAATATTACTTGCTTAGTTTCTTCCCCATGGTGATGAGCCAAAATGCTCTGTAGTAGTGCACTAAATATTCTGATCTTAAAAAAAAACAGATTTAAGAAAATTGCACTGAAAACAAGTTGATTTTTCTATTTCTTGGGCACTGAAAGCATTGATATACTTTAAAGTTATACAATACAGGTGTATAAATCGTGAAAAACTAGATATATAATAAAAATGTGAAACGAAACAGAATGGCATTCACAAGAGCAGGCCCATTGAAAGATTTTCTCTCTACTTTAATTTCTGGGTGTCTACTGTTGAAACTCAGGGGGCAAGTGGCAATATTCAAAGAACCACCAACAGTCCAAGACTGGTTTTATGAAATACTGTATTGCACAGTAGTGTCATTCTGTGTTAGCTGCAAAAATGCAGTCATCTGTTAAATTACAGTTTCCTTTCCTGTTTTGTTGCTAGCATCTAATGACTGGATTTTTGCAACTTGGATTAATATCTCTACTACTGAAGATTGGAATGGAGGAGAGTGTTGTGGGCTGCATGAGAAAATTTAGCCGTAGCACCAGGTTTTCCTGATTTTTTTTTATATTGTATATTATGTTTTTATCCTTGGGTTGTAATTCCCCCAGAGTTTGGTTTAAGATAGGCAGCCATATAAATATTTATACTAACTTTGGTTATTTAAAATAACCTTGTTAGCATTGATTATACCTTGCGTCAATGTCTCATCCTTGTCCATTGGACTTGGGCAGCCAATAAATTTAATTTACACTCGACTTACAACAGTTCATTTAGTGGCTGTTCAAAGTTACAACAGCACTGAAAAAAGAGACTTATGACAGTTTTCACAGTTAACGACTTTTGCAGCATCCCCACGGTCATGTGATCAAAATTCAGATGCCTGGCAACTGGTTCATACTTATGACCGTTGCTGCGTCCCAGGGTCATGTGATCACTTTTTGCGACCTTCTGACAAGCAAAGTCAATGGGGAAGCCAGATTCACTTAACAACCGGGTTACTAACTTATCAACTTCAGCGATTCACTTAACAACTGTAGCAAGAAAGGTCGTAAAATGGGGCAAAACTCACTTAGCAAATGTCTCACTTAACAACAGACATTTTGGGCTCGATTGTGATCGCAAGCCGAGGACTACCTGTAAATAATAGTCTACTCTTAACTCCAAACTGCAAATTGCCTTTCCCATTTTTCCCGAAAACAACTCGGCAGGATTGGACCGAGGCATGCCTGGCCAAAGGTCTCTTCCCCGCCCCCCCGTGGACCTTCCATGAGCTAGAGTTGCCTTGAATCTAATTCCCCTCGGGACCTACTTCAATCCCTTAGCCACTACTCCACCCCCGATCTTCTAATGATATGAAATGCTAGAGCCCGTATAAAACCCCAATATGAAGATCACTCATAAATCCCAGTTTTGCAGCGGCTCCCAAGAAAATTCCCCAGCACGTGGCAGCAGCCGTCTCTGATGTGGGCGCGCGAGAGGTACTCACTGACGCGCAGCACGGCTACATAGATGAGGAAGTTGCGGATGGACCAGAGGACGTCCTCGCGCATTTTGCGCTTCAGCTCCTCCGGGTCCAGCTTGGGCCCCAGACCCTCAAGGCGGAACATGGTCTCTCAGCTGACGTCGGCGCCCACCGCTCCCCTGAGCCAAAGAAGCTTCCGAAAAACTACCCAGAGGCTCTTCTCGAAATAATCCCGCCCTCTCTACGGATGTCATTGAGGGACAAATTTCTTGCTATGGTCGGCGCCCAAGGGGAAAGACTATTCCCCTTCGACACTTCCGGTACAGAACGCTGTTTAATTCTGAGTTCCGGTGCCGAAGGAAAGTTCTCATCCTTAAGCGCGATATGAGATGAAATAAAGTCTCTTAGGGCTGGTCGAAAATCGCAAGTGCTTTTTTCTAATTTTTAACGTTTCGTCTTTTCCTCTCTCCCATAGCTTCCTTATTATGTAGAGTCTCTTTTAAACTCTTTTTTTCCTGCTCTCTGCAGAAAGGTAATGCTACTTTAAACATTAAGATTGGAACGGCGGATTTATTACAGCTTAACTAAGCTGCAACATTTTGGTTCCTGCTTCAGTCAGCCTGCAATAAAAAATAACCACAAAGGTGCTCTAACTGCACTTTTATAATATTTCTGCTAGGAGAAAAAAACATAAACGATTCAATATTATATCCAACAGTATGCTGCAAATTGCAATAACTATTTGAGATATAGATTGGGAAGTTGAGACTGACAAATACTATCCTCGTGTGCCAGAGCTTGTCTTCGTTTTCTTCTGTTTACAAGAATAAAAAGAGATTTTTAGGATAAGGTAAAGAATTCTAGGGATAGAATAAAGCACAAATGGGACATGTCCAATCCATCTATAGATGTAGCCAGTTTGACAGATAGCAAATTGGAAGACAATTCCATCATCGTGGTGACCTTGATCACAAATTGCTGAATAGGAGGTTTGCACAATTCACTGTGAACGCTTTAATATCACAACCTGGCTGTAACTGGATTGTGACATAATATGGACTTCATTCTGGATGCTTGCAATGATAATGGGACATTAATGGACATTTGAGTAGCAACTACTACTCAAGCGTTGTTCAGAATTGGCCCAAGACATTTGGTTACCTACAATAGAATATCAAATGATACTATTCAGTTGGGAAGAACCCCATTCTCAAACCAAGGTTCACAGTATTTAAAGCCAGCAAAATGTTGACACCAGTGCAGCTCATCCATGATAGCAAATCATCTTTACCATCATCACTATTTTTTATGTTATCTAAAATCGACTGCCTCCCAGCTGTCTCCATATAATAATATGGCACTGCCTGCCACCCAAATTGCAATTTACAAATAGGAAAGGAACATCTCTGGCTCCAAACTGCTGGCAAAATGTTTCTCAGTAGGGCTGCCTTGCTGAAGATCCTCAAGCAGCAATCTCTAGTTCTGGGGGAAACACTGCTCACCATTTTAAATTCCACCTACATCAAGTGTAATAAAACATAATGGAACATTTAAAATGACAGCTATCTTCCTCAACTTCACCCACTTATGCTGTTGAATAAGCTTGTGATTGGGGAACTGTTTTTGTATATAACTGCTGCGAGACTATTACATGTACAAAAATGGAAAAACTGAATTATAATGGTGAGATAGTTGGCAAAGATGACATAATTAGCAGAGATAGCTAAATTGATTTTCCTGATTAGGAAAAGGGACAGTAACCATATTTATTGGAAATGATTGGAAACACCTTTTGGATTTTTGGCTGAAAAAAAGAGATTATGGGTTGGCAACCAATTCATTATAATTTTTTTTCTTTTTTTCTTTCTTTTTCTTCTATTACATCTTTTTTTCACTTATTACTAACTTTACTCTTTTTTCCAAAATTTGTATTGCTTTTATTCTCAAAATTCATTTAATAAAAATTGTTGTAAAAAAAGGATTCGGCAGCTGATTGGTAGAAGAGTCAGTGGGTTCTGACTAAGAGCTTTTTACTACAAGCAATCATTAATGAAACTCAGCTCTTGCTAGAGCAGTTGAAAGGACAATCAACATAGGATTTCATTATCCTAACTCTGTTACATGGTTTGGGGCATAGAAAATAGCAGGGAAGAAACAAAGCCATGAGGACAAGCGATAAAAATGGGGTGCTAGGCAATTTCAGTGGTTCTACAAATAGTTAATGAAGAAAGGCTCAGAATTTGGGTCCTCACACTGATGTAAAAGTCTATGTTACACTTGACTCTATGTTTTACGTTGCCTATGGGAAGGAGAAGCACATGATTGCTAGAGAAGGTATAAGTCTTCTTTGGCTTTTGCAGTGTGAGATTTGGGAGTTGAATGCAACATGTACATGTTGGATATCTGTGAACACTTCAAGGTTTACCTTCTCGTTGTTTTAGGGTCTCTGAAATTAGAGTGGTATCCTAAAACTGCTTTGTCACTGCTGTGAACATCATTAAAATAGAGAAAGACAGGAACGTCTAGGAAGAGGTGTTCATACATTGGCAATTAATGTTTATCTATAATTCATTCCTACTCATTCAGTTGGCAAAAATTAGAAGTGCTGCAGAACCAAAAACTTAGGCCTTTGGGAGAAGATAGTGGAAGAGCAGAGAGCTTCTACAGACAACTCATAGAGCTTTGACAATTACTGCTAAGATGAAAGGATATAATACTAAGAGATAAGGATAAAAGTGGGATCTTTAGAAATTTTGTTTTCTTTTTCAAAAACACAAAAAATTCAAAGTGTTTGATGGGCTAGGTGAACTGAAGAACCTTTCAAATATAATCTCTGAAAACACCTGATTAATTGCAGTACATTTTTCAAACAAGGAACCACACTTGTCTAATTAGTGTCAATTCATCTTGGTTACCTAGAATAATAAATTATATCTGGCATTGATATGGCAAAGACTATCTGATTTCTCATATATTTTCCACCATCCTAGAATTGTATGTATCATAATGGGATGGGAGAAAAATGAGCTAAATTTCTATATTCAGAAATGGTAATTTCATAGACATTTGTTTGCTTCTTTCTAACAGGATTTGGACAAGCTGTTTTGCAATAAATCTAACCCTGTTTTGCATATTGTAAGATCCAGTTTGGAAGTCTAAAAGCTGTCCACCATATCATCTAAAAATATAAACAATGTAAAAATGGCCATAAAACCAGCCATGTTTTTCCTCTATCAAGTTTTGCAGTGATTTTGTTCAGTTGGTGTAATAAAACTATCACTATTATGGATTCTTATTTTTTTTCCCTCAACATACCTACACTATTTTTATACTTTATATTTTTATTTTCCATATCTTTGCTAATGTTCTTTCCTAATAAAAAATGCAGTTCAGTGCAACCTAAATGCCTCCTAGATGGCTTTATTTTAAATTAACCTAATTCTATTTTTATTGACCTTCAAATAGTTTCTTTTACTATTAACAGTTTTCTTTCACTGTTTTCAAAATCTTTTTCTAAATTTTCTGAGCTTCAACAAGAAGAGCAACAAAGAAAATGATGATTATGATTGCCAAATTCCGTAACGAATACAAGTCTTTTTTTCCAGAATAATTATCTGTGAATTACATTGCAGGGAGATACTATCCTATATCAACTGAGAAGAATAGAAGCAAATGTTGAAGAGAAAGAATGAGAGGTGCAAATGGCTGTGGACATTCTTGCTGAAGAACATGGATTATTTGGAAAATATGCAATTCAATCTTTTGTTGTTTTTCCTGTCCAGATATCTTTTCTGATCATTTTATCTCTATCCAGTATCTTCCTAGGCTAGGGCAACTACCTGTTATCCTAACCTCTTTTCCCTCCTTTTTTCCCCCCCTTCCTTTTTGATGTTTCTGTTGGAAGGTGGGAGGGAATAATCTGTAAATACTGATGCAGGATCAATTATTTTTATAAATGGGATGCTGCTTTTACAGTGAGGAAATGTTAATCCTTGGTTATTTTATTATTCTATTTTGGAGGGCCTTGTCATGACCTTTTCTGAAATACAACTTTTTGCAGATGAATATACACACATATTCATAAAGACAAAATTTGCCACCTGCATGTATTGCTTGGGGGGGGGAAGTTCTCAGGATTGGATTCGAGGAATCAGCAGGTCTAGGTTGACAAAGCGATCATTGTGCTGAATTTCTATTGGTGTGTTGCTCCTATTTCTAGAGCAATGAAAGTTTAAGTTGAAAGTTAGCTGAATCTCATGGGGGAACCTTATTCCAGTGGACAAACACTGCTACATAGAAGCTGACCTTCAAGGGTACTTCAGGAAAATTTTGTTTAATTGAAGGAACCCAGAGCACGCCAGCCTTGCCAGATTGTACCAAACAGGCAGATATTATGGGAGCCAGGCAGTCTCTCATGTAACCAGACCCTGGTTTAGTGTACAGCTTATATAAGTAATGACAAAACTTTGAATCACACCCAAAAGCGACTGGAGCTCGCAAAGTAGAGGTGTTACATAGACATAGCAAAGCATGCCCATTATTGCCCATGGCACTGTATTCTGGGCCATTTGAAGCTTCTGGGTAATCTTCAAGAGCAGTCCCATTGTAGTACTCAAGCCATGAGATGACCAGTTCATGAGTGATAAGCTACCACATATAACAATCAGTAAGTTCCATTTTCCCATGAACTGATACTACACAGTCTGGTCAATAAATGTCTGCAGGAAGAGAAGCAAGTTGAGAAAACACCAAGAACCCAACAGTTCAGCCCTGTGATACATATATTTTCCACCGATGGTAATTCAGTTTCCCTGAGAAAGTATATTTGAGGTTATTTAGTTGATGTAATATTTCTCCTTCATTTTACCACCATTGCCAACATGGTGTCCTCCAACACAATTGTTTCAAAAGGTGGATGCACTGTTATATTCTGGATATATTCGTAATTATGAGGGGAAGCCCTCCACAAGCCACAACGATGAGTTTGCAAAATGGCATACATCCATTCAACATGCATCTCACCTGAAGACAGATTCTGAATCATGATGGCATCAACTGTTCCTCTTTTGAAGGATGGTTAGTGTTATTCTTTCTAGTCACCACCTCCCTCTTTAATCATGCCAGCCTAGGATGTGAATAAATTGCTTGCTGAAACCTGGTAAGAATTGTTAGGGGAAGATGGCTGAGTCATATGCTGGAGATTAGACATGCTTCTTTACCGGGAGAGTTGTGTAAATAAATCTAGGACATTGTAGAAGCCTATTACTGAGAATACAAAATGTTCTTTTCTTTGCTTAAAATAAAGTTCCTCATCCAGGCTTTCTGGGATAATGAACTATGTTTTAATTCAATCTTTCATTGAGGATGCTAATTATCTGGATCCTTTTCAGTCTGGTTTCTGAGACAATACAATAATGGTAGTGCTTGCTGGGACCTGGCAAGTGTCACTAGGAGAAGTGGTCTGCTGGAGGCCATTGACCCCTTTATTCTCCTGGAGCATCTGGACAATATGGAATCTCGGAGGTAACCTGATCTGTGGTGGATCTTGCTTGGTGTAGCTAAATGTTCCTAGGAAGGTTCTGGAAAGTATTGCCTGGCCCACCTACTAATGGATTACAGCACTAAACAAAATACTAGGAGAAATGTTCCAAACCGTATGAATCAATTGACAATGGAACAATCTGCCCTGAAAGATGATATGTTTCTTTTACTGAAGACTGAAAAGCAGAGATAGAATGCGCACTAACAATGGTTTTCTTGTATCAACAAGAGTTTGGACAAAGTGATATTTACTTATCTTTTCTGATTCCTATATTTCTACAAAGTAAACAATGAGGCTATTTTTCAGGCACAATGCACACTCCTAACATCCTACGAAATTGCAAATTGTTTGACCGTTGAGGTTTGGATGGTGGAGTTAAAAAAATTCTTCATTTGAATGCAGAATGTTTATTTCTTTACTTAATACATTTTACACAATACATCAAACTATGCGGGAGCCAGTTTGGTGTACTTATTAAGGTACTAGGCTAGAAATTGGGAGACTGTGAATTCTAGTCCTGTCTGGGCACAATGACAGCTGGGTGTCTTTGGGGCCAATCACTCACTCTCAGCCCAGGACTGCTACCATAAATCTAGACTACAAACGAAAGGGAATAGTCTGGGGAAATAATGAAAATCAACATTGACTTGAACAAGAAAAAAAGCTGTTTGTTATTATTAACTCTTTATTAAAGGAGTAGAATCATAGAGTAGAATTAAAGGAGTAGAATCATATATCAAAGTTGTAAGAAAACCTTAGTGTTGTCTGTGCCTGCTTGAAGCATAGCCATTTTCTGATGAAAATTCAAAGGACTGATCCCTCTCTGTGGTGATAAATTTCTACATATAAATTCTTTTTTTTATTTTTATCAGAAATACATCTAGTTTCTTTAACAAATGTATAAGTATTTACAGTTAGGTAAACGTTTTCATGCACACTCATGGAATCTATACGTGTATAAAGGCTGAAATTTAACATTTTATTTATGTACTTAATTCCACTTAGATCCTCTCCTTCCTGATCCATGGTCTGTTACATCCATGGTCCATTCTTTCACTCCCAATCTGTACAAGTAGTCCTTGATTTATGACCACAATTGAGCCCAAAATTTCTGTTGTGAAGGAGACATTTGTTAAGTGAATTTTGCCCCATTTTACAACCTTTCTTGCCAAAGTTGTTACAGTGAATAACTGCATTGCTTAAGTTGCTGACACAATTGTTAAGTGAATCTGGCTTCCCCATTGACTTTGTCTGTCAGAAGGTTGCAAAGGGGGTCACATGACCCCAGGACACAGCAACTGTTACAAATATGAGTCAGTTGAAAAGCATCCAAATTTTGATTCCGTCACCAAAGGGATGCTGCAATGGTCCTAAGTGTGAAAAGCAGTAATAAGTCACTTTTTTCAGTGCCGTTGTAACTAAGAACGGTCACTAAACAAATGGTTGTAAGCTGAGGATTACCTGTATTAGCTTCACTGCAACCCCACATGATAATTTAAGCTAAAATTAATGGCTTATCCAAGTTCATCCAATAAACTTCAGGGCTAAGCAAGAATTTGAATTGACTTCTCTAAAAACTAATGCTGTTGGTGTTGACCCAACCAATAATTGGTGATTTCCAAAAAGTAAACTGCAGAGGCATGGAATGGTACTGATGGAGTATTTTCATTACCTGAGGTCGATTAGGAGAGCAACTTTGCCAAATACAAGCCTTCCAGGAAAATCCTGACTTGTCTTGCTGGCAACTTTTTCCTTCAGAAGGGATCAGGTCTCCAAACATGATCATAACCCATACAAGGTCTTAGTGCATATATTGGAAGTAATGGGGGTGTGTGCAGAAAGTTATTGTGCAATGCTGGAATTCTTGGTATTAATGGAAATTAAAACTGTTTGTAAATACCTTGGAATTCAAGAAGGCAGTTTTAATAAACTGAGCAATGATAAGTATGGACCTAATGTAGGGGAAAGTAATGGGTAAATGACTCCAAGGAGTTCCTAAAAAGAACATATTGAATAGGACTTAACACTTAGACTTATATATCGCTCCATAGTGCTTTACAGCCTGCTCTGAGCAATTTACAATGTTAGCATATTACCCCAACAATCTGGGTCTTCATTTTACCAACCTCGGAAGGATGGAAGGTTGAGTCAACCTTGAGCCGGTGGGAATCGAACTCCTAGCTGTGGCCAGAGTTACTCTGCAATACTGCATTCTAACCACTGTGCCACCACAGCTCCTACTTTATCACTGAATACTTTAATAATTGCAATAAATAAGAAAATGGACGAGGGCAGGTGACTAAAGAAATGCAAATATAAGTACTCGTTTTGAAAGAAATATTTTAGGAAAATGAAACCTCAGGATAAATTGAAATTAGTGAAGAATGCTAAAAACAATAAGAAAAGGCTTCTTCAGATGTTTTCACCATAACAGGTGAAACAGCATAGTGGTTACAGTGAAAATGACAAATATAGAAGTAGTCCTCGACTTATAGCCATTTGTTTAGTAACTGTATGAAGTTACAACGGCACTGAAAAAAGTAACTTATGACTGGTTTTCACACTTACACCATCCCCGTGGTCACGTGACCAAAATTGCGGGCACTTGGCAACTGGCATGTATTTATGATGGTTACAGTGTCCTAGAGTCATGTGATCATCTTTTGTAACCTTCTAACAACAAAGTATAGGGGTGCATGAAAAATTAGTATGTGCAAGATCATAGCAAGTTACAAAGCACTCTAATATGGTGAACTAGGTGCTAATTAAATCTAGCTTATAGATTTGATTAATATTTATTTATTTATGATCATTTATATGGCCATCCAACTCACTCTCAGCACTACTCAAACTCATGGGAGAATGGGTCGTTATCTGAAAACAGCACAGAGGTGTAAAATTGTCCTGTGCACCCCGGGTATTTGTGCGGTAAAGATGAGATGAGGCTAGTATGAATGTCTCTATAAATCAGGCACTGGAGAAACGCAAGCTGTGTTGTTCACGACACCGAAAACTAAATCTTATAAGAAGTGAGGGGACCGAATACGTAGCCCTGAGAAAAGCATGACAAAGATATATTAGCATGTTTTAAGTACCGAAAGAATATGTTAACAATCTGTTTTCTATTATTTCTGAGTGGAAGGTACAGAATAATGGCCTCAAAGTTATAGGATGGCAAATTCTGTTCGAAAGTTATGAAAAGCTTCCTAACAACAACAACAAAAGTTTCATAAAGGAACCAATTACTCAGAAAGAGATGAGTGATGAGTTCCTCTGTGCTACATACACAGTATTTGAAAGAAGCTGAACAAATCTGCTGCCTGCCAAGGAAACTTGAATTTGGATTTCTGCATCAAACATGGGATTGAATCTGGTGGATAAAATGGTTCCTTAAAATTCTAAGATTGGTCCTGTGGCTCAGGGTTGATGCTCACCCAGCATTTTGGAATCCCTATGAAAGTAAGGAAATTTCTACTTATGAGCATTAGCAGATTCTCATCCAAGCCTAGGGAAATTCTATGAATGTGAATGTGATGTGCAGACTACAATTTTATGCATATTTTCTTAAAAATAAAGTTCCTCTTTGTTTATGGGACCTGTTCCCTACTAATACCTTCAGGGCAACATCCTTAGTTACTCAAGACTATGAGACAGTCTTTCTGAGTCTCATGCCTGCACATGTTATATCATTTTATCAAACAGTTCGGAATTCTTGGAATTTCTTTATTAATAACATTTTTAAAGACCACATCAGCTGTACTCTTGAGGGCAATGAGTATAAGCATGTATTAAGAATATACTAATGTGAATACAATGTAGAATAAAAATTCCCAACAAAACAACATATAATATACATTTAAAAAAAAGAAGAACAGCATTTCATACAGCTACATCAAGAATGATCGCGGTAAACAGGAGATAAAATTTCACTAAAACCAGCAGTTTCTAAAGTATCTGTAAACTTTTTAAAAAAAAAGACTCCAGGCCCACCACACTGGAAAAGTTGAGTTCAAGCATGGCACACCAACCACCTCTTCCATCTGTTCCAGCTTCTTTCTTGTTTTACCTTCTCAATCTCTACTACTGGAGATCTCCTTACCTTTTTTAATGTTGTCCCTATTCCAAAATGCTACTGTTGAGACAACACATTACGCCTCAGCACTATGCCCAGACAAATTAGGTATGGTTGGATTGAGACATGGATTACCCAGGCCAGCTCTTCCGTACATGAAATGGCCCCATACACAGAATATTTCACACATTCCTAAATCATTGCTCTGTTGGTGGTTAGAATGCAGTATTGCAGGCAAACTCTGCCTATAGCCTAGAGTTTGATCCTAATGGGGTTCAAGGTTGACTCAGCCTTCCATCCTTCCAAGGTCAGTAGGATTGTGTTCTAAAGGTCATGTCCTGTCCTTAGAATTTGGGTGGGGGAATGTAAATTCTTAATCCCATCAGCTGTGGGGGCTGAAGGCGTATTGTTTAAGAATAAATTGGCCCAGTCTTTCTTAATAGATACAAAATATCCATCTCTAAAAACTTGAGGCTATTAAGAAAGACTGGGGCTGCTTTCTGCCTTTGTTAAGATTTTTCTCCATTTCTCCTTTGGGGAAATATTCTACCCTGCTTTTTTTTTTTTTAATATTCCCCCAAATATTTCATTCTCTGGTGGGGGGGGGGTGGCTGACTTCCTACAAATGGTAAAACAAACAAAACAAAACGAAAAGAAATACGAGTAAAGCATCCAGGAAAAATCTCCTATTGTCAGCGCTAGTAGGTAAACCCGACTAGAAAAACAACTCTACAGGAAGTCCAGAATGACACTTTATTGAAATAGGTTATACTAACAAAATCTTGCAAGCCTGCTGGGAATGTGCCTCCCCTGTTGTACCTCGGACAATGAGGGAGGCATTTGCCTGAGTCTCTACCGAATACTATCTTGCTTCCCGGGACTTAAGGAATGTTTTAATCTGTTTGCCTAGGTAACAATTCTTGCATATTCTGTCATAATCATCTCCCTGGCTTTCTACAATCATTGACTTGGAAAGCAGATTAATATGCAACAGAAATAGAAGATAAGAGATCTGAGGAACACTAACAAAGTGGACATTTAAACGAACTGGTAACCTGGAGATGGATGGAATGCTTATAGACTACATAAACATCCTCCCCTCTCCTTCCTGTCCTTCAGAACATGTTGGTGTTGCATCAAATGCCTAGGGCAGGGGTAGACAACCTTGGCCCTTTTATGACTCGTGGACTTCAACTCCCAGAATTCCTGAGCCAGCATGGCTCAGCATGGAAACCTCTCTCTTTCCCCTCAGCATGGCTGGCTCAGGAATTCTGGGAGTTGAAGTCCACGAGTCATAAAAGAGCCAAGGTTGCCTACCCCTGGCCTAGGGCTACAAGATCTGGGCTGTAATAATCCTGATAGCCACTTGATAGCATCCAAGAGACAGAGTTCTCTGTCTTGCTTTGTTTTATTTAGTGGTAGTTCAGGTTTCTATACTAGCTCTATGCGTCCTAAATCAAAGCTGTCATCTATAATCTAGTAGTTCAATGTTTTTCAACCTTGGCAACTTTAGGATGTGTGGACTGCAACTCCCAGAATTCCTCAGCCACACATCTTCTTAAGATTGAAAAAGACAGATCCAGTCATGGGCCCCATCTGACATTCACCTTCAAAGAGTTCAGAGGTGTAGCCTCAGTCGATCTGGAGCATACTAGTAATAGGAGGCTACCCTTAGTAGTTGCAACAAAAACAGAGATGCAAGCAGCCCAGGTTGCTCAATTAAATTTTATTTTAACTGTAGAATCGCCTTTTTGCAGTAACCTATGCTCTTTAGATGTTTTCTTATCCATATCTGTGTCATAATTAAGGTTTTAACATTGCAGGGACATGCTGTTCTACAGACTATTGTAAGGAACATTGGGAGAATAACTTCACGAATTCTAATCATATAAATTAATAATTCCATAGGACGAAAAATCACTTGATGATTTCGTCCTTGGGTCATTTTTTTTTTAACCCGAAAGTTACTGCTCTAATATGCCGAATTGGCTCCATCACGAAGCGCTATCGTATTACTCCGTCAAGAAAGGCAAACTTCAATTTCTCGACCGAATCATCCGACAGCTCCTCGTGACGTTTGCAGAAAACACCGCCGCGTCGATATACCCATACATGGCGTTAGGGCGGAGCTTCGAAATATATGGGGCGTGGTTTCCAGCTAGGGTGGCGTCCAAGCCCCGCCTTTTGCCGATGAACCTCAACACAGTCGAAAAAGCAACCGGGGTGGGGGGAGAGAGACGGTAGCCAGAGGCTCCGGCAAGGCAAAGCAAGGGGCGGGGTTATTCTAGAATTAACGCCGCCTCTTTCAGCGCGCGGCCGGCACCTGCTGCTGCTGCTGCTGCTGCTGCTGTCGGCGAGGCAGAGGCTCCACTCGCACCACCGCTGCGAAAGCAGAAAAGGACATCTCGGGTACCGTAATTCCCGCTCGGTTTCGCGAGCGCGCAAGCAGAAAAAAAGTTCGCTGGCAGGTAAGCGCGCTGGGTCCGACGCGTCTCGCAGCTTGAGCTTGAATTTGCACGGTCTAAAGGGGGCTTAAACCAAGGTAAAAGTGCCCAGGATTGAAACTCGACCCGCTGCCTATTTACTGCAAAAGCGAGAAGCGGCGGCGGGAGGCATCTCTCGGTCTCCCGAAGGAGAAGCGAGCGCCGCGCGCAGCGTTTTTTTTTTTTTTTTTTTACTTCTGGCGGCTCCTGGTCGCTGCTCGCTCCGCTTCTGGCTCCCGCTGAGTGGGCAGAGCTGCTCCCTGGGGCTGGAGGTCAGGTTTGGTAAAAAGAGCCGGAGGAAGGTGACAAGGTCTCTCTCCCCACCCACCCACCCACCCCTTCGTCTCTCAATGAAATAATCCTGTGTTCTGCTCAAAGTTTTGCAGTCCGGCATCATCCTGCCTTGCCTGGAAGCAGGTCCCCTTTCCTCAGAGAAGTAATGCTATTAGCGCATACACCTGCTGGTAACAATTTCAGACAACCGGCGCATGGGTCTTCCATATAGGCGGGGGTGGTTTTTTTGGAGGGGGGGTATTAGGTCAGATGAGGTCCATAGTTTCACCCCCTTTTTTGCGGGGACAGTCGATCCCGCTACAAGGGCTGCAGTTGAGGCACTTGGCGACGTGCGTGTGGCTCAGTTTCTAAGGGCAAGTCAGTCCCGGCGCTTCCCTTCTAGAAGGAAGGATGGGTAAACTTCCAAGTGGGCTCCAAGTAGGCTCGGATGATGTGACATGCCTCTCTCTACTCAAACTCAGAGTTTGGGAAGACGTTGCAGTTTGCCTACCTTTGAATGGGTGGTATTAAATCCACTTCATATAAACCCTGATGGTCGGATCTCATTCCCTATGAGGGTTTTTTTGAAGATGTAAATACAGTATATCAGATCATTGGTTCCTGTAAGCCTTCTTTTACCTCTGCCTGGCTACCCCAAATCAGTTTAACTTCAATCTTCCCACTGACAGCCAGGATGATACTGTACAGTGCTTGAGATTTTAGATCTGGAGTAGGGAATCCAAGTTTTTAGGCCTCCCTTAGCCACAGAAGCTCACTGGGTGATCTTGGCCCAGTTAGTTTCTCTCTATCCTATTTTGGACTGGGGTTTTTTTTTGGGGGGGGGGAGTATACCACCCTGAGGTGAATGAATGTGGGACATAAATTGAATATATTCCTTGCCAAAGTTAACTTCTGGTTCGAGAGGATCAGCTGCGGGTCCCTCCTCCTTTTGAAAACCTCTGAACAGGGCAGCAGGACTTTACTGTGTGAACTTCTGTATTAGGAAGCATTTTATCCCCAAAAGCTTGAATAATTCCTTCTGTTCTGGTATTCGAGAAGATCATTAAAATTCTCCCACTCCAACCAGCTTTGGCTCCTGTTATCTGCTGGGGGTGCCCATTCTTACATTTACATAATTGTTTTATGTTGCTTTATGATGTTTGTTTTTGTCTTATTTCTCTTTTGTTGTACAACTTCCCTGAGTCATAAGATTAGTACAATTAACATATATGGTTCAATAAATAAAATCCCCAGCCTTCTATCTTGGTTGGCAGCAACGTTTTGCCAGAGTTTCCTAAAAGATTTCTCAGCCCCAAGCTGCAGAAATCAGGGGTTTTATTTTGTTTTATTTCTGTCCCCGTTTTTTTTTTTTATGGATTAATTATGATCTGTTTCTTAGAGTGCATTGATAAACAGAAGGCCAATAAACTTAATTTTGAGGTGGAGATTAAATGAAATTGTACCAATCTCAATCTCCCTTTTGATCCTCTGATCAAAAACGAATTCTACCCCCTTTTTTTGAACCTTCACTTTCTGACCTCCAATCTTGCACTTTGCCAGAATAGAAATCCATGCGCAGAGTTGACTGTACTTTGTTGTGTCAGTCTGCCAACTGGGAATCATAACATCAAATATTTAAAAGCTGTGATTATCCTTTCTTAAAGAAGCATAGATCAGCCACTGCTTTTTTTTTTTTTAGTTCAAATGTTTACTAAGAGCTGGATTTAATATCCTGCCTTTTATTTAATTAGGGATGTTATGGAGGGAGGTATGTAAACAGCCATTGGACCATTGTGTCATACATACAAAGCTGGGGTTAGGAAGAGCATAGTTTTGGTTTTGTAACACTGCCAATGTGAATTTAAGCTAAATTCTAAATGTTCATAAGTTTTCTCTCGGCCCCCTCTCCCTTTCCCCCCTCAATTTATTTCTACACCAGCAACTTGGCATGCAGAAACTAACATTTCTCTGCCCTGACTATAAAGTGTTATCGCAAGAGCTTTTTCTCCTCTGAGTTCCCCTATGTCATTATGCCATCAAAGAGACAGGAACAGAGTTAAGCATAGTTTCTTTCTCAAGAAGCAGCATATCTCCACTTCCCGAATCCTAGTAATTTGACATAAAACAAGAGATAATTTGATCATGATTGTTCTGGCTGTGTTCTCGGTAATAACGATGGGAAGGATAAATGTTGCTGGAGTTGTGATGAGCAGTGATGAGAAAGGGTGTGGGATTATTTTCTTATAGAAGGGAGCCCATTTAGCCCTCTGGAATATAATGATAATACCCCATTGGCCTAATGACTCCTGTAATATAACCCTATGGTGCTGGAGAAATCTGAATCTCTCTAAATCAGGAATGCAGATAAGCAAGGTTGCCCTTCCCCCTTGGCACAGATGATCCCCAGAAGCTTAAGTCCTTTCCGTTTGCGGATGTACCTTCCTCTCTCGGGGACTGCGGCAACAAACAATGAGTTGAAAAGCTATCACAGTTTGCATTTCACAAATACAAGTTCCCCAGTGACTGAGTTCAGACGTCGTGCTAAGCTATAATTTGCTGAACCACAATTTTCTTCCATAGCCACTCTTGGCTGAGCTCTCTCTTCATGTTAAGCCACAAATCATAATTCACAAATTATATTATTATAATTTATTATATTGAATTATTATATTGAAATAATATGCAGCACAAAACACACACATACCATTGTTTGGCTTACCACAGTCCTGTGACTCTCACCCCACCCACATGTACAGATTCAGTTCTCAGTAAGCCATCCATGCCTGCTACTGTAAACCAGGCAATGAAGCACCAACGGCTCTCTTCCTGCTTGAGTCCTAAAACGACATGATTAAACTAAGATTTCTGAGGTCCTTGCTCTTTGATAATATTCAAGGAAGCTGATGCTGCTAGACCAGAGGTCCCCAGGGCCCGGTTCCGTGGAGAACGGTTTTTCCACAGACCGGAGAGTACATGGTTTTGTGTGCTGCCTGCATCCCACGGAGGGGGCTTTGCTTGTTTGTGCGGCCCGGTTGCTGGCATGCTGCGGCCTGGTACCGGTCCATGGACTGGGGGTTGGGGACCCCTGTGCTAGACCTTTGAACCATACTACCGGTATATGCAACCTACAGATAGGTTGGGTGAACAGTTGTGGGAACTGAGAATGTCTAGTCTAACGAAGAGAAGGATTAGGAGTGACATGATAGCAGTCTTCCAATATTTGAGGGGTTGTCTCAGAAAGGAAGTGGGGGGGTCAACCTATTCTCCAACTGAGGGCAAGATAAGAAGTGATGGAAGCTTAACAAAGAGAGATCCAACTTAGAATTAAGGAGAAATTTCCTGTCAGTGAGAACAATCAGTGAAACGGTTGTCCTCTGGAAGTTGCGGGTGCTCCATCACGCAGGTTTTTAAGAAGAGATTGGACAGTGATTTGCCCGGAATGATATAGGGTCTCCTGCTTGAGCAGAGGGTTGGACTAGAAGACCTCCAAGGTCACTTCCAATTCTGTTATTCTGTATTCTGCAACATCTGTGTTGGTTGCTAGTATGCTTCTGGTTACGGTACAGTGGGTTGGTGGTTAGCAGTCAAAATTACTTAGGCTCCAAATAGCCTGGGGATTACCTTTGATATTCTTCTGCCACTCCCTAAAAGTATAAGAAGGAAACCTTATTTCTGTTACCTCTAGGGTGAAATAATGCATCCTAGAAAGAGGATGGGTTTATAGGTTGCGTCCAATCATATAATGACTTACCAATTTAAATATTCTCCTCTTCCCACTTTCTTGCTATTTCTCATTGGTTATTGATATCCATTTTATTCCTATAGACATTTGTTGAAGTCCATTTTATGCCCACAAGATATGGTTCACTCTGTCACATTGGCTGATTGTTCTATATCACTCTTAGAATAGAATAGAGCTGGAAGGGACCTTGGATGTCTTCTAGTTCAGCCCCCCCCCCCCCGCTCAAGCAGGAGAACCTATATACCATCTCAGACAGGTGGATGTCTAGTCTCTTCTTAAAAACCTCCAGTGATGGAGCACCCACGATTTCTGAGGGCAAGCTGTTCCACTGGTTAATTGTCCTCACTGTTAGGACACTCTTATGAGTTTATAATTTTAAAACTACACTAGCTGGTGCTTTGCACAAGAAAAAAAAGGTGTATGTGGCTCAAGGACTAATTATAGGGTCATTGACTGGGTACTAAGGAATGTGAGTGTTTCCTGAAATGACTCTTACTAGGCAGTTTGCCAATAGCTCTCCATTTTTTCAGAATTCTTAAAGGACTATAAAAAAAAAGCTGTTCATTTAATTAAAGATGAAATTGCAGGTGTATCTTTTCTTGAATAAGAGTATCACGTAATGATGTTTAGAAACAACATCTGGAATCTCTTCTACAGACTATCAGTTGGTACTCCTGATAGTAGCGTTATTTTAAATTTACTGATAGAGGAATGAAGGAACTTGGTTTCTATCTATCTGAAGTAAGTTAGAATCAAACTGCAAAAGAGAATCCTTATGCTCCTTGCTATGTAGTGAATGCAGCCAAGTTAGTATTTGAGTTCAAGTTTCTCGAACTTGGGTACTATGGTGATTCTATCTATAAAATATATTCACAAACATAAACACACACAAATTGTTGAATAAAACTTTATCCATCAGTGGCACCTGGTTTCCCAGAAAGTAGAAGACACTGCTATACAAACTCTTTTCCTTCCTTCCTTCCTTCCTTCCTTCCTTCCTTCCTTCCTTCCTTCCTTCCTTCCTTCCTTCCTTCCTTCCTTCCTTCCTTTCTTCCTTCCCATGCTTTTACCTGGAAGATTAGTGAACTGATAACCCTACTTCATTTCATCATGAGACTTTTAAGGAAGAATAAACTAAGAGATAGTGAGGGATTTGAGTAGAGTTTGAACTAAGATGGATCCCTATCCATCTTTATGCAAGTTCCTCAACTGTACAAACATTGCTTTATGATGAAATAAGGGCAATTAAGGTAAACCAAGAAGGCAGATTGATCTTTATTTGCTGCTGTAATCAGTTGAACATCTCCCTCATTTACCCTAACCACCAAGAGTGCTTTGGCTGAAGGATGATGAACAATATAATAGTTTTATTTCAAGAGATATTGATCAAAGTTATGTTTTTGTCAAGGAAGGCATTAACTGGATGAAATATTCTTTGTGGCTTACCTCTGTGTTGGCTTCAATTTTCAAAGCAAATTTATAATCCTGTATATGTCACAATATTTTCAGCGAATTGGATCTACCAGCTTGTTTCCAATGCTTCTATCACCGTCTCATTAGTGAGTCCATTTCCTTATCTACTGATGAATTAATTAAAGCTTTACTTGATTAATCAGGGGGCCAGGATTAATAGGTAGAGCGAGGAGTGTGTTAAATGTCTAACAATTAGTTTTGCTTACTTCCATTGCCACCACCATACGGTGTCACAAGCTGCCAAACACAGTTGATCAGTGCACTAAGCAGCATAGTTCGGTTCTCTTAAAATTCCAGAAAAATCTAATAATCAACCTCATAAACTGGTATGAGCCTGCTCAAACACATCACTAAGTAGGCCTATATATTTTTAAAAAGCTCTTTTTACTTTCATGTACTACTGAAATACAAAATATAAAAAGAAAATGACTAACAATTACCATTGTTTGTCCTGAGGAACACCTTTTCCATCATCAACATTAAAATAATAATAATTGTCTGTTGCTTCCTTAAATATTTGAAGAATACATCTGTATGGTATTTTTTTCCAAAATTACCCATCCCTTTAAACCAGTTCTATCAGTTGTGAGCTCTAAGTGTTGCTCATAAGTAGGACTAATTCATAGGTTACAACTGTGCCTCAGTTTCAGCACCAAAATATATAGGAAGATCTATCCGATCTGGATGGACCTGGTTCTGTGCTTTTAATACCGGCTCCACATGTGAAATTTCTCAGAGGAAGGACTACAATTCAGGATACTGGAGGAACACCAAATCCAAAACAACAACAGAAAAAAGAATTGACATCCAGATCTGCTGAATGTTTCTTACAGCTATTAAAGGACAGGGCACCCTGCCTTATGTCAGATTTGATAGCCTTAATGCAATCGGTAATTACTCCAGATGCAATTTCCTCCCATTTGCTCAGCTTTCTCCCTACGTGCCTTCCAGATTGTCAGTAGTTGCTGTCCATGCTATTTGAAGAAAGCAGAGGGAGAAAACGGGGGAAGCATTGATAAATACATTCAATCCTATTCATTTTCTAGTAAAGAGGACATGATGGGCTTATTTCAGATTCTTCAATTATCTGGTCTTTTTGCATTCAGAACTGCTTTCAGGATACTTGATGGTATTGATGGAAACCAAGAATTAGGATCTGGTATGAGATGCAGGTTCAAGTAGAAGACTTCAGCTTCTCCTATCAGTCTTGTGAAACTAGCAGACTTGGGAAATTGGTGGACTGAATATCTGGCCATCTTTATTTTGTAGGAATGGGTAGGCATTAGCAGGCTAATCCAGATCAAGTTCCTAAACTCTAAGGAGGGCTGCTAAAGAGCATCTTCCAGGGCAGAGATAATTTTCAGCTGTAGAAGTCTAGGCTGAAAGAAGGTTCTGATTGAATGCCTTTAGTTTTTCCTTTTTCTTCAAAGTTTTTCACACATTTCCTTTTTCAGGAGAAGCATACTTAATATATATTTCTTCGATCCCACGTACTACACATGCATTTTAAATGTCTTGTGAATCGCTTGCAAAGCTTCCCATTGTGCTTATTCTTCATTATTCTCAGTCAACAATTTTCTTTCTCCTGTTTATATCTTCCCACACTCAGCCCAATTGATGTTCAAGGAACTTCTGTCCTTCCTTGTCTTACATAGCAGCTTGTATCATCAGTTCTTCTATACACTGATGTCCTAGGGCACCAGGTGAGCAGTTTGACACTGTCTCTTTGGTTTCTGCCTTTTGCCTGATGACCATCCCATCCCTTTGAACTTGTTTCAGTGAGGCTTTATCTGTGATGGAGCTGCCATGGACAGGAAACTATGGTCATGGTCACAATATTTAATTTAAAACTTCTAGCTGGGCTTTTCACTATCTGGGTGGAGTTGGGTAGGTGGAACCTTCTCATGACCACTCACCAAGCCTCATGGCTTTCTACCATTGTCCACAGGTAGATGCTCATGACTTGTCCTGCAGCATGAAACTGTCTGCCCCTCACGATATTGTGAGCTGCCCAAAGTTGCTTGATAGTGAGATGGCAGCATATAAATTTAATTAATAAATAAATAACACAATAAATTAATAATACTGTATGGTGTATCTCTTGCCGTAGTCACACATCTTGGTCCAAAGGGGTTGCCCTTGTTTGGCCATATTGATTCTTGACCAGTGACCCGAGACCAGAGGTGATTTAAGGACTTCCAAACTACCAGTTTCTCTCTGCTAACAAGTAATAGATGGGATTGAAAGAAAAGGGTTGTAGCACTCCATGCAAAAAAGCAGAAAAATGGGGGGGGGGAGAGATCTGCTTAGTTGTTAGCAGTAAACCAAAGAGATACTTTATACAGGATTTTTAAAAAATCTGATATGACTGTCCATATGTGGCAACTTGATCGGGTAAATGTTTGTTTGCAGAACTAAAAATGCACCTGTTCACTGGTGACATGAAAAAACAAGAGGCAACTGGCATGACTCGTGGCCATGCAAAAAGGCAGATTTACACAATCTGCTTTTTAAAAAAAAAAAACACTAAAAAGTAAAGTGTCCTGTGAATCAACCTTTGTTCTGGATGGCATGTTAATTTCATTTTCTTGGCGATGATAGGGAATTGATTTACCATTTCCTTCTCCAGGTATTTTCATCCAAGTACTAATTAGGCTCACATTCATATGAACCTATTTACAATTCAGTTTCTGACTTTCAAGTGTCTACGCTATCAGTAGAGGTTCAAATACACACCATTTATGTGCAACAACGTGTGTAATTTAGCTTTGCCTTCAAACCCTGTTTAAGCAAATAAGATCGTTAGGGGTATCTTTGTAATATTTGACCATACTGTACTATGGGCAGTGAGTACCGTAGAAAGCTGTAGGATCTCCCCATTCGATGTAAGTCCTAAGTATCTGAGTTTGTACCTTTGACAATTTGTTCTCCTCCTTGCTACTGCTAAAATGTCAACAGTGGACAGCAGGGATACTTAATAATAAAAAAAAACTTCCACTGTGGTCAGCACAGCCCTTAGTATTCTTGATGGGGGCCGATGAAGCCCTTGATATGTCCAGCAGTCAGTCTGGCTACTAAGGCTGGGTGGGGGAAGGAGTAGATATAGGGGAAATTCTTGCCAAGCCTGGGACAACAAACCCTTTGTGTTCTGTTTCAACCCTCTAGCATTTTCACCCACTTTCATTTGCCAGGGATTGTGCATTGCTTGGAATGTTTGCAAACTCGCTGCAGGTGACCTTTGCAGGATAGGCAGTGTTAAGAATAATCACAGTGGGCAGAGAGGTTAGGAGCTGGCGGCATGAACTGGCAGGGTAATTTTTCAAACTTTGTTTAACTGAAGTGTTCAGTACTAATTCTTCCCAACTCTCCCAGATTTCAGAACTAATTCTCCCCAACTCTCTCGGTGTCAATATTCCATATATGGCACAAAAATCAATTAATTAAATGATCTCCAACTAAATGAAACAGCCCAGGCATGAGAATTGTTCATTTGAGACAATTTGTCATTCCTACGTATTTACAGCTACTTGATGCACAAGTTAAACTGAGGAGGCGTTCTGTGTCCACCGCATTGCAAGACAAAAATCATTACTTGCACGATTTCTATAGAGTGAGTGGGCCAGTAACCAGCTACCGAAGAACAACAACCTTGATTATGAAGCACTTCATTATTTTTGAGATTTAACTTTTTGGGCAGCAATTTTCACCAGCTTCATGTAAGCATTCTGGATGTATATGTAGCATGGATTATTTTTCTTGTCACGGAAATCTCAATTCCCAGAATACAGCTACTGAAAGCTCATCTTTCCCTTGCTGGGGCAGTATAAGTCTTATTCTGAACTCCCCATTCAGAAGAATTAATGAAATATAAAATAAAAAACTATATTCTACGGACCTGGGGCACAGCTGTATAATCTATCTAAGCTGCAGCCCCCTGATTGCTAGTAGGTTTCAGTACGTTCCTTACCCCAACATTTCAAGAATAGTTTTGCAAATCTTAGGGTTAGAAATTCACTTTTCAAGCTGTATTCTATAGCTGTACTCTATTCTGTGGCTTTTGATTCTACTTCATTGTTGTGGCAGACACAGAATCCATGTTGCGTCCCAGAGTGGTTTAAATTTTCTTGTGTTGGCTGAAGTAATGAACGATGGAAGGATGGGTAGAGAACAGAAAACGTGTCTATTGCTCTTTTCCCAGATTCCCTTCCTGAGAACCTGCCATCTCGCTCACACTTCACATAGGTGTATTTTTAGAACCAAGAACCCTTAGAAAGGCAGCCTATTGATTCCGTCCATCCTGGTCCTCACGTACCAGCTTTTCTGTTTTAGAACTATATTCTGACCTCAGCATCGATATTCCTATTATCTCCCATGCTTGTGTTCTGAAATAAACCAGATCCCTGCAGGGCCTTTGGCCATAACCAAAACATATCTGGCGTTTTAGTTTTTCACAGGATTGTCAGCAACAACACGCTGTTCAGTTTGTACATCATAAAAATTGTTAGGAACAGAAGGTCGGCAAAGAGGCCCCTTCTAGAGAGTTTTAGCTTTTACTTTTTAAAAATTTCAATATAGCATGTTTCCGTGTAGCTCTTGTTTTATATAATGGATGGAAGATACAGTACAAACCACTGTCAGCCTAATTGCTGCACAAGAAATAAATAAGCTTCTGCTTTGTTCTAGTTGAATGAAAATAAAGGCAGATTGGTGTTCCCTCGATTCTGAGCCAGGGAGCCTTCAGTTGTTGTTGTTTTTTGGTGTTTTTTTTTTTTAAAAGCTATATTAAAGTTTTTAGACCCATTTCTATTTTTTATGCATTAATAGGGTTGGGCAGCATGCCCTGGCTTTGAAGCAGCTGGATCTTTTTCTGGAATCACACATCTGTTCTCAGCTGCAGCACAATCTGGGGAAAAGCCGTGTTTGGTTTAAGGAGCTTAGCTGACAAAGTGCTAAAAGCATATCCGCACTTGTTGCAAGCATTTTTACCCTATGGATCCAAATAACTGCAAACGTATTTGTTTGTTTGTTAGATTTATATCTAGTCTTTCATTCAGGAGCTTCCTCCCCTCCCTCTCTTCTGCTATTTGTTTTTCCTATAACAACAAGCCTATGGGACAGGTTGGGCTGAGAAAGAGTGTCTGGTCTAAAGTAAACTTTCACGGCTGAGGGTGGAACCTAAGTCTCCCTAATCATAGCCCGCTCTCTACACTAAACTGGTTATCTAATTTATCTATTAAATAAAGCATATAAGTGAATATTATCCTTGTCTCTCTTGCCAGAAACTTCACTATTACAAAATGGAGTGAACAACGTGCTGGGGGTGGGGGGTGGGGGGGGTGAAGGGTATCACTTGCTCTGGTGACTCTTTAGAATATCAGGGGTGTCAAACTGCCGGCCCGCGGGCCGGTTTCATCATACCGAAGCCGCGCCCACCCCATTGCCAGCAATGCAAAAAGTGTTGCGATACGTCGCGACACGTCACGTGACGTGGCGCGTTTGACACCTGTGCCTTAGATCATATACTTACAAGTTATATTTATCTGCTTCCATATAAAGCCCGTGTAGATTCACATTAAGACCAGTGCTGCAGTGTTAAGAAATAATATACAAACGCAATGGAGTTATCAGACATGAGAAGGAGCACATCGGACATTTTCCAGGGGATGTAATTCATACACTAAAGAAGAATATTTGTAGCTCAGATTTGAAAAGAGGGGTCCTTGTGCTCTCTGAGCTTGTTTGTTTTCTTGCAGATGTTTCATTACCCAAACTAGGTTACATCATCAATGCCGCTGATGATGTGACCAAGTTTGGGTAATGAAACATCTGCAAGAAAACAGTCAAGCTCAGAGAGCACCAAGGACCCAAGTTGTCTTAGCTGCATGTATGTATAAAGAAATAATATTAGTGGCTGAAGTTGCTCATCTTACCTTTTGGCTCTTCCTTTTGAGCAAACATAGATGTTTTGGGGAGGGATAACTTCAAGAGGACTCAATTCTGAGCAACATCATCTTTTTGGATCAGGATAGAAATGGATCTGTTCTTTCTCCTTCTCTCCTGCTTCATGTGCAGAGAATTGGTGTATCACTGACCTGCATCATTACAAGTCCTCTTCTCCCCCTAAATGAACCTTGCCTTCTGTAGCATTAATACACAGAGAAATCAAGCTGACTGAAATAACTGTTTGATACTTAAACATATCTGGAGCATATATTGCAAAGGGCTTATCTAAGGCAGAATTCTTCTGCTACCCTGGCAGTAACAGGCCAATTCCTTTTCATACCACCAGGATTACAGAGTATTGAAATTAACCCACTTGCAAGAAAACCACGAAAACCAAGATCATGGCATCTGGCCCTCTCAATTCCTGGCAAATAGATGGGGAAGAAACGGATTTTATTTTCCTGGGCTCCAAGATCACCGCAGATGGGGACTGCAGCCAAGAAATTAAAAGACGCTTGCTCCTGGGGAGGAAAGCTATGGCAAATCTAGACAGCATACTAAAAAGCAGAGACATCACCCTGCCAACAAAAGTGCGTATAGTCAAGACCATGGTTTTCCCAGTTGCAATGTATGGCTGTGAAAGTTGGACCATAAGAAAGACTGAGCGCCAAAGAATTGAGGCCTTTGAACTATGGTGCTGGAGAAGACTCCTGCGAGTCCCTTGGACTGCAAGCGATCAAACCGGTCAGTCCTAGAGGAGATCAACCCTGACTGCTCTTTAGAAGGCCAGATCCTGAAGTTGAAACTCAAGTACTTTGGCCACCTAATGAGAAGGAAGGACTCACTGGAGAAGAGCCTAATGCTGGGAAAGATTGAGGGCAATAGAAGAAGGGGACGACAAGAGAATGAGGTGGCTGGATGGAGTCACTGAAGCAGTAGAAGTGAGCTTAAATGGACTCCAGAAGATGGTAGAGGACAGGAAGACCTGGAGGAACATTGTCCATGGGGTCACAATGGGTCGGACACGACTTCGCAATTAACAACAACAGCAGCAGCAGCAGCTCCCATTTGATATTTGCTCCTTGTCATCAACTCCAACTCTTTCTATCTAGCACACTGTGATTCTGTTTACTGGCTTCTCCATTTTTTGGCACTGCCCAGCATCTTCTTGTGGCAGCTGAAAGGAATGGGGAAGTCTCAGACTTTGCATATAATACAAATAAAGGGCTTTCAACAAGTTTTTCTAATAACCACCCACTGAGAGCCACTATAGTCATTCTTTCTCTCATGCAAATTGAATCTGAAGTTCCTTTGC
Source organism: Azemiops feae (assembly GCA_023970755.1). Lineage (NCBI taxonomy): Eukaryota > Metazoa > Chordata > Lepidosauria > Squamata > Viperidae > Azemiops > Azemiops feae. Next base: position 488,622 of record JALGBA010000069.1, read on the forward strand.
TTTAGGTTACTGAAACTATTACATTGGTAGAGCTCTCAAGAGGACAAATGTAATATGCCAGAAGACAGATGTAATAGTACCAGGGCAGAGAGCTGTATTATATCAGAAGTTCCTGGATTGCAAAGTTGTTGGGCTAAATGACATTCTACTACGATGAGGCACCATTAATTATCCATAATTAAAATAATGATGCACAGTTCCTGCTTCTCTAGAATAGTTCTCACTTCCTTCTTGTCCTATGCAGAACCATAACTTTTGCCAGGTGAACCTGGTTCCGTCTTGCACTTTGTGTGGAAACAAAGTTTTCAAAAAGAACTTCTCCCACCAGTTGTTGCTTCCAAATTTCATAAAAGTGAATTGTTCTTCGGTACCAAAATAACCACATTTAGGCCAAGGCAGAAAAAAAAATAACGATTAGATAAGTAACTGACGCAAAAATACAGATTCTAATCCTATTAAGGAGATTTGTAACTACCAAAGTTTGTACTTTCAGAAAAAGTTGTTCTACAAAGGTTGTTTTTCTTGGATGAAGATGTAGAAAGCACTTGCGGAAGAAGAAAAGAAAAATCAATACAATGTACCTAAGAATTGAGACAAGAGGGACCACATTGTTCATTAAAAAGGGGATGGTTAATGTCCACTCAGTTTAGAAGGTAAGAGAAAGGCACAGATTGAAAAGAGATGGCAGTAGGATAGAAGATTCTATGACCCTATGAAATGAATGTAGCGGCACGAGTTATGCTAAAATAATTTTCCATCACAACTGATAGCTATAGGTTGCTTTCAGGCAGGTTTGTTAGCATTACCAAGCAAAAAAGATCACCATACAATGATTCCACTTTCTTCTTCTTAATGGATTTGTGTCCTCTTAAAAACAAGATGGTAGAAAACAAAGGCCATAAATGGAAGACAGGATCATCTGCAAGATAATTGCACAATGAAAATATCTTGGTTCGGAAGCACTCATGGAAAGATCACAGGACTGAAGATTGAATGGATCCAAAGAATTGTTGTTAAATGGTACTGCTGCCTTGATAGGCAAGTGTTCACCTGTAGGTTAACAGCAGCATGTGTAGCAGTTGCAAGAAGTCAAACACTGAAGACTATGTAGAGAGACATTACAACCCAGTAAAACTCAGAACATCACATGGACAGGTTTCATTTAATTAGGACTGTGTTGTCTAGGCCAAAGTCAGCATCCCTGTAACCTATGTTGCTGACCTTTCCCTACTTAAATCTAACCATAGCAAAGCATATCCTGGCAATAACCTTTCACCATGTTGGCACTTTCATCTCATCCTATTCTGGGAACAAAACAGCTTAGATTATTGTTAGTTATACTGGTGTACAAGCATTCTTTTCTTGACACTATCCAAGAGCAGCCTCAAAGTGTACAAATGTGTTAGCTTTGTGACCTATTACTTTGGAAGGAAGTCATGTGACTCATGGATCAGAGGAAACAAGAGGTAGATAGGGATGGGTAGCAGGGAGAGTTAAGGTCATGGTGACAGAGTTTTCTGCCAGCTAATGGAAGGGTGAGAACACTTCAGCTCCACAGTGGGGAAAGTTTATGATGAATGAAAGCAAATATACGTGTCCCAGGATAATGTTGCAGGATCCAATCTTCCAAGCTTTCAGACATGTGCTGGAGCCCATCTTCAGGGAACTTCTCTGTTCCCATTGACCGACCCAGATTGGATCCTGCAAAGTTTATGATAATAATCCTCTTCAGTTCAGTGTTTTTCTGATCATTCCTATAACATAATCTCCAAATTACAGACACACTCATCAGACCAATAGCATTGGGAACCCCTGGCATCAAAATTTGTTCATCCCTTAAGGTGCTTCTTGTATGGCTTACACTGAAACTTAAACTGAACTCCTCCTTCCTTTTATATATATATATATATATATATATATATATATATATATATATATATATATATATATATATATATATATATATATATATATATATATATATATATATATATATATAGATATATATATATATATATATATATAGATATACATATATATATATATATATATATATAATATATATATATATATATATATATGGTGTATATGTATGTATGTAGGTCTTTGGTAATTCGGGTTTTCTCCCGTGTAAAATTGAAAGTGTCTTGGCAACGTTTCGACGAAGTCCCATTCGTCATCTTCAGGCTGGGTCTTCGGCTTCGTGCTTCTAGGAGCAATGTGTGATCGCAGCTGTTTCTTCCTTTTAACTGCCAGTGGAGGTATGAACTGATTGGATGGGAGCTTGGCTGTGTTCTGATTGGGTGGAGGTGTGTTCTGATTGGTTATGGGCTTGGTTGTGCTCTGATTGGATGGGGGGTTGGCTGTGCTCTGATTGGGTGGGGGCCCTGTTGTGCTCGGATTAGTCTGAGTTGCAGGGGATTTGAGATGGAGAGCTGCATTGCTGTTGTTTGGCTTCGCGTTCGTGGTCGTGCCACATCTTCAAGGTGGGTGTCAGTTTGCTTCACGTATGGAATGGAGGGGTTTAAAATGGCCAATGATGCAGCTGTGGTCTGGTTTCTGGTCCGCGGTCGTGCCTCATCATCGGTGCGGGTTTGAGTCTGCTTTTTGCGTGGATGTGTGGTGGTGACATCATGTGTGGTCTTTGTGAGTGTGGGTCCAGTGTCGCTCCTTGTGCTAGGGATTTGTCTGTCAATAAGGCTGGGTTTCCAAATGGCTGGTAGGCGGGAAGTATCATCTCGTTTATTCATGCTGTGTGGGCGTTTTTCTATCTCGATGGCTTCTCTGATTATTCTGTTGTTAAAGTGTTCAGTTTTGGCAATAGTTCTGGTATTTTTAAAGTCAATTTTATGTCCTGTGGCTTTGAGGTGTTGGACCAGGGAGGAAGTTGGTTCCTCTTTTCTGACTGAGTTCTTGTGTTCTTCAATGCGTTCAACAGTTCAACAGTTCACCATGGAAACAGAAGCTAACAAGCAACTTCCTTTCCTGGATGTCTTAGTCTACAAGAAATCCAATGGCTCCCTAGGACACACCATCTACCAGAAGAAAACACACACAAACCGCTATCTGCACGTACTCTCACACCACCACCCAGCACAGATCAACTCCATAGCCAAGACACTCATCTCGAGAACAAAACGCTTAGCTGACGAACAACACCTAAAAACCGAACTACACACTCTCACTAATGTACTAACATCCAACGGATTCCAAAGAAATAAGATTACCAACTTAATCCAAAAAGAAACCCCCACCAAAATCCAAGACATAGAACAAGAAAACGGCAAAGCCCTCCTCCCATACATAAAAGGCACCACAGACAAAATCAGCAAGATCCTCCACAAACACAACATCAAGACAGCATTCTGCACAAACCGAAAAATATCCACCATCCTAAGAAACCCCAAAGACAAAATTGAGTTAGAAAATCAAGGAGTATATGAAATCCCATGCAACGCCTGCCCCACCACATACATCGGACAAACCAACAGAAGAATAAGTGCACGCATTGAAGAACACAAGAACTCAGTCAGAAAAGAGGAACCAACTTCCTCCCTGGTCCAACACCTCAGAGCCACAGGACATAAAATTGACTTTAAAAATACCAGAACTATTGCCAAAACTGAACACTTTAACAACAGAATAATCAGAGAAGCCATCGAGATAGAAAAACGCCCACACAGCATGAATAAACGAGATGATACCTCCCGCCTACCAGCCATTTGGAAACCCAGCCTTATTGACAGACAAATCCCTAGCACAAGGAGCGACACTGGACCCACACTCACGAAGACCACACATGATGTCACCACCACACATCCACGCAAAAAGCAGACTCAAACCCACACCGATGATGAGGCACGACCGCGGACCAGAAACCAGACCACAGCTGCACCATTGGCCATTTTAAACCCCTCCATTCCATACATGAAGCAAACTGACACCCACCTTGAAGATGTGGCACAACCACGAACGCGAAGCCAAACTACAGCAATGCAGCTCTCCATCTCAAATTCCCCTGCAACTCAGACTAATCCTAGCACAACAGGGCCCCCACCCAAGCAGAGCACACCCCCATCCAATCAGAGCACAGCCAACCCCCCATCCAATCAGAGCACAGCCAACCCCCCATCCAATCAGAGCACAGCCAAGCCCCTAACCAATCAGAACACACCTCCACCCAATCAGAACACAGCCAAGCTCCCATCCAATCAGTTCATACCTCCACTGGCAGTTGAAAGGAAGAAACAGCTGCGATCACACATTGCTCCTAGAAGCACGAAGCCGAAGACCCCAGCCTGAAGATGACGAATGGGACTTCGTCGAAACGTTGCCAAGACACTTTCAATTTTACACGGGAGAAAACCCGAATTACCAAAGACCTACATATATATATATATATATATATATATATTGGAAAGCAGGAATATATATATATATATATATATAAAATCACGTCTTGACATTTTAAAACTATGCTTCTGGAAAGCAGGAGGACTTCAATGCATAGGGTTAATAAAAATGATTTAAGTGGAAATTGAGATGGGAAAAATAAAATATAAATAGCTTATTTACCATGGAGCTAACTGCTTAAGAGGTAGATTAGCCAGGCATCTTCCCTTATTCCTTATGTTTTACTTTAGCTGTACATTCCCCACAATTTGTATTTAATTGACCCACATTCATTTACAGGGGGTACCTATTTTGGTTATCACCCACATCTTATAAAGCTCCTTGTGTAAGGGCACTAGCCAATAGATGTCTGCAACTATTGTTGCCTTTTACTCTGTTTATACTTAGCGATTCATAAAATCTGTGGAACTATGTTTTAAAAGCATTCTAAAGCTTGCCCCAGTTCAGAAAATGTATAAATGTTTGGAAATAATTGGTAGTGGAAAAATTTGTATAGGTGTTGTTACAGCCAACATAGGTATCATTGTCTGATTCCTGGAACATTCACTTCATGCTTTTACCATTATCTTAACTCTTTTAAAAAAACTATTTTTCCCTGACTGCTTTTATGACGGACATTTCAAGAAATGGGGACTTTTGTGTATTGCAATGTCCAGTGTGTTTCAAGATTGAGGTGCTCTTCATTTTATTTGTGGGAAAATCAAACCTGGACTCTGCAGGTTGAAACTGACTAGATCAACTGTATACATAAGATGCAGAAAGTGTTGATAAAATGGGTGATGGGAAGCAGGAGGACCCCTAATATCTACTTTCTCCAAAGTATCAGTAAATGAAAAAGGATTAAATGTTGAAAAATGGCCTCAGATCTGTAAAGGAATAATTATCCGATAATTATAATTATATAAACAAGTTGTTTATCACACAAACAAATGTAAGGACTAAACACAAAGTAGCAAAGGAGACCAGGAGGAACTTCAGCCTGCAATAATCACGCCTTTTAGTCATGAAGAACCTACAACTTTCTTAGTGCCTCCTCCGTTGCTCAGAGTTTCAAGATATTTGCCTTCTGTTCCTGTTCTAAACACAGTGGACATTGTGTTTCACTGTCAGGCTGTTTGTTTAATGAGCGCTAGTTGCATTTTGGAAAACGACCACTGGCACAATGCCTCACACGCAAAAGAGGCTCCTTGCCAGTATTAACAAATCATCACCTCTCCTGCTCTTCAAAGGTTGGCCTGGTTTTGTTCTTAGACACTTTCCAAGTTTCATTTCTGCATAGGTGCAGCTAACTTAGATGTTCTGCTAAAATCAGAGGAACATTCTTGCAACAAGTACTTAACCTACAGTGAAACTCATGGGAAAGATCATGACCTGGATTGATCCAGGAAACATTGATAATTTGAGTGCCAGGGTCTTGCTAAAATGGGCATTTTCAATTTGGTTAAAATTCAACCCAGATCCACTACCCCATTTTCACACTCCAAACCCTCAGCAGCTGTTTAAAGACAATCCATCATTCTTTTCTGTGGACATGAAATTTGAGAGCAAGGAATTGTGCGGTATTTGGAGTTTGAAGGTGAAAGGTATTTTGGAAAGCACAGGGGTACCCCTATTACCCCTCCTTAAATATACTGCCTATTTTCCCAAGATAGTTTGGTTAGCTACCACACAAGCCCAGAAAAAGATGTATACAGTTGAGAGAGTTGCTGACCAGTGCTACATCTGCCTCCATATAGCCCAAAGCACCTTCCCCTTGAAGTTCAAAATAGTGCAGAGTACTATGAGGAAAATCACTACTGCATCTGGATCTACTCTACATTTAGCAGCCACAAAACTAGGAAGGAAGGAAGGAAGGAAGGAAGGAAGGAAGGAAGGAAGGAAGGAAGGAAGGAAGGAAGGAACTTTGTTGGTCTTGTCCTTGGTGAGGAGAAGCAGGTTGTGATCAAACTCTTGTGAATCCCATCCCCCTCTTTTTTATGAGCTACTGAGTGCCATCAATCTAGTGTTTCCTTCAGTAGTGGGAAGCTCAGGTCAATTTTCTCAAACCTGCTGCACAGAACTAGTTTTGAACCGGCAGAGATTTGTTGTGTAGAACAGTCAATGAACCCTTTTGGATTTTGCAACACACTTCTTCAGGCTGGAGCCGATTTAAATTCATTGGGATTCATACTGCACAATCAAATGTGTACAGGATCAGCCACAGATAATAACTCTCTCATAAAGCATCCTCACAGCCTATGAAACCACCTGGTCAAGGTGGTCTTGATCTACATGTTAGATTTACTAAGTAGTATTTGTAAGATGCACATAATAGGAGAGAGTTGTATAAAATCTGTAGATGCCAGGAATTCAATGTGCAGCTCTTGTTAGCACAGACAAGTCAGGATACAGGGGAAAGTTTTTGAAGACACTCTTCTGTCTTCAGTTGAGAGGAGATGCTTCTTTGGATCCCACCTCTTATGGGCTTACCACTAATACGATAAGGATTTAGAAGGGGAGAACTGGAGAGTTTAAGTCTTTTGCCTTTGATGAAATTGAATTACACAGAATTAAGAAGGATTGTGCCCAGTGTCTCCATTTCAGTTAGAGAAAAGAATGTGACATTTCTCTTGTTCTTGCAGCCACTCAATGTAAGCCAAAATGGACAGTTAATCTTTTTAGCTCTTCTATCATGAGTCCCTTCAAAACCTGGGATCTTTTAAAAATTAGTTGGTATATTTTTTCCCCTGCAAGCAAGTAATATATGCATGCAATTTTTAAATAAAAGACTCTAGATTAGGCCTCTTGTCCACAGAAATACCATTAACATGAAAAAATATAAGTTAGGAGAAAGAGCCGTAGTGGTGCAGTGGTTAGAATGCAGTATTGCAGGCTAATTCTGCCAACTGCCAGCAGCTCGATTCTTACTAGCTCAAGGTTGACTCAGCCTTCCATCCTTCCGAAGTCAGTAAAATGACTGTTGGGGGCAATATGCTGACTCTGTAAACTGCTTAGAGAGGGCTGTAAAGCACTGTGAAGTGGTATATAAGTCTAAGTTCTATTGCTAGGAAAATATTGTGATAGAGGTTTAAACTGATTGTGTGGATATAGCCCACTACCTGCAATGAAATCTGTGGTGTTTTATAATGTTCTGGAAGGAAACATGTTATTCAGATAGTTATAGAAGAGGCAACATGGAAGGGGGGAGAGACAGGGTTTCTTCATCCCAAACTTTATACATTAGTTACTGTGCAAAGCACCCTTTTTCTAATCATTATAGACTGCATTCAGATCTGCTCTACTGACAATAAGAAGCATGATGATATAACTCCAGATTCAGAAAGCCAAAGGCTCTCTCATTAACCGATAATTGCATTTTCTATAAAGATATTCTGGGAATTGAAGAACCCCATAGAAATTTTCGAAACAAAAAATTATTTTCTGAAAATATTAATATCTTAATATGAATTAAGTAAGATACTATGTGAGTTGCTATACATCTAAAGTAGAGGCATGTTTTCTCTTATTTACCCTTATTTTCTCTTGTTTTTCCACTTTGTAGAGGAACATGGGGGAATGTTCCACTTCCACCCTTGCTTATTAATATCTGCATGGAACTCTTGGCTTGGGCTATTAAATGACACAGAGAGCTCTACAGAGTAGTATATAACTCAGTTGAACATGGCTGATTTTAGTTTCCAACAACATTCTTTTGTTTATTTCTAAACCTCATACTATTATCCCAGTGTTAATGCAAAAGATAGGTGCCTTTGGCATCTATTCTGTTAGCTGACCCAAATTGAAATTGATGCCGATAGGTGAACATTGGCTTTTACCCATCCATTTAAGGCAGCGGTTCCCAACCTTTTCTATACCCTGCACCCCTAGAACGCGTCTGATATATTCTCGCACCCCTTACAAAAATTCGAAATAACGGCAACGAATTATGCATATACACTATAATTTTGGAAACCCAAGTTTTCGTACCCCCTGGAATATCGTCTCGCACCCCCAGATTGGCAACCCCTGATTTAAGGAATATCAATTCTGTATTTCTACCGAATCCTTTAAATATTTAAGTATCTGTGTACCAAAGATACAACTCAGTTAGCAACGTGTAATATAAATAAAATATAGAGAGAGGTTTCTTCAGATATTCATAGATGGGTATCATTAAACCTCACTCTTGGGGGATAGGTGAACACACTCAAAATGAATATTATTCCTAGATTAATTTATATTCTGAGAGAAATTCCAGTTTATGTACATGGAAAATATTTTCAGAAAAAAACAACACTCCAGCAGAATTGTGTGTGATTTAACAAAGTCACAAACTCTTTGATGTTTTGTGATTTCCTGCCCCATTTTTGCATTTCAATGGAAAGATGACTTTGGAAGCCAAGGAAGCTACTGGTTGCAGCTGGGTTGCCTCAAGTTGCTTTCCAAATGATACATCTAACAACTGGCGTGGCTAATGCAAAGGATCAGCTCAAATGGGATTTCACAGCTCTTGTAGCTCATGTCCTAGAGTTGATGGAAGAGCACCATGTGCCTCTGGATGGTAATTATTGCAGGCAGTGCATTGCTTGAACAAAAAGCTTTTAAGCTCGCCAGCTGCACTTTTAGAATTTTGGTTCATTTAGAACTGTTTTGCAAGCTCTGGCTTTTAAGGATTATTTGTTTCTGAAGAGAGATCAAGAGCCCGATAGAGCAGGAAAATGGCTTTTCAGTTGTTTGAGAGAAAGCCCAATGGTTCCTCATAAAAATGTACACCTGAGGAACCAAATATCATAAAATTGATGTTTGTTTGGATTTTGTTTTCTTTCAGACCAAGGCTTGTATATCACAGTCCTCTTGATTTTACTATGGAGTACATCTAACATTGATCTAAACAATTATGTTTTGTAGTTCGTTCTCCTGTAGAGCAGTGCCTTCCTTGCAATTCCTTCCTCTTATAGAGTAATCCACATAAATAGAACAGGAGGGAAATTGATCCAGGTTAATTAGCAGTAGATCTCTAGGCTGTTTATTTTTGCTTTGTTTAGTGGCATTTCACCTTGAAACAGAAACTTACCATCCATAGAAACAAGTGGGATATATTGAGAATTTGACCAATTGGAAGACCCCAGCCCACAACATTATTTGATCATGGGAGAGGGAAGGGTTATCTTGTATTAAAAATACAACTGCACTTCATCTGACAGTGAGCCCAATTTTGTTTACAAAAATAACATTCAGCAAGAATGTTTGAGGAAGGGAAAGTTGTGGTTTGGGAAAGATAGTAACTATGCACCCTACAGGAAAATTAAAGGAATAAATAAGTCCAGTGGTCAGGATGACTTGTTCCATTCAGGAAGGAATGGTCAAGGACAATGCGTCTGCTTGTCTCTGTGACATGTTTGCTAGATTCTTTGCAAATAAAATGACTCGTATCCCTCAGATACCTTTTGGATGGAGTCTAAAATGTGATCTGGGATAACATCTTGTGACACCGTCATTCAACCTTGTGGAGACTGAGTAACAGCATAGAATCCTCTCTAATAAGATTTCCACCACATGTGGCTAGATCTATATTCTTCACGGCTTCTTTGGCTGAGTATGAGATGGTGAATGCTTCTTTGAGAGAAGGCATAGTACTTCAGCCTTGGAAGAAATGGTGATAAGCTGTCTCTTGAAGAAACCCTTCTTGATCAGGCTAACTTTTGCCAGATATTTAACCTTCCCTTTCTGAGGACAGTGCTGGAGAAAGTAATTGGCTCCTATTATGAAGCCAATTATCTGAATCCTTTCCATTCTGGATGCAGACTCAGGCACGAGACAAAAACAGCATTGGTTGTCCTGATGGGTAACTTGAGAGTGCTTCTCTTTGTCTTATCAGACTACTTACTATCTTAATACTACCGTTCTGACCATGGTATCTTATTGAATTGCCTATTTGGGTTGGGAAACGGGGGCACTGTTTTCTTATGGTTCTGTTCCGGTTGCTGTGGAGGTTTCAGTCATTATTAAGGGGAGATGAGTAGTCAAGCCCAAAAATTAGTCTAACGTGGACTCCCTCAGAACTCGGCTCTCACTTCATTTCTGTTTAACATGTATATGAAAACACCAAGAAGTTTGGGATAAGAGATCATTATGTGGATGATACTCAGTTGCACATTGCTATCCTTGGCCAAATCAGAAGTGTTTGTTTAATAATCAGATTTTATATAGCCATCCATCTTACCAAATGAGACTCTGAGCAGCATATAAAAAATGTGAGAATTCTTCCTCAGTGAAAGGAGGTTGTGGGTCTGGCTGGACAAAATAAGCCCATAGGTTGAATCCCAGAAAAACAGAATTATTATTTATTCCCAAATATCAGTGGTGGTTCCTCATGCTCCACTGATGATTTTTCTCACCCTGTCTATAGCCTAAGGTTTCTTCTGGGCTCACAGCTCAGCGGAAGGTGGAAGCCAGGCCCAATGGGACCTTTACCCATATTTGTCTGGTTGAAGCCCTACCTGGATCATGAAGCCATTATTATTATCACTTATGCTCTCATTGCAATGTACATGTATAGCATAGGGGGTACCTTGCTCAATAGTAGTAACTATGAGAGGAATCTCGGAGTCCTAGTGGACAATCATTTAAATATGAGCCAGCAGTGTGCCAAAAAAGCCAACACAGTGCTAGGCTGCATTAACAGAGGGATAGAATCAAGATCTCGGGAAGTATTAATACCACTTTACAATGCCTTGGTAAGGCCACACTTGGAATATTGCATCCAGTTTTGGTCACCACGATGTAAAAAAGATGTTGAGACTCTAGAAAGAATACAGAGAAGAGCAACAAAGATGATTAGGGGACTGGAGGCTAAAACATATAAGGAGCGGTTGCTGGAATTGGGTATGTCTAGTTTAATGAAGAGAAGGATGAGGGGGGACATGATAGCAGTGTTCCAATATCTCAGGGGCTGCCACAAAGAAGAGGGAGTCAAGCTATTTTCCAAAGCGCCTGAGTGCAGGACAAGAAGCAACGGATGGAAACTAATCAAGGAGAGAAGCAACCTAGAACTAAGGAGAAACGTCCTGACAGTTAGAACAATTAACCAGTGGAACAACCTGCCTCCAGAAGTGGTGAATGCTCCAACACTGGAAGTTTTTAAGAAGAGACTGGACAGCCATTTGTCTGAAATGGTATAGGGCTACCTGCCTGAGCAGGGGGTTGGACTTGATGACCTCCAAGGTCCCTTCCAACTTTATTATTATTATTATTATTATTATTATTATTATTATTATTATTATTATTATTATTATTATTATTATTATTATCATCATCATCATCATCATCATCATCATCATCATCATCATCATCATCATCATTATTATTATTATTATTATTATCATCATTATTATTATTATTATTATTATTATTATAAACCTGCAGTACTGTAGCATACTCTGTACGAGGCTGCCTTTGAAGACAACCTGTAAAGTTCAGCTGGTGCAATGTGAGGCAACCAGGATATTTGGAGATGAGAGTTGCCAGTATTATTTAATGCCAATTATCTACTTAATTCATTGGCCACTAGTAAGTTTCCAGGCCCAGTGCTGATTATTACCTACAAAGTTCTATATAGCTTGATTTCAGGGCAACAGAAGAAATGAGGTTGCTTAGGATTGCCATCACAAAAGATCAAAGGGGCATGGACCTAAAGGCAAGTCTTCTCCTTGATAAGATGTTGTGAAACAATTTATCTCCAGAGATGCGTCATGTAGTCTCCTTACTGGCTCTCCTTAGAGTTGTTAAACAGTCTTATTTCTCTGAATGTTTGGAGATTGATTTTAGTTGTCTGATTGATGGTTGATTTGTGGCTGCAATCTTTTTATTCTGCTGGTATTGAATTGCATATTTTACCTTGTGAGCCATCCATAGTTGTATGGACTGAGTGCTATATAAACCTTTGCAGATAAATCAATCCATCAATTGTTTGTCTATAACCTAGGATATCTGGGGTAAAACCATGATATCCATAAATCTATTCCCTGGAAGTATTTGGAAGCAGTTAAATGCATCTTTCCAATGAGAGTCAGTAGCTTTGGAACGTAACTGATGTGTGTCACACCAAAACTTATATTGTGTTGATGCAGGCAGGGAAAAGTTTCCTGGATTTGTCTTTTGACAAGGGCAGTGATTGGAATATCTTGGTGCTTGTTTTGGACTTCAAAGCTATTGGTGGTCTCGAATTACAGTAGAGGTTGAAATCATCAAAGGTCTTCCAGTTCATGAAAGAACCAAGATCATGAAATGTGGTTTCCATGCTATTGAGACTCAGCTGTAGAAAACAAGTGTTGTAACCTTTTGCCTGTTAAAACAACTACCATTTATTTGGAGTTAAAGATGTAGATTTCTATGCAAAAATTATTGTCCTTACCCATATTTTTCTTAAATTGTGAATGAGGAAGGGAGACTGCAGTTTTCAGCCAGAACTTTATGGATTTAGACATTAGGCCTGTCATTAAGCAATGACGGATTAGACCTTCTAATAACCCATTAAGTTCTTCTCTCTGAGTTTTGGCTCAGAGCTGGTGATAAATTTCTTCAGTAAGCCCTGTATATATCTGGTTCTCCTACTGCATTGATAACTTCTGATTGAGAGATAGAAAAATAAAATTTCCCTACAAGAAGAAGAATAAAAGATAAAAGAGGGGGAGAACAACTAGGAGGAATTTCACAAGTAGAATAGAATCATGGTTATTATGGATTCGTCATTTATGCCTGCAGTGGTACCAAGCAGAAGAATCTGTCAGCAGGATACCATTCTTAACTAAAGGAATTTGGTGTTTGCCTCAAGGGTGATGATCATTAAACTGGCTTTGAAGAAATTAGCAGACACATTCAGTGAGTACTGTTGGGAAATACCCAACCGTGCAGGGAGGAAGACTCAAGCAAGGGATTAGCTTTGAATTGTGCAACTGCAAGGGATTCAGGACTGACACCCCCTCCCCCAAAGGACTATATCTGTTCCCAAGAGAAGGTAAGCAGTCTGGGAGATTCCTGTATAACAGGCAGAATATAATGAAGTAGTTAGCTTGAACTCTATACATGTGGATCTGGTTGCTTGAACTTGACTCCTGGCCACCATCATTGCTACCTGGAGTCTTGAGGTCCGGAGTGGATAGATTTCCAGATACCAAATGCTGAAAATGAAAATATCTGTTTCATGTCCTGCTTGTGAACTTCCAGAGATGCTTCTAGAGGTGCTAATAGCCACTTAGGAAACAGGAAGCTTGTGTGGCAAGGTATTCATTATGTTGTCATAGCTGTCCTTGTCCTCCCTTTCAAAAACAACTAAATCCAAAAACATAAATGGAAGGAATCATCCTTGAATTATGCGCTGCTGGAAAATCCTGCCCTCACTTTGTGCTCATCTTTCTCCACAGGTTGAAAGGCAAATGGGCTGATGTCTCCTCTGTTCAGCAACAGAGCTATAAACTGAACTGGGAGTTCCTAAAATGCAAAACATATGAGTGGTTTGGCTGGATTAAAGCTGACATTAAGAACAAACACGTAAATTTTGGCACATTGTTGGAATCAATATATTTGTTTCCTCCTCTCTTTTTTTTTTTCCTCCTCTAGCTTTAATTGCAAACTTGATTTTTCCACAGCTCCAACTGTGTCTTTGGAGATTACTAAGATTTATTGGATGTGCTTATTTACACACTATTCAGACGCTTATTCAGACCCACTAAAAAGCAATTATGTAGGCATGCTGGGAGCAGATCTATATGATTAAGCATACAATTTGAGCAGTATTGTTCACTTGCTTCTGTCCACAAAGTCTAGGAAACTGTCTTTCAGGGTGGCAAAGAGTAGCCTGTTCTCTTCCTCTCCACCACCACCTAAATCTGATGAGGGGTACCAGTCTGGGCTGCAAAATTCTGGACAACTGCTAAAAAGCAGCAAAATAGCATATAATGTTATAGTATAGCACTTGTGCCTTGTAGCAGTCACGAACCCCAGATCTGGTAACCCTTCTTTCATTACTGCCCTGCATTTATTTTTGTATAATTCTTCTTGGGAAGATCAATGTTTGGCTGTTGCCCTTCTCCCTTTCTTTTTTATACCTGCTCCCTCCAGGTGTACACAGATTTCTATCCTGTCAAGGAGTCTGGAGCTCATTGTTCTAGTTGACCTTGGACATTCAAATTTTCTGTTAGAGGAAAAAGTTTATGAATAGCTATTCTTGCAGCAACATTGTGCTTTTCTGACTTTAAGTAGCTTCATCCTGGGGGAGACAAACAAACATAAGCTATCCTATCTTTTAACCACAAGAGTTTTGGAAAGGCTGTGATGGAATGATCAATATTCTCTGAAATGCTGAGCTCTCACCTCAGGAGAATGCACTTGATTCAGCAATTTGCTTGGATTGTGTGCTGTAATCTAGCTTTGGCCTCAGAAACATCTCAAAGGAGCTAAGCCATATTTTTTTCTTTTTACAAGAATATGAGTGTGTTTTCTACATTGGAATCCCAATAGACATTTAGCCATGCACCTTGGGATGAACACCCTTCGAATGGTGCGGGAGTATGCACGGATTTCCAGAAAACGTTGCAGACTACAGGAACCATTTGCGCTTCAGTTTGAGATGCAGACAACGCAGACTCACCCCCAACAGCCCACGCCTGTTCTTCAACAGTGAAGGGACACAGGGCAGAAGACATCCTGCAGCCAAGAAGGCTCCACACACATTTGCACTACTCAGGTGGCCCTGAGGACACAGGTAAACCTCCAAATGGCTTCTTCAGCAACTCTCTAAAAGAATGCAAATGACCAGCTGTCTGCAAGGAGCTGTCTTCTTGGATGAGAAGCAAAACATCTTCGAAGAAAACATCTTCAAAGGAAGTCCAGTTGCCTCCTGAAAAAGCACCTTTGGGACAACCATGACCTGGAAGACTGAGAATCTCCATAGACATGTACTGTACATTGGAATGTTATCTCTTCCCTCATTTCTCCCACATATGCTTGATTGATGAGATTAGGCAAAGATGAATTTACCTTTATTTTGACTGATCTATTGGTTAATTTGGTCCCAAGCTTCAGATGACATGAGTATGCGCAATAGGAAAAGAAATTGGCTACTCTTGCCTGTTGTGTAGCTGTTAAGATGGGTCTTTAGAATGAAAAAGAGGGGAAGGGAAGGGAGGGGAAGGGAAGGGGCCAGTTTGATGACGTGGTTGTAGGTCTAAAAGCCAAGAGACTATGAGTTTTAGTCCTGCCTTAGATATGAAATCCATCTGGGTGAACTTGGGCCAGTCATTCTGCCTCAGCCCAATGTTGTGAAACCTTGGGCTCAGCCCTAGCAGGGTTCTTGTAGGGTAAATAGGAGCCAGAAGGAGTATTATATATGTTTTCTGCCTTGAGTTATTTATAAAAAAAAATAATAAAGAGGGGAAAAAGAGGGAGGAAAGGTAGAAAGGATAATTCAGAGGCGAATTTTTGAACTCTCCAAGCCCTTCTGTTCAGCTCAATGTCACTATCAGTTTTGCTTTCTTATCTTTGCTTTAAAAAAAATCCCTGAATCAAAAACCTTCTGTTTTTTCTGTCATTGCACATTAAGAACCTTACACATTGTGCTGGAAGAAACCATAACATTCCCATCCATCACTTAATTGGAATTCTTTGATTGCCCATGCAACTTGCTGGTAATTCAGTGTGAGAAATTAATAGCTAACTAGTTAAAGAATCATAGCAGGGGAAACACATAACAGTCTTATAATCTTTTTGTAACAGATGCTTGTTTTTAGACCTCCCAGTTAAACAGGAACGAAAGGGCACCTGACAGACAATGAGAATTTATGCAACAAAATTTTGTTCTCAGATTCACTCAATGTGATCATATATTTATTTCCAAGAGTCCGTTGCAAAACTCAGCCCATGGCAAACTTTGTTGGTGCTTTTGCAAAGTAGATTCAGAAAAAAAGCTTTTCAGTTTTCAATAGTGGCAAAACTCTGTAGCTTGGGTATAGGATAAGGGTGAAGATTCGTTCTCCGAGCTTGTGGCTTGGTTTTGAACGTTTCCTTATCAGGCTAGGTAACATCTTCAGCGGAGTTTAGGGAATGTCAGTGTCAGTGTTTTTCTGTTTGTAAGGGCTTCAGGTGTGGGTGTGTCAAGTGAGGGTCTTGTGATGGGTCAGGTGGGAGTCATCAGTAAGAGGCTTGTGATGTGTCTTGTGATGGGGAGGTTACATCAGGTGAAGGTCATTGGGAGGTGAAGTGCTGGATGGGGGGGCTTGCGTGGGTTGGTTGAGGGTCGGTGCTGTCTCTGGTTGGCTGTGCGGTTGATTTGGATTCTGAGGGGTTGGTAGGCTGGTTGTAGGTCGATGTGTCTGTTGATGGAATTGTGGAGTGCCAGGCTTCAACGAACTCTCGGGTGTGGCGGGTGGCAGGGTGGCTGATGATTTTGGTGTTGCTCCAATTGAACTGGTGTTCTTTGATGTTGGTGTGGGTAGAGATTAAGCATTTGGGATCGTGGCGTTTGACCGACAGCCGGTGTTCGTGGATCCTGGTTTTTAACTGATGTGATATTTGTCCCACATAGAATTGTATTCCCTACGATACCACTGGCTAATTAAGCCTGCTGTTTTGAGATGTGAAATGTTCGATCCAACAACCTGAAGGAAGCCTAGACAATGGTCAGCTGCCATACTTAATGGCGATAAAGTCATACAAGTATTATCTTCTCCTCTAAGATAGAAGTTGTTACGGAGTCATTCACTGCCCCCTTTCTCTCTCGCTTTTTTCCAAAACATTCTGCAGCTGCTTTTTTTAAGGGTGTTGTTTGCATTCAATACGGTGAGTGAGTGAGTGTATGCAGTTACTTGCTTTTTTATTGCCTTTTAATTAATAACAAAAAAAAAGGAAAAATAGGACCAAAGCACAAAGATAAAAGGGATGGAGATGCATGCATAGTCAAAGAGAAGGGGAAAAAAGAAAACATAAAAAGTACTTATCATATGCTTGAGTTATGTATTCCATGCCACCCTAAAGTTCTTAGAATCAAACAGATTCTGTGGAATGGCTTCTCCTATCTAGTAAATATCCAGCTAGAAGGAGTTTAATTTCATATTTCAAGAAGTAGGCAGGGACCCTTCCTAGCTTGCCATTCTGCCCCAAAGAAATGCCTCCTCCTCCTCCTCCTCCTCCTCCTCCTCCTCCTCCAGTTGGCTCTGCAATATAAACATGGAAATGAAATCTTCAGCCAAGTTTGAAATGACTGAGGCTTCTGGAAGTTGATCTGAAAACACTAAAATCTGAAACTAAGATGCAACCTCATGATTTTCCTCCGGTGGTTTTTATTGAGTCTTCTCCCTGCTCAAATTGCCTGTTCAAACTTTCCCCCCAATTCCCAAACAGAGAAATTGAGTGGATCCTTTTTCTGCATTTCTCCTGGGGAACAAAAGATTCTTGGACAAATTTGTTAAGAGTTCCTCAGTGATAATACAGCAGTAAAAATTGTCTCACCTTGCCTTCCATTGGGATTTAACTGAGTATGGAAAGCCCAGAGGATTGCAGACTCCAGGAAAGATAATTGTAGGATGAATGATTTGGAGATACACAATGCTGGGCCACTTTACAATTAAATAAGTGTAAGAATATCCCACTCCAGCAATGAAGATTCCATTCCAATTGTGTCCTCAAAGTTCTACCACAGACTGCTGTTAATCAAACTGAAATTAGCACTAGAAGTAATAAAATGCAGAATAATTTCTCTGCCTGTCACTAATCATCACTTTCTACAGACACCGAGGGAAATAGGAGTGTACAGATCAGCTTCTGTGATTGACAGGCTTGGTGTAAATACTCCCAAGAGCTTAACATCCTGTACTTGCCTATTTGACTGCATTATGTGCTTTTTGCATGTTGTAGAAGCTGCAGTGACTGAATTCACATGCCCTGCTCTAGATTTGAAAGGGGCCACTGGTGCCAAGCTTTCTCCCAGGAAAATACTGGTGCCTGTACATATATACCATTAATAGAAATGTGGCCTCCTTATCACAGCTTTAAGACAACCCGTCTGGGAAGAGTGGTGTTACGTGCTCCTTGAAAACAGTTGATAAATAGCCTCTTAATCACGAGCCAAAATAGAATTCTTCAGCAACACTAGAGAAGTGTGGAAAGGACATTCACTATTATTTCACTCTGAGCATGCATTTAATGGGTACTGCTTCGGTTCTGGTTCCTTCTTTGGGATTTTACCCAGCCTATCAGCACCCAGCTATCCTTGTCAGTGTTTGGAAGCTAGCAGAGTTAGCTCTGGTTTGGTCCTTCCAGGTCAAGTGATGGGCACAGCAGAGATTCCGAGAATGCTCTTTATTGTAGTCAGGTGGAATATCAAAATCTGGAATCCTGTTCAAGTTTTCCTCAATCCCATCTTAAAGTGAACAAAATCAAGGCAGGTTCGTTTTGCATTTCCATCTCATACTTCCCTCTGTCTCAGGATTGGAAAATCTCTTTTCCAAATCCCTCCTTAATGGCCCACTCATATCTTACTAAGACCCACTCTAAATTCCTTTACAGGTAGTACTGGAGTGAGAAAATGCCTTAGGTCCAAGTAAGATGCAGAAGTCGAAAAACAATGCGGAAGAAGGCAAGGATAAACTATGCATACTATTGCCAAGAAAAAATTGCATGGACAGGATGCTCAGCTCCCAAGCATCTCATTACCTTTCTGCCATCCTAAGAGGATGTCATTAAGCCTAAAGGCAGATATAAATCTGTGTGTGAAACAGCAATTTCTCCATGCTTCTGACAACAAATATATCTCATGGCTATCCTGTGTAATGTTTGGACAGAGCATGTGGGAGAGTGTCAGCAATATACTGTAATTAGAGACAAAACACAGATGATAAAACTAATCACTCTGTGGGACAAAGCTCTAGCTGGATTAGGCCTGTGTTCAATGTTCTTTGTTTTGAGCCTTTGTTTTGAAAGTTTTGCCTGTTAGACAGCCAAATATTCTTGAACATATTCTCTCTAAGCATTGGGTAACTTTTCTGCTGTACATTATTAATCTCTAACTTACTCAAAGGCTGCCTTCACTGCTGCCTTCACTGATGGATAAGCTAGTTCGGCTATTGAATTCAGTGGGTTTCAGTGATATTGTGTATGTGTAGGAAAAAAATAATGTTATTGTCTTTAGTGGCCTTGAGCACTTGCTTTGGTTGAAAGGCAGAGCGGGTTAATTTATCACAAAACAAAACTCCGGTTAGAACACAGTGGGTTCAATGCCTCATGAAACCATAAGTCAAAAAATATATTAGTTATAACATCACAGCAAAAACAAGCAGCCTGCCGTTATGGTGTTCAAACAGGAAGATCAGGTATCCTCTCCCTAACCACTAATATTGAGTGATTTCCATATCTCTGAATCATGCAATATGTCAAGTCTGCAGCCAACAGGCACTCTGATTTCATTGTCACAAATGACAAGTTCAATCTGGTTTTCTTTTCCATCTGTTACAACTATGTCAGGATAGGAACAACCAGAAAGGGTTAGTGCAAGTCCCCTAAATCAATTATGCCTCTGGATTTTTGGACTTTGATTTGCACAGCTCTTCCATTGCCTCTTCCATTGCTGTCACTGAGAAACTTAGAAATAAGAATGTTGATATGGTTTCTCCATGTCCTGAATTTCTATTCGGTATAAAATGCCTTCGGGATATCTCATGAGCGTCCTGTGCTCAGCAACAGTATCCTTAGTTTCAGTAATTATAGTCATACTAATGGTTATGTTCATATGATTTATATCTTCATTGTGTTTCTCTTTCCCTTCTAAATGGGCCCTTATTGGTGTGATGAACTTTCACTGTAAACAAATATATTTTACCAATGAAATAAAGCATTATTCTAAAGTGGGGGGGGGGGCAGAGTTAATTACTAAAATAATCTCAGAGTCATTAAAACAGAGTGGCAATGCATAACTGAGCTGAATTTTTAAAAAAAGGCTTACAAATGATACTAGATAGATAGATAACCCTTATTGTCATTTTTTACTGTGGGCGCAATGGCACACATTAAAAATGAAATTTAGTTGCTTGCTCTCAAAGTGTACACATATATAACACACATTTAAACATACTATATACAACATATGTATAGACCTACACCTTTACATATAAGTAACATATAAATATTAATCACTGTCCATCTTCAGTACATAAAAGAAGGAGGAAGCTTTAGAGTTCACAAGGTTAATACTGTATGGAACAAAACTGTGACTGAATGTGGATGTTCTGCTTCGTATACCACGGAGCCTCCTCCCAGAAGGTAACAAGGAAAATAGGTCGTGAAGAGGATGTGTAGTGTCCCAGACAATCTTGCGGACCCTGCTCAAGCAACGCTTATGTGCTATGTCCTGGATGGAAAGGAGGGAACTGCCAATGATCTTTTCTGCCATCCTCACCACTCTCTGCACGGCCTTCCTGTCTGAAGCAGTGATGCTTCTAAACCAGACTGTGGATGCTGTATGACAGGAGGCTCTCGATCGTCCCTCTGTAGAAAGTGGTAAGGACAGGGGAAAGAAGATGTGCTTTTCTCATGCGACGGAGAAAATGCAGGCGCTGCTGTGCCCGCTTCATACTTCATTTGAGCGTACGTTAATGGATAGAAGCTAATCTGTTCTATAAAATGCATGATCTCTACTGTAGAATTTTATTTATCTCAGTAATCTTATTTGGAATGGTATTTTTTCAATAATTCCATTGCAATGGCATGCTTCAAAAAGAATCTCAAGTGAAACCATGGACACCAATGCATTTTATTGAAGGACCCTGTCCATCATGCTTATCATTCTTGTTCCAAATGGTGATACGACCAAGACCAGAATGTTTATTAAATAATATAATTTATTAGAAATAAGATCTAAAACGGGGATTGGCAGCACTGGCAAGAGGATTACGGGAACATGTCTGTAGAACACCTAGTGAATAAAGACTGTCTTAGAGGCATTGCCACTATTCCGTCAGCAGAGTCATTTTTGGGCAGGCATCCACCTTGGTTCCTGATGACTTGTTGAGTGAAAATATGGCTAAACACCCATTTACTTCAATGGGATTTTAGAAAATAGTGTTTTGGTGAAGTGAGCTCTCTGAATCAGACTTGAATGTTGTCTTTTCTGCTTTCTTAATGACGGCTCTTTTTTGGCAAGGTCATGACTAGCATTTTTAAACTATGCTCCATTCAGCCAACTTTTCTAATTAGAGTTTCCAAAGCAGCAACTGGGTTGTTTCCATGCCGTTATGTCCTGGATTGGGGGAGAGGAGAGGGAGAGAGGGAGATAGAAACAGAGAGAGAATCGGCATTGACCCTGCATTTGTTCTGTTTTGCAAAGCATCCTAGAAAGAATGTATTCACCTTTTCCTGAAAAAAGATTTGATGAATATAATATTTATGGAGGTAGAGAACAGACATTTTGTCCCACAATCATTTGCCACTATGTTTTTGTTCACTGCAAAACTTTCACTTTCATGAAACGTCTGTACAAATGTCCAATTAGTACTTTTAAAACTCTTTGCTTAGAGCTACAAATGAACTTGCTGGGAACTTAAAAGAGCTGTGTTGTGGCATATATGGTGAACTCAGAAAACCACCTTCTTCCAGATGGAGAAAGAACAGCTATGTCTAGGTTGCTTTCAGATGTGATGCCATCACCGATCTGAGGTTTGAAGCCTAAAATTCAAGGGTTGAGACTCCTAGACAGGATTAAACTATACTATAGAAGGGTTATTATCAAAGGATGCTAGGCAGCAGCTTTTAACTGTCTGATTCAACATTGATCTAAAACAGTTGTGCTTTTTATTATTTCAGTGGAATATATAGGCTGGCTCCACAAAATGCCTAATCTCTATTGAAGATGGTGTCTTTGTTGCAGTAAACCTTCTGGATTGGTCTTCTTTCTAGTGCATTCATTACAATTTGGGGGACTGATGGAATTTCAAAGTACTGTACTTAGAAGGCTACCTTCCTCCCATAAAATGTGAACTGAAATGGGTAGAAGAGTTGTGGTTTTTGCATTTTCTACTGCATATGTATAATATAGAAATTATTTATTAGGTACAAATTTATCCTCTACCCACAAGATAGCAATTTAATGTTAAATAGCTGCCTTTCTATATATATATATATGTATAGAAATACACACATACACACACATTCACTCGGGTCTAATTCTCAGAGACTGCCTGGATAAGTCTCTGCAATTTTCTTGGTAAGTTTTTCAGAAGTGGTTTGCCATTGTTTTCCTTCCTTCTGAGATTGACCAACCCAAGGTCACCCAGCTGCTTTGTGCCTAAGGCAGGAATAGAAGTCATGGTCTCCTAGTTTCTACCCTGATGCCTTAACCACTATATCAAAATGGCTTTTTAAAGATTTGTGTGTGTGTGTGTGTGTGTGTGGCTTTGTGACCATGGCAGTACTAGAACTTACAGTCTCCCGGTTTCTATCCTGATTCCTTAACCACAACACCCAACTGGCTTTCTGTAGATACATTAAATAGTAATAAACAACATTAAACAAATGAATCTGAAAATGGCATAGAAAAGATAATGAGTTTAAAAGACCTGTATTGTCTTTAACCTGAAATTCTCAATTAAGCAATGAATATTCCCATCTGTCTTATCAGTAATCTCTGTACTTATACACTTATTATATAGTGATATATATTGGAGATGCGAGACTAAGTCTCAACTCCCAGTGACTAATAGACAAGTCCCTGCAGTTTTCTTGGCAATGCTGTATTTTTGAAAGTGGTTTACAATTGCCTTCTTCATATGGCTGAGAAAGACCCAAACTGACCCAAAGTCATACAACTGGCTAAGAGAAGAACTAAAACACAGGTGTCCCCACTGCTATTCCGGCAGCTCAACCACTAGACATGGGGTAGGCAACCTTGGCTCTTTTATGACTCGTGGACTTCAACTCCCAGAATTCCTGAGCCAGCCATGCTGGCTCAGGAATTCTGGGTGTTGAAGTCCACGAGTCATAAAAGAGCCAAGGTTGCCTACCCCTGCGACTAGACCAAACAGGCTCTCTATAAATGCATTATCTCGTTTTTAAAGATTTCTATAAGGAAGGGACAAACAGAAGGTAGATTATGCACTAAGGCACTTTGACAATTTTGTATTAAAAGGAATCTTTGTATTAATAGGAAGAAGGAGTTGACTATTTCTAACCATCTGACTACTCCCTAAGACCAGGCAATGGAACCACACAGAAGTGAGATCTGAACCAAAAGATATCTAGCTGATAAACATTACCATGCAGGTAGTTTGCTGCAGAGAAAAACTGTATAATAATCCCAGGAACTTTTTCTGAAGTATTGCTCCTGCTGAGGGAATTAAGGAACACCAATCAATGGAAGAGTACATGCTCTGTGTGTTTTCAGTTCCCTGATCAAATTAGAAGTTGGGCTGAAAAATACATTTTCTGCCTGAGGCTCTGAACAGGTTTTGCTAGTCTGAATCAGTAAGATTGAATGAATAAACATATAATCAGACCCAATTTCAGGTGGCTTCCATGTTCATGCATTTTCTCCAACGAAGGGTCCTCCTTGTATGATGGTGACTTTTCAGAAGTTTTTGTGCGAATGTCATGCTGACTGAGAATTTATGAAAGTTGAAGTTAGACACATTTGGATGGTGCCACATTAGGGAAGGCTGATGTGAACACTGCAATTGAGTTCCCATGCTTTGTAGATATAATGGTTCTTTAAGCTGAGATATTTCTTAGAAAAAGATTTGTTCCCACCCACTCCTCCTGCCTCTGCCTCAGTTCTTCCCTTATACCCATATAAATTAGTTTAGATAATGCAGAAAACAAGCTTCAAATTATGTTTAAATTGTTTAAAATATGGATTTAAACACTTTAAACATAATTTGAAGCTTGTTTTCTGCATTATCTAAACTAACTACACAGATATATATAAGAGATCTGAACTGTTGATGAAAAGACACGTCTGATGAAATTAATACAAAATATTTTTAATAAATTAATAAAAACTCCATCCATCCTTCAGCTTTCAGTATTAAGAAAAACATACACATTTAGGCTGGAAAGTTATCTGAGAATATTAACTCAAGAGGACTTTTTTCTATATGACTGTAAGTACACTGTTATGTCTAATAAATTATGTTATTTAATAGAATTTTGGATGTGCTTTTCTAAGTAATTTAAGCATGAGTATTTGACAGACTCTAATCTAGCCATATAAATTGGAGGGCTTCTAGTTGGAGGAGGAGGAGGAAGAGGAGGAGGAGGAGAATAGTTGCTGGGAGTTGGCTGAATAACTCAATAAATTTAGTAAATAAATACATAAAATGTTTTTCTCTGCCTTAGGTAAATGGAAGATCTAGAAACACGCAAAGCACGCAGGATAGAGCAGATGGTAGCAAAATGGCTGCGTCGATCACGGGATAATTCAGCCAGGTATGTATTTTAATATAATATTATTAGATGGAACGGTAGAGTGCTTCCATTGTGTATGAGATGCCATGAACTAGCTTCTCAGTTTTGCCTAGATCTGTTCTTGCCACCCAAAGCTCAGCTGTTTTGCAGTGAAGAAGGCTTATGTTGCTTAGTCTGATCCTTCTCGTCTCTCCTAGGTCAAGTAAAATACCGTAGCAAACTTTTGGACTATACTATGTACTCTGTATATGATAGTTCCAAGACGGCAATTGTTGTAGCATATCAATATGATCTCTGTGGCATCCCAGCTACAGAGAAAACATATCAATGTTGGCATTAGCGTCTAGTGCCAGGTCAAAGTCTTACCTCTTAACTACAAATGTGGGATACCAGTATTTAAATAATTAAAGCCAAAAGAGGAAAATAAAGCAGAAATGAAAGTTATTTGTAGTATTGTTTCACAGCAGTCTGAAAAAGAAAGACCGTGTACAAATTTAAGCAGGAGGGGAGGAAGAAATTTAGAGTTAGGATGATTGACACCCTTTCTAGTGGTGAATTTATCAGACAATGATTGAGCAAACATCAGGGAGCGAGGGTTCCTGACCTCCATTTTGCAGCTACATTTTTATTCATTTATTTATTTTCTGGCAGCAAGAAAAGAACAGGGCGGTGAAGTAATTGCATCATCAAGAGAGGACAAGATGGAAATTGAACTGCATTTCCCATTTTTTTTTTTTTTTTGGTAAGCACGTCCAGAGTTTGTGGAGGCTTAACACGCCTCTTTGATTTGATTTCCCACTGAACAGTTGGTGGGAAATTATCAAACAATTGACAGGGCAATCTTGAGAGAAAAGAAGGCAAAGAGCTGCAAAAAAAAAAAAAAAAAAGTTTGCAGGCCACCAGTAGCTTATTCTTGCTGTTGGATTTTGTTTTGTTTTGTTTTGTTTTACAAAGATGCATTTGAAGGTAGTGTGCCAGATTCTCCCATCAAGATTTGCTTCCCAGACCATATTTTTAATCAGAACCCAGTCATGAGTCTCTGGGTATCATTCTTTTCTTTGTTAGCTTCTCCAGATGTTGGGGGGATTGCAAATTTTGGGTTTTAGTAAAACAAAATGACCCCATTGCCATTCTAGGGGCTTTTGTTAATATTTACCTGCCCTCCACCATGTCTTGAAAGCGGTTCTCAGAGTCACATGGTTCAGCACGTATGGGAAAGTCAGGTAGCAGAATGATATTCTCTCTGCAGAAAAACTCACGCCTACATCATACATCACACATGTCACAACTTACTCATACATCGCAATACACAGAAAAAGGAGCGGGGCTTTAATTGTATGGTTGTGACCTTCATCTCAACTTTGGGCACCCCTGTAGCATAAAATAGGTTAGGACACTTTTTCTTGCGTCTCACCAATTTTTTTTTTAATCTGTTTAGAGCGGAACAAAACGTTAGCATGGAAAAAATAGCTTGGATTTAGTCTTACCACCTCTGGCTACCTATGAGAACGAAGTATCATCCTGTGGTCTGGAATAAACCTCCTGTAATGATTTTTTTTTTTGCCAGATGCGCATTGCAGGGAATGACTTTAGCCTGCTGTAATCAGTAGGCAAGCTGTGCTACAGGGAAACTGATGCAGCATTATTCACCTTTTTCTATGGAAAAAATCCTCAGTAATCTTCCAAGGAACCCGAGGCCAACTTTCTCAGGATTACAGAGACCACTTCATCGTTCTTGCTGAAACACAAAATGCTCAAATGCCATTCCAAACTTTGAACGTCATGGTGCTCAGGAAGTATCATTGAAAGTATCATTGAAAACCATTGACAGATTGTTGCACTGCAGGACAAATCTGTTAGAAACAAAATACCTTAATTTTGACTTAATATAAATGTCAATTTTCCGATAGCCAATATGAATCCTTTGCTTTGGGGTGACTTTGGAAATCTTGTGGCTTTTTTGTGATAGATGTCATGAAGGCAGCAATGCTTCTGTCCTGGTCTAGGGGATGCAAGCCCACTAATTTGGATTTATGAGGCACTATCTATCACTGTAAATGCTATGTTAAGCTTGGTTTATTTCTGGGTAGTATTTTCTGTAATTCCTTTTTGACCGAGACAGATGAAGCTCAAATTTTTACAGAGTTGTTCCAAACTGTAGAATCGTTATCTTCAAAGCAAGTCAACGTTTCAGAACTAGTCCATAACAGAACATCAAGCCTATTCATGTTCACTTCACGTCCACATGGATTTTCCACTTGGTTAGGAACTCCATTGTGTAACTATTCCACTCTCATAGTGACCTTATGCACAAAGAGATGTCCATGCACAGCCTCTTGGCTGAACATATGAAAATCCGGCTAAACTGTAAGATCTAAATATGTCCTCTAGGTTTAAATGTGCATGCTTACATTTATTTATTTGTTAGATTCATAGGGCTGCCCAGTTCACCTAGTCACTCTTGCTGTCTTACAATTTGTAGAAACACGAAAACAATGGAATAGAAATGAGATACAATGATATATAATGTAACAAACATTCAGAACCGAGAAAAAGAAAACAGAGAAACATTAGAGTAATGGAGAAACAGAAATGATAATAATAACAGGATTAGCTGAGGCCAACCCTCACATATATTAGTCAAGATCTCTCCATATATACAGAACAAAGACTGAGCATCCGTATTACTTTTCAGGTTTATGGGTATCTTTTCTGGAGCTGCCCAGTACTATTTAAAATATTTATCAGACTGTTTCCACTTTACATGTTTGACAATAAACACTCCAGCCACAATATACATCAGAGCGTCTTTCTTGTTTACTGGCTTACAGTATGTTTTGTTTTCCTCAGTAGGTATGCACTGATGTAAAAATACCTCAGAAGCAAATGCTAAGATTTCAGGAAATTGGAAGCACTGGATACCCTTTTTTAACTGGCTTTTTTCCACCCTAAATTTGCAGAGGGAGAGCATCACTGTCAGATGGCAGTAGGCAACCTGCAAGTCATGTCAAATTCACAGTGGAAGTTCAACAAGATGTTCTACTTGGACATTATGGCATTGAAGTTTCTCATAATTTCCCCCTTTTTATCACATCAGTTGCTGCAGGTAGAAAACAGTTTTCCCTTCTCATATTTTCCTGATGTTGGAAATTGTCTGGAGAAATACAAAGCTCTGGGGTTTTTTTTTGGGGGGGGGGGGAAAGATGCCTTAAAAATTTGCTGATCGCTGACATATGTTATTGTCAAGCTATATGTTATCGCTGACATATGTTATCCCAAGCTATACATAGCCAGATAGAGAAAACTGGCTGAGTCCCAAAGTATTTCTGGAGGAACATTTAAAGTGATATAATTTGATAATAGACTGTATATGGGGGCATCAAATGATTAATGCAAAAGTACCAGTATGTACAACATACATGTAATAGTGCCACTGAATACAGAGAGTTTAGGAAAAGAAGGAGGTGGGCAAGATGTTTTCTCTAACACATATTATATGAGATTGATAGCTACTTCCAGGCTAAATATAAATGGAACTGAGGGAGACTGGAGGAAAAGGGCAGAGTTGGAAATTGTCTGGAGAAATACAAAGCTCTGGTTTTGAAAAGAAAGATGCCTTAAAAATTTGCTGATCGCTGACATATGTTATTGTCAAGCTATATGTTATTGCTGACATATGTTATCCCAAGCTATATGTAGCCAGATAGAGAAAACTGGCTGAGTCCAGGCTCTGGAATTTTTGAAAGAATAGGGACTTTGGGCACAATGCTTTCTCACCTGTTCCTTGCCAGAGGAAAGCGGTAGTTTGATCTTGCTGGGATGTCAGTCTAAGCAGATCCCAGCGATGCCAGCCCTCGAATGCCTTGCATCAGTCAGGAGGGGACAACAAAACAGCATTTGGAACAACACAATGTTGTGGCAGGTTATACTGAGAACGAGACTATCCTTTCTGCCATTACTTCTGCTAGAAAGGAAGTGCTGCCGACAAGGGCAGGGTGGGCTTCTCGAATGGTGCCATTAAGAACCTTTCAATAACTTGGATTCAAATTTCCAAATCGTAAGCAAGCAATGCCAGGTCATCTTATATGGCTTCAGTTTCTTTACATACACATATATATGAGCCCACATTTATTTGTTTGTTTTGGGGTGATGCTGTAAACTGGAAATATCAAGTATCTCGCTAACAAGGCTCATGTTTTGCAGGCAGCACTGCTGATGGGAAGCTTCTGCCAGGGGATCGCATCCTTGCAATAAACAACGAGGCAGCGGAAGACCTCACTGGTGAACAAGCAGCTGCTCTTTTAAGGTGCAGTATGGAAGTCTGCCCCAGGGCAAAGGGTGATGGCTAAGCTTCACTCGGCTGCTGACTTTCATGCCAGGGGTGCATGCTAGCTTGTGAGAGCTTCACTTTTTCTCCTCTCTTCAGCTGGAGCACTCCAGAAAACCATACACTATTTTGAAACTGTTATGCTATCCAAAAGCATGCTTGGTATTTTGGTAATGGTATGTGGCCATAACATTGGGAGACAGGAGGGAAAGCTGCAGACAGCCTGCTAATGGTATTTCAGCCCACCGAGGGAGGGAGGCTGTGGGATATGTTTCAGAAGGGACCCTCCCTGGTTTTCTGGAGAGTAAAAGGAAAGGAGGGGAGAAATACTTTTTAGTTTTGCAAGAATATGTTAATATAGGGTTTTTACACCAAACATACAGTTATGACTCCTTCTTCTTTGAACTACCTCACAGAGGTAACAGTTTCACAGGAAGTAATGGTATTCAAGAGAAACAAGTTTAAAGCATCCTGACCTGACCGAAATAATTTGACAGTTCTTTGGATCCCGGCCTGTCTTTAAATAGACAGAATTATCGTAGGAAAACAGGAACATCCATTGTTCTTTTTGGTGTTTGGCAGTTATGTGTGCATTTGCTTATGTAGCATGTCATCGGGGTGCATAGCACTTCACAGAGAGTAACAAGGCAGGTTTCCCACACTGCTTTGATACTGTTTGCAGGCTCAACTTTGGCCCAGGTGAGATAGCAGAAATCAGAATGGTACAAATTAGAAGCACTAACAAAGTTGGTGAAGCTGCATGGGAATCAAAACTTAGCTACAGGCTCAGTTATAATAAATTAGGAAGGACATTAGTGCCAAATTCTTCACTGAAAACGCGTATTTTGAGAAGCCATTTGTAGCACATGTATGGTTATCTAGCAAATATTCTGGGAGGCTGTTTCAAGTAAGGGAGAGAAAGGAAGAAAGGATGAAGCTGTTTGAAAGAGTAGAAGAACCTTGGATGGTGGTATGAAATAACTAAAGTTCATAAGCTGGAGCTTATTTGGTTGGTGTAAAGAGAAGAACTGGTTGGTCGATTGTGAAGGACACTGAAAGTCAGAGCAAACAACCTGTACTAAATTCTGGTATGAACAGGAAGATATTATAGCAATGTAAGGAGTATCATATGACCAGAGCAATGAGAATAGGGCATGGTTTGGGCATGTGAGTAGAGCAATGTGAGCTTAGAGAGGAAGAAATTAATTTAGGCAAATTTAGTTTAGGCAAGAGGTGATTAGGAAGGTATTAGCCCAAAGTATTTCTGGTGGAATGTTTAAAGTATTATTAAAAGGAAAGTGATATAATTTGATAATAGACTGTATAACGGGCAACAAATGATTAATGCAAAATTACCAACATGTACAACAGGGTGAATGGTAATACTACCACTGAATACAGAAAGTATAGGGAAAGAAGGAGATGGGCAAGATGTTTTCTCTAACCCATATTATGTATGAGATTGATAGCTACTTCCAGGCTAAATATAGATGGAATTGAGGGAGACTGGGGGAAAAGGGCAGAGTTGGAAATTATCTGCCTTTAGAGGTACAGGTAGTCCTCGACTTAGGACACAATTGAACCCAACATTTCTGTTGCTAAGCGAGACAATTGTTAAGTGAATTTTGCCCCATTTTAGAACCTTTCTTGCCACAGTTGTTAAGTGAATCACTGCAGTTGTTAAGTTAGTAGCACCATTGTTAAGTGAATCTGACTGGCCCATTGAATTTTCTTGTCAGAAGGTCGCAAAAGGTGATCGCGTGACCCCAGGACGCTGCAACTGTCATAATTATGAGGCAGTTGCCAAGCATCTGAATTTTGATCATGTGACCATGGGGATGCTGCAGTGGTCATAAGTGTGAAAAACGGTCATAAGTCCCTTTTTATCAGTGCTGTTGTAACTTTGAACGGTCACTAAATGAACTGCTGTAAGTCGAGGACTACCTTTATTGAAAATGATGCCATTTTGGGGCATTCGTAGCAATGCCTTCAAATAGCAGAAAAAGGAGTGTGTTCTCCTTGTTCCCCATCCTGTGTATTCAAACCTGTGTTGTTTTATTTTGTTGTATTGTCTTAACAGGGAATCGCAAGGCACTCTCCAGTTTACAGTTCTGCGATGCACCTCGGTAAATTGCCCTCATGTACCACTGGTGTTTGAGTTGCTCCTTGGAGGGTAAGGTTTGGCCTCCTGATGGGTATGCAAATGAGATCACAAATACGAAGTTCCAGGAGGTAATCTTAGAGATACGATGGGTGGGAAATAATGCCCAGATGAGGGAGTTGATGTACTAGGGCGGGGGTCCCCAACCCCCGGTCCGTGGACCAGGACCGGACCACGGCATGCCAACAACCGGGCCACACAAACAAGCAAAGCCCCATCTGTAGGATGCAGGCAGCACACAAAAGCATGCACTTTCTCTGGTCCATGGAAAAACCTTTCTCCACGAAACCGGTCCCTGGTACCCAAAAGGTTGGGGACCTCTGTATTAGGGGATCCTTGGGCAAGGATGGTGAGATGCTTGCCAATAAAAGTGAGGTAAAGGGTTTAAAGGGTAGCCATGTTGACATCACTGGACTATTGTCACCCAGATGTGGTGGTGTTAGTCTATAGAGTGCTGGACTTCGGTTCAAGCTATATATTACACGCCAATGTGCAGAGCAGGATATTGTCAGATTGTTTAGATGGAGGAAAATTGATTTTGGGGAGTAGACAGAAATTTAAAAAGTTTTTTTAAAAAAAGTACCTGGCATAGGACATACTTAGCCATGAGCTTTCCAATGCATTATAGACCCACTTCAAATCATCCTCAAAATATGTTTGGAGTAAAATAAAGCTTCAAAATGACAAAGTTAAGCTCAACTTCCAATGGCTTCATGTCTATTTTGTTTAGATAGATAGATAGATAGATAGATAGATAGATAGATAGATAGATAGATAGATAGATAGATAGATAGATAGATAGATAGATAGATAGATAGATAGATAGATAGATAGATAGATAGATAGATAGATAGATAGATAGATAGATAGATAGATAGATAGATAGATAGATAGATAGATAGATAGATAGATAGATAGATGATGGATGGAACAGATATAAAGTAAGAAAAAGAAAGCAAAGAAGAAAAAGTATAGGAAAAGGAAAAAAAGAAAAGCTAAAGAAAAATAGAAAAGAAAGAAAAGAAAAGAAAAGTGACTTCTGATATTCTTCATAGCAGTTGTAAGTACAATTATATTTTAAACTCTCTCTCAAGTTACATAATACTCTTCTTTCTATAATCTATCCTGTGTAATCATCAAAGTCATAAATCACAAGTTCATTTTTTTCATTTCTGTACAAAAAAATTGACAAGAGATTTCCAATCACCAATTTCTAGGAAGTATTCTCAATTTCTCTGTCTAATCTATAGCTTTGGGATTTCCTTGCAGTCCCCAGTATAAATGCCGATCTGCTCTGATCCTGCTTACCTTTTTGAGATCACTCAAGATCAATTAGGTAATCCCACTCAGCTGGATAAAGCTACTGTATTAAAAACATAAAACTGAATCCAGTTCAGATTCTTGTAACAATGAAATGTTGGTAGTGTATATTTGATTGCATTGCAATCAGTTTCTTTGTATACATCCAATGAATTTTTATTCCTTCCAGCTATTGTTCAGTGCTGCTGCCCTATGCATAGCAATTGGCTCCATTGATCTGAGTGGCTTATAAAAGAACATACTTACACTGCACTGTGATCACACTACATCTGCAAATTCTGAAAATATCATTTTTGCTCCTACAATAAATGGGGGCACAGTGGTCTATCTTTGAAACACAGGCCTGACTCTGCTTAGCTTTCTAGCCCAAATACGATTGGCTAGATGTTGCCTCTCTCAAGTCCAAATATATGTATTTATGTCTGCATTTAAATCCATCCAGGAAGCGTTGTTCATAGGAAGGGGAAATATGAATTTGTAATAGGTAAATATAAGTGGAAAGACCAACTGCAGTCCATCCCAACACCTCCCTCCAGAAGCAATTTCCCCTTATTTAAACATGCCTGTAAACTAATATTTATAGGCATTTGTATTCTATAATTTGAGGGCTCCTGTATAATGCTGGAGTCCCCATTCAAAGAATCAATGACTTGAGTACCAACATACGAACATAAAAAAAATGCTCTCTTGTAGAAAGTTAAACCATTGGACCATCTTGCCCAGGATTGTTCCCCAAGGACAAGCAACTGCAGCTTTTTTACTGCCATCAGATCATGGTGAGATCCCATCACCAAAAAGGCTCCATGTCTTGGGTCAGCAAAGAATAGCAAATTAAGAAGCAGAATAAGCACAGTAAGAACAACTTATTTGAGTTTTTTTTTAAAAAAAATAGTCCAGACAACCTAATATGGGAGAGAGTGCACAGGGAATTGTGCTGCTGCTCTTTTCAGTAGTGCCATCACATTGTCACCCTGCCCTTTTAGTCCTTGATAAGAAAAACAAGCATTGCTCTGGCTGCAGAAAGCTTGCTGGCCCCGGTCCATCCTGACAATCACAATTCTCCAGGGCTTCCAACCTGCCGCTCTAGATTCTTTGGAGCTGAAGAAGTTACAGATAGAACTTGAGAGCTTTCAGCATGCAAAATGCGATGAAACAATGCATTAAATTTTGCCTTTGTGTGCAGATGTATCTGTGGGTAATAAAATACAAACCTATTCTGAAATTATTGGTAAACTCACATCATCAGGGTGCATAGCACTTCGCAAAGAATAACACTGCCTTGAGACTCTTTGCTAGGGGTCTTCAAACTTGGCCCTTTTATGACTTGTGGACTGGCTGAGGAATTCTGGGAGTTGAAGTCCATAAGTCATAAAAGGGCCAAATTTGAAGACCCCTGCTCTTTGCAGTCTCAACTTTGGTCCAGGTGAGATTACAGAAATCAAAATGGTGAAAATTAGAAAGCACTAATCAAGCTGGTGAAGAGGCATGGGAATCAAGACTTAGTTACAGGCTCCGTTATAATAAATTAGGAAGGACATTAGTGCCAAATTCTTCACTGAAAACGTGCATTTTCAGAAGCCATTTGTAGCATATGTAGGAGGTAATCTAGCAAGTATTCTGGGAGGCTGTTTCAAGTAAGGGAGAGAAAGGAAGAAAGGAAGAAGCTGTTTGAAAGAGTAGAAAACCTTGGATGGTGGTATTAAAAAAATAAAGTTCATAAGCTGGAGCATATTTGGTTGGTGGAAAGAGAAGAACTAGTAGGTCAATGCATTTGTGGGTAATAAAATACAAACCTATTCTGAAATTGTTGGTAAACTAACAACCTGTTTGCTGTTCACTCCAGTGGGTTGTATGGTGTTGATAGGAGTTCTGAGCTGTTCGGGGCATGTGTGAAACCAACTGCTTGGAACTAGATGTCCTTCTCTGTGCATTGGAACCATTTTGCATTTATTTCTTAGACCTGCTAATTCAGAGATTGAATTGTTCTGGGATGTTGCGTTTCTCTCCTGATTTTTTAATATATTTAATTGCAATTAAAAATTTACCACCAGCCCTAACTCAGGAAGTGCATGCATTAAGGGATGATAGAAATTGAGGACATTGAAAATTGGCATCGCAATATGTTCATCAATATTTGTGGTGGGATGCAGTAAAAGTTCAATTTGCTTCCAGATAGTCCTATCAAAGCAGGTTTGCTTAGTTTAAGGGTGGTGAAAACCACTGCAGTGAAGAGACATGAAAGAAACTGATAGATGCAGTGTTGACAGAAATCAGAGTATTTTCCCCCCAACTAAGACAATGCAAGAATTCAAATGAGTTGAGTGGTGGAAGATGATATACATCTTCACTCATCACATAGTTACAAAAAAACAGATTACACTGACTTGTCTTCACTTAACATACAATAAAACTTTGTCTACTACAAGGCAGTGTTGATGGCCATTAAATAACTATCACTGATAGCAATTAGTCATGACAAATAATAAAATAAATAAAATAAATAAAATAAATAAAATAAATAAAATAAATAAAATAAATAAAATAAATAAAATAAATAAATAAAATAAATAAATAAAATAATAAAATAAAATAAAATAAAATAAAATAAAATAAAATAAAATAAATAAAATAAAATAAAATAAAATAAAATAAAATAAATAATAAAATAAATAAAATAAAATAAAATAAAATAAAATAAAATAGATATTCTAGGAGTTGGAGTGGCATGGTGATCTAGAGGTGAAGACTCTCGCCTCCCACTCGGAAGGTTGAGAGTTCAATCCTAGGCAGCAACAAGTTCTGCTGCGAACTTCGCATAGGTGTCAGAAAGGGCATCTGGCCAGTAAACGCTCAGCTCCATTCAGTCACCCTGACCCGAAGCAAGGGGTTATAGGGTCGCAAAAAGAAAATAATTATTCCAGGAGGTTGTGTTGTTTTTTTTTTAAAAAAAGAGGAAATGGTGAGAAGGTTCCAAATTACCCACCTTTTGTACTTGATGGTGCCTTGCTCTGATCCAGCAAAGCTTTTGATGGCCCTACTCTTCTTGTGATTCTGTTTCAATTTCTGTTGTGAGAAGGCGTTAAGTGCTCTCAGAGTTTGTTACTGTGTTGTATAATAGTTTGCCAACCCAGTGCTGTTGTTTTTCAGGGTGGCCCTAAATCATCCTTTCTTACAGCGGAAAAAAGAGCCAGGCTAAAAACAAATCCTGTTAAAGTCCGTTTTGCGGAAGAAGTTGCTGTGAATGGACATAATCAGGTTTGTGCCATTGCTATTGCCAAGCCATATGGAATAGTTGGCTTTAAAATTTGACAGGTAGACCAAATTACGTATTAAGCTAACTGCGCTGCTGAGAGTGAGCATGAAACAAAGATGACTTGGCCTTTTCACAGCTGTTATCCCTTCCAACCTAAATATATTTGCACTTTGTCAGTTAGATCGATCCATGTGCTCGAGGTCGTTTGAACCAAGTAGGATACCACTGAAAAATAAACAAAAATCTCTCTTGGTTGCTAGAAGGAAAAGTCTTGTTAAACGTGTATGTGTCAGTAAACGTGCAGAAGTCAAATTGTCCTTAGTATTCTTGGAAAAATAAATGGAATGGAATGATAAGGTTACCAGAGGCAATGGGAGAGTCAAAAAAGTCAAAATGGTAGCCATGATCGTGAAGCTTCAGGATTTTTTTTAACATGCATATTTCAGTTGTGCAATTGCAGAGGCCATCTTAAATTTTTGTAACCGCTCTTGCAGACATTCCTGAATTTTTCTGTGTGGACATATTTTTATGTAGACTATTTCTCCTGCTGGGGTATTAACAAACAATGTAATTGCAAAATTGTTAATCTAAAAAGTAGGGATCACCTGCATTCCTCCGAGTTTTGTTAAACTATAGTTTCCAGAACCTCATATTATTGGCTAAGTTGACTGCTGCTCCTGGGAATTCAGAAATAGTCAAGAGGCTCAAGTTGCCCATTTCTGCATGGGATATTAAACAGAATCCTATTTTTTTCCCAATCCTTTTCCGTTTACAAACCTGTGAACGCTTTGCTACAGTTTATACCTGGCAGAGATGAAGAAAACCTTCCATTTTGCTTTTGCTTAGTTTCCCTTTTTTCAATTATGTTGATCTCAGTTTGAAGTTTTTGTTTGTTTTAAAAGTCCTCACAAACATTCCGGCCCATTTTTATCCGCCTCTTCTGGTAATAAACACAGCATGTTTCTAGTTCACATATTTTATCTGTCCTTTTCTTTAATGCAATCCATTTTCATGTATCATGTCCACTGATACAACGCACTTTTCTTCAAAACATTTAATATGCATATTTTAAATTTGCAAGCAGCATGGAAAAATTCAAATATTGCGTGAATATCACTGCAGTTCCAATTGCGTGTTTCTTGGAAAATGTGAAATCAGTAGTTTTACATTACGATGCAAAACCAGACCTCTTGATCTCCAAATTCTACTCACATTGCTTGCGGTCTAGCCTTTTTTCTTCGGCTCAGTCAAGGATTATAAGCTCATGGATATATAATAGTAGGCATTGTTTTATATATAGGGATCTCTCTAAGTCCATCCACTCTATCCATGCAGGAAGTTAACTTTCCCAGATAATTTATAGTACTTTTCCAATCGGCACAGCGACCTTTGTAGGAGGGCCTATCACAGTAGTAACTTTAAATGGAATATTACAGCTGAAGTAAGATTTTTTTGGAAAAATCCCAGAAGTGCTTTCACAGTGTTGGCCTGAAGGCATAAATTGTTGATGAGACGAAATGCTTTTAAACCTTACTTTTCTAGGGTAAGGCTTCTACATCACCCTGTGGCAATCCTCTGCATGGGTCATCTGAGGAATCTGGCTATGTAAATGATGATCTCCCCTCAATTCTGCTATGCTGCCTCATCATGGAGGAGAGGGGGAGGAGGTTTTTCCTGGGAGGAATAAGCAAAGAATGCTGGGAGAATAGTATATAACCCCAGCAGGGTCACCAAGGTTGAAGGTCATCTCAGATGCCCAGCTAAAGCAAGCAGGCACTTCTATCGGGCAGCAGCAATATAGAAAGATTCATTAGTTCATAGTGTATGGGAGAAAGCAAAGATGAATCACTTCCATATTTTGCCAAGAAAACCCCGTGACTAGACAAGATAAAGTGATTGATTATATAGTATTGAATGATGGGCATCTTGGGTCAAATAGCACCCAATAGGCTACTGAGGAAGAGCTGATTGTGTTTGCCACATGGCTGGAGTAAAGCCCTTTGGGAGTTGCTGTGCAAGCAAAGAAAATCTAAAGCTACAAAGGCAAAATTACGGCGGGAACATGGAATAAGTTCAATGCTAGTGAAAGATAAATCAATTACACATTGATATCTTTTAGGACTGGAATTTCAGTCAGAAGATATGGAAGCATTGGCTAGTTTCCACCTTTTAAGATCAACTGTCAAAAGTAAAGGAACCAACAGTCCGGAAATATGACACAGACCAGCATTTGGTAGAATAGCAGCAAAGGTTTTGGTAAAAGATAGTCAGATGCTATGACATGTCTAGACCTTCAACGATTAGAATCATGCAGGGCATGGTTTTTCTGGTGACACTCTACAGAAGTGAAAGTTGGACTTTGAAGAAAAAGGATAAAAAGAATTATTGCCTTTTTTGAAAGTTGGTGTTAGAGAAGACACTTGAGAATACTAGATATAGCCAAAAAAACCCAAACCCCACTCCAAATCTCATTTCACTGAGCTATTTCTTACTTTTTGTTCTAATTGTATCTATCCAAAATTAAAGGGCAAGGTGATAGTGCCTTAAAATTTCATGACAATTAAAAAAAAAAAAGTTTTCGCTCCAGCCATTCAAGTGCCAGGAAAGACATTTCTAAATTAGGACCCTACCATTTAAAAGACCAATCCTTATTCCTGGAGAAGTTCATTATTCTTTGTGAAGGAATTTTTAAAAAGAACCTCCTTGGAGATCTTAAAAAAAATACAAGATGCTGAGCAAAAGAAAAAACCCCGTTGGAATTGCAAAATTACCTCCTAACTCTTATTTCACAAGGCATATCGCTTCTTCAGAGCCTTTAAATCAATGGAATGACATTTCTCAAATGCTGTGGCCCTACTGCCAAGCAAAACAGAGCATGGCTGCAGACTTGAGAACTGACTGAATTAACTGAATTCTGCCCATATAAAACAGGAAAAAGTAATAAACTCTATTCTGGGTAAGGTAACGAGCTCTGAAGTATTGGGAGGATGTCTGGAATCTGAAAATCACAAAGAATTATCCCTTTTGCTATCTCCAAAGCATGTGGCAGTGCTTTAACTTCCCCACAAGGAGGCTGCTTTATAGCACTAGAATTAAATTTAATCTTTTGATTTCTCTCACTTTTACCAGAGAGACAACAGAAAGGCAAGCAACAGGAAGGCTAATTCTTGACTTAACAGCATTTTATTTCCTGCTCTGTAACCTCTGGCTGGCAAGCTTGCTCTATAGATAGTAAAATAAATGCTGAACACTAAACATACAGCAGCACCTCAATGTGGCAAAATGTTCTTTAAAATGTAAATGTTCCCAATCCCTATTAAGCCTTGTAAGCTATTAAGGGACTCACAGAAAATCCCCAGAATTAAGCAAAGTTTAC
This sequence comes from Azemiops feae, assembly GCA_023970755.1. Classification (NCBI taxonomy): domain Eukaryota; kingdom Metazoa; phylum Chordata; class Lepidosauria; order Squamata; family Viperidae; genus Azemiops; species Azemiops feae. The sequence goes on from JALGBA010000069.1 coordinate 527,893, forward strand.
TTTTTGCTACGAACTCCCTTTGTTCCTCAGTAAAGCGACTGCTGTATATTTCAGACAGAATTTAAGAGTCAAACTTATTAATTGGATGCCACCTTTTGTGTGTTTACCTAGGGAAGTTCTCTTCTGTGTATGCCCAATGTTCTCAAAGTCTATTTAGAAAATGGGCAGACTAAAGCTTTCAAGTTTGAAGCAAACACAACAGTCAAGGTATGTTTAAATATAATATAGTGATCAGATGTTGGTTTAGGAGCTCTCACTTGGCAATGGTGGCCATTGAGGGGCTGGGCCTGTGAATATTTCTCAAACTCCCCACTATATTGTATGATGTATTATGAATAGAAATTGAATAAAAGAGGAGAGATGCCCATGTAACTCCCTTTAAACTCAGTGACAAAAGCCAGAAGATGAATACATTGCTACAGCATCTACAACAATAATGGAAAATGTATTGTGAGCAGGTAAAGTAGCAAATCTGGTATATGATGGAAACTCTTGGAGCCTCATGGACCAAACAACATATTTCAATATTTTTGTTTGTTGAAGTGTCTTAAAAATAGAATAAGAAAGCAATCAAATAGCCAACTTGCCTCATCCGTAACGCTGCCTGTATTTTTTAACGCTCATAAATTTGGTTGGGATATGATCCACATTTAGCCAAGTAGCAGATTTTATTGTAGCCTATGGTTGATGCCCTTCATTGCAAATTTTATAACTACATTCTAATGTATAGTAATGCGTACTTAACGGTCAGAGAAATCAGTAGTACAAATCTTAATCCTCTATATCTCTGTGCTGGATGGTATTCTATTTTGATTCTAATCCATGTGGGTATTTCTTTTTTTAAATTGTTATCAGATTACATTGCAGTCAACAATGGGGTTTGTTGTCAGTATGCTACACTAGCCAAGATTGTGTGCCAAAGAATTCTTATGCATTTGAATGGCTTCTCCATCATGGATCAGATCTGCTGCACCTTTTGCCATGTGTACAATTATCCTTGTGAACGATTAAGGACATCATTGTGTGTTCCCAGATAATTTCTACATGTTGAAATTGTGATATATTTTTTTAAACCCCATAAATGATAGGATATTATACTCACTTTGAAAGAAAAGCTGTCCATTCAAAGCATTGAACATTTTTCCTTGGTTTTGGAAGAACAGTATAATGTGTTGAAGATGTATCTTCTGCATGATGATGAGCTCATTGAACGGGTGAGTTTCACTGCTTTAGGACATTTCTGTTGGTGGTGGGCAAATTAATGAAACTTTTGGCTGGAGATACTAACCAGTGCAGGGGGGTTAGAATTGCTCACTTTGGCATTTTGTCTTCTGCTTCATAATCCATAGACTGGGAGAGTATAAACTCCAATTATCAACTCCTATCAGCTTGGCCAGCATGGCTAGTGATAACAGAAATGGGATTTATAGATCAGTCACATTAATAGAACCACAAGTCTCACACCTTCCAAAATGGAAATATGTATCCCTTCGAAATATATGACTGATGGAAAACTAGGTCTCTGATTCAGAACATTGCACGCTTGTAAGCCTGTTTATATAGCAGCAGCCTTACTGAAACAATACCAGTTTTCATTTATTGGTTTATGGTGGTAATAAGGATTTGCTTTGATATGAATATCAATTTCCCTGGAATCTATTTTCATGAACTCTTTTCAACACAGTATTAAGAGCTGTCAATTTGTTATTCAAAGTAACATTTTAAACACTCTTAGAATTTGTATAATCTTATTACAAATGGTAGACCATAAATGTTTACTTAATACCACTTTGTTTTCTTTAAAGTACCATTGAATTGTACTTAAGTCATGCTTAAGTGGATTTAATATAAATTGCTTCCCTAATGAATCTTGAAATGAAGATAATACACTGATTATCATACAAGATCTATTTCTTCAATTCTTTCTTCCAGAATGGCAAGCATTCGCCTTGTTATAATAGTAGATACTGAATAATCAAGTTTGAAATTTTTAGGTAGGATTTTCCATCCTTTTGGTTTCTTTGATGAGATCCATATAGATTAGGTTTCCCCAAAGATTTGGGTGATCCTAAATCCCTCCCTATCTTTGGCAGCTCTATCTGAATTTTGAAGCTGAACTGTTTTGAGCAGCTGTCCATCATTTCACCATTTGATCACAGATGCTCATTTTATCTGATTGCTTTCCTAAATTGTGTACATAGCCAAAATAAAAACCAAACTATTGGTGATTGCTGGGTAATTTTGTTACAAGAAAGAGGAATGGTGGCGATTGCACAAATTTGCAACTAATTTATTTTGAAATATATATATAATTCTGCACAATTTATTCTGCTTCTATCATATATGGGGAGGGTCAAGAGGTTAGATGGGATTCTGAAGCCACATTCCACTGATCACTCAAAACTTTATAATGGAAATTCCTCTGCCTTCTGGAACTTCACTAGAAATTTCCCACACTTTTCCAAGCAGCTATACAGTATTTAATATTTTATCAAAATATCTTAGCAGATATTCACTGGAAGCTGGTTTTTAATTAGAAGGATTTTTGTTATAGTGGTAATATGCTATAGACTCTTTATCTATCTGTCTGTCTGTCTGTCTGTCTGTCTGTCTATCTATCTATCTATCTATCATCTAGCTAACAAGCTATCTAGCTATCTAGCTATATTTAGCTATCTCTATCTATCTATCTATCATCTAGCTAACAAGCTATCTAGCTATATCTAGCTATCTCTTTCTATCTGTCTATCTATCCATCTCTGTCTGTCTGTCTGTCTGTCTGTCTATCTATCTATCTATCTATCTATCTATCTATCTATCTATCTATCTATCTATCTATCTATCTATCTATCTATCTATCATCTAGCTAACAAGCTATCTAGCTATAGCTATCTCTGTCTGTCTGTCTGTCTATCTATCTATCTATCTATCTATCTATCTATCTATCTATCTATCTATCTATCTATCTATCTATCTATCTATCTATCTATCTATCTATCTATCTATTTCCATCTATCTCTATCTAATCTAATCTACCTAATTATCAAATCTATCGATTCTATTGAATCTATTGAATCTATCTCTTCGTTTCAGGTGGTTCAGAGGAAAGAGTCTCATGATTGTCGATGCCTCTTCAGAGTCTGCTTTATACCCAGGGATCCATTATATCTCTTGCAGCAAGATCCAGTGGCTTTTGAGTATCTCTATTTGCAGGTGAAATAGGAATGCTTTGTGGGCTTTTCCTGACTTGGTTAGGTTTCATCAATAAATAACACAAACCCAAAATGTATCATACAAGTTTATTCATCCATAACAATATTGGTGTCTTCACATAGTGAATACAGATGAGTATAACACTACACTGCACAACACTAATGGTAACTTTTCAAATTGTTCGAACACATTTGGAACCGTTCAAGAATTAAATCTATTTCAGAAATGTTGACTTTAATTTGTACATGTATTTTATAATTACAAAGACAAACAGGAAAAAATAAAGGCCAAATTGTGTGTCCAAATATGATATATGTGCAAAAATAAGAATGGGGTAAGGATTGGATAGTAAACTAGGCTAAAGAATGTATTTTGTGTTTCTATAGTAATTTATTTATTCACAGGATACTGTAGTTTTAAAGATAATTATTTCAGGTTTTGCAGATCTCTTTGTGAGAGTAAAAAGAGGCTTCACAAATTTAACAGGTCAGTAAGAAAAGAAAAATATCATTAAGGGCCTAGTATTGTCATTTACTGATTTAAAATTTGCATCTCAGGCTTAGAGAAAGCTAGCTTTCACTGGGGACAATCTATACTGTGAATTTTGTTAAACATTTTTCACTTCAATCTTCAATTTCCCTTGGGTTCTGTTTCCACCCTATATTTTCAGTATCATCTCTTGTTCTTATGAATGAAAAACAGAAATAATCTTTAAACAACAAATTGAAAAGTCCAAGAAATTCATCAGCAGTGACTGCAATCTACCCTACTGTCAAAAAAGATAACAATATTCTAACATGTTCCTAGATGGAGGCTTACATAGAAATGTCCAGATATTACGCCTACTCAGATACACATATAGGCTGCAATCACAGATTACACTCAACTTGATGTAATGTGCTTGTATTGTCTTACTGTATGAAAATAAATCACAGTTTTACAGCCTACAGTAGGTACTTGTTAGTGTGTTGTTTGCCTAGCATAATGTCCCAGTAGGAAGTAATGGGTGGTTTATGGTTTCCAGAATTATTCATGCTTTACTTAGCTATCTAAGTCACAATGCTCTAAGTCAAAATAGGAAAGAAAGCAAATCAACAACTGGCAAGATAATAAGAATACTGTTATGTTTGAAAACAAATATAAATCTGTCTCTAACACACACCTACATATTCTATAATGTGACTTGTTAAATACCCAGCTATAAATATACCACAAGAATCTTTTGGTCAGTTTCTTTCTGTCCTAATTACATAAGAAAAAGTGGGCTCAAAAATCTGGATTGGGTTGACATGTGCATGTCATGTCCCACTTGATTTCTCATATCAACATATGTGATGGAACACAGAATAACAGAGTTAGAAGGGACCTTGGAGATCTTCTAGTCCAACCCCCTGCTCAATCAGAAGATAACTTTCCAGACAAATGACTCTCCAATCTCTTCTTAAAAACTGAATGTGTGTTTCCAGATACAGAAGTTACAAATTATCTGTCCAGCTAACAAATAAATAGTGTGCATGTGTGAACCAGTCTCAAATTATACATGGCCCAAGGAAATTAATTAAACATTGGGCTTTGCAGCCAACATAATTGCCAAATGTTCTAACAGTAGAAACTTCATACAATAACAGGGTTAGATTAAAGCAGCCTGGTGCAAGTATCTGTCTCTTCTCTCCCCTTGTTAACCTGGCCCTGTCCGTTGCAGAGCTGTAGTGACGTGCTTCAAGAAAGGTTTGCTGTTGAGATGAAGTGCAGTGTTGCGTTACGGCTGGCCGCCTTGCACATCCAAGAACGGATGATCACCTGCGCTCAGCCACAGAAAGTCTCACTAAAGTATATTGAGTAAGTGAAAAGGTATTCAGTTGTAAAGTCTACTTAAAACTTCTCAAGGAAAATACAGTGGATTTTTTTTTAAATTAAGACATTAAGCCAAGGAGTTCAAAAGTGATCTGTCATATAAGTTGGACTTTTAGTTGAGATGTTTGCATCCTTTGCTCTCCTTGGCTGCCTGCTTCTGGTGGATGCTTGTTGTGAACAATGCCACTTCTGGTTCTGAAGGCTAGCAATTGCCCAAATTACATCGCAGTCTTGAACTCCAAATCTTTCTGTAACAATTATAGGATGGTGACTGCAAGTTCTGCCAGATGATCATTTCGGGGTAGGTTTTTTTCCTCTCTCTCTTTTTTTTTCTTCCTTATGCTACAGGAAGGATTGGGGAATAGAAAACTTTATTTCCCCAACTCTACTCCGAAACATGAGAGGCAAAGACATCAAAAAAGCTATCAGTTTCCACATGAAGAGGAATCATCTTTTGCTGGACCCAAGGCAAAAGGTAAAGTGCCTTTAAGACATCTGGGAAGGTCACCTTGTAGTGTCTTCATCTTCCTTGTTAGAGCTCCAAGGACACTTAAATCCTTTTATTCCTGTATTTACTCTTATAGAAGCTAATTTTTCCTTTCCCAAACCACCAGAACTTACTCTTTGAAAGCAAGGGGGTGCAATGGCTCAGTGGTTAAAGACCTTGTTAGCTGGGTTTGAGTTCCACTTGAAGGGGTGAGCACCCTTCCTTGCCCCAGCTCCTGCAGTTTGAAAGTATGCAAATATGAATACATAAATAGATAACACTTTGGTGGGAAGGTAACAGCGTTCCATGTGCCTCAGCAGATAGTTATACTGGCCACATGATCACAGAAGTGTCTTCAGGCAACACTGGTTCCCTCAGCTAAGAAATGGAGATGAACACACACACACACACACAGAGTCAGACACAACTGGGGAAACCTTTACGTTTACTGTTGGAAAGTATAAGGAAGAATAGGGAATGTATTTCTGTAATAATAAAGCCAGTTCTTTTATTGGTGGGACCAAGATGAAGGGCTAGAAGATGCTTCAGCTGTTGGCACTGGAGAGACTAGAAAATATCACTAGCCAGCAAAGTATAAAAAGGGGGGCTGTGTGGTTGTGTGTATATAAATAAAAATGATCCAGTCATTGACTAAAAAGGGTGATTTGATCTCTGTGGTCTGCATTAGAAAAACTAATGAAATAATAACACTCATGTTCCAAGAACACAGTGATGGGGAATTTTAGGATGTGTATATGCTGTTGGTAAAAAAGTAGAATACCGATAAAGATAATGAATAATTGCCTAAATTTGTGACTTGAATATGTATTTATCAATCGGGAATCAACTAATCTCATATTTTATTGTATTGTTCAATGCTTGGGATAACTTTATTAGTTAAAAGGAAACACAATATTTTTGTGCTGAATATTTCTCTGTGATGCCTTCAGAAATATTGACAGTTCCCAAGGTAGTCCTTATTTAGTGAACACAATTGGAACCAGCAATTTGGTCACTAACTAAAGCAATCCTTAGGTGAAACTACAACTTACGATCTTACTTCAGCTTTTGTTTGCTTTTTGACCTGTGAAGATCATAATAAATGTGAACATTGGTCATAAAATTACTTTTTCATCACTATTGTAACTGTGAACGGTTGCTAAACAAGACAGTCAGTAAACAAGAATTGCCTATATTTCTGATTATGAAATGCCGCATAATACTGGTGGACAACTGGGACATTTGCCCCACTACTGTCCCAAGAATGTCATGGTAGTAATAGCTTGCCATATTATTATTGTACCCAAATTTTACTCTATGAGAACATAAGAAGCCATGGGCTTACCAATTATAAAGATCTGGTTGTGTTAACTTTGCTTTTCAACAATTGCAGAATCTCCTTTCCGCAGCTCAAGTGCGATTGTGTTACCTGCAGATTCTTGGAGACCTAAAACTCTATGGAGGGAAAGTCTTTAATGCCACGCTCATGGTAAATTTATGATTTCTAATAGAAAAGAAAATAAGTAGTTCAGGGCGGAACTGGTGGGTTCTTGGTGCTCTCTGAAATTGGCTGCTTTCTTGTAGATACATATAGTCCTAATTGGGACCAGCAACTGCTGCTAAATAGTTGCTAAGTGGGAAATCACATGACTGCAACTATGTTTTCCAGTTCAAAATTGATAAGATTTGGCTTTTGTTTGCCTTCCAACTACTCCCCACCCTTCGTATTGCTTGAGTACTTGCTAATGTCTTGTACACATCAAAAGCAATGTGATTGCCATGGGCACGCTACATCAACAACTTACTCTTTTGAAATCCCTTCCTTCCCAATCTCCTTGCTCTGCAGGGGGAGCAGATGAGAGGAAAAAAAACAAGTGATTTCCATAGGCATTCTCTCTTTTGCCTGATCGTTCCCCCTTTTCCCATAAATCGGAAATCACAAGGGATCACAAGAGAATAAGCTGTTTGATCTTCTACACATTGAAAGCAATGTGATCGCGCTAGAAGCCTGAGGCTGGAAGCCACAGGCATGCTATTCAAGCAGCTTACAGTACTGACTTGAAATCTCTTACTTTTCCATTTCTCCAGTCTGTGATGCAGGAGGGGTGTTGGGGAAAAAACAATTTCTGTAGGCAATCTCTTCTTTACCTGATCCTTTCCTGCTGCCAGCGCAATCTGCTGGCTGTTTATATCTACACCCTGATAGAATTACTCAAAGAAGAAAAACTAGGAGTCAGGTACACCATTCAATGTAAGGATTGTTACAGCCACTATGTAGGCCAAACAGATGGCAGATTGCACCACAAACATCAAATGGCAGAAAAAAGACACGAACAGTGCTTTAATCTTGTAACACATAGACAGACTTGACCATAGCATATACTGAGAAACTATTAACATTTTAGATCAAGCTAAATGCAAAATGCTAGGGAATTCCTGAATATATATATTGGTAATAAAATGTCTGCAAGAAAACATCCAAGCTCAAAAAACATGAAGGACCCAACACTTAAGATTTCTTTTTTACAGCAAAATAGTATTTTTTTAGTGAATGTCTCAGCCTTTCTACCAGTGTTCAACTCTTCAAGCTACAGCATAAAAACCAGGTCATCCCTGTGATTTATGGGGATTTTCTCAAGGTCATTGGGAATGTCATGATGCAAGGAAACTGTTCGAATCCTTTATTTGAAATAGCTAGGTCTCTGTCTTAAAATGACTTTTAAGATCCGTTGTCATCATTTGCACCTCTCACAGATTAGAGAAAACAAGGCAGTTATTTGATTGTTTATTGATTAGAATTGAACTCCTTGCCATATGAGCCAAAATTAAAATCCAATGATCAAATGCCAGGACACGTGCACACATCACAGATTGAAATACTGATGCAGTGACACAACCCCGGGTGTGGCAGTGTTAAGTCATCTATCACTGCTCACATCAGAAGAACTTCCCTGTTTCCAGTGTGGTGTACAGATACCATTAAAGGAAAAAAGGAGGATTGGCACTTTTCCAAAACAAAGGATGGCATAGTAGTTAATGGGTTGAAGCAAGAACATGGAGCTGTCACTCTTAGTAATGCTATTGCTCAGCTATTACTTTGAGCTGTCACTCTTATTTGCCTTACTAATAGAGATCTGGTATGTTTACAATAGGAGGGGAGGGGCATGTTGAATTCATGGAGGGGAGGCAAGATGAAAATAAAATAGTGCCCATGTAGACGTCTCAGATTTTACACCAATAAAAAAGAATGTTGCTAATTCTATCTCATTGGATAGGTAGTTACTAGTGGGAGTAAGTGGTCCTGTAGATGCAAAAGAAGGGCTTTAAAACTGTTAGCACCGGGAATTGTGCTGGAAACTAGAGAGGTGGGGACAGAGAAGACTTTGTTTAGCCTTGCGAGAGTCTGGTCCAAGGTGAAAAAGTTGTCCATGACTGCAGCAAGTTTCAGAAACACTCTTTGCTGTTAATGTTTAATGCGAGGCAATAAAGGAGAAGATGCCATTTGTGGTACACAAGGCCCAGTTATTTTAAGAGTTCTGAAATTCAATATCAGCATTAGAAATGTCAAGCCAAGTCTTTCCTGACTCTCACCTTGAAATAACCAGTAACCTGCTTTTCCTGAAGTCCACGCATGACACTATTTCTGTTTTGCTTGGAAGATAAATAGACCCATCATAATCATTCCTTCATTTCCATTCAGAAAGAGGCCTGATGCTACATATAGAGTCAGATGACGAACAGGCTGCTGCATGTTTGATGGGGAAAGGTTGTGCGCCTATATTTTGAGTCTCTGGATTAAACTCTTTACCCCATTAGTGTGTTTGTGTATAGCAGGGGTCTTCAAACTTGGCCCTTTTATGACTTGTGGACTTCAACTCCCAGAATTCCTCAGCCAGCCATGCTGGCTGAGGAATTCTGGGAGTTGAAGTCCACAAGTCATAAAAGGGCCAAGCTTGAAGACCCCTGGTGTATAGATAACACATAGGATCAATCCAAGAAGGCCTACCCTCTGAGGCCTTGAGATGAAGCCACTGTTCTCTTTTACCCATTTTCTTCCCAGGACCAGCCTTGACACTCTCCTGCCAAATTAACTAGTTAGCCAGTCACCTTAAAAGCTGTGAGCATTTCTCAGATCCACAAATTGTGAGGGGCCCACAGCTTGATCACGTCTATTAAGATGAGCTATGATAATCCAAGAATGTTCAGCAAATATGTGGATATAGCAATTTCCTCAATTGATCAGTAATATAGAAAAAAACAGACCTCATCCAGTGCTGGAGTTAATAAATAAAATAACTGGATAATTTCCTGCTTTCCTCTCTACAGCATAGCATAAATGATGGCCAGTAAGTTTCATAAAACATTGAATTATGTTAAGGTTAGCTGTTTGATTCCCATTTAGGTTTTGTAATGCTTTTGTAAACTTTTGGCTGCATTCATAAAATATAATAAGCTGTTATTTGTATAACTACATATTTGTGAATTAATGGTGATCAATTTCACACATGTTAAACATTTCTAAGCCATTGTTGAGACAGCACAAGTATAAGCCTCTATTTTATAGAGAGCGAGAGAGACATATTCTTTGCTGGGGGAGGGGGGTCTACAGAATACTATTAAAAGAACTTCTGAACTGATCAGAAATGTCTACTCAAGACTAGAGTGTATTTAAACATAATGATATGAAAGTTCAAATTGTGTTACTTCATCTTACATATCCAAATTAAATTGTATAGATATTGTAGCCATTGAATACATAGGCATGAGTTTGTTCCTTTCTAAGCTTGGTCATAAGCTGCTTTTCCCCCATGAAGCTACAGGACAGAGAGACATGCGTTGTCTTGCTGGTGGGAGCCAAATACGGAATCAGTCAAGTGATTAATACCAAACTCAACATCGTAACCTTGCTGGCAGAATTTGCTAGCATAAGCAGACTGGAGCTCACTAAAGAATCCGACAAAGTAAGCATGGTGAAGATCTACCTCCAAGATATAAAGGTAAATATATTTCTTATCAATTTTGATGCATTAGTCTGTCAGGAACATTTCAGCTCGTCATGTTTCCTGTCTTCCATACAAGGTGCTCACTGTGCTGCTGGAGTCCAACAGTGCCAAAGATCTGGCTTGTCTCATCAGTGGTTACTACAGAATGTTTGTAGATTCAAGCAGCTGCATATTCATCTGGGAGGGGAGAAACCCTCAAATGCACCGGATCTCTGCTGAGGAAGGTAAAAAGCAAGTTTCCTTAAATAAGTAAAGGAGGGATAGGAATCTTCCCAGCTCGATAGTACACCTGTTGCTAGAAATCTATGCATGCATTTAGCAAGCTGGTGTCTCAAGTCTGTTATTTATTTCTTCACTATACAGCTTTATTGCCCCTTCATTTGTATGGGCAAAAGCAAAAGGGTTCTTAGAAACACCATTTGAAGTGGTCATTTAGATACATTGAAAGGATGTGGGAGATGTTTCTGACACATTTGAATATGAATTCATCTAATTTCAGGTGCATAAACCAACGTCATGGTTACCATTCAAGGCACAGTTCTCATAATTTTGCAGGCAGTCAAAATTCTCAGGCTTCCTATAGTTGAACCTGAGCCTACTTTCCCCCATCCAGATCTCAACAGTCTCCAGACACTGAGATGGACCCTCAAAGACTGTCCCTTAGAGACAGTCCCTGTTTATCCTTTGGCTATATCCAAATGATGCTGCAGAGAACAGTATTCTGGATATGTTCAGAGGAATTCTTCTTCATATTTTAGCTGTACAGTCATCTTAAGAACCTTTTTCAGGGAGCTTTTATTTCAACTGCATTCTACGTTTGGTTGGACGGAAGGTGCAACTCCAAGGAAACTGTCTGTCTGTGTTTGCAGGATATGAATCTAGAACCTGCAGTGACTCTGAAGAATCTTCTGAGCCGGATTCCTCCTTGGACCGTTTCTCAGACACACATTCACCTAAGTACAGCAGTATTAGCCCCCCAGTTGAGGAGAAAGGAGAGGAGCAAGAGCTGGAGCAAGAAAAGAAGACCCCAGAGGCCAAAGAAATGAGCTTTTGCAATGGTTACAACGTAAGCGATAGCCTTTCGGAAGCGTCTGACTCAGCCAACACAGAAAGCAGGGGGCCGAAGTCCAGTGGCTCAAGTGACTCTCTGGATGCCTTGGAAGAAGATGACTTAGAAGCATGCTCAGCAAGCAGGCCAGAGATTTTTCAGTTTTGTAACTCTGCTCTTCAGAAATTGGCGTATAATGACAAGATGCTTTTTGGTGCTGATGGAGACGAGGAAAGCAGAACATCACAAGAAAGTTTTTTTTCTTTCCTCCTGCCACCCCTGGTATCCAGTCCGGGTCTTCCACAGCCAGAAGAGGAATCCAGAAAAGAAAACGGTGTGAATATTCTAGAGTCCAAGTTGGACAAAAGCAACGTCATGGAGTACTACAGCCTCTGTGCCAATCTCTCCCCAGCCAGCAGTGGAGGGAAGAATACACAGAATTGCAGCCCTGAAAGCTGCTCTTTGCAGGAGCCTGAAGACCATGAAAAAATCAGTGAGGGCCAGACTCCTGTCTTTGTCTTGAGATCTCCCCCTGGCTTTGAAAAGACTAATTCAGATGATAACTTCCGTGATGCAACTGAAAGGATGACCCCAACAGAGCCACAAGCAGGTACGTAAAAAGAAAACCCCTAGAGTAACTCTCTTGTGGTATGAACCTCCCAAAGTCTTTTAAATAGGGATGTTATTTTGACTGCTGTCTGAGCAATCCTTCTTGGTCTTTTTCACAGTTCACAGCATTATTCATTGTATCTTGCAGTGCTATCGTATCAATATGAGGCCCTTAGAATAATTAAAGTTGATTGAGTTGCTTACTGAAATCTAGCTGGCTATTAGCTTTTCCCTTTATACTCAAAATACGCCCCATCTAATTATTCCTTGTATCTGCCCGGTATTTTGTTTCCATTTAGGCAAGGGTGAGAGTTAATGGCTATTCCACAAAACCTATTGCAAAGAAAATTCCAGTTCAGAGTTTCATAGTATTACATTTCCTCTGATAGTTTTTTCCTTTTAGTTGCTAAAAGAACCAATATATGGAAATAAATTGTGATGGTACTAGTTATGTTCATACAACTAAACGTGGTGGAATGATTATGTGAGAACGCTTTAACATAGAAATTAACTATCACCACTACTAACTACTACTGCCCCATGATAGCAGGATTTCTCTAGTCTCTCTCAACTTTTCATCCCTTTTGTGCCATAAAAAGATAGAAAAGTGGATGGAAGAGGATGGCGGGCAAGTATGTCTCCAACTCTGTTTGCAGTGGTGACGCTTTTGAGCTGGTCACAATACAGTACTTTTCAGTCACAGGGTGAGAGAGGCAGGACATTAGATCAGAGGTCCCCAACCTTTTGGGCACCAGGGACCAGTACCATGGAGAAAGGTTTTTCCATAGACCTGATAGTGCGTGGTTTTGTGTGCTGCCTGCATCCTGTGGATAGGGCTTGTTTGTGCGGACCGGTTGCTGGCATGCCGCGGCCCGGTACTGGTCCACGGACCGGAGGTTGGGGACCCCTGCATTAGATAACTCCTGGCATTTCCATAGTTTCTTAGCTTGCAGAAAGAAAGGAATAGTGTGTGCACCTTTAGATAACTCACACATATCAGCAGCAACATACATCTTTTCACAAACTACTGTTGAAATAAGATGAAAATAACTCTCTATATTGATGGGCTTTTCTTTATTTTTAGGTTCTGAAATTCTACCCCTACCTGGTTCCCCAGGGTTGCCATCCGGTGGCAGCTTGGATGAAAACATCCTGTCAAGGCAAAGCAGAAGGATGAAACCCAGGCCAGAAAAAGCGCCAACGTGTGCCAATAATTTGAGGAAAAGAAGGTCCTTCCTCGAGACAAATTATACCTCCCAAGTTAGTTTCCCCAAAGCTTTACCCTGTGCCCTGGAAACCGATGTTTGTTACAGTAGAGATGCTACCGTTTCAGGAGCATCGGCAGCTGAGAGTTTACTGAGGGAACCCCAGCAAACTTCCAGTCTTCTTGAAGCCACTCAGAAAATCCAGGGGGTCCAAAATTCAACCTCATCATCTGACGCAACAGAAATGGGGCAGAATTCATCAGGACCCAATGCAGTTTTGCGCCTGGCCTCTGCCCAGGCAAGTGGAGGAAGTTTAGACTTGAGCGATTACTCTTTAAATTCTTTTTATATGCCCCCCCATCAGAGTCACCGTTTAAGTACACCAGGAATTGCTTTTCAACAGGAAGATCGTGATCCCACTTGCAAAGGCAAAACAGAAAAGCTTACAGAAATAGCTAGAGGGGCTCAGGGACATTGTGAAGTAAAGGCAGAGTGTTCCGTAAAACAAGCACTTAATAAAAAGCCGAGTACAATCAAAGCTATGCCTCCTGCAGGAGTCAGTTATGTTTTGATTGAGGAAATAATACAGACTACCACCAAACCTTCAGCGTCTCAGAACAGCATCCAAGACAAACCTTTGTCTTTTGCCCCAGACTTGGACCTGGGTCCTCTGCCTGCAGAGAAAGACGAGAAACAGGAACAAGTTGTGTTAGATCCCTGCAAGAGAGATTCCGTCTTGTGTGAATCCAGCCAGGCCCTCGGAGACTTAAAGCTTGAAGAAGGTATCAGACAATTGTCAAATAAGGATGCTACAGAGAAATCAGGAGATGAGAAACATCTGGGGATTTCAAATGTAACTGAACTATTTTTCAACTGCAGTGATACATCAGGCCCAATTTGCTGGCCAAATTTCAGTTCAGCAGCAGAAAATGCACAAATCTGTCAGCAAACAGATAAGGAGTGCCAGGGAATCACTAGCCAAAATGGCTTGGGCGTTAATAATTTATCTTTAAAAGATGGAGTGATAAATCAAGTCCCAGCCCACTTATCAGCCATGAGTATGTCTCATAATCTGTGCCCATCTACAGACGTTGCTGGTGACTATAAAACAGAGGGGAAAAACCTCACGGGAGATGCTCTCATTACAGATTATAAAAATAAGAGATACAGTTCACTAATGGCTTCCTCAGAGGAGAACACAGAACAGAGTGAAACTGATAATTCAGCTGGACGGAGTTACCCTTCCTTTGACAGACCCAGTGAGGAAAACTGTACTTCAGATCTATCCTTTCTGTCCTCTGACAAGGCAACTGGGGGTGCAGTGGCATTCAGTGATACAGGTCCACCAGGTTTAGTGAATTCTGAGGAAACATCTACACCCAAACATAAACCGGAGAGATGCAGCTGCCAGTTGTCTTATGCAAGCTGTTTCCATGGGGTAGAAAATGAAGCAGAATTGGACTGCACCAAACCCTTTGCAAGTAGCATTTCTGAAGGACCCTTAACAACTCCACCTTCAACAAGAAACCCACTGCCTTCAGATTTTAATCCCTCCAGGCGCCTTCAAGAACGTACTTATACGAATGGGGCCCCCAGAGATTCTCAGAGTCACAGCTACCTCCCAAAATTGCCTATCAAAGAACTGAGCTATATGAAAGACAAATGGTCTGTCTCGCCATTCGACTTCTGCCATTTGTTAGGGGATGTGGTAGAGCTACAGGAAGTTTTAAGGTGGTCTTCGGGAAACCAAAGAAGACATCCAGAGGATCAATGTGCTGCCCTTTTTTCAGAAAAGAAGAATGCCTTGTATGCGGAATCACAGAGATTGCTGTCTAATTGCCAGAAGATTATCAAAGCACCAGGGCCTTCTCCAGAGACACAAATGATAGTTCAAAAGACCTTCCAAAACCTCCTTCAGTTGACAGAAGTATGCCTACAGTTCACAGACTGTGGCCTTTGCAGTAATGGGCACATAGACCTTAAAACCAACCTGAGGGATGTTTTGTGTAGCTATCAACAGTTTTTGGAGGCATGTAGGCAAACTCATGAGAAGGATTACTCCAGCCTAAGCCTAAAACTATGTGTGTGCCAATATACGGCCCTCACTGCTTCCCTTTTCTGCCTTGTACAGCAGTTCATAGCTTCATCCTGCACATGAGATGGATTTGCTGTCTCTTCCTGCTTCTCCTTTCTTTGCACTAACAGTACAACTCTTGTTGAATTCATTATAAAGAGAGAATTAGCTATTTTGAAAACTTGCGTATTTTTGTGACCTTCTGAGTTGGCCTGATAAATGTATAACCCTGGGAGATTCTAATAAAAACAGGGGATGTGTAAAAGAATGGCTGAAGGAACTGAGGCAATTGCTTGGTTTCATTTGTCAATGGATATTAATGCTGAAAGCTTGAATGAAGTCAAAGGAATAAGTCTCATAAAAGTCATAGATAGCATATTGATTCACATCCAATTTTACTTTTTTTTTCTCTTTCCTCTCTAAGTGTAGAAGGCAAAAGATCAATCTTTTCTGAAGGTCTTTTCAATGTTAACTGCTGTGGATAAGTGCTACTTAAGAACAGCTCAAAGAGGATGCTGTAGGTCAAACTGGAGAGATCTACTGAACATATTATCTTACAATGTTAGTGTGTGCCAATTGGTGGACATGTTGATCAAGGTTAATGAAACCATACCATAGGTATCTGTCTTTTGTCTGGGACTCTTCTTTCTGGTGTTTTAAATAAATGCACCTGGTATGTTACAAAGATACATTTTAAAAAAGAGCCAGTGATGTGTGATTGATAAGATGCTGGACTAACACCAAGAAAACCCAGATTCTTGTTTACCTAAGCCATGGAGGTTCACTTGGCAACTTTGGGCCACCCCCACTCTTTCAACCCAACCTGTCCCGACATGCCAAGGGTCACAGGCAGTGAAGCGTCACAGGCAGTGCAGTGGTATAATAGGATGTGAGAATAACCTTGGGAAACCACAAAGAAGTGCTGATGCCTACATAATGGCCCTTCCTCCTGTTTCCCAGGGTTGTTTTCACAGCCTATTACAGGGGGTAACAGCTTTTCTTCACCCAGCTGCTTTTATTTTCTATTTTAAAGGGATGCGCCCCTTTAAAATAGAACACAAACTTTTGAACAGTATTTTCACCCAATTGCTGAAATTTTGTACTCACTGAGAATGGAAGTGCTGTATCTGTTTACCCAATAAATAAATACATAAGGTCTCCTGTATTTAGTTAATTAGCAGGAAGTAAGCTCTATTACAGTAGCCTTGCTTCTGAGTGCCTATGTAGGCTAGCACTCTAGAGCCTTTTATAACATTCCTATCCTTAATTAATAACACAATTAGTCAACTCCACTATGCTTGGAAGGGTAAATAATGGTGGCAAGCAGATTTAATCTGATATTAGAGCAATAAAGCATTTATGTTTAAAAAATTAACATAACCTCAGCTCCCTTGCCTATGAGTGCAGGAAAAGCTACCCATTCAGTTAATTATGAAAGACTCATTGTTTTCAGCAAAAATTCCCAGCACAAATGTCATGTTTTTAAAAAAGAGCATATCAGTAGTAAGTGCAATTAATTGTAATGTAAAACAAACAATATTTTAACCCTTCTAATAGATTCACCAAGAATAAGCAATGAGAGACCTAGTCTTTCCCCCAAGAAGTACAGTAAGCAGAAATGAAGATCAATGACTTGTTTACTCTCCCCACATGTCTATATACAGTACTGCTGGAGTCAAACTCCCATAATTTACAACTGGAAATTGTAATCATTGTAGTCCAAAATATCTGGAATACAATTGGGTAAAGGAGACTTGTAGGTTACCAAAAACAGACCAAATCTTGTTTTCTCACATTAGTATCCTGAATCCTTTTGTCACTTTGTGTCTTTAAAGATGTATCCCTTTCCAGGAGAAACTGCAACTTTAAGTGCCTCTTCCCAATTCTTGGTATCACAGAAAGTTGATAAGGCATCAAATACTAAAAGAAATGCATTGGATAATTATAAAAATGTCATGAAATCACAAGGAGGATAGAATCCAATCATGGCATAACAGACCTTCTATAGAAACAATAGCCATCATCCTCTGTATTTTTAGACTCTTATTTTCCAACAATAATTTAAATATATTAATAAGGAGTATGCAAGATTTGTGGTCTTTAATACAGCATGACTCTTTACATTCAAGGCTCTCCTATTTGCTCAAGGTAGAGCTCCACTGTTTAATGCCTATTTGCCCATATCTCATAAGACAGCTCTCCTATGTTAGGACTATTATCTAATTAAGTCTAAAGAGGAGCAATTTCTTGAATAGTTCATCATATGACATTTTGTGCCCTAAAATGTACAATAAACAAAACTGAAGAACAATTCTGTAGAGAACTGTCAAGAGTCCAAATTCCAGTGTGCACCAATCAACTGTAGAAGAATTGTCAAAAAGGTGTAATTTTAAAAAAATGGACCAACACCATCCATGCAAGTTATCAGGAGTTAATTTGCAACAGCTAATTCCAGCTATAAATTGTATAGGAAAGCTGGTGGTAATACAATGCCTGCAAATAGATGGCAGAGAATTCTGTCAACAGGTGTGTGCATTACTTACCTTGGTTGATGGCTAAGGTGGTTGAGTGGTAATTTTTTGCATTGACGTTCTTTACCATGTACTCTTGAATAGGCAATCGTGCTGTCTGCAGATGTCTTTCCTGGGCAATTTGGAAAGTGAGTTTCTACAAAAACAAATTATATACACTAAAAGAGGGAAGGGAGGAAATGATTCTTTGGGCTTTTTTTTAAATGAACTACATCTGGCTATTAGATTCTTTAAAAAGCTTATGATGCCTATCCTCCAAACCCAGAAGCTTTATTTTAATTATATTAGCTAATTGCTCACTGGGAAATAATATGTGATAAGAGGTAAGTTCCTGCAGTTCACCATTAAAATATCACACAACTATTTCTGCAAGAATAGCATTATAGTATGTGCAACATACTTACCTTTTGAATGCTTTCATCCACCAGCCCTCCCAAAATATGTACTTTTTGTGGATCAACTTCCTCAAGAACTAAAATGAGAAGAACACAAATAAATAAACATCAAGTAATAAAGGCAGATTGCATTATATCAATATCATTTTCATAATCTTGTTATGTTTTGCCTATCCATCACACCTTTAGGAGCCAGTAGTAAAGGCAAAGAAATACAGAGAACATCAGAACTGGCAGTAAAGGTATATAACACTATTATGAGCATTCAAAATATACACTGTCACTCTACATGGGGCTACCTTTGAAAGTTAGTCAAAAACTGCAACTGGTTCAGAATGTAGCTGGGTAATTAACAGGTGCACTAAACTCATGTAACACCATCTCCTGAGTAGGCTCTTGTAGCACCACAACTTTGAATTGCAGTGGCTCCCAGTATGTTTTTGGGTACAGTTCAAGGTGCTGTTGGTCACCTACAAGATCTTCATAGTACAAGACTGGACCTACTTGCAGGACTGCCTATCTATACTTATTTCTGCCAATTCTACGAGACCTGACAGGCATGTTCTGAGTTCATTAAATTAAACAATAACATCTACTGGTATCTCGGAGGCTTAACTTCTGTTGCTGTGCCTGCCGCTGGAACAATTTACCCCTCCTTATCCCAAAATTCAGAAGGCCCGAATCCCAATGGTAAGTAAAAGTTTAGCTTTCCCTGGACACTGAGCCAGGAAGCTAGGTGAACCCAATTTTAGGGGATTGTTGCGGGGAATATGTGTGCTACCTGGGTGTGATGTGTTTCAGGTTTTGTTTATGTTTTTAACTTTCTAATCATATGCCAGATTGATTTTTTTTTTTTTTTAAATGTACATTAAAGAGTGTGGGTGAAAACTTCGTTAGTCTCTTCTCATAATATGTTTAACTCAATAAGGCACGGGTGTCAAACTCACTGCGTCACGTGACATGTCGTGACGTGTTGCGACTTTTTTTGCATTGCCAGAGCTGGGGTGGGCGCAGCCTCCGCATCATGCAACTGGCCCATGGGCTGGCAGTTTGACACCCCTGCAATAAGGCATTAACTGCTCTGTCACTGATGACTTTGGCAGCACACTGTCCTACTAATTAGCTCAAAGATCACAATTTGGGGAATTTAGAATCTTTGTTCACTTTCTCCAAGAAATGCCATACATTGCAGAAGCATCTGCCCCATTACTGTTCCAGTAAGGTTCCACACTATTAACCCTTTTTCCATTTCCTTTTTAATCCAATCAGAATGAGGGAGCTTTCTTCTACAGTAGGCATGTCCAACCAGCAGCCTAACTCGCACTGGACAGCTAATCATGCAGCCCCACAAGATTATAACCTTTAAATATTATGTGATTTATATATATATATATATCAATTATAGTGTATATATTTTATATGTGGCCCAAGACAATTCCTCTTCACTGGGTCAAAATATGGAACTTGGATGTTCTATAACACAACTGACTTGGTGGAATTAGTTGGGTCAGTTCTGAGGCAAATTTAACTCTAGGGGAGAGGGGCAGGGTAGTTGATTCTTCTCTGTGTTGCTACAATAAATTAACTCTCTCCTTGAGCCAGTTAAGCATGCATTGAGAACAGGGTCATTGAGTAATATGTTATTCTACCATCTACCTTAATTCTCTGAATTGTATAGCAGTCTTAAAGAAACACAACTAAAAGCAGAAAGACTGAAATAGAACTGCTGCCAATAGTGTTAGTCACTGCCTTGGTTCAAACCAAAATGTCCAGGTGTGCTCAAACATATTAAAATTATGCCTAGCAAAATTTACACAATATACAATACAGAAGAACTCTAATAATCATTTCTATCTGACCCCAATTTCTCCTTGTCTGTTTTGTGAAGGGTTTTTTTTTCTCTTTCCCAGCTCCAATAAGCTTACTCACTGGACTCTTTTGAAGAATTCTCCTTCCTCATTAAAAATTATTCTTAATTATGTTTTATCTGTCTGCGAACTTTGCTGTTTTCCAAAGCTTGTGGTGCTCTCAGCAAACTTGCATTTAGCTGGTGATGTTATTTTGGGTAAATAAAACATTAAGTGCTGGTACTTGAGTACTGGATATGAAAGGAACAATGTTATTTATAGATACCGTTTATACTATCATTTTCTCTTATCTCCAGTAAGAGTATTTCTGGCCTAAAGTGCATCAAACTAAACTACCATCTGCTTAATATTATAGATTGTTCTATTTTGAGATTTACCCCCCTAATTGTTGGTATCAGCTCTATTTTTCCTCTAAAGGTTATATTCCATGTTAGTCCTTATTTTATGATATTTTTGAATAATATGGTAGAAGGTTTGTAGCTTCTCTTTAGGCAGCCTTTAGTGATTTTAAATCAACATTTCATTCAATTTTGAGACTTCTTCAGTAGGGAAGATTTAGTAGATTTGGTATTTTAGATTCAGTTATTCTTCCTAACCCAGACATTTTATAAATATTCTAGAATTAGGAACTTGATGTTACTCGCAAGGCCTATTAACTTATTGTAGCTGCCTCCTTGTTCAACTTATACATGAATTTATAGGCAAAAGAATTTTCAGGTCCAAATTTTCAGCTCTCTAGACTAGCAAACATGAATGCCCCACTCTTTTTTTTATGCAGATGATTATTTCAAGGGTTCCAACTGGCCTCAGATGTTCACTTAATCTTTGATGTACTACTGCAAGGAAAATCACCTTAGAATACATTTCCAGAAGACTAAAGTACAGGTAATTCCTTGACTTAAAACTGGTCATTTAGTGACTGTTAGAAGTTATGATGGACCTCCATAGAGCTACTTACAACCTGGTTTTGACAGCCTCCTGTCCCTCCAGATCCCATGATCACATTTTCAGCACTTGGCAACTGGCAACATTTGCAGCGTCCTATGGTCACAGGACCGCAACTTGCAATGTTTTTTGTGGAAAATGGTGTTTACTTCTGGTTTCCAGCAAAAAATGCCCATTGGGTATAATGGGTTCACTTAGCTACCATAATGTTCATTTAACAACAATCATGATATGTAACCCTAATTCTAGGCTCAATTATGCTTGTAAGTCAAAAACTATCTAAAATGATCTTTCCTAAAACATTTAGGTAGTTTCACTGGGTAACAGGACAGTAGCAAGTGAAGGTTTTTAAATATCCAGGTGTAGTCCTTCAAAACTCAGGATCATGGAATGTACATATCAAATCTGTATTCTTATGGGCTCAAAGAGATTCTTCAACTCTTCTATTTTTTTCACACAAAAGAACTCATCTTTACAGCTCTATTCACTGAGCGATGCTTGGCTCAGTTGCTTATATATCTTCATTACATTCTTACCCAAATTATAGGCTGATTGTTGAGGAAATAGTACAAACTAAGTCTGTTAGAGCAGTGCTTCAAGCTCTAAAATGTGTATTCAATGTAATTCTAAGGCTAAAAGCTGGCCAGATGACGATTGAGGAAACAGCCTTGTTATTCATTTTCCAGTTGGGTTGATCCCATTACTTTTAGCCAATAAATTCCAGTTGCTTTGGACTCTAGCAATTTTTAGAAAATTTCTCAATTTCCAAATTTCCTCAAATTTATGGTGGCTGAGAGATATCAAACAAAGGCTCTTAGACAGCGAATACTAGAATGAGAGAGATCTCATTCAAAATTTATCCCATTACAGTTTAACCACCCTAGATGGATGTCAGCTAATTATGCTGACTCACCATCTTCCCCATTTCTACAAAGGATTTTCTTCAGACAATAGTTGGCCTTTAGCATTTTTATATGGGAGATTTAATAAAAGTTCCTATAGCTAATCAGACCTGCCCTTGTGGTGAGGGTTCCATGAATCCATCCATACATTCCTGTTAACAAGAAGATTCCGTTTTCCTTTGTTGTTACACCCCAGAGACCAGACTGAAGAATCTTATATTATTTCCTTTCTATTAGATAACAAAAGCCTTAGTATAAATAATATAGCAAAGTTTTGCACAGCAGCTGTGAATATGTACAAACAGCTGACTTCTGATCTATATGAGCAATATGTTCATACTTGCTCCACTAATCTTTGGAAATGCATAAATGAATTTCAACTTAGTAATCATTTAGATTGTTAGATTTTAAAGTACAATTTATAACTATATATACTGCATTACTGTACAGGTTTAAGATTCATTTTATAGTACTTTTTCTTATTTTATAGTTCCTTTTATGTTATCTGATGTTAATTTTTAAGTATTAGTAAGACTCCAGTGCTGCATTATTTCAGCAGGGCTGCAAAAACCTTGTAACTGCGAACCCTCACTCCACCAATCAAGACAGATTAATGTTTGGTTCCCAGTCACAGTATTTAGAAAAAGAGGAAGTACATCAGCAAAAACCACAAGCCTAGATCAGGTTGGGCTGAATTATAGTTACCCTACTTACTGCTATTCTTACTAAGGACTGAGTTCACGTAACTGTTGTTCAGTTTGGCATATAAGGCTGTTTGTCCCAGCTGAATGCTAGGCTATATGGCATTAGCTGACAGCTCATGAAGAGGATGTCAGATACGTGGAAACAAGTTTAATCAAACTGATTTGAAACCTACATTAAGAAACCCCAAATCCAATTATTACTCATTTAAAATAAGAACAACAAACTTTAAACAGCCCCAAAGCTGCACTATACCATTATCAGAATCTGGTGTGAGATATACAATCATGTCCAAAGGAAATAGGTCAAGATAACTTTCTGCAGTCACATCCATCTGAAAAAGAACGCAACATACGTAAATGGAATTTCAAAAAATCCTTTTAGAAAGAGCACTTGTGCAGGAATGAGTGTGCAATTTTGGAAATACGGGTCATTCTGACTATCCATTACTATTCTACTGAAAAACAGATTTTAAATCAAAACAGCATTTTAGCCCAATTTAAACCTAGCAATATTTTACAAGACTACTGAAGATATTAAACTACGGGACTTCTTAAAAGCAACTATTCTGTGTCTAGTTATGTTGGGACTGCAACTTTGGAAAGTACCAAGTTAATCATACAGAATATTATGGGAAAGGAAGGCAAAGCTACCAATTCTACGTGTTTTACCTTCTGTTGATAAGAGCAACTTGAGAAAGAACTATTTTCCTTCAGTATCATCACTTGGAGAGAGATAAAACAGAGGAGAAAAGGGGAGATATACTTACCAGATAATTGGCAAATCCATCATTCATTCTCAAGCATGCTTCATAAATAGGACTGTTTTTCACAATCCCTGTGAGGTGGAGCCAAAAGGGCTTCTGAGCTTTCTTGTTGGACCCATAAAGCCGCCTAATCTGTGCAGCAAGCCGACTTATTTCCTTGAAGAAGAGGAAAAAGCCTCAGTGGTTTTTTTGTTTTAAATGTTCTTCAAAAAGCTCCAGTATTATTCAGAGCTTTTTGTTGTTTTCAGTGAAATATACCAATCAAAATATAATGCACAAGATAAAAGAATAAAGCATTTAGACAACAAAGAAGCAAATAATATGTAATAATAATTAAAGTGAACTAAAGCTAAAGGAAAAAAAGATTCATATAGAAGTAGGCTAATTCTTTAACATATTCTTAAAGCTTGACCATATTAGGACATATTGCCTCATCTTCTCATTTTGCATACGGTAAAGACAATTCATATGTTTGGAATCCATTTTTTAACAGCAGGACTATAAACTTCTTTCTAACAAGGCAGAATAATTCTCTGCCAAACTGTGAGTTCTCCATAAGATATCAAATTCTCTATGAGAATTTGGAAATGTAGATCAACATCACACTTGCATCTTTAATTGTTAAGTTTCCACATCCCAATTTATATTAACATATTTAATAACTTAAAGTCAAACAAGAGTCATGGAGGGTCATGACCAAAGCTTATGAATCCAAGAACTTGGCAGTTTTATTTCAGGCTGATGTAATTGCTCTAAATTTCCTACTGAGCATTAGCTGTTTAGAGAGCCAATTTGGTGTACTGTTTAAGATACCAAGCTACAAACCAGGAGACTGTAAGTTCTAGTCCCACCTTGAGCACAAAAGTAGCTGTTTGACCTTGGGCCAGTCACTCTCTCTCAGCTCTAGGTAGAAGGCAAGAACAAAGCATTTCTGAAACCTTGCCAAGAAAACTGCAAGCACTTGTCAAAACAGTCGCCAGGAGTCAAAATTGACTCAAAGGAACCAAGACCCCCTGTTTATGAGCATCTCAAAACACTGGACTTCATGCTCTGCCATATGTGATTGTAATACACATTTTGATCTTGCAACATTATCCTCGTTAAATTTAATAAAGAGCACTCCTTCCATCTATTGCCTTTCAGTGGCCCTTAAGCAAAGTCTTCTCCATCAACTATTCCAAGAGGTAAATCGTACAAAATATGCTTAAAATCCTGCCAATCTCAATGTTTCCTCGGTTCAAGAGGACTTAGCCTTATAACTACAAGCAAGGTATAAAATCTCTCACAGAATACGACATCCTTCATTCAACCATTTTCTTCTCCATGCATGCTGCAGAGGTTAAACTGCACTTCTAGAACTAGCAAGTTACATTCCAGTCGGCTTAAATGTGCATGAAGCTTTCTATTGTTTTCAGGAGGAAAAATCAAATGTTCACTTCCACATTTCTAATTTTTATGGAGTACAATTCTTCAGTCAATACGGCGAATAATACAACTGAATGCATCTGTCAACACTGTAACATTGGATGTTCCTGCTCTGACAACTGATGGAAATTGCAGCCATTTTTACTTTGCTTTTAACATGCTTTTTCTTCTGTTTAGAAATTAGATGTTGAAGGGGGGATGGGGTAAATGCTTGAGCTCAGCTAGCCATAATAACAATGCAGCTCCGTGGGAAACTCAAGGACACAAACTGATAAGGTTTGGGGGCTGAGGAGCTGGGAAGAGAGCCGGGCTCCTGGCTAATTGGAGAATGTGATTTATGACTGCTTTGTGGGGGTGGGACTTGCATTCTGTTACTTTGTATCTGGGGGAAGGGAATCTAGTTTTGGGTTCAACTATATAGTGCCAATACTTTGTTTCCTGAATAAAATGTTCTTTGAGGAAGAATTCTTGCCTTGAAGTTCTTTTGATGGGTTTCATCTATCGGAACCATGACAGCATCCTCTTCAAAGTGTTGTGAAATAGGTACTGAAGAGCAGAGGCATACTCAGCAGTCCTGAAAATCAAATTCCATATTTTTTTTAAAAAGAGCAAAAATATAAAGCTACCTTGTTCGTCATGTGACTGGTCAAGCTCATATCAATACACAGCCGAGGCCCTGTAGCCTTGGCCTCTAGAAGACGATCTTTTGCAATGGCTTTTAAATCTCGCTTACTAAGTTGAGGAGCAGTGCCTGAAATGAAGAAAAGAGAAGAAAAAACAAATCATCCAGTTGCTCACTATTGAACAATGTTAAGCAAACAGGTGAGGCATAAGGTATGATTTTTCAGAGTAGCAATAACTTCTTTGAAAGGCACTTCAGTGCCTATAAATCAAAATCCCTCTAGAAAAAAATGTTGCCCAACCTGCCCTACACTTTCTTCCAGGTGAACATTACTGTAAGGTCCTGCTTCAGCTAGCGCTCCCAAAAGATCCATTGTTTCAAAAGGAACTTTTATTGAGACAGTGATAGCAGAAGAGCAAGGCAAGATCTGAAGAATTCCCGTGCAAAACGTTACATTAAAACTCTCCCTTCAAACCCCTCCCCAGTGCCCAATGGTTCAGTATGATTTCAGCCAATCCACAGGTGTGAAGTTGTTATGGGAACCGGAGTGATAAAGCCACAGTTCTCAGGCATTTCGTTTTCGTCCAGGTCTCTTACCAGCCGAGTAGCGATAAGACAGATGGCCCCAGGCACATTCCTCCTCCCTTTCACACCCAGAGAGATGCATCAAAGGGGACAGAACAAAGTAAAGGAAATGCATCCCAAAGCCCACAGAGCTTCCCCTCACCAAAGAGTGAAAGACAGAATGGCAGTACCTGAAAACAAAAATGAAATGAATATATAGTTTGAGGGTCTGACAATTACAAAATATTAGCTGTAGTAGAGAAGCCTCTTTCAGAAGACCTGTCTGCCATTATGGATCTCCTCACAGAAAACCTAAGTAAAGTTCCGTGAAACTTTAGAGTACAGAGAGCAAAGTATTTTCTATAGAAGACGGAGACAGAAATTATTCTGTGTTTCTTGTACCTTTTTGTTCAGCATGTTTCGCTTTACGTCGTTCTCTTTCACATTTTCTTTTATCCTTCTTTGCAGAAACAATCTTCTCCCAGTGCCGTTGTTTCCTTAGAACATTCCTCTTAATATATAAATAATAATAATAATCAGATACATATTAGGCAGAAAAGAAGCCATTTGCAAAGATTTTCTTATCAGAACTTGATATTAGAGGTGCATATGCATTTGGATGTATGTGAATATGTTCCATTGATTAAACTTTTGCATATGTCCATCTAATGCAGGTATACACAGGAGCTATCTCTCCTCTTTCTTTTTCTCTCACACATAGAAACTTATTATAAATTGCAGCTATTTTACACAGACAGAAAGGAATACATAATTGTGTGCTGTATTTTTTCCCAGATAGCTACTAATAAGTGGCAGAATAGTTATGAAATATTTTTTCTGCCACTAAAAATGTTGATACAGTATTATTTGCTTAGTGCTTTCAGTCAATAGCAGATGTTATATGTAAATGGCATTTTAGCACACTGCTTGCCTTTCTAAATGCATAAAGGACCTTTGTGGAAATCCAGGAAAGATCTGCTGTATAAGTATTTTTATAGCAACATTTGTATTACTATGATTGGCTGATAGTCAGCCAGATGTTTAGATTGGATTTGGCATTTTTATTCATCAATTTAGGTTTTCCCAAGGACCTGCTTATTATTATGATGATTGGTTGCATAGTCAGCCAGATGTTTAGATTGGATTTGGCATTTTTATCCAAATCTATTGAGTCTTGTCTTGTTGTTAAAGGTATCATCGCAAGGTATAAACTGTTCCAAATAAATCTGCCTTTTTGCAATTGAGCGATCATGATTTTTTCAATGGTGTTCAAGTGGTGCTCCAGTTTTATTCTTATTATTAAAGGATCTTTAGGGCACTGGTACAGGGAAAAGCTCAGCTGCTGTCAACATGACATTTTTTGGCACCAGCTTAAAAACTTTCCATTGGCCCAGACATTTGGGAGCAAATCTGTTTTGATTCTTGATCGAATGTGTTTTGTATTGCTTAAATGGTTATTGTAATGTATTATGATAATTTCCCATTTTCTTCATTTGTATTGATATCTTTTAGCTAAAGAGCAATAATGAGCTATTTCAAAACATATAAGTTTAAGGAAAAGGGAAGTGAGTGAAATGCTTGAGCTTTTTTTGCTGTCTACAAACTGGGAAGGTAGAGATAAAAAGAGTATTCATTCACAATGTGCAAGTACCTACCTTACATATCTACAAGTATGCCTTTAAACAAAGCCATTGTTAACAAGACTTTCAGGCCCTTCTTCAATGTAAAATATGATCCCTGTAGAACACTGAGATTCACAACATGAAACCACATTAAAATCACCCCAATTTGCTTTTGACATGAATGGCTGAAGGCCACTTTACTTACTGAACACCAATTCCCATTTCCTGTAACCTGTTCACTGGATCTTTCATCATTCCCATCAATTTCCAGAAGCTCAAATGTGTTCCAGAAATTTTCCCCATCTCCATCTCCATAGTTTTGCTGTTGATCACAATGATCTCCACAAATACTTTTCTCTGCTTTCTTCTCAGGATTAGTCATTGGTTTTTTTTCTTTGGTCCAAACTGCTGTGAAAACATAAAAAAAATGATGTTAGATGCTGGACCACAGAATTTAATTGGCAGATACTAGCCAGCTACTGAAGCTGCTCTCATCTTAAAACAGGATAGTTTCCTTCTGTACTGACTGCAGATTCTGGCTAGTTTTCAAAAAAGCCCCAAGTGAGCATGTTATAGTAATCCAACATTGAAATGATAAGGGCATAATTCACACTGAGTATTCATCCTTTATACAGAAAATGGAAAAATGTGTGAACCAGCCTTAACAGGTGCTTTTTAATAGCACGAAAAGCTAAGAATTCTGCATTGCCAATTGCAGATACGTGAAAGAAGCCATATTCGAATTCAAACGCTGGCAATTGTGTAAGAATTTCAGAAGCATGCAATTCCTCCTGCCATATAACGTCTTAATTTTCTACTTAAGAGTTTCTTAAGTAACATTGCACAAATAAAATCAGTGTGTGATCCAGAACAAGATAAGCAAAATATGCTTTATAACGTTTATGAATACGCAACAGCCAACGCGTTTAAGTAATTTAATTAATTTAATTATTGTTCAGACCAAACGTCAGTTACTCACCTCCCTTTGATTCATTACGAAAAATTAGCTCCACGCTAGTTGATTTCCTTCACCTATAAGGCATCATCCAATGAGACTTCCCTCTACCGGGAACGAGCTGCATTCTGGGAATTTTAGTTTTCATTATGGGCGACGGGAGAGGATTATCTGATTTAGGATTGGGCGGATGGGAGGGTGCGTTTCTTTGATTTGGAGACGACGGGGGAGGAGCTTAAAATTTGATTCGCTGGCCATCCGTTCTGAAATGTCATCCTGAGTTAGATTTCTTTATGAAAAGCAAAAATAGTCTTTTCAATTCTGAAACCTATTCTCAAATTTATTGTTTTTCGGGCCATTCTTAATTTCTTTTTATCTTTTGATTTTTTAAAAAACTTTTTAATTATAAGTCGCTCAGAGTCGTTGGAAATCAGGCGGTCTTTCTGTGATTTGATTGCCACTTCATGTATGCATCAACCATGCTTCTGTTAACTCCGTGAACCGTGAAATAAAGATTAACACAATTGCAGTGTTCACATAATATGCTATGCTTCTCCTCTAAGAAAACATACTGAAGCCTAATCTGACAAGCTGCCACCTGCATGCTGTTAAACCATAGATAAGGATAGCCCGACTATTTCCAGAGGTTTTGTGCTTCCTTACAGATCTAGGTGGTGTCATTACCTTCAGTTTCTAACTCCCCACGTCCTTACCTCACATAAACCAGCTTAAACTGCCACTACTTGTAAAAACACATGATGCACCCACAATGGATTTAGATTTTTTTTTTTTTCTTTAATGGGTATTTTCTGGGAAAGAAAAAATACACAGGCGCACGCACCTAGAAGCACACATACAACGATTTTGGAAAATAACTTAAAATGTGTTCTAGAAGAAAAGATGGGGAAAGTTTGGCTATTGATCTGAAAGCCGCTTTCTGAAACTCTACTGTCATTCACAAGAGAACGATCCCATTAAGCGAAGCTGGAAAAGCGAGAGACTTGCTCCGATTTCTACCCATTGCATAACTCTCCCTTTTAAACATTTCCTGCCATTGGCTACAAAGCCTGCAACTTCCCCCTTGCTGGCGAAGTTGATTTGCTCCTGGTGGTTCCCCCCCCCTAAGGTTAGAAAAGGGGACGGATTGGTGGACGCGGTTTCTTCCGACCCGAGAGTAGAAGCCTAAAAGTCCCAAACTTCTGTTGTTGCTCTTTCTTTGGGAAACACCATAATGAAGCCGCTTCTCAACAGCCTCCTGCAACTCTGGCCGCGAGGATCTGTTTCGGCGAGTATTACCTTCAATCTAGCCATTTCTGCAGGACTTGGTCACCTCCAGCTAGCTTTTTTTGTCGAGCGAGAATTTCCCCCCCAAATATCCCGTTTGCTCCAGTTCTCTTCTGCTCTCTTCCCAACCTCCCTTTCAGATATGCGGTGCAATCTTTGGGGAAATCTTTCGAGGCAGAAGGAAACATCTCTTTTGCAACTTGATGCTTCTTCCAAGGCAGCGTTTCTCAGCCATGTCCACTTTAAGATGTGTGAACTTCAATTCTGGGAATTGAAGTCCACATATCTTAAAATGGATAAGATTGAGAAACACAGTTCTAAGGGTTTGGCTGTGCTGTAAAGGGCAGTACAAAATTGTGGCTGGGAGAAGACCTATTTTGAGTTGGGGAATTACCCAACTGTGATGCAGAAAGAGAGTCTAGGATGGGAATGGGAAACAAATAGGAGCTGGGGGGATTAGCTCTTTCTTGGGCTGGGTGCTTTGTTTGGGAATTAAAATGGCCACAGGTAGACACCACTCTCTTCTAATGACAGTATTGAGTTAAGGCCCACAGGTCACCCCAGACTCTCAGAGAGTGGGGGCAATGAAGCTGTAGGGTCATGCAGAAAGGGTTTCCCCCATTGGTTTCAGTTTGAGGAAGAGGTCTTGAATTGCCCCAGGCGATGTCTTCATTCTGGAAGAGAGGCCATTCAGAGCATAGTTATGTTAAGGAACAGATTGTACCTAGTGATTATTGCAACTGGGTGAACTATTTATTAGGAAACTGAATGTTGCAAGAGGTGACTGCATATTGCAAGTACTGTAGGTGTGACTCTAGCTAGGAATGAGGAGGCTACAGGGACAATTTTAGTTAAGAGATTTTGCATAATTGAGACTCCACCTATTTAACGTTTCAAGAGGCAGGATTTGGATAACACTAATTTTTTGTGTGTACCTGAATTATTTTCACTGCAGCTTTCATTCTGATCCATAGTCTACCATTTCTCTTTTCCATTTGACCTAAAAGGAATCTTCAGCATTTGTTAGCCTAATATCACAAATATCAGCTTCATTGCCAAAAACCAGATAAATTGTGCAATAAATGACTACTAGATCACTACTTATTGCTAGAAGGATTTTTTCTCTCTGAGTATTTTTTTAAAAAGCACTTATTTTTATTTTTCTTTGCTTATGTATGTATTTTTATCTTCATGTTTTTTGGGAGGGTCAAGTGTCACCATGTTAAAAACAAGTTATATAAATAATAAAAATAAATGTGGGTGGGCTGCCAAGTGCCCATATTTGATGACATGACCATGGGAGCACTGCAAAAGTAGTAACTTCAAGGATCAGTCATAATTACCATTTGTTCAGCACTGTTGTAATTTCAAATGGTCATGGAATGAATAGTCCTTAAGTGAGGACTAACTGTAGATGCAGCCCCCTAAATCTGTGCAGTCATTCGTTCTTTGCTTCATTCTACCAGTGTTTCTCGGAGGCCAGTTCTTCCAGCAAATTTGTCATTGGTGAGAATTTGTCCCATTGAGCTCCTGGAATTATACAGACCTACTAAAGAGTTTCAGGCAATAAATAATGCAGTTCTAATTTCACTAAATTTGGGGAGCATTGATGAACAATATGCCATATATACTTTATTAAATGGAAGATATTCTATATTTCTGTTTGTAGCTTCTGCCACGAACCATGCCTGAGAGATTTGGGGGGAAACACCGAAGTGTAACCTCGATTCATGCATACAACACAAAAGGAGAAAACACCAAGCCAACTGAGCGATATCCAATGCCCAATAAGAAAGACTTACCACACGATATAATGGAACACCTGGAAGAAGCAGAACTGAAGGTACAAATCAGTTGGAAAAAATCAGTTCATAGAAGTTTGTAGTATATCAACCTTCAACATAAGTGCTCTTCCTATACACTTGACTAGAGTTTGATCATTATCAGATTAAAGAGAAGTTAATGCAATTCCTAAAGAGTTGCTTTGTTGGACAGCTGGTTTTTAACTCTACATCAGTGGTGGGATTCAGCCGGTTCGCACCACTTCGGCAGAACCGGTAGCTAATTTTTTGTTGCCCAGGCCCAGAATGGACTTCCAGAAGCGGCATCCACACAGAGAACTGGTTGTTCACATATTTTAATCCCTCCACTGCTCTACATGTGAACCTAATGATGATTAAAGATGAGGATTTGATATGCTATCTAATACATGTTTCTTATTCAGCTAAGTTACGTACTGGGGTTTAAAATAGGCACAACAATCAGGCTGTGGTTAGATGAGAAACAGGATCAGAAAGATAATACTTTTGTTTAACCCTTTTCTACTCTTCCAGGCTAGCTGATGCCTTTCATAGCATAGTGGAAAAGGGAAATGACAATGAATGGCTTGGTCAAGTGCTACGTATTTGTTGTCATTCAGACTAATATAGTAGCCCTGTCATGTCACTTCAGAAACCCTCTATAACAGAGGTCCCCAACCCCCAGGCCGTGGACTGGCACCAGGCCGTGGCATACCAGAAACCAGGCCGCGCAAACAAGGGAAACCTCAGTGGGATGCAGGAAGCACATGAAACCACACCCCATCCGGTCTGTGGAAAAAACCTCTCTCCACAGAACCGGTCCCCGGTGCCCAAAAGGCTGGGGGCTGCTGCTGTATAAATCTCAATATCTGGTAACAGAAAACTCCCAAGATGAAAGAGTACCTGTTGAGTTTCATTTCTCTTAGTTATTTTGCAGGTTTATTGTTTTAAAGCAAAGAATATTTGCTAGAATTTATTAAAAACTGCCTTAAAACTGATCAGCTTATTTGTCCACATAGCCCAATATTATTTAGCTGGCATTTGCTTTCCATTTACCTGGGCCCGAATCCTTTACATCCTTCCACTGAGAAATTGGTTTTTTCTGCTTAAAAAGCCTCAGCTGTAAGGCTCAAGTCCTTATTTTGCTAGGATGCTTCATAAAGAGAGAATTGAGATTACTCAACAGTACCCTTGTATTTGAACCTCAGTTCATCGTTTCAAAGATTTTGCAAATATTGCCTGGACCCAAGAATTTCATTCAGTTATTTAGTGTCTGCTAGAATGCAGGATCCACACCTGATTCCTCTCTCTTGGAACTTTTCCTCACTTAATCATCTTGTGTGCAAGTTGAGAATCAAGAATAATTAGTAGGGAATGTTTTAGCACCAGCTAAATTGTTGGTTGTCTTCCTTCTATGGCTTGGAAGGCTTGGGAGGTAGCTGTCTTAAAATGAAAACTCACCCTGCTATTTTTTAGAGGAGCGTTATCAGAGAAACCAACAACAAATCTGAAAACATTATGGTTCAAGAGATTCTAGTCCCACCAGAATGTCTTGATAGTAAGTGTGGAGAATAATTCTGGACTCCTGGATATTTCCCTGAATAGTCTTGAATGTGATTTTAAGGTGTCTGACTATTTCCCCCTCCTTGATTCTCAGAATGGGTTTTTGCCCAATGTGTTTAAAGTGATGGCTAATCGACCAGAAGAATTTAGGGTATTCTTTGCCTATCACGATGTCGTCATGAACAAGAAAACAGGTATGAGTAGCAGTCAAAACATGGATGCTTTGAAAAGATTTTTCTAAACCAATTGCACTAGATTGCAACTACTGTGATATCCAAAAGCTTTAAAATCATCTTAAGGTATTCAGTAGGGCTCTAGTACAAAAGCAATTAGCTTCCCAGGATCCTTCGCTTATATTAGGGAGTTAGTTTTAAACTATTGGATGCAATTTCTCATGTTCTTTATCTGAATAGTAGAACCTGCTAAGATTGCTGATGTCCTTTTTGAGACTATTGGGAAGCTCGGGGGATTTAATTAAAATTTCCAATACATGTCACAAGAGTAAGCTACTTTTTGCAATAAAGGCTATAACTTAGAATGTGAAACTGATTATCTCTGGCAGTAGAAGTGGCTGCAGCAGAGATCCTATATACCATCTCATTCCTGTATAAAGGACTTGTCTTTCACTGGCTTAAATGAATCACCTCCATGAGCAACAACACAACAGGATTTGATTTTAGAATCCTGAAGAATGGCTAGTAGTAGAGAATAGTCACTTTTCAACATGATAATTTAATTTCCACTACTGTATGGAATAGGGTACCAAATGGTCAACAATAATTAGTAATATAATTTTGAGGCATTAGAACAGATCTGAAGAGATATTCAAAGGTATGGCATTGCTCTATCTTTTAGTATCACCAATTTGTTTATTTCTGGTTTCTTTTTTGGTTATGGAATGCCAGATAAGTGCCAAACTTATGCATAACTATTGCCTTCTTCCTCTAAAAAACCAGTAATGACTGCTTTTGCTTCTCTTAAGATTTGGTCATTTGCATAATGCTGAGAATGCAATTCTATTCTTGCTTGATTCTACTTGCCTTAATCTGTCTGTTCGTAATGACTGTCCACACTGACTTATGATTTCTGGGGACTAAGGTTTGAATGACTCCTATTGTGGCTTTGACTCTGTAATGTGTATTTGTACAGTATACTTTGTGGGCAAGTGGGGCTTCTTTCAGGATTTAAAGAATATAACCCAGAAGGTGGCAGACAGTAGTATATAATTATTAAAAAATCTTATTCTTACTTCCACTGGCATAATAAAACATTAGTATGTTTTTAAAAAGCTGATCTTGTATAACAATATGATATTATTGGGGGGCAAAATTCATATACAACATCAACCTGTGCTTCGGTGAATCTGCCCTGAGACTACTCACCTTTTACAACTCTCTTCCTCCACAGGAAAGCTAAGTATGGCTGACAAAGAGCTCATTGCTGTGGCTGTGAGTATTGTAAACCACACTTCCTACTGTGTAACTGCACATAGTGCCTCACATCGGAAGTACTCCAAGAAACCAACTTTAGCAGATCAGGTCAGTCCCCATATCTGCCTTGTTTGTCTCTGGCAAGCATTTTCTTTTCCCTCATTAGGATCTAGTTGTATGAAACGATCTGTAAAATTAGAAGAAATGAATAAAATAAATGGGTTTGTTTGCTTGCTTGCTTGGTTTGTAGGCTTTCAAATCCATTAAGACTCTGGGCAGCAAACATTTTCAGTATGTATGCATGTATTGCCTGCCTAACTCATAATATATGATTCTTAGCAGTGTACATCAGTAAAAACCAGAGTATCAAAAATGGATAAAAACAAGATAAAGCCAAGATAACAAACCACAGTCATATAGATGCACATAACTGAGGTGGGCATAACAAACATTACTCTCCTCAGTGCCCAGGAGAAAAGCGACATCTTCATTGCTGTAGGAAAAGCTAAAAGAATTGGGGCTGCCAACTATCCAAAGATAGATACAGCAGCAGAGAAGATGCTTCTTCCAGTTCCCATACTGCCCCAGAGATAAGACCTGGAGCATGCTCACCTTGTGTAATCTAGTAGGACAGGCAGAAATAATCATGCGGTCCTGCTAATAATCCAGCCTTGTGTCATGTAGGGCTTTATCAGTGATAATCAGCATCTTGAATTGCATCCAGAAACCTACTGAAAGCCAATACAGCTTGTGAAGTTTTGGTGCTCCATGAGTGTACAAGTATGCCCAATATTACCCACTCGGTGCAGTCTGGACCTGTTACAGCTTTCAGATGGACTTCAAGAGCAGCCTCATTTAGATTTCATTGCACAAACCCGGCCAGGAAGTGACCGCGGTGTGGGTGGATTTCTTGTATTTATATACAATAAGTTCAAAAAAACCAGAAGAAACAAGTTATGCAAAAAGAAGCTTGCTCTAAAGATAGCAGCTTAAAAGAAAGATTGAAAGATTACTGAAGAAAATAAAACCAAAAAACGTTATGTCCCAAAGTTTGTATTTGTTTTTATATAGGTGACTGTGAATTGGAAAATGGCTGATCTAAGTGATCGGGAGGTGGCCATGCTTGAGTTTGCCCTTGCTATCTGCAGAGCAAATAACATAACAGAAGAGCACTTTCAGAAGCTGGAGGCACACGGATTTGACCGAGAAGATGCCTGGGACATAGGCTCCATTTCAGCCTTTTTTGCCATGGCAAATCGCATAGCTCTCTTCACAGATATGCGTCCCAACCCAGAATACTATAACATGGATAGAGAAGAGGACAAGGTCCAATCTTCCAAATAAAGTTTGCTGGTGTTTACAAGAATATTGGCTCCTCACTGCTATGGCTAAGTCTGGCTAATGGACATCACCACTTTCTATTACATGCAATACTGTACTTTCAAAGAGATTTTCTATTTGGTTGATATAACACGTCTGGCTTACTTTCATATACTTAAATATTTTCTACACTTTAGATCAGGGGTCTTCAAACTTGGTCCTTTTATGACTTGTGGACTTCAACTCCCAGAAGTCCACAAGCCATAAAAGGGCCAAGTTTGAAGACCCCTGATAGATAATCTATTTCTAAAAATTGGGGCTTATTTTATTTTTGTCTTATAATAATATTGAAAACCTACTTAAATAATCCTTTTGTATCTTTGTACCTTTTCTATTTCGATCAAACATGTTGATTTTGGGTTCAGACTGCACTTTGGGGAGTAACATCATCTTAAATGCTACTATATAATTACAGTGATCAAAATACATAATTCTATCTATAATTGATTTGAGATGATTAGTCAGTAATTTTGACTGTAATTTATAGTCTGCGTTTAATAATGAAGTAGACATTAGTACAAAAAAGGTACTGTGCGATTTTTCCTGGCTTTAAAATGTATAATTTTAGACTTTTGTCATGAATCAGGAATATTCTTACCTTGATGTTATTACATATGCATAAAACATCTGCACTTAAAATATATTTAAACATTTATGGTAATCATTGATAAAACCATCGAGGCCAGGAAATTTCCCATTTTCAAAATTTTGAAGTCTGCTATTCTGTTTCTATAAATCAGGGGTCTTCAAACTTGGCCCTTTTATGACTTGTGGACTTCAACTCCCAGAATTCCTCAGCCAGGCATGCCTGGCTGAGGAATTCTGGGAGTTGAAGTCCACAAGTCATAAAAGGGCCAAGTTTGAAGGCCCCTGCTATAAATGATGAACCTACGTATTGAATATCTTGTGTTGATAACACTGGTTAGCTCCAATTTATAATTCTTAATGTCCTCTGATGTCCTGTGATATATATATCAACTTACAACCATTCGTTTAATGAATGTTCAAAGTTACAATAGCACTGAAAAAAGTGACCAGTTCTCACACTTATGACCATTGCAACATGCATGCTTGGCTGAGGAATTCATGCTGGCTCAGGAATTCTGGGAGTTGAAGTCCACAAGTCATAAAAGAGCCAAGGTTGCCTACCCCTGAGTTAAGTGCTATTATTGCTATTGTAATTATTTGAACATAAAATAATTTGTTTTGAACATAAATAATCGTTTTTTTAAAAAAAAATTCCTAATAAAGTTCAAAATCACAATATTTTTGCTTTGAATTTAGAAGTGGTATTGAAATTTTGTTTTAAGTCACATGTTTTTTTAGTTGTGGATGTTTATAATACTTTTAGGAACTTATTTTTTATAGTTTGCTTACAAATCTTTAATTTCTAGATCTATTTTATGTTTTTTCTTTTTAATTATGCTGTAACACATTGTTCGCCACACAATGAATTAATAATGTTAATAAATCAATTCTATCCTAATTTGCTGTTTTCCATATTAACTTCCCTTCTAAAGAATTACTTATCTCATGCACATATAACTTAATCCTCATACAAGCAGATGTTTTAATACTCTATTAAATGTTTTACTTATTCATTCTAAAAAGTAGTTATTAATAGTACTTTTTATATACAATGTTCTTTCATTTATGATCATCATTTCCAGTTTGGCCAAATCTCCAAGGTTGTTCCTTGAGTTTGCACCAGAGGGAGTCTTTTTCAAGTCTGCTTTTATTCCTATCCTGAATAGTATAAATTGTTTCTCTTCCATATGGTTGCATTATAAGTTTAAATGAAAACCTTCATTTCTATCAAATCTTTTTCATCATTCTGAAAAAGCCTTAAATGTAATCTTTTTCTGTAAGACAGTTTGTCTAATGTTTCAATAATAACGAACTTTGTCTCCTTCAGTTTGCAAGCTTCCTGAATAATTTTATCTCTAGTAAGTTCATTGAAAAAACGTAATTGGAATATCCCACAGTGTGTTCAGCTTTGTAAGTATGCACTT
Organism: Azemiops feae; assembly: GCA_023970755.1. NCBI lineage: Eukaryota > Metazoa > Chordata > Lepidosauria > Squamata > Viperidae > Azemiops > Azemiops feae. The sequence continues at coordinate 566,151 of JALGBA010000069.1, forward strand.
TGGAACTGCATATGAACATCCTGTGAGGTGGGTTGTGCTGAGAGAGGATAACTGGCCCAAAGCCGGTTTTCATATATAAGATGGGACTAGAATTCACAGCCTCCTAGTTTCTAGCCTGACACCTAAACCACTACATCAGGTTGACTCCTCTTAAAATCTGCAAGGACATGGGAACAGTAACTACTTATCTTTTTGTTAATGATTTTTTTCTCTCACTTCATGTATGTTGAATGAAATTCATGAACATCTTAGGACCTGGGGACAAAACATTTTATTTTTAGTAAAAATAACTTTAAACATCTTCCTTCTTCATATACACATGCAGAAACCAGCAGTTTCAAGGCTTCAGCAGAAAACCGCTATATAAACATATTTTAAGTAACACCCAAGGATATCAAGAAACCAGCCAAGGCCTCTTAATTTGGATAAGCAGGAGAAAAAAGTCTAGAACTGAAACCCTGGGATGCGTATGTGTATATTTCAAGCCTAGTGCTGCTTTAGTTGTGAAGCCAATTAAGGCAGCCTTGGACCACGTCCTCTCCCACCTCCAAATCTCAGTTGTGTTGTCTCTTCTCATCTAAACTTAATTCCTCCTCCTCCTCTTCTCCATCCTCTCCTGCCTCGTACAGTCTCTCAGGGGCAACTTTTCCTACTTCTTCGGCTTGGCTACCTCCCATCAACTCCGATCTCGTTCCTCCCCATGCCAGGCTTAAAGTAGTCAGGAGCCCCCACAGCTTGGGCTGCATAACACAAGCCAGCTTGGCTTTGAGAGGCGTGCTCGCAATGATATCATAAAGGAGGCGGGTTTGGGGAGACAGTGCCGGGCATGCGTGCTTCCTCTCGCCTCAAAGACCCACCGAAGGCTAGCGATTCGGATTGTTCGGTCCTGTTTCCGCAAGGGCACCATGATCAAGCGTTTTCTCCTCTCCGGCTTCCTCCAGCTCCGCCGCCGCGGTGGCGGCTCCGTTTCGGTGAGTAGCGCTCCCCCAGTTGTCCCTCCCCGCCGCCCCTTAATATTTCCACCCTCCTCACCTAGAAACTCCGGCTGTCGAAGGGTTTCCTGGAGCGGCGCTTGTTCGATCTAATTCAACAGGGGGCGCTTTCGGCCAGGGGAGTCGTGGGAGATGGTGGGGTTCAGCTCCTTTATATTTTATACTGTAGGGTAGGTAAGAATGAGGAGACTAAAGGGAAATTTTCAACTGTGCCCGGTGATTATTTCAAATGAACTCTGGAACTCTTTTTATTGTGAAATAGTCTGTTGCAAGGATCATCTCTCATGTTTGGATAAAAGCACAATCTTGCTTATTGCAATCCTTTCTCAATAGCGGTTTTTTCCCCCCTTGTGTTCTTCAGAAATTTCCTGAGTACGGAGGGAGGCCATTATTTCACCAAAACAGAGAATCAAAAGCACCTGATCTCTGACAAAAATGTTAATGAGAAAAAAAGAAATGCAGCAACTAATTTCATATAGTTGCTTCCCTGTCTCCCCTCCCCTTTTTCTTTCTTTCCTTCCTTCTTCCCTCCCTCTGTATATATAATATATATAATACATACACACACATATATACACATGCTGTCCATCTCACTATGCAAAGTAACTCTGGGCAATTATTTAGTTGATATCTCTTATCACATATGTGGCAAGATAATCTTTACTGAATTCTGAATGTTAAAAATTCCATATTTGGATAGTTTTTAAAAAAAAATAGGATTGCAGATTAAGGCTATCATTCTCATTTTCAAAAGTGAGTGTTCTGAGGCTGTTTCCTAACAGTTCATAGCATCATCCCAACCATCAGTGAAATAAAAGGTATAAAGCCTTTTCTTAATACTGTTGTTTTGGCACAACTCCAGAGAGCATTATGAATCCCATGTGAGAAAATGACACAGTGAATCTCACAATGTCACTATTTTCTAATGTCATCTGGCCTTTATATATAAAAAACCCGTATCTTTTCATTCAGAATTTGAACATCTCTGAAAAAAATGAGTTTACAGTTCCTTCACTTCTATTTATTAACAGTTTTAAAACTGGGAGACATTTGGCCATTTTTCTGTTTCTTAGCCCTTCTGCTTGCTTTCTCCTCACATACTCCTCACCAGAGTTGCTCCAATAGTAAGATAGGTGGCATATAAATTTAATAAAGAGAAAATATTCTGTTCTAAACAGAAGAGAATCTAAGCCTGAACTGTTATAGCAGAAGGTTAGAAGGTTGTTCCAAAAATGGATCTACTGCTAACAAAATCATTCATTCATTCTGAACATTCATGAAAAGCTGGTAACGGTTGAGCCCCAAACAGCTGAATTTAAGATTTGAATCTAAAACAGTGATCCAAATACAAATTACATAAGGAGTTCCATGATTCTCAATATCTTTAGCGACTGTAGAATTTTTTCAAATATCATACTCAACACTATTGGGTGCAGTATGCATTTAAATCCTTATACTTGACAGTAAACTCAGATTTATCACTGGTAAGAGCATCTCTTCAAAATGGTAGGTGGGAAGTTTAACAATCTCACTGCACTAGTTTGAAACGTGAATTTAAATCTTGGACTTGCAGTGATACTGAAGCTCTAAAGACTGTAGCCCGGCGAAAAGTTGCTAAAGGTGCTTTAGACAATCAAAAATACGAGTAATCATTTAATATCCTATGTAAATGGAACATTCTCTTCTGTTCTGTATTTTAGTTTCTTCCTCTCAGTGTATCAGGAAACTTATGGGGGAGATCCCAAAGTGTAGCACTTAATCATCCAAAGAATACAGAAGGAGAAAATATTACTAAGGCGATTGGACGCTATCCAATACCCAAGAAGACGGATTTGCCATATGATATAGTAGAGCTCATGGAGGAAATGGAAGTAAAGGTAAAAAATACTTTATTGGAACAATCCTGCCTATGCTAGTTTCCTTATTTTGGGACTATATTTCCTATCTTGCTAACATTTTTTCCCCCTTTGGCTCTGATACCTTCTGATGGCTGTTTTTGTCCATTGTATCAGTGAAAGAGGCATCTGAAGTGAAGGATGTTTTTAGCAGAACATGAAAATATAAAAATTTCTGATTAAACATTGTCTGGATTGGGTACTCTAAGCATTGCTGAGTTAAATGATATATCTTGGATTAGATCCTTGGATGATACTGTGTGCCTGCAAAGCCATCAAGCCATCAATCATACTTCTTCAAGAACTTAGTATACTATGTATCTCCTGTTCTTCTCACTTTCTAGAACTACAAAAGCCACCAGGATGACTGAGCATCGGTTGAACATTGGATCTCAGGGCTATTGTTTGGAAGAAATAATATTTGAGAGACTTTTAAAAAAAATCTGATTGATAGCAGATAATTTTATTACTCCATGTAGCTAAGTGTGGTCTTCTCTAGTTAATGTGATGCTCTAGATTCTTGCCTGCTAGTGACCTTTCAATTGGAAAAGTACAAGACTTGAGAACCAGAGTTCTCCTTGTAGAGAAATATACATTTTCCCATTGACCCATTATTATTCCCCATTAACATCACTCTGCACTACAGGTAGTCCTTGAATAAACCATTTGTTTAGCGACCATTCAAAATTACAATGGCGCTGAGAAAAATTACTTATGACCTGTCCTCATGCTTACAACAGCCGCAGCATCCCTAGAGTCACATGATCAAAATTTGGGCGCTTGGCAACAGCCATGTAGTTATGCTGGTTGCAGCAATACAGGGTCATATGATCGCTATTTCCTAATCTTCCCAACCAGCTTCCGACATACAAGTGGGGGATTTGTTTGATTTGTTTAATGAGCATGTGAGTCACGTAATAACAGCAGTAATTTGCTTAAAAAGGTTATAAAATAGGTCACAACTCACTTAACAGCCATATTGCTTAGCAACAGAAATTCTGGTCCCAGCTGTCGTAAGTTGCGGACCACCTGTACATAATTCAAACTAATTCCACCTTGTAACTACAGCATCTGTGAATTGAAATTGGATAGACTCTTACATAAATGATGTCTGATTACTTTTTTTCTTAATTCTCAGACTGGGTTTTTGCCCAACGTGTTTAAGGTTATGGCTCATCGGCCAGCAGAATTTAGGGCATTCTTTGCCTATTACAATGCCATCATGAACAAAGAGACAGGTAAGAATACCCACCTTGCACTGACTGATGGAAACTTTTTCCTGGTAAGAATCTCTGAAATCATTTTGTTGCATTTAGTATTCCAATAAATATAAGTCCAATTTAAGAATTGGCTCAAACTTTCCTTGGCTATATAACAGGAATCGGCCAATTACAATAATATCCATTAGCTTTTATATCCCTGAAGAATCCCTAATTTGCAATCAAAAAGTTACTACGGACCATTGTTATATCAAACATGGTTTTCCAGTAATTCTTGCAATAAGAATGATGATGCCTTTGAAAGCCTTCAATGAAAATAAAAGGTTTCATAGAATTTCACAATATACAGCAAGGAATGGTTTGTTTATTTTAAAAGCTGGCTCTTAAAATATGAATATATTTGTGCAGATTACTGCAGTAGTGATTCAATTGTTGGTGCATTAAAAAAAATGTAGTTTTAGTCCTGATTATTTGAGATCCAAAATTATTTCTTGTATGCATTGGTTGTGCAGATTATGAACTGTGTTGCCAGATCTTTATGAGTGTAGTGTAGTAGCTATTAGAATTCAGTATATATTTGGATAGTATTGTTTTTCCTAGATGAATAATAAAAAGCCATCAGTCTCATTTCAAGGGTTATTTGCCAGGGCCTCCTTAGCAGAAGATAACAGTATTTAAATATAGAAAGTTTAACTTCTGTTTGAAGTTGCTTGCCTGCAGTGACATGATAACACATCAGGCATGGATTGAAATTGTCAAGCTAAGGCAGGATAATTCCTATTAATTTAGACTCATAATACTTGCTTTATGGACTAAGGCAGCTATAGAAATAAGATTCATCTTTCTCCCATAGGAAACCTAAGCAAGGCTGACAAAGAACTCATTATTGTGGCTACCAGTATTGTCAACCACTGTCCCTACTGTGTAATTGCGCATAGTGCCTTACATCGCATCTACTCCAAGAAACCAACTTTGGCAGATCAGGTCAGACCCAAGTTTATTTTCCTTTCTGTGTGGGTTTGATTTCTGCTCTGTTTTAAATAGTACATGTACATACGCATGATCAAATACATACAGCACCTTGGAATCTATGTGGGAAAAGTTGGGAAAACTGGAAGAACTGAGTGAAAGTAACTTCTAAGTTCAGGAGCCAGTTTTCCAAAGTGTGTATCTCATGACTGTGTTATTCTTATCAGTTTTGTTCTTCATTGAATTCCATTCTGGGAATATGGTTGCAAAAAGTTTAAGTAGCACCTGTATTAAATTGCAACTGAAAGAAAATCTTGAAAGATTTTTAAAGAAGGCCGAGTAACAATTACAGATTAGTTCTTCTTATGTTAATCTAAATGAGATTCTAATAAAAATAAAAGTAAAGTAAATTCATCCATTTCTAAAGACTGCAGTGCGGAAGCTAACTCAGCCCTCCAGCCTGCCTTGGTTATTATCAAAAAGATTATATTGGCAGATGCTACTAATCATACTATATTCCTTTGAAAGTGAAAAATATCCTGCACATGCCAGGATACCCTCAGATGTTGTAACTGTTTTATAATTGTTTTTAATTTAATTGTAATATTGTTCGCCACCCAAACTCAGTTGTTGAGATGGGCAACTTGATTTAGTAAAGAAAATAAATATGTGCAGAAATAAAAAAAAAATCTTTTATCTGGTTACACTGTGGTGAATATCCAGTGTTGCGTTATAGTTTGCATTCATAAATATTCCTCAATCTTTGTTCCGAAGATTCTGATTTCTTTGACACAAGCTGATCTGAGTGTGCATGTTAAAAGATCTCACATTTAACCCTAAATGAACCCCAATGGAAGTTTGTAATTTCTGGTGGCTTTGTTTTTGTTTAGGTGGCTGTGAATTGGAAATTGGCCGATCTAAATGATCGGGAAATGGCCATACTTGACTTTGCCCTTGCTATCTGCAGAGCAGATAACATAAAAGAAGAGCACTTTCAGAAGCTGGAGGCCCACGGATTTGATCGAGAAGATGCCTGGGACATAGGCTCCATTTCAGCCTTTTTTGCCATGTCCAATCGCCTGGCTCACTTAATAGATCTGCATCCCAACCCAGAGTTCTATATCATGGGAAGAATACCAAGAGAGAAAAAGACCAGTTCCTCCTAATAAAACTTGTTGATATCCTAATCTGTGCAAACACTGAGGTCAAGCTTGACTAATTACTGAGTGAAAGTTATCAAATCAAAGTGGAGCAGTTTTAGATGCAGTGAAAACTTTACTTTTGATTGTACAGTACTTCTGAAATGATTTCAAGTACGTGTCAATTGGAATGAGTTTCTTGAAAAGAGAAAAGTGAGATTAGATACTTGTAGTTCAGTTTCTTTTGTTCATAATTAAAGATATGATTAGAAGTAAGAACCTCATATGTTTTATTTCTATATAGCTAACAATCTCTACTGTAATAAGACTTTTTTTTATTCAAACCTTGGAAAAGACAAATAAGCTGGGTTTACATTCTCATTTCCTCTAAAGTACTGGCAAGCATGATTGGTTCCTAAAGGCTTAGGTTTTTGCACTGGATCAGGACCCTTTTTTATTATTTTAATGAGCTTTATAATGTAATTCTATTTCTTCTCCCTGGATTTAACAATGCTTTCATACATTTGTGAATTTCAGCTTTTTTATCTTTTGATTAAAAAAGGTTACACAAACATAACTGAAAAATGAAAGGTATTAAACAGTTACAATAAATTATTATATGTTTTTGCTATTTTTTGCTATTTTATTTATTTATTTATTTAGCTATTTTTTTTTGCTATTGTTCTTTGTAAATTGTCTTAAATTATAATGATGTAATAGCTTTCCTGATGCCGATATCTCAGAGCTATGTTAAATATTTCTGTAAGCATGTTAGATTTTCAAGTAGAGATGAAAAAGCAGTCACAGTGCTTTTTTTTTAAATTGAAGCAATACATTGTTGTTGGCTCAAGACTGATATGCATTGAAAATCTTGCTGTAAACATATCTCCTTTAATCCTAATGTTTGAAAGCTCATTTTATTAGCTTTGTGAGTTAGTTGGGTCTGTAATATTTGCCCATTATAATAAGATAAGGGTAACTATAGTGAATCTGTGTCCAAAATGTATCGTATTCATTCCAAATCTAATTTTAATACTCATCAAATATCACTCAAATATTTTCTTCTCTGCATAGATGAGAAGTTCTTTAATCTGGAAATTTAGAAACAAAAAGCATGAATATACTCTATGCTTATTTCATTGATTCAATCTTATAGTGCTGCAGGCTGCCATGACCTATTTTTATCATTAATTCCGTAGTGCTAGATAAAATAGGGATCCAATACAAAGCAAAATTAGTGGCCTAGAAAGCTTACTGACCCATTTTTCAGAATCATTAATTGGTCTTATTCATTCATCAAGCTATTACTGTATCACTAATTCCTCAAAAACCAACCATGAAATCCCACAAACATCAGAAAAATAATGAGCCATAATGCTTTTTACAAATGTGTATGGGAATATACATCTGAGACAAATGGAAGTTTTAATGCAGGATGTAATCAGGTACAATAAGTACAGATCTACCAAAAACAGCCTCTGATTATTGCCTAGATATTTCATTGAGCAGAGGGTACCCATATTCATGATCTGTTTAAATAGCCGAGGGCACCATATATTAATTTAATTTTGGTTTTTGAATCAAGGACAAGCACTTCATATTTTAGGAAGTTTTTGAACAACAGCTTTACTTTCTGAAAATCCCATATCTAAAGATCTAAGGAACCTGGAGGCTGAAAAACAATGCACAACTGCATACCCAAGTGATTTGTTTGTTTATAGGCCCTCCACATATATTTGTGGCCATCAGCATACTTTCTTTAGTCTCAGCTGGAAAGTTTGACAACTTAGTAGTAGTAGTAATAGTAGTATATGGCGTAGTTACATTAGCCAGGAGACCACAATTCAATTGCAGAGTAATAGTTTGGTTGCCAATTTACCAGCTCTGTTGTAGTACACGCTCGCGCGCTTCCCAAGGTGTACAACAGGAGGGCGAGCTGGCTTTGCACCAGAAAGAAAGACCAGTGGCATTTCCTAGGCTCCCTCTCTTACCCGGAACCACCTTGTAAACAGGCGCCATAACCAGGAAGTTCAGAGCCAGCAGGAATCTGACTGCCTGCATGGAGCACCAACTTATCTCCCTACCTATTTAAGTGGTACCTGTTTATCTACTTGCATAGAACATGCTTTCAAACTGTTAGGTGGACAGAAACTGAGGCAAGTGACGGGAGCTCACCCTGTCACACAGTTCTAGGACTCGTAGCAGATCATCTCCAGTGTCATTAAGCCACTGAGCCATCACACCTCTGATTTACATTGTATATATATATTTTAAAGATATTTGACCTACTGAAGCAATTTTGTTCTTAATTTATATTCCATCTTTCTATAAGTGGCTTACACAGTGAACTCCCATAATATTGTCACATCTCCTTTAGACATGCACCAAGATACTCACATTTCTCCTACTTGTTCTAGTTTTTGCTATGTACATATAATTTGCAATCATTCACTCTGTTTTCTAAGTAACAACTTGATCTTTGATTCATAATTTTCAAATCCATATTCCTCACTGCAGTGGCCTAACGTTTGCTGCAAGTCAGCTGAGTTTTCAGCCAACAACCTGGCATCTATTTTCCAAAAGCACATAGTGTTTGTGAAAAAGAAAATGTATATTCTTTCAACCTGAAATAAACATGTCTCTCAAATATTCTACTCAACCTTTCCAGGTGGACTGTGATTCAGCAGAACCAACACTCAGAAGAATTTGAATGGGATATGACAGGTACGGCATGCTTCTCCCTGCTTCCTTTAAAGGAAGTCTTGAAACCAAGAATATAGGCTATGGAACTGATCAAGTTATCGAGGACTTTTTTCCTGATCTCCCAGTGATCACTGTTGTGCACTTCCCTTATTGTTGCTGATGTCTCTAGCTTCATTGATTCCTCCTACATTCCAAGTCATTATCTTCCTTATATCATGGCCATTGCCATATAGACCTATGGATACTGACTTTGTCTTCCATCATGCATTTTTATTAAGATAGGCTAGTAGCTTCATCCCTAACTCATACGTGTGCCACACAGTATTCCTTGGTAAGTGTAAGTATGGCTGTAATTTCTTCTGGCATATTTATAATGTCACAAGCCCAGTTTTTATGCCAAGCATTCTCAAGATTATTTTGTGGAAGGCTGGATGTCTAATCTAGAGAGATTAAGCAACAGGACAACATATTGCTGGCTTCCTCTCCAGCACCAGTGATGTTACCTGGTTGGGTAATGAAACATCTTCAAGAAAACAACCAGTTTAGAGAGCATCAAGGACCCCACCGTTCAATCCTGAGGTACAACTATTCTCTCGTATTGGTTCTTCCCACCAATTTGACAGATATGCAGGGGTAAACAAGACATTAATTTGCATTTGGATTTTTGAGACTGACGGAACCCTGCTTACCAACCCTGCATCTCTGAGCACAAACCCTGCAGAAAGCAGGCATTCATTCTACACAACTCCTCTGGAAAATTACACTGTGGTCCTGAAATTTTTGAAATGAAATCAGAGGCATTAAGGCGACCTCGCTTTCCAAATGCTCAGCCGCCCAGAAAGACCGCGTTTCGCGAGGGAGGGAAAGGGGGAACCATTTGGGCGGCCGCTTCGAGGCAACTCGAGTTTGCGCCCGGTGCGCTTTCTTTGGTGCTCACCGCACCGGAAGTGGCGGGGAGCTGAGGGCCGGGGGGGGAATGGTGGTGCTGCTGCTTGTCGTGGCGGCGGGACCGGGCTCGGGATGAGCTGGAAGGTGCGGTGGGGCCCTACCCCAGAGCGGTCGCCCCCGGGCGACGGCGACCAGTCGCCGCCCCCTTCGAGCTCACCTCCCCGGGCGGTGTCACCGAAGTCACCCCCGGCCTCCTTTTCTTCCACCACCCCAGTCTCGACCCCAGGCGGGGGGCTCTTCGCCTGGGTGCGGGAACGGAGCCAGGGCCATGGGGGCCGCTGCGTGGAGCCGGCGAGGGACACGTTCCGGGCCATGACGAGGCTCTATGGTGCTATTCAACCCGCCGATTCGGTGTCCCCCATCACCCGCACCCACGGCGCTGTTTTCAACCTGGAGTACTCCCCTGGCGGGTAAGACGAAGGGAAGGGTTGCTCGGAGCCCGAAGAAGGGTCGCTTTTGGGTGTCTCGGCCTTCTCGTTTGTGTGGCTGCTCGCACGTCGTAGGGGGCGAGGGATCTCAGTTTAGTTGCGGGTTTCGCAGCACGTTTTTCAGTTTTAGCTGCAGGTGCATTGGTTGAATTATGTCCACGCTTGCAAGGAAGAATTGTTTCTCCATTTTTATTCCTATACTTGGGGTTTTTTTTCTGGATTTAGTACATATAATAGATGTTGCATCTTTTTTCCCACCCCGTGGGTGTTGTTTCTACATAAAGTTATGAGGAAATACTGTGATGGGGCAAGCAGCTGCACAAGACTAGTGAAGTGTTTGCAAATAGGGAAATAGGAGTAGCAACAGATAAATGAGAATGGATGTGTCAGGTATCAGTCAGAAGCCTTTGGTGTAATGAGAAAAATATGTAGTTTATGTAGTTTATATCAAATCTCTCAAAATCATTAGAGCAGTTCCATTAATCTTCCGTCAACTAATGTTAATTTGTTGTGGTTTAAAGCTGTCACCTATAAATGTAAGCTTTTGCACCTTTTTTATGTATGGTAACTCTGTTTCCTATCCTTAAGTTCTTTCTAAAGATGAATTTATGATTTAAATAGCATGTGCAAAGCTGAAGTGTATGACAAAAGATCCACATTTTTAAAAGAAATATTCATGGCACTCATCATACTTGATAGGAATATTGCATTGTGCTCTCCAAGGGAAAACGGCAACAATTTTTGTTGTACTAAATTTATTATAAGATCAAAGGAAACTAAAGTAGGAAAAGTGTAACTTCTGAATAATGATTTGTTGGCGATGGTGGTGCCTTTTAGTCAGTTTTTGACTCCTGATAACTGCCTGGAGAAGTCTTTGCAGTTTTCTTGGCAAGATTTCAGAAGTGATTTGCTATTGCTATTGAAAGTATAATTTCTTCACAATCTCTGCTGCAAAAACAAATGGCAGAAGAAGTATTCAGGTAGTCCTCAACATAAAGCAGTACATTTAGCGACCATTTGAAGTTACAACGGCACTGAAAAAAAGTGACTTATGACCATTTTTCACACTTATGACAGTTGCAGCATCCCCATGGTCAAGTGATCAAAATTCAGATGCTTGGCAACTGACTCATAATTATGATGGTTGCGCTGTCCCGGGGTCATGTGATCCCCTTTTGCATCATTCTGACAAGTAAAGTTAATGGGGAAGCCAAGTTCACTTAACCGTGTTACTAACTTAACAACTGCGATTATTTGCTTAACAATTGTGGCAAGAAAGGTCGTAAAATGGGGCAAAATTCACTTAACAAATGTCTTGAATAGCAACAGAAATTTGGGTTCATTGTGGTCGTAAGATAAGGACTATCAGCATTAAAGAATGTAAACTGGTGTTGTAGAATATAGCTTGGTTTAGCATAGCATGAAATCTATTTCTCAGAGACCCTCATTATTTAAAATACTGTAACAAGTTAGTCCCAAGTTACTTTTTCATGTATGTCCAGATTGATTAATACCCTTTACACTTTTTACTTGTTTTTGTCTTTTTGTTCTTTGAAGCATTGGATTAAGGTAATGCTAGTATATTTCATATAATACATTGCAACAATTTTTTTTATTACAGGTAGTCCTCAACTTACAACAGTTGATTTAGTGACCATTCAAAGTTACAACGGCACTGAAAAAAGTGACTTATGACCGTTTTTCACACTTACAACCTTTCTAGCATCCCCATGGTCACATGATCAAAATTCAGATACTTGGCAACTGATTCATACTTATGACTGTTGCTGTCTCGCAAGTCATGTGATCACCTTTTGCAACCTTTGAATAGTCAAATTCAATGAGGAAGCCAGATTCACTTAACAGCCGTGTTACTAACTTATCAACTGTGGTGATTCACTTAACAACTGTGGCAAGAAAGGTTGTAAAATGGGAAAAAACTCACTTAAAAATGTCTCATTTAACAACAGAAATTTTGGTTGTAAGTTGAGGACTACTGTATTTGCTTTCATATTATTACTCTGTCACTCAAAAACAAGTAGAGGGATATTTAGACATTTCTCTCTACTTGAAATAATAGCCCACTGGGACCTGAGTGACAGTTTATCCTATTTCTTCCTGGGCTCTAGAATATACATTGTGAGCAGACCTGCTAAATTTATGGAAAAGGTATTTCAGCTTAGAAGCTGTTATATTGAACAGATTGGGATATCGTGTAAAGGTGATGTATTTATCCAAACATTGATGTTTCCCATTTAGCACATATGTATTTTTTATATAGTATTTTCTTTTATCTATTTTTTCCTGGAAATATACGCTGTATTTTACTTTTATTGTTTTAATATGGTCTTATGGATAATCAATCAATAAACTATCTTTGCATTACCCACTTACCCACTTTTATTGGGACCACCAGTAGTGCAGCCTTATTAAATAATTGCTATAGTACCTTAATAAGTCAGAGTCTTTCAAAAATGTAGCCAAAGCTCATAATAAGTTTCTGCACTGAAAGTTCACAAACTATGACTTTCACACAGTAGACTGTAAAACTACTTGAAACAATGTGTGAATGATTGCCTGGTACTCCTTAATGATAAAAGTTGGATTGTTTCATCTTGTCAATAATTTATTTCTTCGGCCTAGAATAAGATGGCTGGTGGAAACCAAATTAATCCCTTTAGCAGTAAATCAGCAGTATGAAATCTTCCGTGTCAGTGCTTTGACACTACTAATTTGGCTTGATTCACACAGTGTTATTTTGTATTTCATGTTTGTTTAGCATGATATAGGTGTACAATATTTTTATATTCAAATTCCATTTAAATTACCTTCTGATAGAATGAGGGACTATAAATGACTTAGTGATATCATTAAAATAGAAGAAGCTGAATTTCTCCCCACTCCACTCCACTTTGGTTTGTTTATTTTCCAGGTACAAAATCGGTGCATTAAGCATTGCAGAGGCTTCACAGAACCATTTAACATTTTTTCACAATCACCCCCAAAATACAAAAAGAAAAAGAAAAAAAAAGACAACCTTACACAGCTGAAAATCATCAGTGGATTGCAGTTGAGTTTCCCTTTGGGGGCATTTTGAGGATGCAGAGTGGGGCTGGAGTCTGCATGTATCCCATAAACTTGGGTCACTGTTGTTTGTCCCATGAATTCTGGCCTATTGATACACGACAGCAGCTTGTGAAATCATTGAGAAAACAGTACTTCAGGGTTCTCTGCTTTTTTTTCTCCCTTGATGTCATACTTTTAAATTTAAGGGGCATTAAAGCAGGGGTGTCAAACTCGCAATGTCACGTGACGTGTAGCGACGTATCGCGATTTTTTTCCATTGCTGGCAATGGGGTTTTGGCATGACAGTTTGACACCCCTGCATTAAAGGTTACCACTTTGCATTTGGACTTAGAAGCCAGAAATCTAGGACTTGTTTTGTTGTTTTAATTTACAGTTAGATCCTTTATTTCTCTGTGATATGAAGAATCTGCAATGGGCTCTGATTTATTAAATGTATATGGTTACCTATGGGTTCTTGGAATTTGATAGAAACTCAGAGCTAAATATAATTCTAGATTGTTATTGTTCAGCATTTATTTTCAATTCCCAAGATATATTGCTTAGCAGAACTAGTACTTTTATTTGGGGCTATTCATTTTTTATATGCAAAGTTTGGGTTTTCCAGCCTTTGTTAGAATTAATGAAGGACTTGCAGATAACAGGCAAAAATGTCCTCTCTGAGTCAGTCTGGCATATGGCTTTTCTTTGCTAAAACCTTTGATCTTCCATCATATTCAATCCGCCCCCCCCCCCCAATACTATTTATATCAGGTAGGTAAGTCCCACCATGCATCCTCACATTTGTCTTTGGCAGAGTTCCCCAGGCTTGTTGTCCACTTCTTTGTGGACATAGGGGCATTCTCCATCTAGTAAGCTTTCAAATAAAGACCAGATGATGGCTTAAATTATTGTTTCTTTGTCTGTAAATAGCCAATTACATTTCATCATCTTAGTAATTTCATTGATCAAATAGTAATCTCATTAATAAAATCACCTGTAAATCCCTACAGGGCATAGGACAAAGTTATTGAGAAACCTGTCTCCCATGGTTTCTACCCAGCTGGTAGGATGTTCACAGAGTTAGCCCACTCTGGTTCTCTTGAATTAAAGAATGTCATCTATTGGGACCCAAGAAGCATAACCTTCTCTGTCACAGTGGGTGCCCTTTGAAATGAGCTACCCCGTGAAATCTATATGCTCCCACCCCTTTGGACTTCAAAGCCTTGGTGTGATTTGGAAGGGGGGCCCTGTTGGGTGTGTCTCTTTGTTTTTTATGTTTGTTTGCATGGTGTGCCTGGATCCCATCTTGGTTCTGTTAAAGTTTGGGTTTTAATGTTACTATTTGAGGACTCACATAGGGTCAGATGGATTTGGTAGTGCCTAAATTGAATTGAATAAATAAAAAAATAAAAATTGAAGCCTTTTAGAACTCCTATCTGGGGAGAAAATACTTTCTCCCATCATTAGAGTGATAGTTCTCTATGATTGAACCTTGGATGATTGAAGGAAGCATCTTCCTGATTGGTTCTTTTTGGACAACTGTGTATGGACAACAGTTTTACCAGAAGTGCTAGAAGAATTCATGAAACAGTTTCTGCTTCATAATACTGAAGCAAGTGGAAGAAAATAAAAATAATGTTTTAAATATGTAGAACATAATTTAGAGTACTTTAGCTAGAAATGTTACACTATGGTTATTGAAGAAAGCAAGTTTGGTGTAATGGTTAAAAAAAATAGACTAGAAACCAAGACACTCTGTGTTGTAGTCCTGCCTTAGGCACCATGCCAGCTGTGTGACTTAGGGCAATTCTATTCTCTCAGCCCTAGAAAGAAGGCAAAGGCAAACCACTTCTGAAAAGTTTGCCAAGAAAACTGCAAGGACTTGTCCAGGCAGTTGCTTGAAGTCAAGATTGAGTCAAAAAAACAAAAAAGTTATTATATTTTTTTATTCTGTTTATTCAATGCACTCTTGCTTCTGTAGATGGTTGTTTTTGTACATATTAATTTAAAAGAAGGAAGAAAAAAATTAACACAAAAGGAAGAGCTTTGTCCCATTATTAGCATTATTACTGATTCATTTCTAAGCATGCATGGACCTTTTGGAGTCTTTCTTGTGAGAGCATGTGAGATTTATTTTGTGTAATAGACCTGCTTCTCTTTGCTGTCCAGGTCAGTGCTAACTGTTGCTTGTGAACAAACAGAAGTCCTGCTGTTCGATCCCATCTCTTCAAAGCACATCAAAACCCTTTCCACTGCTCATGAGGATTGTGTAAATAATATCAGGTTAGTCTCTTGGGAAGTGAAAATCAATTGCCAATGATTAAAATTCCAAAACTGTTTCGTTCAACTCTTAACAGTAGCAAAGGATGAAGTTGTAATGTCATCCGAATTAGTTGTCATTCAAAACATTTGTTTTTCTTGCTCTCATCATCAATTGGTATCATAATTTGTTATATTACTTTCATGTCGTTTGTGGAGATCCAAGCCACATCGCTATGGCCAATGAGCGGGTAATGTGGAGGAGCACAGATTATTGTAGGAGCCCCAGTCTTTATAGAGGGGTCCTATGTTTTCAGGTCCTTAAATTATTCACCCCTCCTCTATAACAATTAGCACCAGCTGTGCCCAAGAATCCCAGAGGTTGGATAAAGAAATGTGTTCAGTTGCTGCCAGTTCTTCCTCCTATCCAAGGTGATCACAAACCAGAGTAATAATTACAGTGTTCAAAAAACTATGGCAATAGGAAAGAATTTAAGGCAGATATAATTCCAAATGGAGAATAAGGATCCAGAGAAAAATATATAACAACACGAAAACTTAATTTCAAATTTGACTGAACACATTGCTTTGTTAGTAACTAGCAAACATTGATTAAAACTAATACCTATAACAGCTAATAATTGAACATGATGTAATCGTTTATAGTTATTTAAAATGTGTGTTTCTTTTCAAGTGAGGTATTTTTTATGGATTGTGAAATGACAAAGTAACGGTACCTCTCATGCATTCTTACTAAATAAGCCAAATGTGAAATTGGCTACCTTAGAAAGCTTCTTCTGATATTTCTTAAACTAGCGGGTCCTCAAATTCTCACCTCAAGCACTACAGCCCATTTTTGAGAACTGCCTTAGTCTTTCAGAATTCAGATGCTCTAAAAGCACTAAGCTGATACTACCCTATACGATATAATTATTATTTGAAATCAGTGCATGGTAACATTTAGTGTTATGATTTAGTGATGTTTGATATGAACTCGATTGCATTAAACAGATCCTGTCCCTTTCCTTTCCTTTCCTTTCCTTTTTTTTTGTATTTGTAGGTTTCTTGATAACAGATTGTTTGCAACGTGCTCTGATGATACTACCGTAGCACTATGGGATCTGAGGAAGCTAGATTCAAAAGTGTGCACTTTACATGGTCACACCAGCTGGGTGAAGAATATTGAATATGATACTAACACAAGATTGCTAGTAACATCAGGATTTGATGGAAATGTCATCATTTGGGATACCAACAGGTAAACAAATTTCTCATTGATCCCTTTCTTCATTAGAAGTACTGAAAAGACAATAATACTTCCTTTTTAGTATCTTAACTGAAAACCTGTTATCTGCATGGAAATAGGATATGGTTGAACTTTGAGTTTCTTGGTTCATGTCTTAGTGTTGTGCAGGTGTAGGTCAAAATTCATTCCCTATCATCCTTTATTCTTTCCTTTCCCCTTTATTGTAAGGTCAACAAACTGCCATAACTGAAATTAGCATAAGGCTTCTGGAAATTGCCCACTTGGAGCCAAACCTGGAGCAGAATCTCAAAACATTTTTAAATTTTGGTAGATGAGTAAGAAGAACCACATCAAGTCTTTACTATGACCATAAATCCAGCAGTTTTATTTATAAAAAATAAAACAGATCAAAAAAGAGAATTAGAACTTTTATACTGAAACCAATCAGGTGGTTTGAGCAGCAGTGATTTGTCATCACTGCATAATATCCCAGTGCTTTACATCAGAACATACAATATTGGTGGATTAGAGGTGTGGGAATATATCCTAGAACATCTGCCACATGTTGTCTTACTTTATAAGCAGCAATAGTACTGGGTCATGGTAACTGCTATTTGTTTGAAGCTTGCGTCCTTCTGCCTGTGTGCTGCATATGAAATACTGCCAGCAACCTATGAAGGAAAGCAAAATCCTGCTGCTTCTTTGAAGCTATGGAGCAGATGATTTGGGGATGGAGTTGAATGAGAGAGAAAGCTAGTTCTTTGGTACAACTATTTCAGTAGGCATATTCAGGTTGAGATTCATCACTATCAAAATATCAGTAGAAAAATAACAGTGTAGCCACTTTGCTTTTCTTTAAACTATATGTCGAACAGGAAGAGGAAAAATGAGTATTATACTTTTAAGAGAAATACCACCTCAAACGTAGGACTAAAAATTGGGGTTCTTAAAACTACCGTGTTTCCCCGAAAATAAGCCCTGCCCCTAAACTAAGACCTACCCTGATTTTTGGGGGGTGGCTAATATAAGCCCTACCCCCAAAATAAGCCCTAGTTAGGACCCTGCCCACTCCGTCCTGCCTCCCTGCCGCAATGGGGCAGGAGGCTGTGCGGCACATCACGCCGCTGCCACCACAACAAGGCGAGGCAGGTGGAGGAGGGGGTGGAGCTGCCCCATGCGCCCTGTACCCGCTTACCGGTACTTCAGGGCCCCCCCCCCGCCAGGCCATTCCTTGATCGGCGACCTTTCACTCCCCTCCTGAGCCAGACTGCCATGCTATGGCGGATGGGATAGGCGGGGTAGGGCTGGTCCCCCTCTGCCATTTCAGAGCCGGGGGGGGCGGGAGTGACAGCGAATGTCTCCGCTGCTGCTGTGCGCTGCTGAAGGGGCTTTCTTTAAGCTTTGGCCCGCAGATCACCTGCCCGTGCGCAGCTGCTGCCTCTTTGTCCTCCGCCAACTCTCCCAGCTGCCTGCCTCCGCCAGCCCTTTGTCGCCTGTCTCGTGGAGAACGGAGAACGCAGCAGCTCTGCGCAGGGATGCAGAGCAGAGAACAGCACTTGCTTGCTGCCTACGTTGCCCCGTGTCCCTTCTGCAAACGGCAGCCCCATTTCATGCCGCTTCTCCTCCTGGCGCAGCTCCTTCTTCCCGAAAGCATTTCTTTGCTAACCTGCTTTCCAGCTCTGGCGCGTTTCTCTTCTGCTGCAGGGGAACGGAGTTTGTGGGAGTAAAAAAAGTTCCGTCAGACCTTCCAACTTCTCGCGACAAAAAAAAAAAAAAAAGATTCCTGTGGTTTGATGGTTGCCTTTCCTTAGGTGCACAGAAGATGGTTGTCCTCACAAGAAGTTCTTTCACACCCGCTTTCTCATGCGCATGAGACTGACTCCAGACTGCTCCAAAATGCTGATCTCCACTTCTTCTGGGTATCTTCTGATCTTGCATGATCTCGACTTGACCAAATCTTTAGAAGTTGTCAGTTATCCCATTCTGAGAGCCAGGAGAACCACATCAAATTCTGGCAAGTCTTTGGATTTTGTTATTGTTACCCCTGTTGTCTATACTGTTCCTAGATCTTATGAGATAATAGATGGCATTGGATAGATAGCATTGTATGCAAGAAGTTAACTTGAAACGCTTGAATGGTATATATATATATATTGATATTGCAAAAGATTTGTGGAGTGAAGGACATGTGCCGAGAGTTCATGCATAATATTTCCCTACTAACTTGCAAACACTAAATTTATACCCATTGGCTGAATTTGTACACCATATTAAGTTAATTTCAGTGTATGAATTCAGCCACTGCTAATTTTGAATGCATTGTTTTATTGCATCTTTGTGTCTATTTTTAGCTGACTTAGTTGCCATAGGGTGACTAAAACCTTTGAGAAATAAACTGCATAAGCTTTCTTTCTCTTAGAATAAACTACCATCTCATGTTCATACATGTTAATCAATCTGGATGGAGCCACTTATGGTTTGTTAGCTTTGCCTCTTTTTATAAAGAGCTGGCAGCGCTCTTGAGTGGCATATGAACTACTGTGGTGCCTGTTCTTTTTGTGACTTTTTGAGCTGGGTGAAACCAGCCTAATGTTTTTGCATGCCAGCTTTTTCTAGAAGAATGCCAGTGTAAGCGTTGCCTTATCGGTGTGTTCTGCTGTTACTGATCTTGCAATAACAAGGATTCTTCAGTTTTCAGGAGGACTGAGATTCCAAGGAAAATCATCTGTAAGCTATTAATTTATAAACCTTTGTAATACATCTTAGAAATAGGCAACCAAATAATACCTTACACTAGAAAAGTGTTAAAAATCAAGAACAATCTTCACCATCATTAATTGAGCACCACATAAAGAGTTTTCAAAGCCATGAAGCTAACTAAATTAGGAGAGGTAACCAGCACTTCTTTTTGTGTTTGCTGTTACCTCATCTTATTTTTCCATTCTCAGATCTGGCATCTGTCACTTCATCTGGTCCTAGAAGTGCTGGGTCACCAGGACATCAAGGAGATTCAAGCCCACATACTGAAAAACACACGGTACGAGTAACTCAGCGAGAAGGTATGTAAAACAAGTAAATTAGTAATTTCAAAATCTGAGCCTCCTCTGTATGGCGTGGGCTTATAGTTCAGAATGTTCTCTCCTGTTGGACAAGGAGGGAATTAAAATTGGTGTTGATTATAGTGATGCTATTCTGTTCCCTTAGGTGGATCTCCACGTAATAGTCTTGAGGTTTTAACCCCAGAGGTTCCCGGGGAGAGGGATCGGGGAAACTGCATTACATCACTGCAGCTCCATCCCAAAGGATGGGCTACACTTCTTCGATGTTCAAGTAACACTGATGATCAGGAGGTAAAGTAGGGTGATGATAATGGTGCATATGTATGTTGATCACTTCATCACTTCAGGTCTCTTATCTGTTGATGGAACAGAAGTGAATTGTCACCCCATTGATAAATTATAAGAAATATAGAACAAATGTGGCAGCTGTGTGTACAATTGTAATCTTGAGCTGCAGTGTTTCCTTCATGTATTTGGATCAGTGAATGATGTGGTAAACTTAGATTGGCTGAAAATGATGCAGTTGAACATCTGATTCATTATTTTGCTGCTTTTTCATCATCTTTCAAGGTGATATCATGTTCTCTCTTGTGAAATGACTGAAAGACACAGAAAATCATATTCTCAGCTTATTTTGGTTCCAAGATTCAGGATACACAAAAGGATATACAATGTATAATGAACTGAGTATAATTGTACAGACATACAGGTAGTCCTTGACTTACGGCTACAATTGATCCCAAAATTTCTGTTGCTAAGCGAAACAGTTGTTAAGTGAGTTTTGTCCCATTTTACGACCTTTCTTGCCATAGTTGTTAAGCGAATCATTGCAGTTGTTAGCACGGTTGTTAAGTGAATCTGGCTTCACCATTGACTGTTTGTCAGGAGGTCGCAAAAAGGTGGTTTCATGACCCCAGAACATTGCAGCCATCATAAATGTGAGTCAGTTGCCAACATCTGAATTTTGATCACGTGACCAAGGGGATGCTGCAGCTGTCGTACGTGTGAAAATGGTCATAAGTCACTTTTTTCAGTGCCGTTGTAAATTCAAATAGTCACTAAATGAACTGCTGTAAGTTGAGGACTATCTGTATCAGAGCCCAGTAGCTTAGATGGCTTTAAAGGGGACTAGAAAATTCACAAAGAATAAGTTTTTATACGAACTCAGTAATTAAAAACAAATGTCCCTATTCATAAATCATATTTTTCTGAAGACGTCTCTTACTACATTTAAGCATTTGTTTTAGTCATTGAAAAAATGCTGAACTCAAGAAATTATAACCAGAGTTTATAAAGCATTGCTATTGCTGATGCCCATGTAATTAATTATAACATTGTGCACAGTTATGCTGGTTGAGTCTAAGTGGCAGAAAATAACCAGTCCTGGCTAATTTAGAAAGACTAAGAAGGATCAGGTCTATTTAATATTTAGATGGGAGACAACAGGGAAGCACTGGTAGACTATCCATATTGTCACAAGAATGTCTCCATGAAACCTCAAGAGAGAGAGACAGAGATTTATGCAATTTCTATATTGATATAACATCAAATGTTATTTCCCCCCTACTTTCTGTAGTGGACCTGTGTTTATGAATTCCAAGAAGGAGCACCAGTGCGGCCAGTTTCCCCTCGCTGTTCCCTCAGATTGACTCATTGCATCGAAGAGGCCAATGTTGGCCAGGGCTACATTAAAGAACTCTGTTTCAGCCCAGATGGTCGAATGATCTCCTCCCCACATGGCTATGGAATCCGTTTGTTGGGGTTTGACACCCAGTGCAGCGAACTGATTGACTGCTTGCCCAAAGAAGCTGCCCCCTTGCAGGAGATCCGTTCACTCTACTCGCATGGCGATGTGGTTCTGACTACCAAGTTCTCCCCCACACACTGTCAGATTGCCTCTGGGTGCCTTAGTGGTCGTGTATCTTTATATCAGCCAAAGTTCTAGGCTCCCCTTGCCTTCAAAGGAACATCTGTGTGTTTTTTTTTAATTACTTCAGTTTAGTTGGAGTGTTTGCTTTTTTAAACAAGTCTTGTAAATTTGGACAAGTACAGAGTTAATATTGGACTTAAAGCTGATTCCAAGTCCAGTCCTTTATGTGCTGTGACTGAATTTGCACATTAGACTTTTGTGTATCTTTTTGCTCCTGATAATTCCATCTGTATTTAGAAGTAGCTTGGTAGCACTTGTAAACCTTGTTTTCTGTGTGTCTCTTCATGCAAGATTTTGGGTGGGCTTGAAAGGAGGGGAAACAACCAGCTAAAACGTGTCTGCTGCTTTGTATCAAAGGAGTGGAGATCAGCCCACTTGGATTCTTTGATTTCTGGATTTTGCTGTATATTTTCTCCTAAGTAATAGAGCACTTTCTTGCACATTGGACTAATAATAGCCAGCATTTACATTATTTTTTCGTGAACAACTAAATAGACTGTTATCATTACTTCGTTGTATTTTTCTGCTGTGGTTCAATTTGTAGGCTGGTACTCTTTAAGAAACTGTGCAGTGTTAATTATCACTCTGTGCTCCCACAAACAAACCCCTCTCATCTAGGTCCATCCTTGACTTGCTGGAGAAAGTTTATTGGGAACTGAATAACTTAACATTTTTCTTCCACAAATTTCTGTTAAAGGAGCATCTTCTGTACAATTATTGGACATAAGATTTGGAGAATGGAGTATGTGCCCAACCATATATATATTTACAATCTGGCAGGAAATTCACCACCACAAACCTCAGTGAAATGAATTGGAGCTTGTAAGCAAAGAAGTTTTGGTGGAGCTTTAAACTAACCTTCTGTTCATTTAAAAGAGGCTGGTGCTGGGGAACATCCTGAAGCTTTGGGTCCTTTCTCGTGATAGGTTTCATCGCAACAAAGGACTTTGAAATCGAATAAAATCTTTTTTTTAAATGTCAGTTTTTAAATGAATGCTGCTCAGTCCTGTATTTATGTTTGCAACATGATTAAGGCTAGTTGGCTTTTGATGTGCCTTGCAAGCCGCCCACAGGTAAGCTACAGCATGTGGAAAAAAATCTTTAGTGCACACCTTACACCATATGTTGCAAGATTATAGATAATTTTATATATATATATATTTGTGTTTATGTGTGTGTGTATATATATATATATAAAATTATCACCAGCTGTATATGAAAATCAAAAGATTTTGCAAAACTAAATATTTTCTTCTGTTCCAATAGTAACACATTTTATTAGCATATTTGCATGTGAGAACATGTCATAGTAACATGGCTGTAATACCTCTGAAGATGTTTAAAAAAAATCAAATGTCCTGTTGTTGCCCAGTAGTGGCATAAGCAGAATTCCTTACATTAGAAGATCGCTGAATTTCCATTGAACATGAGATACATAAAACATAAATTAATTTCGTGTCATTTTCTGTAGATATGCAAGTAAGGTGACAGATCATTGGCTCCCTGGAATTTACAGGCAAAGTGTTTGATTGAGAGCCATTTTGAGACTTAAGGTTTTGCCAGATTCTCGTTCCTATCTGTTTAAATCATCTAAAACTCATCTACATGACAGTTTTCTATCTGATATCCTGGAAACTAATATGATTGCATGCCTGAATAATTTTTAAAAGAAAGTGATTTTTCCAGTAGGAGGACAAGTTTCATTTAGCAATTAGATGCTCTGCAAGTTTTTCTGAAAATTATGCCAAATACAGAATAAACTTATAAAGTGGCTCAGAAAAATATCACATTTTGGATAATAGATGTCTATAAATGCTGTTCTGGAAAAAAAAAGTGTTGACTGATTCTCAGAGTAGTTTGTGTAGCCATTTTATTAAAAACTTGTGGCTTATGGGACTAGAATGTAGCTGTTGATCACCATATGCTCTGTAGATGATTTAATAGATTAACATAAATATGAATAAACCCAGAGCTATGCTGTCTGGAATATATCTTAAGTTAGATATAGGGTGGAATGGCAGACAATACCTACACTTCTTGTTCTTCTGGTGATTCAGTCTTTGTTTAATATCGTTCATCGTCAGAGTTGAGTTTCTAGCCATCTATTTTAATGGCTAGAACGATTTTCTTAATCCAAAACCTGCTTAGCCATGTGCTGTATTTAAACTGTGCTCTTGTGTATGTGAGAGAAAGGTAAACAAAATATATTGTAGATACGAGATGAATACAATTTGCATTTAAAATTAAGTACAAATCACTTTTTGCTGGATGATCTGAATTAACTAGATATGTCCACATAATCAATTCTTGAATTTTAAGATGAAATCAGATTTAAAATCAGTTTGCAGATCAAGCTCTATGGTTTGAGTCCAATCTTACTTTTTTTTATTTTTAATGTATTCTTTCCTTAAATCTTTTAGAATATATGCATTTCTGCTTAAATTTTATGTATACCCCAAAGGCATTAAAAAAAAAAAAAAAGCTGAGACAGAAAACCAAAAAATAGAAAATACTGGTTGTCAACTACTCTCCCTCTAACTGGGCTGCAGAGAGAAATAATATAGGCCATGGCTTATCATAGATAATTTGTAAATAAAAAATATGTGGCTAGATCAGTCATTGGAATATGAACTGGAGAGCAGGTACTTGAAACCTTGTTAAGATTTCAAATGAATGACAAAGCAAATAGGTAGACAGGAGCACCATAGATATTTACCTTGGTCCACCTAAACATTGAATGTTGGGACACACTCTCTCTTTCTTCTTTCCCCCCCAACCCCAAAATCTTTTTTAAGGTAAGCAAATAAACATTAATCTTCCTACAGCATCTAAACTCTATGATTCCTCTATTCCTGCTTCTTTTGGAGGTTAGACTGGGATGGAAGGAGAAATGTCTTTGTGCTTTTGTATACATACTGACTCCGTCTTGTCTTTTTCCATTTGAAATCTTCCCATACAGTTACTTCATTTTCACATGAGTAGGTATATTTTTTTGATGTCCAATCAATAGTAATCTTCCAAGACTACACTTGTGAGAACTGGCATATTACAAGTTCTTAAATCCTGTAACTAGTTGTTATATTTACAGAGGAAAAAGAGTTATTGTGCTTGGTTCAACTTTTGAGTTGTATCTGTCAGAAATAAACCTAAGGCCTAATGGTCTTACAGAATCTTGGTATGCCAGATTTAGTTAAAAGGAGCAGGGGGATGCAAAGAAGATCCATGGTGCTTAAACTGCATGTAGAAGTACAAGCCAGTGGTTATGAATCAGAGTTTTGTGTATATGTGGGTTATTAATTCTATACTATGAGAAAAATATATAAATAAAATGGAAAAATCCCTTAATCCAGCTGCCAGAATTTGAATTCTGCTTATTTTTTATGTAGGATAAGGTTACATAAAAGTGATTCTGGGGATTAAAAACAAGTGTTTTGGGGATAAAAGTGTAACTCCCGTGTTTTAGGTTCTCCTGTGAAACTGAATCACCCATGATGAAAGGCTCTTTGACTAGTCAGGAAAGTTTGAGAAAGTGAACTTCTGTATGTGCACATGCATATGCCCAAGCAGAGTGCAAGCTTTAAATGCATAAATTCCAGGTTGTACTGTTGAAATCTTAGTTTAAAAAAAATATCAGGTTATTTGATGAAGGAAATTACTAAATTACTCCCTTTGATGTCCTGGAGAATGGCTGTGATTCGGAGCAGTAGATGGCATACATCTAAGTAGACAGACGAATCTGAACTTATGCAGGTTTATATTGTCTTGACTGTCAGCCTACGTTTACCTTCAGAGCTCTTTTTTGAGTACAAAATTTGTAGGCTAAGAAACAGGGTTTCTTCAGAGTTCTCATTCAAAAAGAGCAATGGTTTTCTGAAATGCAGTGCCTTTTTGCTAATGTCAATCGTAGTACAGTTCCAGTGACTTTAAATTACGCTAAAATACTTTTTGAATTGCCTATAAATGTTATCTCAAAATTCAGTTGGTTGGCTACGTATTTGTAGCTATGAATATACTTCAAAAAAGATCAGATGCTGTATTTGGAATGAAGCTGCCTAGATGATACTAACTTAAAGTACAATCATAGAAATAGTCTTCATCATTACTAGCAAGAGTTGTTTGGCAAGTGGGGAGCTATATAATGGAATGAATGAATCAATCAACAGTATGAATGAATCAATATGTTATGTTATAAAAAAATTATCTTTCAAGCTTCCAGATCAAGCTTTATGTAATTTTCTTCCAGATAATATTTCAGTGAGCTGGATTCTTAAAAGTATTTTTGTTTAGTCATTTTATTTTGATAATGCAAAAGCTTCCGTCATGGTAATTTTTTACCTATTTCTTAATCAAACTTCTCAAATATTTTGCAGTATAACTGTAAATTCTGTCACAGACCAAAAACTGACCGAGTAGTAAGATTCTGCAACATGTGGAAAAGTATGCATATGGAACAAATACTTAGCATCTCTCCTTGTGGTAAGATGAGCAATCAATCATTGCTTTTGCAAGCTAAGAACCAAGACACTAATTCCAGTCACTGAAAAAGCGTCCCCTCCTCCAAGTTCTAATACATTTTTCAAGCATATTTTTACAATCATAAGAGCTGGAACATTTTCTTTTGAAAAACAAACAAACCCAAGATGTTGAGTTTCCCAGGAAGCATTTTGCACTTTCCCTAATCCCTATGGAATTCTAACATGCAGCCATGAAGATGTTTTGGTGTTTGGATTACCCTAATCTAACCCTTCTTAAAGCTTTAAAAATCTTCGGTAGAAATGCAGAGAGTAATTGAACGTGGCTTGTATTTTTTAGTAGAGCTGAATTTATTGTATTGCAATCACTGTAAATTAAATATTGCATTGCATTTTTAAAAAATTCCTACCTCATATCATGCTTTTCTTTAAAAACAAAACAAAAGTATGCTTATTTTTAAAACCAGGGTAGTTCCTTTTCAAAATGCACAAAGCCAGGCAGTGCAAAGGAATTATCTTAGGCAACTGAGAATGGCCCCTTGAAGCAAAGCAAGGCTGTTCAATATTCTGCATGTAGTGCTAGAACGCTGTTTTTCCCCAATTCTGAGTCTCCAGATGTGTTGGATTACAATCCCCATAATCCACAGTCTCCATGAGCTTTGCCTATTTTTTTACATCACTGCTTTAATTACTGCTAGATACATTGGTTTAGTACTTCAAAATCTTAAAATCATATACTATACTGAACTTAATCTTAGTTTTAGAAATGTCCAGTGATTCACTGATCACTCGGTCTCGTACTTATCATCCTTAAAGAACATTTAGTAATGTTAGATAGTATGGCCACATAGCTTTTTAAAATGAAACATTTTAGAGTGGGAATGTTTCGAGCTTATTTATTAGTTATTAGTTATTATTTTGGCTTAATGAAAATTAACATTTAACTTTGTAAAATCCTAGGAACAATCTCTGTTCCTTAGTAAGGGAAAAGTTGCCTGATTATAAAAATGCAGCATTGAAAGTTAACATTCTTCTTATGCATGTCTTTTCAAAGATCTCCAGTAAACATTAGCTATAACTATAACTGATTCATACCATTTTTCCTCTTCACATCATTTATTTATATCAACATCTTTTACATCTGTTTATGATTCTGAACGGAATATGTACTATGCCCATATATGCTTTAATTGAATAGCTTAATCATATTTTTGTCCCATGGTATATTAAACTGTAGAAAGCATGACATATCAGCCAAAGCAGATACATTGTATTTATTGAGTTTGATACATTGATACAAAAACCTTATAAGAATTTATCAAAACACTACTGATACGTACAATTTTATTTGTTGCTGAATGTACACGGAGTGCAGTAATATACATCAGATTTGAAAATGGATAAATCTGAGTACTGTACAGGGGTAAAAAAAAAAAGGTTCTACTGATAAAATATTGCCACTTAGGTTGTGAAAAACGTTTCAATGACATTGAAATCAGACTAGGATTTGTTGCACTGATTTCTAAAGTGTATAGAGCACACATTAAAATTGCCACTTATTCCAAGTTCAAAATTTGCATTGAAAAATGTCAGCTATGGTTGGCAACATTACCTGAAAGACAGCTGGCTCAACACCATTAATCTGGTATAATATACAATGGTAAGAAAATGTCAGATGTTTGGGGATCAAAATGTTGAAGCTCAATAATACCTGTGGGAACAGGGTACATATTCTTGAACATGCCCCAGAGTTAATTTCTTAGCATGCAAATTCATGTGGAAAGTATTCCTTGAGCATGAAAGCAATTGCTTTGACATTGTATACCAGTTATAGATGATCAGAATTGGAAGCTGTTGCATATTTTGCATGTTTTTCTCTCAAATATTTTTGTTACAGGTTGACTCTGAACACCTGAATATTCTTCTTTCTTTTCGCCTTTTTTCTAATGAATGTCAGGTTTTAGCTCTAAAAAAGCATGGGGAAGGCTGAAATTCTAAATATATTATGGAATAAACACCATTGGATGCGACTGAACATATTTCATGGACAGGATTTCATTGCAAAAGTTAGCAGACAGAGATTTGATGAGTTCTGTAAAAAATATCAATTACATTTCTCTCTACTTATATGAAAAATAGTTGCATAAAAATGTACTAGTTTCCAGGTTCAATCTAAAAAGGGATTGGGTATGACTTCCACCAGTGTATGAATTCTGTAAACAGTGGTTTTTAGATGTCCATGTATCAGACAGAGCTGACCAACTGATGCTAGTTTGGAAGGGAGAGCTTTCCTCCCTTTTATAGATCATTGTGGAAAACTGTTGAGTGAAATTTGGAGACCACTATAATGGAGAATTATTTCCCAAATGTCAAAACAGAAGAGGCTGAAAAAAACGAAGTAAATAGATGAGTTGAAATGTACATTAATCTAAAGTCAATTCTTTAAATAATTTGCCTCCCATTTGTTAATAGCTTTGTTGTGTCGGCTTATTTGTAAACATTTATCTTTCCATCTCGTGCAAAAAAAATTTTTTAAATATGGAAGTACAAATTGGTGCATGTAGAGTACTTTGAAATTATTTCATAATAAAAGGTGTACATTTTAAATACATCTATAAGAACTGTCTAGAAAATGTATTTACTCTTACACGGGTGATGTAAATGTTTGAACAATTTCTCTTGCTTGCTTAATAAACACTTCATACTCTGAATTTGTTGCTCGTATTTCACTAGTGTGCAGTTGCAATTTAGATTTTTTTTAAAAAAATTGAACACCGGACAGACTAAAGCATTCAGTAATGTAGATTGATGTATTCAAGTATCTTTTAGATACTCAAAATTAATATTCAAAACTAAAATAATCATCTTTACCATGTTTCAAGTATTAAGTGTTTTGATCATAAATTTTCTCTGGTCTATTCTATATCAGACACCAGTGTGAAGGATTATGTGTTTAATTCTCTTCTTCAGAAACTCAAATTCATATTGTATACATAGTATGAAACCATAGATATTTGTTTTGTTTTAGCTTAATATTGTGAATTCAATTATTCAAGCAATTATTAACCGACCACAGTTAACTGAAATGAGTGCCCCAGCTAGTAATGCAACCAGATTCCACTAAACTCTACAGAGGGAGTGGCTCAATTGCAGTGACATCATTTGTTTCTTTTCTTAAGAAAAAAGATCGCTTTCCAGAAAGCATTCTGATGCCCCTGGGTTGGGTAAGAAGTTAGTACAAAAAGGAGGAAGATGAAATTGGATGAAAGTATGTTCCCAAGTAGACTTTCCTATAGAAAATCCTATATTGTTTTGTATGTTGGGTAGAAACCATTGTAATAAAGTTGGATTTAATTGATATCTCTTCCTATCCGTTAAATCATATTTGTACTGTTGGGTTCAATGAAAATGTGTAGAGAATTGCCTTCGCACTCTCCTATCTAAGCACTAACTAGATCTAAATGCTTTTTCCAAGAAAAGCTAACAATTAGATGCTGCAAATGCTGTTATAAATAACCCTAACTGTGGTTATTTGGGTTTTACTTCAGCTGCTTCTACTTGGATTCCAACTCAACTGCGACTTTTGAACAAGAAGAAAAGGAGCATTGGGTTAAAATAAATTCAAGGTTATAATTTTAAACCTTTTCCTCCTCCCAACCTCATTTAATCCAAGTTAATTGTATTTACCCTACTGCTTTGTGGTAAATGGTAAACTTATATTGTGGCTCTCCCTGGAAATATTCCACAGGGTGTATCTTACAACAGGACTCTCAGTGAGAAGAGGCATCCTTGAAACATGTCTATACCAGCATAGTAGTCCTCAACTTACGATCACAACTTAGCCCAAAATTTCCATTGCTAAGCGAGGCAGTTAAGTGAGTTGTGCCTCATTGTATGACCTTTTTGCCACTGTTGTTAAGCAAATCACTTAATCAGGTGGTTGCTAAGCAAATCTGGCTTCCCCTATTGACTTTGCTTGTTGGAAGCTGACTGGAAAGATTAAAAATGGTGATTCCCATGACCTCAGGACAGTACAATTGTCACAAATACACGTCAATTGCCAAGTATCCAAATTTTAATCGTGACCATGGGGATGCTGCAACAATGTTAAGTGTGAAAACCAATCGTGTCGCTTTTTTTCAGTGCCGTTGTAACTTCGGTCACTACACAAATGGTTATAAGTCAAGGACCATCTGTATGGAGTATGTATTCTGCTTTATTACTAGTTTACGTATATCTATCTCCATTGAGAGTGGATTCAGGCACAGGACATCTTCCTCCACACTCTAGTTTGAAGCAATTTGTACATCCCCAAATCTGGTATATTAAGCTGAGTGGCAGAGAAATTATTTTTTCCCATGCTTGTTCTGAGACCAAATTGTTGTCCATTCCTCAGAACTTCCAATTATCCATGGGGAAGAAATTGGGAAGCTTTACAGGTGGTCCTTAGAACCACAATTTAGCCCAAACTTTTTGTTGCTAAGCAAGACAGTTAAGTGAGTCTTGCCCCATTTTATGACCTTTCTGACCACGGTTGTTAAGTGAATCACTGCAGTTGTTAAATTAGTTAAGTGAATCCAACTTCCCCATTGATTTTGCTTGTCAGGTTGCAAAAATTGATCACATGACCCCAGGACACTGCAACCATAAATATGAGTCAGTTGCCAGCATATTAATTTTGATCACATGACCATGGGGAGGATGCAACGGTCATAAACCACTTTTTTCAGTGCCATTGTAACTTTGAAGAGTTACTAAATGAATGTAAGTCAAGGACTACCTGTAGCTGGGCTTGGATTGTGAGAGAACTAATCCTTTCTTTTTTGCCAGTAAAATACTCACCTTTTACTAATACGGGCTGTTGTTCAGCAACGGGTTTGAAGCAAATCTTTCTCTACTTGCACTGAACTGTGCTACACATAACCTCTTCTGTTGTTGCTTAATGTATTCCCCTGGCAATGCCTTCATCTCATCCAAGCTCTGGGACAGGCTTAAATGTTAAATGTCATACATGAGCAGCCATAAGAGCTATAAAAAAGTTTTCAAAACTTTTTCAAGCTGTGGAACTGGTTAGTTAAAAAAAAAATCCCAGGAACTCTGATCAAGAGGTAATGCTCTAGTGATAATTAGCTGCATCTGAGTGAACTTGTGTGTGCGCGCGCACTTGTATACATTTTCTTAAGCTTCCTGAAGAAGCCGAGGATTTTGTGAAAAAGAGTTTTGAAAACTCTGGTATAAAATTTAGTAGGCTTCGTCACTCATTACCCATTAACCTGGAGGGAAGTTAGATGATTACAATGAGTTGAAAAGAGGCAATGGAGGCAGGCTAGGAATCAGTAAGGGAGGGCGGGTAGAGAGCAAATGTCATGCCAGTCTAGTTTTCTGCTGTCACGAATGGCTGAGTAGTACTTTAACTCATCAGTGGGAAATGGCCCATGGACAGAAGATAAGCAGACAGTCTGCCCTGTTCAGTTAGCATGAAGATGAAGAGCTACTTCTTCCCTTACAATATTTGTGTGTGATGCAGGCCTTTTGTGATCTCATATGGTAGCTGCACACTTCAGTTTCTAATGCTACACACTCCCAGTCCAGCCCCTTGCTTAGCAATCCACAACTAGAGCATCTCCAAGAGATGACCTTCTAGCCTGTGTTGAAATACTTCCAGGAAAAGAATGGCCACAATCTCTGGAGGCAGATTCTCTCATTGCCGAAGGTAGAAAATTTTTCCTGATGCCTTATCAAAATCTGCTTTCTCATAATTGAAACCAATTTTGTGTCTATTTTCTGAAATAATGCTGTCTTCGTGACAGTTCCTCAGATACAGATAGTCCTTGTTTAGTGATTGCCTCATATAGCAACCGTTCAGTTACAACAGTGAAGAAGTCCTCACATTTACGACCTTCGGTCTGTAAAGCAAAGGAAACCTGAAGTAAAATCATTAGCACTTAGCAACCACTTCTGCTCAATGACCAAGTTGCCAATCCCAGTTGTGGTAATTAAACAAGGACCACCTGTACTTGAAAAAGTAGCTATCTTATCTTCTCCAGACTAAACATTCTGAGTACTGCCAACTATTCCCATAACTTTTTCCTTCCAGGATTCTTAATATCTTGTTCTTTTTCTCAAAACACACTTCAATTTGTCAGTGTCCTTCCCAAAATGCTGTACTGAGAATTGGACCCACTGATCCAGATATGGCCTTAACAAGCTGAATACAGAGGAACAATGAATTACTATCTTGACACCGTACTTCTGTAGCCCTATGTAGGCAGCTATATCAGTATTAGTTCATGTCCCATTTGAGATTCACCAAGACATATAGTTCCTTTTCATATGTACTGTTGCATATCCTATACAAATGCTTTTGATTTTTCTCATAAAAATGGAGGATTTTGCACTTTTCCTTGTTGAAACTGATGTTATTGAGATTTTCCTGAATCTTGATACTGGTTCCTGAGATATTTGGTATACCACTCCTTTGTGTCACCTGAAAATCTGATAATCCTATTTTCTTAACCTTGTTGAAGCCATGTATAATTACAAAGCTAAGCATACAAACCCTGGAGTACTCTAATGTAACATCTTCCAGAATAACTCAGAGCCAATGGCATACATTCTACACTCGTTAAACAAAACGTTGTATTTTTTATCCAACTGGTAGCATAATTAACTTGGGAATATTTTCTTGAAGACTATGCATTCTTGTTTCTTTTTAATTGGCTGGTTAAAAGGGTAATCAGTAACTTTATTACTAACATTTCCATCTTATTGTTTAACTTTACCATCAGGTGATGCTTAAAATCATGAATATAGAAGTAACCTATTCCACATAATGCTGAATTTAATAAAATGTTTAAAGCCATGCTAGTCTCTGTAGTTTATCTTAATTAGTAATTTAATATGTTTGTGTTGCTAGGAGAAACATTTTTTTAACGAAGAAACTTGCCTCAGCTTTACATGCGACTTGACTATAATATCTGCTAGCCATAAGACAGTAGATATATCCAAAGTAAGATTATTAAGAAACAAGGCAATATCAACACTCAACATTGGGCAGGATTCGTTTAGGACTTCCTGTAGTTTTACAGGTTAAAAAAAATAAAATTCTATATGCAAATTTTAAGTTACATTATCTCCACAGCCTCCCTGGACAAGATACAGAAAAATCTGGCCACTAATGAAAAGACATCTATCATTTTCCTTTGACCTGATTTAAGTATTAAAGATTATTGTTAGGGCAGAGGAAGGTATTTTTTTCCCCTCATAGAAGTTCACTGGTCTCCACAGAATGTTTTGGATGGTTGCGTGAATGGGCAGAACTGATACTACACATACACAGCCAAAACACACACATACAACCACATCTCCCCACTAGAAGCATAATAGTCATAGGATGGGGCTAGTTCAGGGGTAGGCAACCTTGGCTCTTTTATGACTCGTGGACTTCAACTCCCAGAATTCCTGAGCCAGCATAGCATAGCTGGCTCAGGAATTCTGGGAGTTGAAGTCCACGAGTCATAAAAGAGCCAAGGTTGCCTACCCCTGGGCTAGTTGAACCTTCTTTCCCCATTGATCCAGTGTTTTTTTTTTAAATACTGCTCCTGTAACCCTACTATTTTTAAATATGACCTCATGTTCTTTGCAGTTTCACTAAAGGTTGTTCTGTTGGGCTGGGTGGGAAGACTGGCCTGAGATCCCAGCCATACATAGTGGGCAGACAATGACTATGGCATACCTACAAATATTATCTGTCTTTATGGTCAGGGAAAAACAAAACACTATTACAGAACATTCATTTCAGGAAACTGGATTTACTTGTATTTATTCCACCAAAGGAAGTTACCCCCAAAAAAAAAAAATCCCTCTGGCAGAATTATATTTTACCAGTTAAACATTCAACAGACATTTTCTTTATAATATATATATATATATATATATATATTTATATATAATTACAACATTCAAAATAGTAAGCATTCTTTCATTTTGTGCTTGGCAATCCAACTGTGAAGCTAAGTATCCTAAGCATCAAGAAATCTAGAAGATCAATTAATATTTGATTTGGGGCACTCTTGTAGGGGGAGGGACAATAGGCAAAATAAAGTAAAATCCCTACCATCTCAAACCTACTGTTATCTAAATTTTAAGAAAACAATTCT
Organism: Azemiops feae; assembly: GCA_023970755.1. Lineage (NCBI taxonomy): Eukaryota > Metazoa > Chordata > Lepidosauria > Squamata > Viperidae > Azemiops > Azemiops feae. The sequence continues at coordinate 600,636 of JALGBA010000069.1, forward strand.
AACACTTGGAGAATAATCAACAGTTTGGGAGAGCTTTCCTGTAAATCATAAATAGGGAATATTACCGCCTATTTGCACAAAATCTCCCACCCAAAATGATTATTTTGGCTGAATTTCCTCTTGCTAACTCAAACGTTGCTTACTATTTTGTACACATGTATGTTTGTTGGCATGATTAAAAATTCACAGACGCCCTATGTAATACTTGCAGACTTTTTTTTGTCCCTTCTTTTTTAATATATGCATGGTCCTTCACACGAGTTCATAGACTGTGAATGGACAGGCTATATATAAAGAAGGGATTTAGGCAATTTTGTCACTTATTAAAAGTGGATGAATCTCTTATGCAAGATTTTCTTGTATGAAGACGAATCTACATTAAAGGAAAAGCAAAGGGCAAGCTAGCCTTTTGCAAACTCATATATCTTCCACATGAACACTCCCGAGTGGTGTGAAAAACTCTGTAATTTTTTCAACAGATTAAAATACCGTGAAAAATGGCAATAAACGTTTTGGTATGCAAAAATTCCGTAGAGTTGTGTTAATCAGTTGTACTGTACCACTAAATAGTACCTGGAATTTTATCTTGTTTACTTTTGGTTTGCACCAATTGTGATTTGTATCAAAATTTCTAAACCTGAAAAGGGTGTCTGTGTGTGCGTGTGTGTGTGTGTAAAAGAAACCACCACCCTGGATTAGAGTATTTCACCAAAAATAATAATTTAAACACTAATTGACATTGAAAAATTCAGTGACAGTGCAAGATGAATATTTTAAAGCTTTTCAGTGCTTTTCTCACTCTTTCCTCCACAGTCAACACCCACTATTTAATAGTAGAGATCTATCCAACAGTTTCTAGAGATCTATCCAACAGTTTAATATTAATTTTGGCAAGATGCCATTTGCATCAGTAGTGCTCCAAAACTACTTGGAACCTGTTTTAGAACAAGAGTTTTCTCTTCTACATTTGGCAGTCTCTTTTCAAAGTACAATAATATTCATCATCATAATAAAAAAAAAACAAGAGGGGGGACATGAAGCTTCATGGAAACTCAAGGTCCACTTATTACAAAAATGCTACCATTTGTTACAAATGGTCAAGCAACAAATTAAATATCAGGTTTTTTGCTCTGCTATTTTATACGAAGTGCATTCTCTGGATCACCAGGAGTGTTGGTTCAGTAAAGCTGAAGGTGACCTGCAGCAAATTTTCATAGTCCAGCATGAAATTTAGTTTATTATGCTTTTATTATGCTCACTGACTTTATATTTCAGGAAACCTCTCAGTTAATTGTTTTAGTCCTACAGCTGCCACATCCATAGATTGGAAGGCCAAGAACAAGAGTGAATACAATTATATTTTGAACTAGTCAGGCACTGTTTAAATAACTGATATCCATACCAACTGAAACTACCATTTGTTGGCAATTTAGTTTCTCAAATGTTATGGAATCAAGAGATATTTGCGAGTGTTTTCTCATTATATCCTGGAAACTGACAGCTCAGGATTGTCCGATGCTCAACTGAAGAGAGAAAATTAGTAATCAATTATAGTAATTTAAGCAAGAATTCATAAGTTGCATTAATTATTCCCCAAGAAATCAGGGACCGGTGATAATTTAGATGGGCCCCTCGGAAGAGATGCGTCAGTTTCCTGTCACGCTCCAGCCAAATCTTCATAAAGACTGTGGAAAAAGACTGGAATTCCCCACCAATCTGTGACTGCATGCGGGCTTTTACAACATTCACAGGGAAAAACATAAACCCCAACATAGCACCCAATACCCCTCCACATATAAAATCATTGATCAGATGAGTACTGTAAGTTGTTGCTTCCGGCAGGCACTGCTTGATGGGTCCTCGCAGGCCAAAAAACAGAACATTGCTAGGACCGTTCCGAAGTAGGATTGGCACCAAGCCCCGGTAATATTCCCTGGCCCCATGCTCTCGAAGGACTCTGAATGCTTGGTAGGTATTTGTAAATTTGTCGTGATGTTTGTAGTCCTGCAGAAGTGTCTGCACACGCTCAAAAGGGGTCAAGACGGCTTCTGTGGTCCCAGCAAGCACAGCTGCTAAGCTCCGGGCAAAGATTTCAGGCGCACTTATGTGTCTGAGGAGCACGGAAGACAAGTCTTCATATAGGCCAAACATCAATGCTAAGGTTGTGCTCTTCTGCATCAGCGGAGGAAGGATACCTCGGTACAAATTTCTGATTCCATCTTTCTGTAGCTGACATATTGCGTCTCTGGTTCGTACCCCATACAGCTGTTGACGGAAGAGGACTTTCTGGATTGGGAAAGTTACTGCAACATTTGTAATGGCTGCACAACAACCACAGAAGTAATGTTTGCCTGAGTTAACTTTTACAATGCAATTACCAGTTTGATCTGCCTTTGCCTTGTTAAGAAAAAGGTCTTCTGAATCCGCCATGCTGCTTGTTTTGTTCTCACATAGGTATGCTCTTCTCCTACAAGAAGTAAAAGTGATTGAACAAAGCCAAAATATACTTGCCTTCATTTTAGGTTAAAAAAATGACCACATTAAGAGGTTTACCTCGCTTCTTCATTAGTTTTCTGATGTTTTATGCTGAATTTCAGAGAACATCCTACTTCAAAAGTACTAAGAGTATGTTTTCAACTTCTGCTTTCCTTGTAATAAATAAAGCACTATGAAAATATTTTTACAGATTGTATTATAACAGATCTGAAAATGTTACTTTCCAGGATCTCAGCCAACCAATTGATACTACACTCCTTCCCAATGGACATACTGTTTCTCTTTGTTCAATGTCTTCTCAACTGAATTAATATTTAGACAAATTAATATTTAGATATATCTTACATATTAATGCATATCAGCATTTTACAATATACCTTATTCCAGCAATAAGTCCCATGTTCCCTTTAGTAATAAATTAATTTCATTAAAAAATAAAAATAACTTTTGACTTCCACAGGATTCAAATAAAATAATAGATGCACAGACATACTTGAGATTTCCAACATCTTTAAAAAAATAACCAGCCTAAAGAAGAACTTATTTTCCCAATTAATGAATGGAAAAAAAAATTCAAGCCAAATAAAATAAAATAATAAAATAAAAATAAGGGCCTAATGTGCTTCGGTTGCTTTTGTTTTGCCTTATTAAAATTTGTTTTCCTTTTTTGTTAACTCATTTTATTCAGTCAAATACATCATACTAAAACAGGGGGTGTCAAACTGCCGGCTTGCGGGCCGGACGCGTTACCAGGAAACCGCGGCCACCCCATTGCCGGCAATGGGGAAAAAGCTCCGATACGTCGCGCGACGTCACAAGTTTGACATGTCTGTACTAAAATATGATTCAGGAATAGCTAATGACTAAGTCTATACATATGTTGTATATAGTATGTTTTAAATGTGTGTTATGTATGTATACACTTTGAGAGGAAGCAATTAAATTTCATTTTTAATATGTGCCATTGTGCCCACAGGAAAAAATGACAATAAAGATTATCATCATCAAGTCAGTATGTATTTATTTAATTTGCCAAATACTTCCTTCTCATCACTTGTTTTGTCCTGTCTACCCTAATTCCTTACTTTTATTTTATTTTTTATGTGCCCCTGAGTCAGTGTTGACTCCTGGCAAACTGCCCGAACTAATCCCTGCAGTTTTCTTGGCAAGGTTTTTCAAAAGTAGCTTGCCATTGCCTTCTTCGTAGGGCTGAGGGATTTTGGCCCAAAGCCACCAGTTAGCTTTGTGCCTAAAGTGGAACTAGAACTCATGGTTGCCCAGTTTCTAGTCTGGTGTTTTAATCACTACACAAAACTGGACCATTAATACTTATTATTCAATGTAAAAGAAGGGAGAAAAGTCAGCCAGTCCAATGGAGAAATAGCTATCATGCAGAGCCTTTAAAGGGGAAAATTCCACAGGTATTGCTTCCTTTTTTTTTTTTTGCTAACTTTCTGCACTTCACTCAGCTAAACAAATAGATAAATTGCTTCAAATCTACTCTTGTTCTCAGTTTCATTTTTTGGTATTCCTTTCCCAAACCTTGAGTAAACACCTATCCTTTAAAAAAAAAAAAAAAGAAATGATCACTTTTAAAAAGAAAGAAGTCATCCTAAATTCTAACCACCATAGTCACAAGAAAATGGAGAGCCTTTAGTTGCTCCTCCCACTACTAAGGCACCTATTGTCCTGATTAGTAATGAGGTGAGGGGGCAGACTCAGCTACCACCACTGAGTTTTCTACTCATTGTTTAGCAATTATATTAGCCAATAGGAAAAGTCTTATCATTTTATTAAGGCCCACATGCTTCCCCTCTCCCTATCCCATGCATCGAAAGCAGCACTTCAAAGGGGTAGAAACCTGCCTATTACTTTTTTTTTTAATTGGTGTGAGCCGCCCAGAATCACTGAGTTTCAGGCAGCATTTAAGTTTAACAGATTATAGTTGTTACCTTCAAGACTTTAAGGCTATATTTCTAATAGCAAAAATATATAAATTACTATATAGAACAACGGTCTCCAACATTTCCAAGTCGGTGGACCAGTGAAGGCAGAGGTCATGGTGGGGGAGAAGAGACGGTTTCACGCACATGCGCATGCATTCACAAATGCAGCTTTTCACACACACACATTCATGTGTGCTTGCCCACCACTTCCGCGGCCCGGTTCTGAATGGGCTGTGGACCAACATCAGGCTGCAGATCAGGGGTTGGGGACCCGATATAGGAGATACACCATCTCTCATGTTGAGCCAAACTGCAGAAAGGGACTAAATAGAGATAATTCATGTGTGTTTTGTCTTTATTCCTTTCTTGTTTAAGCTTTCCAAATCGACAGCCACATTGTATGAGCAAAACGTTGTATTTTTAATTATTTATAATTATATTCTACGTTAGCAATAATTTTTTTATTTGCCATTATATATTAAAGCATATTTTAAATCATAAGGCCAAAACATCTGGCAACATAAACACAAGATTTATATGAAGGAGTATGTGATGACATGTTGATCATTATGTTGCATTCTAGCCAATTCCAGTAGTAGCATCTATCTATTCTTCAGCAAGAGTATCAATCGACACAGCTTGCTTTCTAGCGTCTGATCTCTCAGCTTTGCAATAGAATTCTATTAATATTAATGAAGGCTGAGTTGTCTAAGGAAATGCTCCAAGGTCTGTCTGATATTATTAAGTGTTAAAATAACGGAAACGTATATGTCCTTAAATATTTTTGTTGCTCTCTTAACTTTTTGGATGAGCTTTACCCTAAAACTACCCTGAAGTAAAAACTACCTTAGCTACTTTCTACTCTGGACCAGTCCAGAAGAGAAACACTTGTACTTTTAGTGTTCGGAGTATGAAAGTATTCCTACTACAACAGAACTTTCTGCAATGGTGAAGCCAGTTAATAATATGCTGTATTACAGTATTATGAAAATTAACAAATGTTTAGCTGATTGACCTGCATATTGCAAAAATCAGGACTGTTTCAGTGTAGGATAATTGGGAAACTGCAGTTAAATACAGAACGTAGCTGGTTAGGTAATATCTCTGACAACATATAATACCTAATGGAATAAGTTCCTTGAAGTTTATTTCTGAGATCAATTTGAAACGCTATCCTCTTCTTTTAAAACCCTATCCAATCTGGGTCCTGGTATCTTAAGGAATCTCAGCTTTCTTTGTATTCTCCATTTTCTTCTAATGAGGCAGGACATTAGAATGAGGACTCTTTCTAACATGACATGTTAAGGAGCTCAACTGGAGTCTACATTCATTTTTCCCCACTGCCTGACAAAGATTGCTTTGTCTTCCTATGTGTTATCTGTATAGCATTATCATCTGCAACATCAATAAATAAAACTGTCATGGTAACCAGGTATTTATATCTGGCAAGGAAAACTGGATTATGCAGTAGTCTGAAGTGCAAAGCATTCCAAGGTTTTGCTTTTTTATGGTTGAATTACCTTTATTTTCTCTATTAAGTAATTAACATTTGTTGCATAAGTCTGCTACTGATCTGCCTATAAACCTGCCTTTCCAGCTTCATTCCTGTTTGAGCAAAAACAGGTCATTAGCAGTCATTTTAAATCTTCCTCTTACATTTCTTTTCACCCATGTGTTACCTATTTCTTCATGTTTTCACCTTTAAATTCTGCATGGAACTGCCCTAAAGCTTTCTCCCCTTTTCTCATTCCCTAATTTCAACTGAACAAGAAAACAAAACACAGAAGTGTTATCCTATGTCAGTTTAGCACTAGAAAAGACTAATTTAGGAAAAATAAAGATAACTGAGGAATGGGAACATTTTATTGCAAATAAACCCAAAATTGGAAGCTAGCAAAATACAAGACTGGATTTTGAAAAGGAGGAAATTCCATCCTTTAACTCCATATATTACTCTTAACAGGAAATTCCAGAAACAAGTATAAGTGGAGTACAATGCTCTCTCTATTCTATTATTTTCCTTAATTTTGCACTTCCTTAGAAGGCACTCCATATTCTATATAGAATATTTTACTGTTCTACCATGTTAAGGCAGTATAGAAATCAAATATATGTAAAAGATTAGATACTAGTTGCAGCAATTACAATCTACCAACTAAACACACACAAAATGAACAATGGTGAAAGACAATTGTTTTAGTGAGACAGCATTGTTCTAACTATATTAAGGATGTATCAAAATACAGTGGTAATTTATCACTATATTGATAAATTATCAATAGAGGGGAGGAAAATAGACCTACTTATAGCCAAATTCAGATAAAACAATCCCTCACTTCTCAGCATGATGTGGACTGCATTCATGTGACAAATATAAAGAACAATGGAGACTTCACTAAGATTTACGCCTGCTAATAAGGACAGGACAATATTAAAACTTGTTATCCCCGCACCAGGGCACAAATTCATTAAGAGCCAGTCTGCATGTTAGTTTATCCAAGCTGCTTTCTCAGACATCACCACCTGCCAAGATGTGGTGATAATAATAGTTTAAGAGAAGATAAGTTATAAAAATTATATGTACTTGTCCACATGAGGGGGAAAGTTCTTTCTTATTTTTTGTAGTTTGTATTATTTTTTACTTTAATTGCAATCTTAAAAATATTATATGAAAATAAAAGTGTGATAACAATAGTCTACATTCGGGTGCAAACTATAAGGAAGCCATCATAGTGAAAATGAGATAATTACCTTTCCTATATGATACAAAACAAGGTTTTCTCTGTATAAGTAGCATTCTGGAGCAGGTCTTCAAACTGTTCTGCCTAAAAAGGAATCAATAGTCTTGTTTTATTTGGCTGCAAAAATTTAGTTGGCGAGAAGATGGCAGCAGACATAGAAAATTAGATCTACTGCTGTCTAGTGCTCACAATTTGTTTATTAAAAGAATATTTAATTTATACTTCAGCTTTTGTCTGAATTTACTCAATTTACCATCTGCATTTATAAAATATTCTATCAGCTTCTCTACGGCCACTATGGTAAAGTTTCCCTACTATTTGGGTAGGGAAAAAACTTCCTGTAACTTTCTTCTTGAGAATAGGATAAAGATTTTTCATGAGAGTATCATAACTCCCAAATCACTTATTTTTACAATTTGAAGAGATTTTGAATGCTACATAATTGAATAGTATTCCAGTTACACCATTATTTACATAAGGCCATCCAGCCTCTGCAGTCAAGCTGGTAGTGAAATTTTTATTATCTAACGTTTTAACAAAAGTCTTTCCTTGCTATTTACTTGTGTTCCGTCATACCGATATTGGCTTCCCACTATACATCCTTTCAAATATAAGCCCATGAGAATAGAGGAACACCTGCTATTTTTTGTTTTTATTATTATATTTTGCAACATGCTTCCTCTTGGTGCAAATTTAAAGCAAATGGCTATATATACTGATATTTGCTATTTATTTGTTACAATTTACTTAAACTTTACATGCTTTATATTTCAAATATAAGCCAAATATATTTTCATAAAGATCTCTGTGGATACTCCCAAGAATATCACAAATATTCTGTCACTGCAATACTATAAAGTAACTCAGTAACATTATCTCAGTATTGTAAAAATGATTTGCCCATGAAATATTAAAGCTTCACATAGCTAAAAATTATATTATATTGTACAACTATTAGTTCCCTCCCTCCCCAAATAAAAACACTAATATTTCAAACTCCACGTTAGAACTACACTTCTATTTAGCCTATATACATCCATCATAACATCTGTACAAATTTTGAGATCTTGCATATTTTTGCAAATTTGGAGTTGGTCTAATACAGTGAAGGCGAACCTTTAAGAGACTGAGTGCCCAAACTGCAACCCAAAACCCACTTATGCATCGTGGAGTGCCGGGTGGGTGTGGCCCATTGGCTGGGTGTGGCCCATTGGGTGGGCGTGGCTGCGGCAGACTGGGTGGGACTAAAAAGTTCAATCAATCAATTCCAACTTTGCAAGATCTTTTTTTTTCCCAGCGAGAAGTTGAAATTGACTGATTGAACCTTTTTTTTTTTTGCACATGGTGGCGGAGGCCTAAAGCGAAAAGGTTTTGTAAAACCCAGCTGAAGGCCTAGGACTGGGGCGACGGCGTGCGTGCCCACAGAGAGGGCTCTGAGTGCCGCCTCTGGCACCCATGCCATAGGTTCGCCACCACTGGTCTAATAAATATTCTATTGGGATGCAAATGTGCAATTTCTTTTATAGATATCATAGTTTTGTATTACAGCATCCAATCTGTTACACATAATAATAGGCCCTATAGTGCAAATGAAAGCGAAAGTCCCTGCTATAAACAATACTCTGCAATCCAAAACGTTATAACTTAGTATGGTAAATATCTATCAAATAACCAGTTCTACACCAGGAAAAAGATTTTTTTTTAATTGCTTATGGTTTAATTTAATGGGTGGCGACTGCAAGTCTAAGATCCCATACACATTATGCACATACAGCACGCACATACTTTGGGCTAATTTATGAAGCATTTTGCAACTGAATAGAAATCCATTTGATTTGGGTCCGTGAAAATTTGGGGGTGCCATTTTGGGAGTTCATACGTATTTATACAACGGTGTGTCCCGAGTTCTACAAAATGAACCTAACCCTGGAATTAAGAAAATGTTTCGAGGGCCACATGGTTAATTAACCTCGCTGCCCTGTTAAGATGGGCCAGGGTTCATCCCATTTTTACCCTATCGTTTTTCCACCAAAGAGAAGCAATTCAGACCAGCAAAATAAAAAAAAGCAAAACACCACTATAAAAGGCAGGATGCAATCCCTATTTGGGGGTCAATAAAAGAACAGAGCCTGGGATTGGTTAATCAGAAACGCCCTTCCCCTCCTCCTCCTCCTCCTCACCCTGCCTTTGCCCGAGGTCAGCCGTGAGCACCTGCAGCACAACCCGCCGCCGCTCTTTTTCCTTCACCTCCGCATCTCCATTTTGCCTGCCTGCCTGCCTGCTTATTGCATGCTCGCCTGCCGTCTTTTCTTCTCCTTCCGCCACCTCCCCACCTGAGCTACTCCTGACCAATCCCCTCCAATTCACTGACCCGCGCGGGCTTCATGCCGGCGGCGGCGACATCGCTCCTCCTCAAGTGCACGTTACAAACCAGGCAGACCTGAGCGACGCGGCGCAGCGGGCTGAAAAACTGTGACTGGAGACCCCGGGCCGGCCGGGCAGCAGCGGCCCTTCGCCACGCCCTCTCCGCGCGCCGCAGAGACGAATGACGCCACCAAGTGAGGGAGCACGTGACCGGCGTCCTCCAATCCGCTCAACTCGCCTTCGGCGGAAGGCCGGGTTCGCGCTTTTGGCTAAAGAACTAATAAAGTAGAGGAGGCTCGCTTGGGCGGCTTCTCCTTTCAGGAAGAAGGCGGGCTGGGTCGGGACCGTTCTAAGCGAATGCCTTGGCTGGATAAAGGGAGGAAGGGAGGGAAGGGAGAAAAGGGCTTCCTGTTTTGGCTGATTGGAGGCGGTGCTGGAGAAGGTTAAAGGCAAATACAGAAAATTCAGGCGACTGTTTCGCGTGTTCCCCACCAGTCCTATCCTAGAAGGATGAAAGTAGTGACAGACTACAGGGCTCCCCAGTGATCAGTATCGACCTCCAAGAGTCATTAAAAGACAAAAGAGGGCGGGGGGGGGTCAGTAATTGATAAATGATGAAACGTCATTGGGTCAGTTAATTTTTTGTGTGTGGGGGGGGGGGCTCTCTGTAAAACTCCACTCCAGTCCCTAATCCTGAAAAAATGTGGCTAGAAATGAGACTCTCTTACTCAGGGTTGGATGGTCTGCCACCAGCTAGAGCAGCCTTGAGTTGTCTTACTATGATGGTTCGTCACAGAGTCAGCCAGATGTTCAGACTGGATTTGGTATTTTTATCCACCTGTCGAGCCCTTCCCAAGGACCTGGGAGAGGCAGATGTGGATGTTTTATGGTGTTAAAGATGAATCATCTGAGAATATAAGCTGTTCCCAGTAAAGCTGCAATTGAATTTGTCAATGCTGATGGTGTACAAGTGGTGCTATAGTTGTTTTGGAGTTGCATCCATGGCACCTATTACTATTGGTACTAGCTTTGTTTTCTTTTTTCGGTTGTTCTAGTTCTGTTTGCAGGTCTTTGTATTTTGTTATGTTCTCCAGTTCTTTCTCTTCTATTCTGCCTTCTCCAGGCACTGCCACATCCACTAGCCAGACTTTTTACATTATTATTTGTAGTACTATTAGTTAAAGTATTATTTATTAAATATAATGTTTGAGTGTTGGACAATCTGAAGCTTCATAAAGGGTTGGATGAGCTTAAGAGTTTGGAGACCCCTGTTAGGAAGTGATGTAGCATTAGCAGCTTGGCTCCTTAAAAGGCTGTTTGGGTGTGGATTCGTGTTTAATAGATAAGAAAATCTCTACACTACTGCAGATCAGTCAGACAAAGAATTAAGGAACTCCTGCCCTCCCAAATGGCATTTTGCTCAAGGTATCTGTTGAAATGGACGCACATGCAAGCAACTGCAGCCACTATAATGTTAGTCTTTAAAGCAGGGCTTTTCAACCTTTTTACCGATTGTACCACTTTTAGGATATGGCAATATTCAAGTACCACCTAGCAAGGTGTCAAAAACTTGGTGACAAAAAAAAAACCTGTTCAAAGTTGCAATTGCACTGAAATGACATGACCATTTTTCACACTTATGACTATTGCAGCAACAGGGTCATGTGATTTATATTTGGATGCTTGGCAACTGATTCATATTTATGATGGTCACAGTGTCCCAGGGTCATGTGATCCCCTTCTGCAACTTTTTGACAAGCAAAGTCAATGGCAGAGCTGCTCGTGGCCAACTGCTAAGGCGGGACTTCCTTCCCTCCCTCCTTCCCTCCCTTCCCTGCCTCCCTTTTTCTCATTCCCATCTCCTTCTGAAGGAAGAATTTGAACCCCCCCATATTTTCCCTCTTCCATATATTGATCAAACAAGGAAAGGCCTCCAGAGACAGAAAAGACAAGCTGCTGAGTGAACTAGCTTAAAAAGGCACTTTCCCTTTAAGAATTAGCTACTGGCTAGAAAGGAAAGTAAGGAGCCCAGCTGGCACTTAAGGAAGAAAAAAAATGTAAGTACTGGCTGCCGGCTAAGGCAGCCTCCCCAAATGGCTCCATTCATAAGTAAAATCTGCAGTTCCAGAGGACTCTCTCACTGTAAGTCTTTGCCTGTGCTGGCTCTTTCCCTTCCCCACTACACTTGGCTAGGCAGGGCTGCGTACCACCTGCCACTCATTAATGTACCACAAGTGGTACGCCTACCACAGGTTGAAAAGCCCTGCTTTAAAGAGCCGTGAAATCACACACAATCCATTACATTATTTATATGGTGCTCAGGAAATGATTGTACAATAAAAATTATAAATACACAATAAAAATGATTTACAAGAAGGAAAAGACATAGTGTCTTATTTGCTTGTTAGGAAAGATTTCTAAAATATGTCTTTAAAATATTAATTTGAAATGGCTTATGACAATGAATAACAAAACTGCTATTAGAGGATCCTGTGTGTAGAAATGTACTTCCCAATGTTACTTTCTATAGCACCAGCCCAAAACAGATATATAGTAATTACTGTAAATACTGATTTGTTCCCATAAAGTAAATGTCCATCTCTGACTTCTAAGCAAACAATTCATTTAAAAAAAAAATCAGAGATGTCAGCTATTGTTTCACATGAGGGGAGGGGAAGGAAGGTAGAGGTCTCAGCCCCAAATCCTTTAATCCCATTTCTCTTTACACAATACTGTAATGTGTATTTCTCAGAAACAGCAGTATTAAAAGTTCACCAAAAAATCACATGATGAAATCACTGACATACCTATATACAAACAAACAGAATGCCCAGCAAATCCCATTCCATAACAAACATAAGTAAAGCAAGAGAGTACATGGCTGGATATTCCTACTCCTACTGGCTAGCGCTAGCCCAATGCTCCTACCTCTTTTATGAAGAAAAAAGGTAGCTCCTTATGTGTACTATAGGACAGGTCACGATTACAATACAGTTCCTGAAGTATGTAACCATTAAAGATTGTTACTTTCCCCCCATCATGTCTTGTTGATGGTTGCAGAAGGCCCACATTAATCCCGAATTTAATCAGGGTGGTTTATAATCGGATTTATGTGAAAGAGACCAGACTATTAGCTCCCTGTTGTACTTATGGGTAATTTGCAGTAATGTTATTTGGATGAAGACCTAGCTTGTCAGTTTTCATTAAAATATATAAATCATATTTTTTCATAATATTCTGGTCCTTGTTTGGACAATTTGGTTACTTAGAGCAGGGGTGTCAAACTCAATTTCATTGAGGGCCGCATCAGCATTGCGGTTGCCCTCGGGGGGGGCGGGGGGGCAGGGTGGGTGCGGCCTACTGGGTGGGCATGGGTGGAGTGGGTGTGGCCTACTGGGTGGGCATGGCCAGCTCTATATCGTTCGTGTCAAGGGTGCCTGTGGGGGCCTGGGCAGGAGTGGGACAGATCTGAGGGTCTCTGGCAGAAGGGGGTGGGACCAGGGCAAGTGCCAAGGCATGGTCCACTGGAGGAGCCTCCCCAGCATGCACCCAGGGGGCGGGGGCGACGCGGCAGGGGCTGGTTCCTCACTGTTTCCAGACGGCCTTGTGGAGCTAAGATTGAATGCGTTTCAGCATAGATGGCCACCACAAAATTGTACATTGGCTCTCGGCCAGCCTGGGCCAAGGCAGCGGGGGCCGTTCCCTCACTGTTTCCAGGATGGCTTCGCGGGCCACATTAAACCACTTCGGGGGCCACATCTGCCCCCCTGGCCTTGTGTTTGACATGTCTGACTTAGAGGATCCTGTTCTCCACACTGAAATAGATAAGGCATCTTCTCAACAACTTCCTTAATACAACCTTTATGCTAGAGATTCCTTCACACTTCCCTTTACTGTAATCTTAATGTACACCGCTCCTCTAAAAATACAAACATGGACACAAATGGAACAATAAAAATATGCAATTCAACTTCAGGAAAGATGTAAAAATTTAGAACTAAAAGGTTCTTTGCATCTCACCTGGACTGCACTGCCACAAGAGAAATAAACCTCACAGCTTGGAAACCCTGCTCTATGCTAATTTTCAGAAATGTCTGTTAGATTATTTGAATTACTATGTTTTCTTAAAAAGGGTTATCTAAATGAAGTATACTATATTCTGTTTGGAGGGGATATATAAAATGGTGACTAATTTTATTATATTAATTATACTGTTGATTTGCCTTGCCAAAAAAAAAAAAGATTTTGCTATTGATGAATGTTGGTGCAGATTTCAGAAAATCAAAATCTGTTACCGTGCTTGAAGTCTGATGCTTGCATTTTCACCATGTTTTTCCCCCATTGTGTTTGGGCAGGAACATTTCTAACAAAGCACTGCGTTCCAGCCACTTATAATGTTTATTTTATAAGAATGCCACAGGGCTCAAGCGAGGCTCTTAAGTAGTCTTGGAAATAAAGGTGCGACTAGATGTTGTTGGTTTATATTATAGCAGTTTCTTGTTTAAGAAAGCTTTAAAAATATTTAAGAGAGTTTAGATTAATGTGCAGGGAAGCTTTGCAAGTGAAGTATTTGTCTGCAGACACGCTGATATTAAACACTTAAAAGGCTCATACATACAAAATACATTATACTAGTATAATATAAAAAGGGGTCACTAAGATCAACACCAACTTAATGGCATATAATCAGATCAAACAACAAATGCAAATGGTAAAGCAATCTTTATTTCTCAGTGTTAAAGTTAAAACATTTTACTAAGAAACAAAGTTATGTTGAAATAAAACTATAATTACTGCTTGTATAAAACTTAACAAAAATATGAGGAAAGATGGACTTCCCTAAAAAGAAATGTCAACTTATTGATAGAAAAGGCCATGTCCTTTATGTCACCTATTGCACCTATCTGGCCACCGTCAAAATACTTATTCTGGATAAACTATATACCTGTGAGCTCCATATGTTTATCAAACACAATAGAGAAAAGCATGTCTTATGAATATACTGAAGCAAACTTTACCCTTCCAGTTCTACTGATACTGTGTTATCTTAACCCGAGCAGCTTTTCAACTTTGTAAATATTTTCAGCACATCTCGATGCATGTTTACTTGGAAGTAGAGACTTCCAGGAGTTGTTAGTCTGGGTTGAAACCGCAAAAACCTAGCTTTTACTGCCATCTGGTGGTCTCATAAAATTTTCAGGGGGGTGGCATCTGCACAAACTGTCTGCCTCAATGCAAGAGTGGCCCATTAACAATTTGTTGAGCACAACAATGTCATCTTCAATTCACTCCTGGTCCACCATAGAGACAACCTCCATCTAGCTTTTCTTGCTCTATTTCAAAAGGTTGTTGTTGTTTTATTTCTGCTGCTATAAACTGAGACAAGCCATCTATCTACCTGTGACAAATTGTCACAAGGTATTTAGGGGGTAAAGGCTCTGGTCCCTGATTTTCACTAATACCGGTAGTCACCTCTAGGCAGGCTTGTCCCATTATCCCAAGAAACCATCTGGCCTACTTCCCTTGCCAACCTGTAGGTTGCTGGAGAAGCAGGTAGAGAAAAGAAATAGAACTTTTGTGTGCCAAATCTGGTAGTAAAAGACCTTCTTTACCCAAAGTGGGGAAAGGGAAAAGTGTCTTTTCTTTTGTCAGGTCTCTAACCCCCCCCCCCCCCCAAACAATTATTCCATAAGATCAGAGAACAACAACTGTTCTCCCCTGCTTGTTTATTCCTTCTGCATAGTGGCCCATACCTTTGCACAGCCAGATCTGTGGGGAGAGAGAAATGAGAGAGAAAAGCTCCTTTGTTACCACTTCTGCTGCCATCAAATAAAAAATAAAAAAAAGAAATAAAAAAAAAGAAATGCCACCCAAGAAGGTCCATTTTACCTCAGGTATGATGCTTGTAGTGGTATTTCTCCCTATAAAACAGGCTATCCACCCCCATAGTTTGGGGAGACGTTTTGCAGTTTGTCAAAGGTTGTGCCTAATCAATGGAAGAAGACAATCAGGATTGCTCCCGGTGGCTTTAGCAATAAAGTTGCAGTGAGGAAGTGGCACACAGCTCAACTGAATTTTTGGCACGCCAAAAGCAGGAGGCACAGGCATTCTTGACATGTGTTGAACAATGTTCCAGAAGATCGCTGGACATGTGCTATAACTATAAGACATATCCCAGATGGTAGGATATCAATGGAACAAACAATAGGAAAGTATAAAAGTATAAAGCATACAGGAGAGTGTTTGGTGTAGCAATTAAGGTACCCAGCTAGAAAAAAAGGGGATTGTGAGTTCTAGTCCTGCCTTAGGCATGAAGCCAACTGGGTGACTTTGAGGCAATTCCTCTCTCTCAGCCTTAACAAGGAGGCAAGGGCAAACTGTTTCTAAAAATCTCACAAAGAAAATGTCCATTCTGTCCAAGCAGTCTTCAGCAGTCAAAAATGACTCAAAAGCAATATTTGGATTGAGTCCCACTTGGACACTATTTCACTATCCTTGCATCTTTTGTTAAGAAAATCAAACAGAAGGTAAAATGTACATTTCTAATGTACTAATAACATGATTTATATTTGAGGGATGTGCAACTTACAAGAAACATACATTCTTGAGCTTTACAGCATTGCATGGGTCTAACATCTAGATCAGAAGTACCACATATAACTTATTTGGTAATAAGGTCCTACTGAAGTAACTGGAATTTACTTCCAAATAATCATGTAAGAGCACCAGTTTGATGTACTGGTGAAAGCATCAGACTAGAAATCGGGAGACGCCGAGTTCTAGGCCTGCCCTAGGCACAAACCAGTTGAGTGAACTTGAGCTAATTCCAGCCCTAGAAAGGAGGCAATGGCAAACCACGTCTGAAACCTAGCCAAGAAAACTGCACAAACTAGTCCAGGCAGCTGCCAGGAGTCAAAGCATGTGCTGGCCTGTAACACAACCAAGCGCGACTATGCCTGTCTTCACGGTAGGAAGACATTCAGATTAATTCTGCACATAATTCCCTGCTGGGTTACATGCGGGGATCTGATTGCTCGCTTGCGAAATTGGAGATAAAACCACTGCGATGAATTCGGATTGAATGGCGAGAGCGTCCCGTAAACTGGCGCTTTTCCCCATTTCCGTACTCGTCCGCCCTCCCCTGGGGACCCCAGAAATCATGTGATCGTAATGCTAGAGCTACTGAGGAGATGATCTCTCTTTTTCCTCCGCCTTCCTTCCCTTGGAAGATCTCTATGATCTGAACGCCCGTGCGCGCTGGAGCAAGGGGAGGGGCTCCCGTCCCCGGGTGTTTTCCTTCGCGCTCGCGCTCTAGACGCGAGCGGAGTGGGTAGGATGCTGTAAGAAGGTGAGGCAGAGGATTCCGCCTGATCCATAAAAGAAGGCAGGCTCGCAGACTTGTGATCGGGGATCGGTTTGTGGCTATGCTCGCTCATCTGTAAGTCCCATGGCATAGAGTGAGACTTTGATTAAACTTGCCTAAGGATAGGCTTGCAGAGTAAATACTTTACTTAAGAGGTTCCTAGTGTTGATATCCTGGTGTGTTAATTATTTTGGATTAATGCCGGGTTAAAAGCTTTCTTGCTGTTGTGGTTGGGATGGGAGCAGGAGACAGACTGAGATCAAAAAGCACCTTATTTATTCCATTATAATCGTGCCACAAAACTTTGGGAGGCTGGCTTTTACCTACTCCTGAACGGCAGAAAAAAAGAATTGGCAATGCAGAATAGCTTCTTCTAGGACTTTGCCTGCCACTACTCCGGTGGTCTCTTGCTCAAGCAGATCTTGATCTCAGGGTCTAAGCATGCAGGGTTTGACTTCATTTTAAAAGTGTTTGTGTGCTGTCAATCTGTTTAAAGTTAAGATGCCCTTGAGTAGATCTGAAGACTGCAAGAGTGTGTAGTTTTCTTGGATTGGTTTAAAAACCCGTTGATCATAACAATGAAGTGATACTCTCAGCATTTTATAATAAGTAGTTTGTGTGATAAAGTAGAAGTTAATGACTCTTATATGTTGCCTTTCATCAGTAGAATAGAAGTTGTTAGTGGAATGAATTTACCTCTTTCTGTGTACCACCCAAATCTGCAGATATGGGTGATGTTTGGATGGGGAATCCTGTTGAATTTGTGGGTGTTTTTTCATGTGAAGTTGAATTTAGTCCACTGTTTGTTACTGTGTTCAGTGGAGCTTATTCCCAGTATTCGCTAGTGAGCTGAACTCTCACTTTTGCTCCCTCCTCTAATGCTTCTGAATTACTTTTGAAGAAACACTTTATATGCAGATAGTATTAATTGCTTTTCAATTTCTGTTCTGAAATGGTGTTTCAAAAGTTTAAGTTCACACATAAACATAATTCATACAACTACCTAATTAATAAAAGTCAGCTTGCAAGCAAAATACAGTAAAGCAACATAAATAGTAGGGCTAATTAAATTCCTGTATTACTGGGCAATTTTATGGACTTTGGACAATAAATAAAAATATGGAAATTATTTGCTGTGGAAAACCATGAACAAAACGACAAATCCTGAGAAAGTAGATGACACTGTTCTGTGTGAACTACTGTTCCAAAATGGTTGTGCCAGGACCCCTGAAGACTGATAATTCTGCTCCCTTTTTTCATCATGAGTAAATTGAATGATCCAATCTCATCTGGTCCATTTGAATCTCTCTGGGAAGAAAGTAAATCCAGAACAGTGAACTGTGAAGCTGTGCAATATCTGATTTCCTCTGCTGTTTTGAGATTAATTTCTTGGTCATGACGTCCAAGCAAATTCTCTAGCAGCATGTTGGAACCTGATAACTGTTAGAAGCCAATTGTTTAATATATGGTCTAATTATACTGAAAGCCATTATTTTAGTCAACTTGTATCCTCTCTCTCCTTCAAGTCTCATTTGTGTGTCAAAAAAGTGTTTGTCTCTCTTCTGTTCTGTGAAAGGGTGAGGTGTTGTTTAATTCTGCATGACTCTTTCAGGTCTTTACCATATTTCCTCTGCACAAAACTCCTTGGAAGAGAAGGCACACTGTATGTCAAAAAGAGTTCTGAGTTCTCTCATGTACAGGGCAATCTGGCCAAAAAATTCTGGTTAGTGTCCATCCAACATTATTACTGCCTCATCTGTAGCAGAGCTGCTTCTTTCCATTTGTGCTTTTAAACAGCCAAGTGTCAAGTTTACCAGAAACCTCAAATACAAAAACTACTGCAGAGCAGCGTTGTAATACAAAACTGAATCCAAAGCTTAAAAATGCAAAGCAGCAGTTCTAACCCCTCTGTGTGTGTTTGTATGCTCTTGAAAAGCAGATCTTTTTCAACTCAGTATTCTCCAGTTGGGTTGTTAGATGGTAATTCCCCTGAATCCAAGCAAGCCTAATGGAAATTGTAGTCCGAAACATCTGCTGATTAAAATGAATTCTGCCCTAAGAGCATTTTTGCAGAAGAAAAGTACTCAGACGCGTGGCTGAAGAAAATTGCCTAATCCTAGATCAGACATGTCAAACACAAGGCCCGGGGGCCAGATGCGGCCCGCGAAGTGATTTCATGTGGCCCGCGAAGCCATCCTGGAAACAGTGAGGGAACGGCCCCCGCTGCCTTGGCCCTGGCCCAGGCCAGCCGGGAGCCAATGTACAATTTTGTGGTGGCCATCTCTGCTGAAACGCATTCAATCTTAGCTCCACAAGGCCGTCTGGAAACAGCGAGGAACCAGCCCCTGCCGCGTCGGCCCCGCCCCCTGGGTGCATGCTGGGGAGGCTCTTCCAGTGGACCATGCCTTGGCACTTGCCCTGATCCCACCCACTTCTGCCAGATACCCTCAGATCTGTCCCACTCCTGCCCAGGCCCCCACAGGCACCCTTGACACGAACGATATAGAGCTGGCCATGCCCACCCAGTAGGCCGCACCCACCCTGGCCACACACCCCCGCCCCCCCCGAGGGCAACCGCAATGCTGATGCGGCCCTCAATGAAATTGAGTTTGACACCCCTGTCCTAGATAAACAATTACAGGTAGTCTTCGATTTACAACCATTCATTTAGTGACTGTTCAAAGTTACAGTGGTACTGAAAAAAGTGACTTATGACCACTTTTCACATGACTATTGCAGCATCCCCATGTTCATCTGATCAAAATTCAGACACTTGGCAACTAGTTCATATTTATGACAGTTGCAGTATCCTGGGTCATGTGATCACCTTTTGCAACCTTCTGACAGGCAAAGTCAATGGGGAAGCCAGATTCACTGAACAACCGTGTTACTAACTTAACAACTTAATAATTGTCTTCTTAGCAACAGAAAATTTGAGATCAGTTGTGGTTGTAAGTAGAGGACTGCGTGTATCTGGGACTTGGGATTGTTAGAAAACGGAATGCAAGAGAAAGCTTATTTTGAACTGAATGTGCATTTTATTTATTAACTTATTATTTCTGTTATAATTATTATTGTAGGTGCTGCTACAATAGCACATTCTCAGAAACTCATTATAACTCTCATGAAAAACAGTACAGAATTAAAATAGCATACTGCCAAACAGATGGAGGCAAAGCATTTTTATCTTCAAAAGAGCCACGTTTTAACATCTTTTTGGAAGATGATGAGAACTGAGGATGTTGGGTGGGGAGGAAGCATGTTCCATATGGTCAGGACAGCAATAAAAAGCATGGTGTATAAGTGTGTGTAACATTCTGTGGTTTTTTTTTTCTGGAAGATAACTAAAAAAGTTAATCTCTCTCTTAAGCAGATGTATCCAACTTGTGCCCCATGTGGCCCTGTATAGCTAGTAATGCGGCCCCACAAAATAAAAAGAAATATATATAAAAAAAGTTATTTATATATGTTAACTGATGTATATATTAACTATATATATTATATATTTATATGCAGCCCAAGACAGTTCCTCCTCTCTCAGTGTAGCTCAGGCAAGCCAAAAGGTTGGATAACCATGCTCTAAAGCATATTTTAGTTATGAAATTACATATCAGGGAGCCATAGAGAATTCTGTGTCATATAAAAGCTGCTGTGTGTGTGTGTGTGTGTGTGTGTGTACGTGTGTTTATGTGTATATATACAATACAGTTGCAATGACAAGTTTGCCTAAAGGTAAATATACAAAGTTGACACATTTGTACTACTGTGCTATTTTTTAAATTAAATCAGAATCTGACCAGGTAGGGATTTTCTCCACAGTTGAGCTTGCATTATATATTCTTCTATTCATTCAACCCCATTTATCTCCATGTGGCTGAGTCATAAACAGTTTTAACAGCATATTCTCTGCATAATGGTTTGCTGTTACTATTTATAATGTGCAAGATCACAAATTGCCTTTGAAGGTATATTTATTCCACAAGGTTTTGGTTTTTTTTTAGTTGCAATCCCATAGCTACAGGAGCAATCTTCTTGATTTAAAACAGATCTATCATCTGGTCCACCTCCTTACACCAGTACTAAAGATTAGCTCTTTAAATTTTCAGCAGAGATTAAAAAACAAATATCAATTCAAATGTATTTCATACCGTGCAAAATGAAATATATTTAATATAACGCATACACGTCTGCCAGCAGCAATTACACTACCTGCATAATTCAAGGGGGTTATATGTATGATCAATCTGTGTGATCTTCATGTCTCCCATTTTATGTCCATAGTGTTTTAAAGAGCATTTATAGGCTGTACAGATGGGACCTAAGGAAGAGGGGAAAAACCTTTCTAATTTAATTTTTGCCTCTGTTGTAGAATTTGTATTTGAGCAAACAAACATCTAAATATCTTGCTAACTAGTTTAATTAGAAACTGTCCTGGAGAGTTTCTTCAGTTTAACCATTTGGAGCCAGTCCAAAAGATGGATATCCTCCATATTTATACTAGGATTGTACAAAGCGTTCAAAACTGGTGTTTTACATCAGTGATCCCCAACCTTTTGGGCACCAGGGAGAGAGGTTTTTACGCAGACCGAAGGGTGTGTGGTTTTGTGTGCTGCCTGCATCTCGTGGATGGGCTTTGCTGGTTTGTGCGGCCTGGTTGCTGGCATGCCGCGGTCCGGCACTGATCCACGGATCGGGGGTTGGAGACCCCTGTTTTACATAACTTGGTGCATGTGAAGCACCGCTGCTTCATAAAGAGTTAAAAGCAGCCATGTTCCTCAGAGGCACATTACTATTTCAAAGGCTTTCCCCAGTTGTAAGCCAATGTGGTAGGAGAACACAGCCTTTTTTAAGCAAAGGGAAACTAAAAAGTGAATTGAACCGGGACTTAAATGTGATTAAATGGAGATAAGTTAATTCTTTCCTAGGTGTTTAATATCTCCCCTTGTCTTCTGTTCAGAATTATAGTATCTATAATCCTCACACCATGCTGGAAAAATGGTCATTGAATTTTTTCATGAAAACTTTCAGTGATGGCACATCCTTAGTTTCTGGAGAGAGATTGTTCCATTGCTTACCAGTTCTCATAGTCAGGAAATCTTGGAAAGTTGGAGTCATACAGCCACTGGAGGTATACCCCAAAATATATGCAAATAGAAATCAAGATCTGAATTACTGTAGATCAGGAAATGCTCATCAAGACTAAAAGACCTAGTTGAAGACTACTGTTTAATACTTATATTAACATAGGCAAGGAACACAGAAGTTAAGTGATTAACCCAAAAGCTTTTTTTTAAGCTTTTGATTTTACTCAACCAAGCTATAAAGGGTCAGAAATCTTTGATAATCTAAATTAAATTATCTGGTGAGCTTTCCACTCCCCTTCTAACTGTGACTGGAAAGTCAGTTACTATTATAATTTTCTGCCTCCTTCTCTTGTGAGCTATGAATTGACCTTCTGGTTTGTTCCTTCATCTAGTCCTCTAGTACAGTGGTGGCGAACCTATGGCACAGGTGCGGTTTTTCCGCGTCCAGAGGGCCTCTCATGAAATGGAGCCGAAACAGTGAAGGAATAACACCACGCAGAGTTTTCCTCGAGATGAGATGGCCCTGAACAAATTCAGGGAATCTCTTTTATTAGCTCAGCAAAATGTGGGAGGTTACAGGAAGCAAGCAGGAGGGATTACATATTAACATATGAGTACGTGAGAGTGAGCACAGTTTACAAGCCGTTTGTGACTGGGAGGAGTTTTCAATGGGGTATTTGCTCATGGTTCTCCTTTGTCCTTTTTCCGTCCATGTGGTTCAGCTGCATGGCAGCCTACACGTGGGCTATAAGGACATTACTCCCACACACAGGTGCCAGAGGCGGCACTCAGAGCCCTCTCTGTGGTCATGTGCGCCGTCACCCCAGTCCTAGGCCTTCAGCTGGGTTTTATAAAACCTTTTCGCTTTAGGCCTCCACCGCCATGTGCAAAAAAAAAAAAAGGTTCAATCACTCAATTTCAACTTCTTGCGGGGAAAAAAAAGATCTTGCAAAGTTGGAATTGATTGATTGAACTTTTTAGTCCCACCCAGTCTGCCGTTACCACCGCAGCCACGCCCACCCAATTGGCCACGTCCACCCAATGGGCCACACCCAGCCAATGGGCCACACCCACCCGGCACTCGACAATGCATAAGTGGGTTTTGGGTTGCAGTTTGGGCACTCAGTCTCTAAAAGGTTCGCCATCACTGCTCTAGTACAACCTGCTGTTGAGTCAAATAAGTAGAGAAAAGAGGAAAAGGGAAGCATCGGTTTGATGAGTATATCTCAACTCCCTCCGTGTTCAGTTAAATCCAAACAATGCTGCACAGAAGGCAGATGATGATCTCTTAAATCTTTGTTTTTGTGCCCCCCACTATTCCTAGGTGATTATGGACATCAGTGGGCTCCCACTAGAACTGTGGCGCTTAATACTGTCCTACTTGCGTCTTCCTGACCTTGGCCGCTGCAGCTTGGTGTGCAGAGCATGGTATGAGCTCATCCTCAGCCTGGACAATACTCGGTGGAGACAGCTGTGCCTTGGCTGCATTGAATGCCGGCATCCAAACTGGCCTAACCAGCCTGGTGTGGAGCCTTGGTCATGGAGAGAAGCTTTGAAGCAGCATTATCTCTCTTCTAAAACCTGGACCAAAAACAGCCACGATCTGGAGTCCTCCAGCTGCTTCTACTTATTCAGAAGGAAAAAGGACAGGCGGGTTCTTTGCGTTGGTCCTGGCTGCGAATTTGACAATCTAAGGAGTGCCTTGCTTTCAGCCAGCATGTATGACCGGATTGTCCTGCTGCCAGGAATGTATGAGGAACAGAGTGAAATCTTTCTCAAGGCTCCTGTGGAAATCATGGGAAAAGGCAAGCTTGGTGATGTGGCCCTTCTAGTGAGCTTTGACCAGCACTGTCCAACAATGAGGTTATGCAATTTGGTCTTTATGCCAGCCTGGTTCACACCAGTAATATATAAGGTGAGTATGAAGGAAGGATCCAAAGAAGCATTCGGGTCTTGGGATTCCCTGAAGAACAATAATGTGAGAATTGGGGAGATCTGGGCAATGTGGCAGAATCAACACTTAAGGTTTTCCCAACTTGGTGCCTTTTAAATGCATGCCCCAGTGTTCCCTATCAATGTGGCTATTGTTTCCTGGTTGCCACCAGATTGGGAAGGGTTCAAGGGAGCCTGATTTGACATGGGGAACTACATCATCTGGAATTTCTGGCTAACTCAACTTGTAGTTGGTATAGTTGGTGGGAATTTAATCAACACATCTGGATGGCACCATGATAAGAAGGGTACCCTGCTAAGGTAGATCAACAGTAGACAAGGTATTTCTTTTTCAAGCATGAAAGGACCCATGGTGACCCAGTGGTTGGAATGCAGTATTGTAGGTTAACTCTGCCCACAGTCTGGAGTTTGATTCTGACAGGCTCAGGGTTGACGCAGCCTTCCATCCTTCCAAGGTCGGTAAAAAGAGGACCCAGATTGTTGGGGGCAACGTGCTGACATTTGTAAACCACCCAGAGAGTGCTGTAAAGCACTATGGGGCAGTATATAAGTCTAAGTCAGGGGTCCCCAACCTTGGCAACTTTAAGACCTGTGGACTTCAACTCCCAGAATTCCCCAGCCAGCCTGGCTGGCTGGGGAATTCTGGGAGTTGAAGTCCACAAGTCTTAAAGTTGCCAAGGTTGGGGACCCCTGGTCTAAGTGCTATTGCTATGAACGCATCATGAGTTAGGGGAAGAACCAATACTTGTTTCATCTCCATGTTGGGTTAGGAGCTATCATCATGTCCTGGTCTCTCGGTTTCATTCCCATCAGCGCAATTAGAAGATAGTAGACTAGGAGGTTCCGTATCAGTTTGCAGGCAATATTTCTCTAGAAAATGAATTTCCTCTTTGAACTGCTTTTTTAAAATCGGCTGATCTAGTTTCATTCTCTTTTCTTAGACAACCTCAGGCCATGTCCAGTTTGACAACTGCAATTTTGAAAACAGTCAGCTGCAGATTCATGCTCCTGGGACTTGCCAGGTTAAATTCTGCACTTTCAATCAGTCCAGCATCCATTTCCATAGCGTGGCTATCTGTCTCCTGGAAAACTGCGAATTTGTTGGCAGTGAAAATGCTTCGGTGACAGTGGAAGGAAGTCCATCTTTGGACAGGAACTGGGCCTGCAAGCACTTGACCATGTTGGCAAAATCTCGCTCTGTCTTGCTGCAGACATCTGAGTCCTCACGTTGCAATATATCAAAGTTTGAGAGCCAGGGAACTCTTCCAATGACAGATATGAGGACCTGCGACATTGTGGTAGCTGAAAACCCAAGTCGTATATTTCCTGTTTCACAGGCTCAAGTGGTGCCAAGGAGAGGCTTTGAGAAGGAAAAGGAGCTCTCTGGGAACCTTAACACAGCACACAAAGAAGAGGCCACGACTATAGACACGGATTCCAGCGACAGTGAACTCAGCCTGAGCAGTGAGAATGAGGACGAGGATGAGTCGCTCTACAAACTGCCTTACCAGGCTCATAGCTTAAGCCACATGCTGGCCAAGATTGTCCATGGTAGGCCATCAACCGATGGATTACCAGCCCTTCAAAGTGACTATGAGCTAAAATCTTTGGCTCAGGAGCTGCAGCAAGATAAGGAGGCTCAGTGTCTCGCCAACACCATGCAAGGATGCCTTGTGAGAAAATGTCTTTTCAGGGACGGAAAAGGTGGCATCTTTCTGTGTTCCCAGGGACAAGCCAGAGTGGAAGGGAGCATCTTCAGGGACTTGACCTATGCTGTGCGATGCATACAAAACAGTAAGGTGCTGTGAAAGGCAGGAGCAGATCTTGCATGCTATATAGTTCAAACCTAAAGTAATGTTTAGCCAATTTTTTTTTAAGGCCAACATGATCAGCCTTGAAATTGTACCTACAAATATTGGTGAATGTGTATGTCAGCCTGGTCACATTTTTCTAATTGCACTCTTTCAAAACAAAATGATAAATAATTCAAAGGGCATAATTTCGGTTTAGTGTTGTTTTTTTTAAAGTTAGATTTTTGTCTGCAGTATGCAGAATAACTTAATTTATTAACGAGTTGCCTTATGTTGCACAGTGGTGTCAATTATAGGAGAGGCCCAAATGCATGAAGAACTGTGAAGCTTCACCCTTTTCCTATTTTAAATCTTCTCCAATAGCTCTGCTGGTTTCATAGTATCCCCAAAGCTTACATATACATTTTTAACATAACTTCTTCAATAAATTGAATAAATAGAAAAAAAATCCAATAAAAGTGGTAAGAAGAGATTCATAGACAGTAGGATTCTATGACTTTTCCCTCATCCCTATTAATGAAATTGCAGAACTCAGTTTGCCCTGCAGGTTTGTAAATTGGGGGGGGGGGAAAGATCCTTGGTATCTTTTTGGACTGCATTTAGTTTGGTGGGTCAGATATTATGAAGACCCGGTTAAAAAGCATTTCAACTTTTGCTGCAGAGTATCAGTCCGCAGAGCATTTCTTCGCTTTTGTTAAATAATGTAGTTGATCTGTGAATCCAGCCTGCTCCTTCATCATCATCCTACCTAATGTGCACGCCTAGACACACACACACTTTAAACAGGGGAATTTTATAATTCTGCACTGAGCTTGGTGAAGTGAACTTGATCACACGATTCCTCTTTTGCAAATCCCACTTCACCGTACCGACGAGTGCCTTCTTTAGTGCAGGAGGCTATGTGTGAATCATTCCTGACAGGCAGAGCTTGTAAACAAAGGCCGGGTTCCTGATAGCCCTCCTGGGTTGTTGCTTCTATTGAGAAAAATTTGAGGCATCCGGCAAGAGAATTTGGGTAGAGGCTGCCAGAAGGGAAAGGAGCAACTGCACAAGATTTATGACTTATGTCTTAAAGCCTGTTTGGGTCTTTTCAGCCATTTGGCAACCACATTATTGCCTTCTGTTTAGCAAGACTTGAGCGTTTAGAACTAGCCTTTTGCTTTGGACTGTTTACCTAAGGATTGAATAGAGAGGCTCATGGTCCTATTTATTGAAAACATATTGTACGTTTGTAGTCAGTTGGATAGGTGAAAAGGAAATAGATGGAAATAAAAGCTGAACCACAGGAATTGCTGTCACTAATCCTCCAGGTCAATTGCAATACAGTAATGCCTTGCTGCAAGCAAGCAGGGTAAAGACTTCTTCGTGAGGGCCAAGCTTCTTATGCAGGAAAAAGCAGAGGGATAACATGGTGACAACATTCTTTGGGGCCAGGTGGCAGAGATGTTTGGAGTTGGCATGGCTTTGGAGTGAACCATTAATATGGGGTTCGTATGCCATTCCCGATGGCTCTATTGTTCTCAGGTGAAAATGCCTTCTGGTTAGGCTTGCATTTTCTGTTCCCGTGTTTCAAGGCAATAATTTACTTCAAAGAGTAGGGAGAAGGAAAGGCTTTAATGATATGCTTTGATTTAGGCTTCGTTCATGTCAAGGAGGGAGGGAGGGAGGGAGGGAGGGAGGGAGGGAGGGAGGAAGGAAGGAAGGAAGGAAGGAAGGAAGGAAGGAAGGAATTCAGGGATGATTGGCATCACCTTGGATTCTTAGATATACAGTATTATGGAAATGAACTATGAGCTTGCTCTGAAGCTGCTCTGAACAGTGCGAGGAGTGATGGTGATGTATTTTTCCATATGTTTGATACACCAAAGATATTGGAATTAGCAAGCCCAGAGAAATGCCTTTACTGATAGAAGTGGGGCTGATCCAGTGTACTAAGATACCGCAGTCCCACATGTGTTAAACCACAATGTGATTTGTTTGGGTTGGGTGGCATGTTCTACAAACCCAATACTGATGTTTGTAATTCAGGGTTTCTGGTTTAATGTACACGTTTTCCGGTTGTCATTGACCAAGATTAAGTAAACCATTGGCTTAGTGCAATGCAAGAATGCAGCCTTAGGGTGACCTTTTTTGGGTGTTTCTTTTGAGCCTGTCTTGATTCCAGGTGACTACATAGACCCATTCATACCGTATATTTGGACAACGTTTTTAGCCGTGGTTTGTCCTTGCCTTCTTCTTCTTAGGACTGAGAGTGACTGGCCCAAAGTCACTCGGTTGGCTTCCATGTGTAAGATAGGACTAGAACTCACAGTCCTTCTGCTCTTTGTCCAGTGCCTTAAAAGTATCATTTAGCTGAATCAAAATTTAAATTTGGAGTCATCAGGGTACAGTGGCTGAATCATGAAACAAAACATTCCATTTTTCAGACCACCATCTGGAAAAAAAAAATCCATCTGCTGAAATATTTTTTTGCCTTGGCATTGCTGAAAAGGTTTGGAGTCTTCTCATCCAGTGCATTTCCCCCACCCTCGTTTAACATCTGGGTCTTGTCTCTTGAAATGGCAAACAATGAGAAGGTTCAGTGTTCCAAGCTGATGGAAGTGGGAACCTGAAACAAGAGAATACGCAATATCCTTTGAATTGCATCTGAGCCTGAATCCTTATGATATATTGGCAAAAGCTAAACTGAGCATGAAGGCAAAATGTGTCTTCACAGCTAGCTTGCTGGGGTTTTTTTTTGGTTTTTTTCTTCCAAATGCAGATTGCATTGTGGGGAGGAGGCTGACGGTAAAGAAGATCTGAGCTAATTTAAGCTTCCTTCTGCAATCTAGAGAGAAACTCCTCCTTCAAAACCGATATTTGCATTGCAAGGAAACCTCCCGCTGGTGCCATTATCAAGAGTGTTCCAGCAGGTGCCATTTACATTTTTAAAATACCTGCCCATTTGATGCAAGGGTGAATTTCGTGTCTTCGGCTATAAGTCAGGCATCGCAGAATCGCTAAGGAGCAAAAGACTTGAAGGAGAAGTAGCCATGCATGATAGGCAAAACAGTTCTGCGCCTCGGTGCAGAACCCTGGGCTTTTCATCCCACTAGCCACTTGCTTCCATTTCGTTTAAAACACAGCAAAGTGGAAACTTTCTTTTGCTTTGCTTGGTCGGTCTCAGAAAAGGGCTGGTTGACGATGTTCCACGCCTATGCTCATCATGTTCAGATTTAGTTCTTGGCGACAGGAGGTGAATTTGTTTTACTTTATTTAGTGATTTAACAGTCTCTCCCTCCCTCCCTCCCTCCCTCCCCCCCTCTCTCTGTCTCTCAGTAGTAAAACTTTAAAACAATTATTTAAAAATGCACAGCTAAACGTAAAATAATATAAGATTAGAGAAAAGAAAGAAGAGTAACGTGAAGTGAAAAAGTAAGAAAAGAGTGAAAGATAGAAAAAAAGGAGGAGAGATATAAAGAAGAGGCTTCTGATCTCCTTTATTATGGTTACAAACTGTTATTTTCTCTCCTCCCTCATTAAAACTGCATCATTATTCTCTTCTCATAATCAAATCTTTTTTAACAGGAAATCTATAAATCACTAGTTCACTTTTTCCTAACTTCAGCATAAGAGGTTTTCAGTCAGGTGATTTAACTGTCAGGCCCGAAAGATCAGGTCTACATGTGAAGGTCCAATTAAATTGATTTATTGCTACATAGCTTGTGCACAATCATCTTCTCAACTCTCAGTTAGCACCTGCTTGAAGTTAGATAAGAATCAACAGAATTCAAGTGGGATTGGATTTATTCCGCTCATGGCTACATAGGGATTCCAGGCTGATCCCTCTTTTAACTCCGCCCCCAGATTCTGCCACTCCTTCTCCTACATCAACAGAATCTTGAAGGTGCTGAGTTGATTGTATTTGATTGATTGAATTTAACTGTTACTTGGACTTCCAAAAGGCCTATTTTGTTTTGTTATTTTATTTTTATGTAATATGATAATGAACTTTGGGTAAAGGATATGTGAAGTTCTATTCATTGTTTTTGTTCTATTCATTTCATTTTTCCTGCCTTTGTTCCTACTTCCCTTCCTTTTGGCATCATAACAATCCTGTGCAGTAGACACTTAGAATAGGAGATGGCAGTAGCCAGTCATGCTGCTTTCCATTATGGTGGCTTGCCACTAACGGAATGCCAGATTTGTAAACTCGGGTATTGGTGTGGTGTGATTAGAAAAAATGGTGGGAGTTTATTTGCACAGTTGAGTTTACTTATTTTACTTATATAAAATTTATATCCTGCCCCAGTCAAGAGACTCAGGGCTGCTCCCATATTTATTTTTAAAAAAGATCCCCTCAGAATATTAAAAACAACAAATTGAAACATCTATGGAGATGCTCAGTCATCTGGGTCATGGTTATCTCAAAAGTGCATTTTCTAAAGGCAACTAGACCTCCTTTGCTTTTACTTGAAGACATTTCACTTCTCATCCAAGAAGCTTCTTCAGTTCTGACTGTCAAAACTGAAGAAGCTTCTTAGATGAGAAGCAACACATCTTCAAGCAAAAACAAAGAAAGTCCAGTTGTCCTTTGAAAAAGCATCTTTGGGACAATTTGAAACAACACATATTTTTAAAACAACAGCACATAACAGCAGCACAACCTCAAGCCCTGAAAGCCTCCATTGGCCTTCCCTTGTCTAAACTTGTAGGGTCTCAAGTCCTCATAGACCAGGGGTGTCAAACTGCCGGCCTATGGGCTGGTTGCATCATGCGGAGGCCGCGCCCACCCCAGCTCCGGCAATGCAAAAAAAGTTGCGATACGTCGCGACACGTCATGTGAAGCGGTGAATTTGACACCCGTGTCATAGACAATGACAGGGCTTTCTTCCAAGCCTCTGTCCCTTCAAGTCCCAAGGAGAGGTTACCCCAAATTATTACTTCCCAGGCCAGCTGCTAGGATGAGCAGATTCTCTTTGGAGATAATGGTCCCACAGGGTTACATGGATGTAGGCTTGGTGGATCAAGCCATCACTTTGAATTGTAGTTGGAAACATATTGGCAACCAATGCAACATCAGTGTAATGCTGCTGATATGACTCCCGCCCACCAGCATGTGGGCTGCTGTACTCTGTACTTGTTGCAGTTTGTGAATAGTCTTCAAAGTCAGCCCCAGGTAGAACATGTTGCAGTAATCCAGTCTTAGATTAATGAGGGCACGAGTCAAGAGTGTCTCTTTCCCACAAAAGGCAAAAGTTGGCACCTTAGGTAAAGCTGTTTCTCTCAACCACAGTCTCTACCTGCTGTCATGCAGAAGCCATGAGTCTTGGAGAAGCTCCACATTTTGCCTGTTGAGAGTCAATGAAGGGGCTATAATCCAACCAGATGGTTCCTGGTCAGACAGGGACTCCATCTTGGAAGAGGGCTGGACTGGACCCTGGAGACAATTGAAGCCGTGGATGGTTTAGAGTGGAATTCTGCTTTGACTCAAATTTGGGATGGGTACTGCGATGTCCTAAGATCATATTTGGAAGAACAAGTCTCAGGGAATCAGGGTAACGGGATTATTTCCCTCGTTTTATCTCTGATACATTGTCTCTGAACATGGAGATTTTTCTCCATTTTCATATCTGATCATGGATAGAGCAAAAGAGTTTTCGAGAGATTTCTTAGTGTTCTTATTGACTGCCTGCCGGGATGAAGTTGTGATTGTCCACGTCTGTAAATCAGTAACCGGTAGACAATCTAGGCCAACCATCCATAACTACTGGGTTTGCTAGATAAAGAACAATGGGAATTCCTGCCCAGTACGTGTAAAAGGAAGGCATTAGGAGCCAACTGGCTGAATGCCCATATTCCCAGGCCAGGGACTGTGAGGTCCAATTGAGTGAGTTGAGAAGCCAGCCTCCATAAGCTGCCGAAGCTGATCCATCACAATCAAAGTTAAGATAGCTGTAAACACCTGTCAGTCTATTACTGTGTTAGGATAAGGGCAGTATTTCCTGTTAATATGCTGGATTGCCAGCTTAATATTCTAATCAGGGCCTGACCTCTGTGCCAGGTTAGCAGTGAGTGACTAATAGGGAGAGGAGCACAGGCGCTTCTCTTTTCTTCCTGCATTTTAATTAACCGATTGGAAGGGGAGGCAAGCCACCTTTTTAAATGAGCAAATAAAGGAGTTTGTAATTTCATTATCAGCTTTGATATGCAGCTGCTCAGTAAGGCAAGAATATTGCAATTTGTAGATTTGTTTCTTTACGCTTGTCAGGCGAGAGTTTAAAGGTTTATTGGACTGGAAAAAGAATTACATGCATGCGTATTTAAACCACTTATTTGCTCAAATAAACCAATGCCCGGATTTAATTTTTTTTTTTTCAGCTGTGTAAATTAAATCTCAGGGCGATATGTATTTGCTTTCAGCATCCTCTTGTTTTGTAAGCCAGTTAGCTCTAAATCATAAGCTCTTTTTCAGATAAAATAGTCCCAGCAAATAAATTACTAAGTGTCCACTACAAGCGAGGATTCCTAACATTTTTCTGCAAGTGTGACTGTACTGCCTTCCACTCAGCCTTCTAGGTGACATTCTGCAGGTAAACATTTTGTCCTTGGTTCATTTAATGACTCCTGATGCCCTCATTTGTCAGAATTGAAGCCAAATACCATGTGTCATATTGGAAGGTATTGCTCTATATGCAAAAATATCTCATAATGCAGAGGCTCTCAAACTTGGGGGGGGGGAATCACTCCCGCTGGTGCATTATAAGCAACTTAGGAAAGTTGAAGATTTTAAAAGCCGATCAAATTTCTGCAGGCGAAATCTCACTCTTGTTTTAACTAGACAAGAGTGAAACCTGGAGCAAAATTTGGTGCAGGTTTTGAAAGATGACTACCCCACGGTTCTAATTGTCTGTCAAAACTATTCACCAATCCCAGACGTTTTATTACAGTCTGTCAAAACTATTCACCAATCCCAGACATTTTATTACAGGTAGCCCTCGATTTATGATCACAATTGAGCCCCCAATTTTTTTTTGCTAAGTGAGTCATTTAAGTGAATTTTGCCCCATTTTATGACCTTTCTTGGGACAGCTGTTAAACAAATTACTGCAGTTATTAAGTGAATCTGGCTTCCCCATTGACTTTGTTTGTCAGAAGGTGGCAAAAGGTGATTGCATGACCCTGGGACACTGCAACCGTCATAAATATGAACCAGTTGCCCAGCATCTGAGTTTTGATCACATGACCATGGGGATGTTGCAATGGTTGTGTGAAAAACAGTCACAAATCACTTTTTCAGTGTCGTAACTTTGAACAGTCACTAAGCAAACTATTGTAAGTTGGGCACCACCTGTACTTATTATTTAATTGTATTCCACGGCAATTACATGGATTCATTTTAGTGAATTGCAACCTTGAAAAGTTTCAGAACCTCTTCTTAATGTGTTTCTGTTTTAGCAAAACTTAGTTTAGCAATTATGGAACGTAAATATGATTTTGAAAGAGACCATCACATTTTCCTGGGTGTTACATAAACAGCAATTTATGTTTTTTTAAGTATTTTCTAAAGGCAAAATGTATCTTTCTCTACTTTTGGGGAGGGGGAAATGTTTATTACAGAACCAAGTACAACATATCAGTGTCAGAGGTTTAGGACCCCTGGTCCGTGGACCTGTACCGGGCCGCGGCATGCCAGCAACCGGTCCACACAAACAAGCAAAGCCCCATCCGTGGGATGCAGGCAGCACACAAAACCATGCACTCTTCTGTCCGTGGAAAAACCTTTCTCCACGGAACCGGTCCCTGGTGCCCAAAAGGTTGGGGACCTCTGGTTTAGACCATATAAATATGATAAATAAATAAAGTCTGTATATCAAAATAACATCAATACAGATAGTTCTCAACTTATAACCACAATTGGAATTGGAATTTCCATGTAGCTTTAAATCAATTAGATTTTAAGACAATATTTATGGTGGTTGGTAAGCAAATCACACTGTTGTTCAGCAAATCCAGCTTCCCCAATGGGTGTTTTTTTTGCCAGAAATTGGCAAAAAAAAAAAAAAAAAAAAGGTTGCAAATTAGAATCACGTGACTTCAGGATGCTGCAACCAGTCATAAATGCAAGCTGGTTATCAAGCTCTCGAATTGGGTGCTTAAAAAGCACAAAGATTCTGCTGATAAGATCTCCTCTCAGGTCTGGAACTGGCAAAATAAGTGAATCCTAAAGCAAAATGAAGCAGTCTCATTCAGGAAGAATGCTTTTGTTTGAAATAAAGACAGTGAAGTGAAGCACCTGTAAGCTAGGAAATAAGTAGGTCAAGCAGCTTTTCACCAGGAACTCAGAAAATGATTTTAGAAAGCTGGCTGGAGAATTCTGGAAGTTGAACCCCACACATCTTAAAGTTGCCAAGGCTGGGAAATCCTGTATTATATTGATAACATTGACTGCCTTAAGGGCACTTAGTGGAAAATATCAGAGTTACTGCAGAGATGGCCATATTTTGATACTGATCTGTATAACTCCCAAGGTCATTCCTGCACTGTTTGTTTGGCCTGCCTGGGTGCTCCATCACGGGAGGCTTTTAAGAACAGACTGGACAGCCAGTTGTCTGAAATGGTCCAGGGTCTCGAGCAGGGGGTTGGACTAGAAGACCTCCAAGGTCCCTTCCAACTCTGTTATTCTCTTATTCTGTTATCTTTTCAGTAAATAAATCTAACTCATTCTCTCTTCCTCCTTTCAGATCATCATGCTCAAGAACGACATTCACCACTGCAAGACCTCAGGGATATTTCTGCGCCTTGGTGCAGGTGGCTTGATTGCAGACAATAACATCCATTCCAATTGTGAAGCAGGGGTGGATATTCGGAAAGGAGCCAACCCTTTAATCCTGGTATTGATGGTTTTTTTTTTTATTTGACTGGGCACTGGTTATTTATAGAGAAGAAGAAGCGGGTAAATCTCCTGCCATAGATCCCCTGCTCTGATAATTCCCTGCTTGGGATCTCTGTTAGAAAAAAAGCAGGCCTGTGTGAGGAGGAATGAAGAGGCAAAGGAAACTGACGGTTCACATTTTCCAACTTTTCACTTTTTTCATGCATTCTGTGACTGCAGCATAGGTGACGGTTTATGGTTGACAGCTTTTTCGCATCTGAAAATGATTCATTCAGCATTGCATTTGGGCCTTGTGGTGCTAAAATGCTAAGCTTATAGATAGTCCAGCATATTAAAATATTCTTAATATAAAATATACTACTGAGCTGACTATAAGTGGGTATTATGATGAATAGAAGTCAAGTAGGCATGTAATCTAATCTAATCTAATCTAATCTAATCTAATCTAATCTAATCCATGTGTTCAACAGTGAGGAGCTTTCTCCTGTACTGTGCATAGCTGAGTCATGGATTGTGGATCAAGGCAAACAGATAGACCTTGTTGTATTTCTGGAAGTCAGCCTCGTTTTAGGGAGGATACATTTATAAGAGTGTTATAAATCTTGGTTAGAGTTTGATGCATCTCAAAGTGATACTCACAAGCTGAACTGTCTGCTAGATCAGCTGTTCTCTGCCGGGGGCCATATGGTCTCCTGGAGGTCGTAGGATATTTGGGGGCCACAGGTGAAAAACATGTAGTGGGGCCATGGCACATGCTGAGGGAGCCACAGAAAAGAAAAAAATTACTATACTGCAATCCAGTCTTGTTAATGCCACAAGACGCACCAGTTATTGTCCCAAGTCCATTTTGAGTAATGGAACCTGGTCCTAGAGGGACTACAAGAGAAAATCAAGGTCAGAAGGTGGGCCATGGGTGAACAAAGATTGAGAAGCACTGCCCTGAATCAACAGTTCAGGATCTACTCAACTTAAAAGCAGCATGAGATAATGGGATTCAGATACAACGGATCTGATATTTAAGGACCAGAGGGATGTAAAATATTCCAAATTCCAACTAATCAGATTTTTTTAGCAAAATATTCCAACATTGTCCTGAACATCCTGACAATATTTGGTGCTTAGAATAAGATAAGATAGATAAGATATAAGATAGATATAAGATATAAGATAAGATAACCTTTATTGTCATTTTTTACTGTGGATACAACGACACACATCAAAAAATGAAATTTAGTGGCCCGCTCTCAAAGTGAACACACATGACACACACCTAAACATACTATATACAACATATACATACTATACATACTATATAATAACTCTTTTTCAAGGTTGACAAAATTGTTTTTGAGGTTGAAACAGCTTCTTTAGAGCTTGAATCCAAACCAGTTGAAGCTTAAAACAGAATAGTGGGATTGGCTGTTTTGAACCCAGGACAGAGCCTTCGAAACTTAAAACAAATAGTTTGCATACAATTGTTAATGACTTGATTGGACATAGGCTTTTATGTCTGGAGCATGTGCAAGAAATTATGATTTAATGCCTGACTATTCATCCCTCTGATTCTTAGTGTAGCAGATCCCAAGCTTTTTAATATAATTCTGCTTACACTTACAGTTTTAGCCTCCAGTGCCATGTATTCTTAAACCTTTTGAGGTAGTTATCTGATTTTCTCCCTTGTAAATGTAGATTCTCCTCACCGGGTTGATTGCCAACCAATCAGGAACTAACATTTGCTTGGGCTTCCTCGTGTGCCTGCAAAAATAAGCAGGAAACACACTTTTCACTAATGAAGATAAAATATGATTATTTACTAATATCTGCTGTGAAGCTATGGTTAGAGACACAGTGGAGAAACTGAGAAGCAGCAAAGAGCTTGTTGATGCAACAGCTTCTCTCCACCGTGAGAGTCCTTGGAATTGCCGAACTGTATGATCTGTGAGCAGAGTAATAGCTGAGAGGTGAAGGCAGAGAATGACAAATGATGGGCAAGGCATATGTTCTAATTAGGGGTAATAGCTGGGAGTACTGATACATGTTGATCAGAACATTCTTTTTTTTTTTCATTCAGTTGCTCTTAAGTAGTTCGATGATAACTGAAACATCAGGCCTTCTTCAATAGGATCCAAAAGTGGACATATATTTTTCTGAAATGAATAGCTTCTAGCATTTAAGGATCTGGGTGTCTTGGTCTGAAAGCATGTTGAAGTTCTTGATTTAGTGTGATGGGCCTCATTCACTCTTGTCTTCTCCTTTTATTCTTTTTTTTCCCTCCCCACCATGCATAAAATAATGTGGCAGTGTAATAGAATCCACAGTGGCCTTCGCTCCGGCATCGTTGCCCTTGGCAACGGAAAAGGCGTCATCCGTAGCAATCAAATCTATGGAAATAAGGAGGCTGGCATTTACATTCTATATAATGGCAATCCTCTGGTGAGGTAGGTATTTGGGTTGCAGCATTGTTTCGCTATGTTTAGGTGCCACTTCAGTGAGGAAAGGGCTCTTCCTCCTGTTAAAGAGCAGACAGTAAAGACATTGCTTTTTCTAAAGGCTCCAAGGAGGCAGTTTGGCATTTGACAATTGCATAACGCTTTGAGAGAGTGGCTTTCATTAAATGCGCTCAGAGATTCAACAGAAGTCCTCAGTGAGACATTCAAACATGGTGGGGGAGCTTCCAGAGAGGTGGCCTATTGTTCCTAAGCAAAACCAGGAGAATGTGCTCCTTCATTCCTGACAGTAGAGTGCCCCATCAATTTCCAACCACCTTTGTCCTGAAGAACAGCCTTCTCCACCTGGTGGCCCCCTCTTCTTTTGGATAAAAACTCCCATTATCCCCAGCCAATCTTTTTGTAAGCACCTTAGGTGTACAAGATCTATACTGTGTCTGACTAGAGTTATGTGTTCCAGAATCATAGTCTAGTGCACGGGTCGGCAACCCGCGGCTCCGGAGCCGCATGCGGCTCTTTGAGGCCTTACCTGCGGCTCCGGAGCCTCCTCCGCCATTTTGGCGAGCGCATGCGCGCATGCGCGGGCGGGTGCGGGGGGTGCGCGCGCGCAGGTGCTCATGCGCGAACGACGCGCGCGCATGCGCGAACGGCACGCGCGCATGCGCGAACGACGTGCGCGGGTGCGCATGCGCGAGTGCGAGGGGCACGCGCGCATGCGCAGGTGCGCGCGCATGCGCGAACGCGCGGCTCCCAGCGTTGTTTTTTTTTAAGCTAAATGGGTCCGTGCGGCTCATCCGACGTTTCGGATGGCCGACCCATGGTCTAGTGAAAAATAGGTGGGGTTTTTTTTTAACTAAAAAAGAACTTTGAGCTGTCTTAATTTGTCTTTAAGTATGGAAACTTCAACACAACCGGTCACATATTTTTTTAATCTGTGTTTAGTTTTGGCTTAGCATGATGTTTGATTTTAGAAAGTATGGTTTAGGGCTTAAATGTGACCCTGGGCAATCTGGCTTGTTCATCAAATTGTTTGAAGCAAACTGGCGTATTGCAAGGTGTAAACTGAGCCCTGAGTCAATTTCTAACCCAAGCTATTTTGATTTCAGTAGTAGTACATGTTTTGGATCATGTCCCAGTCTACCTTCTGCCCACCCTTCCTCTGCAGTATGCCTCAGTGGCTTTTTTAATGTAAGGCAGGGGTCTTCAAACTTGGCCCTTTTATGACTTGTGGATTTCAACTCCCAGAATTCCTCAGCCAGGCATGCTGGCTGAGGAATTCTGGGAGTTGAAGTCCACAAGTCATAAAAGGGCCAAGTCTGAAGACCCCTGATGTAAGGAAATCTCTTGACAGGCAGAGAAAACAGAATATTCACTCTCCTCCCTGCCTCCCTCCACTGTAGGTTGCACATTTCCCCTGTAAGCTGCATGGAAAGCATCCAAGAAGCCCTTTTCAATTGATAAGACTCTCACCTCATTGCCATCCACACAGGAGAATTGTGTGGAGCCCCTTTCAACCCTGAGACTACTCTATGGATTTGATTTCTCCCACTGTGGGTGGAGAGTGGTATCATTTTCATATGACTTCCAATTCAAATGGTGATGATCCAACCAACAGCTACAACCTAGTTAGGTTTAAGTGTTTGTTTGAGAATGGCTTATTCCACCATAATAGTTTGATAAGTAGAACACTTTAAAAAAAACCTACAAACCATGAGAGTTGAGGTCAAACACTTCTCCAAAGCCAGTGGGAATCAGATTTGTCAAATGAGTATCATTTCTAAATAGGGAACTGCCCTGGATAGTGATAATGATTCAGGCAATCCACCTGGAAGAAAACATGCATAAAGGAATCAGCAGCTCAAAGTGGAGACTTAATTTCCCTTCCTGGCTATTGTGTCAGCAGCAGCTGCAGCCAAGCATTCGCAAAAGGCTGTTGAAATCAAAATGTCTATTTGTGTCTAAACAAAACAAGAGGCAGCCCCATTAATGATTTAGTCTAATTCCACAAGGATTCGTTGTGCCTAAGAAAGTGTTGCTACACTAATTGCTCCTCAGTGACTTATATGTACTAAAAAGATTCTCACTTGGGTCCATGTTCCTAACAATATTCCAAAACTCATGGGTTTTCATGGGGAGGCATTCTCAGAAATAAAAGAAAATTGCATTGGGAAGATTTTCTTTTGTTGTTTACCCTTTACTCATGAGTCTGAAAATTTTCATTTTTAATTAAAACCATCAGAGAAATATCCCAGAGTATCTTTTGGTTCCTCATCCTCCAATACATAAATCATATTCTGTCCTCCACTTCCTCAGTAGTACACAGAAATTGTGCTTTGATTTTGCTATAGCAAAGTGGAGAAAGCAATATAGAAAACCTTGTTCCTTTCTGATAGCAAGCAGAAAATGCAGCATCAGAATTAGGAATGTGAAATTAGGAACCAGGTTCTTTCCAGATGTCATATTTCTAAGTACAAAAGGTTTTGAATTTGAACTGCTTCAAATGTGAAACATCCCATTTGAGTTCAAACTGGCCATTTCAATCACACATGAAGTGTTCTGAACTCAGAATATTTTCAAAAAGATCAGAATAACCTGTTCCGAATGTATAATAAATAATTTTGCTCCCCAAGCTACTATCTCAGTCTTGATTTAGGGCGTTTCAAATTGGAGACAGTTCAAATTCAAAATGTTTTACAGACCTATCAGTAATTGCATTCACACTACATGCTAGCCATCTATCAAGGATGAAACTTTGGCAGCTACGTGCCTGTGTTTCATCTTGCTTTTAGATTAAGAGAGGGGGGAGATGTTACTTTCAAGTGGGTTAAATGGAAAAATGAAACATCTTTGATTCAGCTGAAGACCGTGAGAGCCTGAAGCCTTGTCAAGGACACCAGAACAGGTGTGGGTTTGAAGTAGACAGTTCCCAGAACAAAGTGAACTTATTGATATGAATTACATAAGATGTTGGAGGTTTCGCTGGGAAAATTATTGTTAAGTCTATGAACTG
Organism: Azemiops feae; assembly: GCA_023970755.1. Classification (NCBI taxonomy): domain Eukaryota; kingdom Metazoa; phylum Chordata; class Lepidosauria; order Squamata; family Viperidae; genus Azemiops; species Azemiops feae. The sequence continues at coordinate 640,726 of JALGBA010000069.1, forward strand.
GTGTCAGAGTTAGTTTTGCTTTGACAAAACCATGCAGTGTATTCAATAAACAGTAAGATTTTCAGAAACGGAATGAACCTGGAGTTTTATTTGGATTCTTGAGCTGGATGTTAACACCATCATATGATTTGCTGGTTTATATCTTAGCTTAGAGATGTGGAAAATTCCATGATTTAGAATTGGAATCTAGAGTTTTCTGAAATGTTCTATTCCTCTTTTGCTGAACTCCTGCTAGTGTATGCTATGTGGGGGATGGGGGTGGACATTTGGCAATTTTTGAAAATCTCAAAACCCATTAAAGGCCTGAAGAGATTTGGCATAGTCCAGAGGAAAAAGGAAACATTTCCGAGTTTTTTTTGTAATGTTCAGTTGCTCATCCATTTTTGTGGGAACCCAGCTAGTTGTAATTTTTTCAGTAAAAGATGGGTAATTACTGTTTCCCTCAGCTTAACATCCCTCATAGAGTTGTGATTATGAGGAACCATGTTTGCTATAAGTTCCTTGGATAACGAATTGTATAACTAAATCTTCAGATTAGAAGGTAGCAAAAAATAAAAGTGGTTCTTTCTGGATTTTAACTACTGACTGTGTCAAAGATAGCTTCTTTGAACTGGCAGTGTTGGCCCTTTTATGCAAGACTTGTCTTGGTGTTGGTGAGTTGAAGGCCAATAATCATCGGTGCTCCTTTGATCTCCACCTGAAATATTCCATTCCAGATTCATTTTTGCTCTGGTTAAATTTATTCCAGTCCCGGACTTGCGTATTCCACTTAATTTGGGTTCTAGCAGTTTTCACACTGCTTGAAATGAACAGTTCATGTTTTTCCAGGTGGCTGTTTCACTTCTAGAGTGCTTTGCACCTGTTCTCATTGTGCTATGTTATTTTGTCCTTTCTACAGAGAGCAAATTGTCCTTAACCATTTTTCTTTTAACACTATAATTTGTCAAGAAAGCACATTACTTCCAGGGGGCTGTTAAACTTTCCAAAGAGCTCCAAAAACTCCTTCTGCATTGCCTTGTTTATCACTTGGAAGATGAATAAATATTGCAAAGGAGGGTGAGGCTGTTTAGTTGTTTGCTCACTATGCCCAAAGCAGCAACCAGGACCTTGTGCCTTCACACTGCACAAAGTGATGTATCCCCTGATATATCAGATTCCTATATGTTTTCCACCCTCCACGCTTAGCGGAGAAGTTAAAAGTGCAAAGGGATGCTCCTAAAGAAAAGGCAAAATTTATAAGCATTGCCAAAATAGCAGGCTTCAGAAAGCCTGATTCAGCAATCACAGGGAAGGTAGAAGGTAGATTGGGAACTGCAGATAGTCCTTGACTTACCACAGTTCGTTTAGTAACCAAAGCTACAATGGCAGTGAAAAAAGTGACTTATGACCGTTTTTCACACTTACGACCATTTCAGCATCTCCATGGTCATGTGATCAAGATTCAGGCGCTTGGCAACTGGCTCATATTTATGACGGTTGCAGTGTCCCAGGGTCATGTGATCATTTTTTGCGACCTTCTGACAAGCAAGATCAATGGGGAAGCCAGATTCACTTAACAACTGGGTTACTAACTTAATAATTGCAGTGATTCACTTAACAACTGTGGCAAGAAATGAGGCAAAACTCACAACTGACTTGCTTAGCAACAGTAATTTTGGGCTTAGTTGTGGACTGAGGACTACCTGTAGTGATAGATTTGAGGATGATTTGCAGAAACGTTTACAAATTGAAACCAATGATTGCTATGACAGGCTGTTTATTTCTTTGCTCAGCATTCCTCAACTAAGAGATGGGAAATTAATTGATTATCTGATTCTAGTGCTGCATTGCTCGACTCTTATAAAGTTTTCCGTTAGAATGTGTCTACTCCAATGAACATCTCTATACACAGTATAGGTTTTAGTAGTAATACTTTTATAAAATATTTAATACAAGCCAAATAATAACAGCACAATATTAACCAGTACCTGAAAAATAACATGTAACAATCAGTTTTAAAACATTGTCTAATCCCAGCACAGCCCTAATTTAAACTGGCACCCAGCACTGCTGTTGAAAAATTGCTCCAGCTTAATAATAAATGTTTTACAGGCATTTTTTTTATATCTCAGGAAATTGGACCTCGAGTGAAACTCAAGGGGCAATCAGTTGCAAAGAGTAGGACTGGAAGGAGAAAAAGAAGTAAAATGTGAAGAGATGGCTGTTCATTTCCCCAAATATTTTCCCTGACACCCAGTGACATTCATTGCTGCAAATAAAAATAATGCTAAAAACTAATGTCGGCCTTCTTCCTATTCCTTTTTTAAATTATTTTTAAGGAGTTTGGCAAGCACCAAGGGAGATGGCAGAACATAGTGCTGTTCTTTGCTCATTGCCTTTTTATTATTTATTAGTTTTTTATCCCACCTTTATTATTTTTATAAATAAGGCAACAAACTTATCTAATACTCCTTTCTCCTCCTGTTTCCCCCCCTAATATCAATAGCCTAAAGCAGAACTAGAACTCACAGTCTCCTGGTTTCTAGGTCAACACCTTAACCACTACAGCAGACTGGCTCTTCCTTGTCATCAGTCAACTTGGGTTAGCATCCACACTCAGAAAAAGAGCCTAATATATGTTGATTTCTCTCACATGGAAAATTATGAGGCAAATGGAAAAGGATAGTGCACTTGATCATGGTTTCCACAATGGGGTGGGCTCCTGCTTCTTTCCTTTGCAGTTGGGAATCAATTTGGCCACTTACCTTGAGGCAACTGTGACTATCGGCATGAAGATGTCTTTGTGTTGACTGGCAACATTGGCAACATTGCAAGTTGACTCGCAGCTCAGCTTGGGCTGCCTAAAAATCTGGTCCTATAAAAAGGCCTGTCATAAGAAAAGAAAGGAACCCCTATAGAAAAGAGACGGGATCCTATTGTACTAATAACAGGATTGCTATAATAATAGTTTATTGAACAAGCCAGAGGGGCCTCATTCAGACAAAACCCAAAATTTAAACTAGAATGGTAAATGCACAGCGAAAGCCAAACTACTGTGGAATTATGCAATATGTATGTGTAAGTGAAGACTGAGAAAATGTAAGAAAGCAAGCTGGCAAACAAGCTGCTTTTAAATGTTGGAGCAAATATTTTTTGTTTTTGCTACTGCTGCAATTGAATCTCTTCATCTAGAATGAACTGTTTGGAAAACTTGTACATGAATGGCGTGTAAAAATTGGCTGTTCCTCCTTTCTTTTTGCTCCAGTGGCAACCATATATTCCAGGGTCTTGCTGCTGGTATAGCTGTGAATGAGAATGGAAGAGGCCAGATCACAGGTAGGAAAAGACAACATTTTATATTTGATTCTTATTGAATCTAATACGATGTCACCCTCAAAGCATTGTATTCTAATTTGAATTGCTGCATTGCTTCATTCCTTTTGAACCCACATCCTCTAAAATAAATTGGTGCAAAGTTTTCGAAGTATTTCACAAAAGATCTCTCTCTAAACCATGGGTGTCCAACCTTGGCAACTTTAAGACACATGGATTTCTTGCTGGCTGGGGAATTCTGGGGAGTTGAAGTCCACAAGTCTTAAAGTTGCCAAAGTTGGCACCACTGCTCTAAACCTTACACCAATCCTGCAGGTAAGCAAAGGTTCTTTTCCCCTGTAGAAAACTGAAATGATGCTTTCTAAAAACCATCTTCTGAGTTCCAGATTGAAAGCTGCTTGACCTAATTTCGTAGCTTAATGGCGCTTCACATCAGTGCCTTTATTTAGAACAAAAAGACATGTTGTGGTGCTTTCTCTTGTCTAGTTGCTGTGAACATTTAAGGCAGATAGGGCAACTTTTCCAGATGCTCTTTGTATTCTGCCTAGGAAGCCACAGTAGGTATGATTGAAGACATCATGTCAGATCTGCACTGCGGCTGTACCTACTCCTGGGAATGCTAAAAATGAGTGCTGTGTGGAGCCTACAAATCGTGTGTTGCCTACCTTTACAATTTTGAAAAGGCTACAGGCTGCGTTCCCATCCCAAGTTCTCACATGGTATACCAAGACTAATAGGTTTTCAGAACTAGGTTAGAAAAGGAAGCCCAATACCTTTCCTTTTCTTCCCATTTCCTTTTCCCTTCCTGAAAAACTGAAAATGCCAGAGTACAGAGAACTTTTTTCCTTGGCGGGGGTGGAGGTGGAAAATGGACAGTTTAAAATACTTAAACTTTGCTCCTGAAAATGCAAAATGAGGAAGCAAAGATTTGCCCAATATTTTCAGACATTAGAGATTTTTAAAGAATGCAGTGGTCTATTAAGCTTTGCAAGGTTTAAAGAACCCCAACCCTCCCGAAATGCCCCTCCCAAATCCCAATATTTTAATTTTCCCCACAAAGAAAGGCCCTGTGTATTGGAGGGTTAGACTTTTTGCTATCCTGTTTTATGGTATTTCCCTGCTGGTCTTCTCTTGACTGTGACTGCCACAGTCAGAGTTTTGAAATGCACTTTGAATTGATAGGCTATCCTATCTCTAGCAAATAACCATCTTCAAGAAAAATCCAGAATAATAATAATAATAATAACAACAACAACAACAACAACAACAAACAACAACAACAGAGGACTATTGCAAATCCACCAAACTGTAGAAGAAGAAAAACGAAGTTTGAATGACTGCGTGAATCAAAGTACAGAAAAACTGCTGCAGGCTGTGAAAAGAGAGCACTGTAAAAATAACAGAAACAAAGGCAGAATATAAGGAAAAACGGCTGGATGACAGATTAAATACATGGAAAACCAAAGCTTTGCATGGACAGCATTTGAAAAACACTGAAGGAAAATGTGATAACAACTTGACATGGGCATGGCTTAAGATGGGAACCATCAAGAAAGAAATGGAAGGCTTAATACTGGCTGCTCAAGAACAAGCACTGCAAACTAATGCCATGAAAGCGAAGATACAAAAATCCACTGACAATCCAAATTGCTGACTTTGCAATGAAAAAGTTGAAACTGTTTCACACCTAATCTGTGAGTACAGCAAAATCGCGCAAACTGATTACAAATCTAGACATGACCGAGTTGCTAAATTAATCCACTGGGCATTGTGTAAAAAATACGACTTGCCTGTGTCCGAAAAGTCGTGGGAACATAGGGTGGAAAAAGTTGTTGAGAATGAGAGGGTGAAGATCTTGTGGGACTTTCGAATATAGACAGATCGCCATTTGGAACACAACATGCCGGATATCGCAGTTGTAGAGAAGCGAAGCGTACAGCTGATTGATATCGCTGTACCAGGAGATGCCAGAGTTGAAGAAAAAGAACTGGAAAAAATTACGAAATATCGCGACCTGGCCATCGAAACTGCGCGATTATGGATGAAACGTGTAACAGTGGTACCCATTGTCATCGGGGCACTGGGAAACTATGTCCAAAAACTTTGCAAAATACATCAAGAAACTGCAGCTTCCTGCAATAACTCCAGCAATGTTACAAAAAACTGCGCTACTCGGAACATCTTATATTTTAAGGAGGTAGCAACCCGTGTCAACCATCAGCGCCAGCCAATTTGAATGTTCAGTTGACTGAGGTTCATGTTTAATGAATAAAAGATATAATAATAACAACAACAATAACAACAACAACAATAATAAAATAAAATTATTATTATTAACAATAATAATAATAATAATAAATAAATAATAATAATAATAAAAAACAGTGCTGTTTTGGCATAGAGAAGAATGGTATTGAGTTGGCTTGATGGAATTTCCACCTAGGGCATCTTTAGAAATCAATTGCTGGATTTTTCTTGAAGATGGCTATTTAGCAAGTCTTCATTGACTGATTTTCCTTCCTTTAGAAAATGTCATCCGAGAAAACCAATGGGGAGGTGCAGACATCCGGCGTGGGGGGGATCCTGTCCTCAGGAGTAACCTGATCTGCTGTGGCTATTCGGATGGAGTGGTTATCGGAGAACGAGGAAAAGGACTTGTAGAAGGAAACACCATTTATGGTAAGCCTGTTCTAAATCTCCTTTTCAAATGAAATCTGGGGTGTACTTGGAAAATACACGGTTGTTGGGTTTTTTTAAGTGACCTGGAACCATTTTAAGACTCTCAGTGTAATTAGAATCTGGCCTGAGTAGCTGTTGATCCTCTTGCAGAACAGGAAAATCCAAAAGCAAGACATTTTTAGAGTGTCTAAATTGTATGATATCTTGTGAATTTGGCACATGGGGTCACTTAGGTTATCTCATTCTTCTGTTGTTTGTGGTGGAGATCATTGTCTGGTGTTTGGCACAAAAGCAGGTCGAACTCATGCCTTTTTCCCCATGGAGATTTCTCTTCCACATCTGCAGGATTTCTGTGGCTGGTATAGTGTTCAAGCCTATTGATAGGTCAAAATAGGACAAAGACCTCTGGTTTTTGATTCCTGAATTCAGTTTTAGAAATGGATGTCTTCCATTCCTGAACCTCAGCTTTCCATTGCTAGGAACTGCAGGAGACTTGAGCTCTTCCTGGGAAGGCTGGAGATCCCAAGCAAGGGCAAAAGCCAACTTCCTTGTATCTATACCAAGTACCACTAAATCAAGGGTCTTTCAACCTTCCAAGTCAGTGATCAAAGCTGATGGTCTAAATATTTGACTCTTCTTGATTTGGACCTTGAGGTCTTCTCCAGTATATAGCAATGCCAATAGCACTTAAACTTACATACTGCTTCACAGTGCTTCACAGCCCTCTCTAAGTGGTTTACAGAGTCAGCATATTGTCCCCAACAATCCGTGTCCTCATTTTACTGACCTCGGAAGGATGGAAAGCAACCTTGAGCCGGTGGGAATCGAACTGCCGAACTGCTGGTAGCCAGCAGTCAGCAGAAGTAGCCGGCAGTACGGCTCATGGTTATAGCCTTGGACCAAAGTGCTTTTCGGTTCTGGCGCCAAAGCTCTGACATAATTTGAAAGGAAACCTGACAAATGTACATGCTTCTGTTGTAGGTAATAAGGGCTGTGGTGTCTGGATAATGTCATCCAGCCTTCCTCATGTTACCAACAACCAAATAGGGCACAACAGCATCTATGGCATTGCAGTGTTTTGCCGCAAGGACGATGCTAACGATTATCTTGTCAACCAAGGAGGCAATGAGAATTTCAATGAAGAAGGAGAAGCAGCCAACTGGGAGAATGACCTGGAAAGTGAAGATGAACGCTTGACTTCCCGACGGCCCATCAACGTGGCCCTTGTGGAGTCAAACAACATCAACCATAATGGAGGTGAGTCCTAGCAAAATTGGATAACCAGCTTAATATGAAGGAAAGCTTAAAGGGGCCACCCCTTAATAATTTGTGCAAAGTCCCTGCAGAAACACAGTAATGTAGAGAGATGTCTTAATCCTTTACAGAACATGTTAGCCATCCTGCTACATGATATTTGCGTGGATAAACCACATGCTAGTTTCTAGCACACAAATTTCTAGTTTACTCCTTTTGATCCAGTTTTAGTCTCTGGATAGTAAATAATTCATCATTATCATTTTACTTTCAATACTAGATGAAGTTGGGAAAGATCCCATTTGAAGTTTCATTGACTGACTTTATACAGGTAGTCCTCGACTTACGACCACAATTGAGCCCAAACTTTCATTTGCTAAGTGAGACATTTGTTAAGTGAGATTTGCCCCATGTTACGACGTTTCTTGCCACTGCAGTGAAGCACTGCAGTTGATAAGTTAGTAACCCAGTTGTTAAGTGAATCTGGCTTCCCCATTGACTTTGCTTGTCAGAAGGTCGCAAAAGGTGATCACACGACCCCGGGATACTGCAACGGTCATAACTTTGAACCAGTTGCCAAGCGTCTGAATTTTGATCACATGGTCGTGGGAATGCTGCAAAGGTTGTAACTATGAAAAACAGTCATAAGTCATATTTTTCAGTGTCGTCGTAACTTTGAACTGTCATTAAATGAACTGTTGTAAGTCGAGGACTAGCTGTATAAGCATTTGGGTTGCCGTCTGAAATTGTGTGTATGTGTGTGTATGTGGCATGCCAAAGAGAAGATTGCACTGCTTGATTTTTCAGTGAACCTGAACTGGGGATGTGCCATTTTAACTGCTGAAATGTGTGTGAATTGTAGATGCAGCAGAGAATTAAGCTGTAGACTGTGATGCTGATCCTACAGAATACAGTAGGCATGAGGATAATATTCATGGTGATGACAAACTCTAGTCTTGGTTTTATGGGGTTCATTGTTGTGCCTGTACCTTGCTGCCTTATTACTGCCCCCAAATTACACTCAATAGCTGCCTGAAATTCCTTTATCTCTCAGTGATCTCACTCCCGGCGATGCACAGCTATGGGTATCTTTTGCCATTTGGTATATTTGCATTAGCTCCATTTAGCAAAGGCCAACCATCTATTTTAAATGTAGATATCAACTAGGGAACCTATTTAGATCGCACGCCAAAGTCTATTTTGTCTTTCTCTCCTCATCTTGTTTTTGTTAAGAGACTCGATTCCCCCTCTATATTCTCTTCTTTTATTTTTTTTCATAGCTGCTGGCTTATATGTCAAAAGCAGCGAAGCTCTGAATATCATTGGAAATGCCATCCATGCCAACCGTGACTACGGGATTGCCGTGTTTCAAAGCTTGCAACTCACCCGGATAGCAAATAACAGCATTTCTTGCAATAGCCTCGGGGGAGTCTTGGTGGAAGCCGAGTGCCGGGTGGAACTCCGTGGCAATGGGATCTACGACAACAGCAGCCATGGCGTTAGCTCCAAGGGTGATGGGGTCATCCTGGAGAATGACATTCTAGGAAATCAAGGAAGTGGCCTCCGACTCTTGCAGGCAGCCGACATGAAGGTGGGTGCTTGAAAAAAAAGAACAGGCTGATTAGTATAATTGGTAGCATCACCTCCTTTCTCCAAAAAGGGATGCTCTCATTCTGAAGTTGGCAAGATTAAGATGGGTGGCTGACTCAAAGTCCCTCCATGAATTTCCCAGCTAGATTGGCACTGAATATTGCAATGCTCCACTGGATAACTTCAGTGAGAAGCCTGAGGACCATTTGACGCTGCTACTTGGAGTTTGGCCAGGATCCATTGTTTTCCCAAGAGAAGATGCCAACAAGTAAACATTTTGGATCATTCCTTGGAGGGTTCTTCTGCTTTAGGGAGTGATTTATTATAGAACATTAATGCTACGCTGGCGCCAAGAAATGATAGGTACAAAGGAGACAAAACCAGGGTTGGATTCGGTGTTCACTAAGTTGGGTGAATCCTTCCACCAAATGCATTGGTAATCCAATGTTGCAGCCTTCCCATTTCCAGGGCTGCAAATGTAGTTTCATAGCCCCAAAGGTGCTTTTTCAAAAGGCAGCTGGATTTCCTTTGGGTTTTTTTTTTCTCTTGAAGACATTTCGCTTCTCATCCAAGAAGCTTCTTCAGTTCAGAAGGAAGTCCAGTTGCCTTTTGAAAAAGAACTTGTGGGACAACCATGATCTGGATGACTAAGAATATCCATAGACATGTAGTTTCACAGCCTTTTATAATAATAACAACAACAACAACAACAACAACAACAACAACAACAACAACAACAATAATAATAATAATAATAATAATAATAATAATAATAATAATAATAATAATAATAATAATAATAATAATAAAGTTGGAAGGGACCTTGGAGGTCATCTAGTCCAACCCCCTGCTCAGGCAGGAGACCCTATACTATTTCAGACCAATGGCTGTCCAGTCTCTTCTTAAAAACTTCCAGTGTTGGAGCATTCACCGGTTCTGGAGGCAGGTTGTTCCACTGGTTAATTGTTCTAACTGTCAGGAAGTTTCTCCTTAGTTCTAGGTTGCTTCTCTCCTTGATTAGTTTCCATCCGTTGCTTCTTGTCCTGCTTTCAGGCGCCTTGGAAAATAGCTTGACTCCCTCTTCTTTGGGGCAGCCCCTGAGATGTTGGAACACTGCTATCATGTCCCCCCTCGTCCTTCTCTTCGTTAAACTAGACATACCCAATTCCAGCAACCGTTCCTCCTAGTAGATAGAAGAACTGCATCAATGTAACCTTGCTGATAAAGCTTGCCCTCATTTAGTGGAAGGAAATGCAAAAACTAGCATAAATCTAAAATACTTAAAGAACAATTCTCCCTCCCTGTCATTAAAAATCAAAGAATGCCACCCCCCCATGGAAGGGTGTGTTAATGTTTATCTAGATGACTTGCTTGGCATCATACCACTCTCTCTGTATCCAGAATTAAGTGGAGCCATCAAACACTGCCCTCTAGGAAGCATACTTGATTGGGGATTCAAAGAACCAGGAACTGTTGGCATGCATGCAGTATCCAACATGACAGATTAGGTTTCAGGAATTCTGAGCTATTAGCTACCAGAGAATAGTGGGCCTCAAATCTGAACATAGAAATTTATCCAGTAATATGAAGGGAAGCAGGCACGTATATGTGCAGAAGGAAAAGATGCCTTTCTCTTCCTCCATCCCCCAAAACTCCCAATGGGTCAGAAAGCAATTCTCTCTCTTTTTTTTTTTTCTGTTCTCCATTTCACACCCATCAAACTTACATCTGGATATTTGAAGTCCTAATTGATTCACATGACCTTATTCAAGTATAGCATCTAAACAGAGGGTCCCAACTGAGAGGAACATTTGTCACAGGGGAGAATTTGGTCATCAACAAAATAGTTGCTAGAGCAGGCGTGGCCAGTCACAATATACGTGTTTTCCAGAAGGCAAATAGGTAAGGATGTTCCTTGTTGCCACATTTATTCACCTCCCAGTAACTCCCTACCAAATCCCATCTAATATTTGTCTGTCTGGGAGGGACTCCTGGTGGACTGAACTGTAGCCACTTACCCTTTATTTTTCTCCGAAGAATGTGACATGGACCGAAACATTGTTGTGAGGACAGAAGGAGCATGGGAAATAAAGCTGATGCTAGAGGGTAATGTTTGTCTTCTCAACATGCCAGCTGGTAACATTAAAAGCCAAGCAGGGCAATGATAGGTGCCATGGGATATATTCTGAGCACATTGATCCCCTTAAACAATAGATAAAGGCCCCTCAGGTGGCAATCAATTTTCTCAACGGGCCACATGGGAAACTGGGACTGTTGTGGAGAGCTGAACCAAGAGGGGCGCCACTGCAGTCCAGAGAGAGATAGCCAAAGGGCGAAATGTGGCCCGTAGGCCGTAATGGGTTGGATGTGGCCCGCAGGCTGTAGAATGCTCAGGTCTGCTTTTGGGCATAAAAATGAACAGCACTCAATTAAAATTTTTGCTAGTGATGCTCAAGCTTTTTCAATATGCCTTACATATTTCTATGTATTGAAGTATTTTAAGAATATAGAAAACTGCATTCTTTACATGGTGGTTGTGCTCTTCCAAATCTGATAGCCAACTGGTTCCTCATATTCACTGTGAAAAGGAATGACATGTTACTGTCCTGCTATGCACTCCAGGTAACCAAGAACAGAATCCACTCCTTTCGAGCTTACGGGATTGAGATGCTTGATCAAACCAAGGCTTTAGTACAAGATAACTTGATTTTTCAAGGGAAGAGCAAAAAGACTATTTTACAGCAAGCGTCCAGCATGGAGGATTGTGTCATTCAGAATAATAAGATCCTTGCTTTCAGAAAAAAGTAAGTTTGACGGGACCTCAGTAAATGAAAAGCTCTTGTCAGTGGTAGTTCTACATTGGGGATTCATGGATTAACTTGTTATCACAATATCCAGGAACTGAGAGTGGCAGTTTGTTTCTTTATTGAATAGTATTTGCAACCCACCCCAATCCCAAAGGAGACTAGGTAGTACTCTGGTGATCCTTGTTTACCAACCTCTCATTCAGCAACCGTTTGCAATGACATTAAGTGAGTAGTACATACAACGGGGCCTTGAAGTTCCAGCCATTGCACCACCCCTGCGATCACATGATTTGCACTCTTCCCTGATAGCTTCTCATAAGCAAAGTCAATGGGAAAGCCAACAGGTAAGGTCGCACGCCTTTCTCATAAGTCCCACCAGTCTCCCTGTGCTCTTGTGGCATCACTCCATTCATTCACCAGTCTTCTCGCGTGGTGCTGCAGGTTCCCCCTAGGCCTCCTCCGTCCCCCCCCCCCTGCAGACTCCACCTTCCAGAGCTCCCACGCGAAATATTTCTTGGAACTCACTCATCTGGACTGGGTGATTGCCTTTTTAAGCCTCCCAGATCCAGGGCTAATGAACCAGGGTCACGTCGAGAAGTTTTTCATGGATTCTGAAGTTCAGCTTGCAGATATTTTAGGAGGTGATGTTCTTGGAAGTTCTGCTGGGGTGATAGTGGGAATCTCTCTGCACAGAAGACAAATGATATATCGTGAAGAGGAGAAGTTGAATTCTTCTCCTTGGTGTGTTATTGTTGACGACGATGTTGTTTTAATGGGTAAAATGCCTTCTCCTTCCCTGTCCTGCACTAAGGTGGTGGTCATGTATTTTGTTAAGCATCTGCGTATAGCTAGATCAGGGGTAGGCAACCTTGGCTCTTTTATGACTCGTGGACTTCAACTCCCAGAATTCCTGAGCCAGCATGGCTCAGCTTGGAAACCTCTCCCTTTCCCCTCAGCATGGCTGGCTCAGGAATTCTGGGAGTTGAAGTCCACGAGTCATAAAAGAGCCAAGGTTGCCTACCCCTGAGCTAGATCAAAGATAAACTTGGGAATTTTCCATTCTTTTTTTTTTTTTTTTTTTGCTTTTCAAAGCAGAAATTCTAAGAGAGCAGTTACAAATAGTTAGAACCGTGAGCACTGTATCCTAAGATATTTGGCAGACACAGCAGCATTCAGCCGTCTGTTGCATAGCAAGTGTCAAAAAAGATTGTAATTTCATCACTAGCGCTAAGCACCAGTTGAGAGCAGGTCTTGCCTCCTTTAGAAAGGCAAGTTCAGACTTTGCAAAGCATCATTCTCGCCAAAGCAATATTTATTCAGTTGGGTGTGCGTTATTACCTTTGCCTAGCAACTTCAACTGACGCTGGCTGGTAATGAAAATTGTATTCCCCACTCACTGAGCTGAGAAAAAATTGAGCTACAGAAACGAATTGTTTCCTGACGTAGGTTTCCTTAAATGCAATCCAAGTATATTTCCTGTACCGTATCAGGAAGCACCAATGACTGTGGTATTTCTGTTCTTCAGGTCTGATGTTGCCTGGACCTTAGAGAACCCTCCAGCCAGGCCTCACATAGAAGAATCGTCTCGAGGAGTGTCAACAGCTGGAAGCAGCCAGAAAGGATCAAACGTGACAGCCAGGATAGCTGCTAGAGTAGATGGGGGTTGTCATAAAAATGGTAGTATCTTTTGCACTATTCTGTGAGGGTTTACAGACTGGCCTCCATTTTTCCTGATTATGTTCACTGCAACATTGAACAAACTCACCTCCAAATGTTTTTCAGTTGACTAGCCCTGTGAGCACATACGAATTAATGGGAATGTGACTGGACAAGGAACTGTAGCTAGCTACGACCTTGTCCAGCTGACTATGACGTATTGAGTGTTTTGAGAGCTTGCCTCGGCTTTCACATCTGCATCCTTGCACCAGGCATGGTTCATTCCTTAGAAAGTGGTATTTTTGTAGCATCAAAAGGTTGCTGTTATGCCTGCTTATCCCTTTCCTTTGTCGACCTGATTATTCAGAATCATGTCTGACCAAGGGAGGGAATTGGCCTAATAACTGTGATGTCACAAAGGCATTTGAGAGTCAGCCACCTGCACTTTTCCCTCCTACAGTTTTCCCGAAAGGAATAGTTGCAAAGGAGGAGAAGGTTCTCTTCCGTGTGAGATGTTAAATTCCCAGATAATCTTTTTACCTTCCGTTCCTCTCTCAGTTTCAGTTAATACCTTTCACAAAAGCAATGTGGCTTAAAGTGGAGGTGATGTGCAGAGGCAAGCAATATTATCAGAAGGAATTTATCCCTTCTGACAAATACAACATCACTTGTTATTTAAATCAGAAGTCTCCAACCTTTTTGGTTTGGCGGCCCGGAAAGGGAGGCAGGCACCACTATGTGTGCGTGCGCAAATGGGCCATGTGTGTGCGCAAAAATGAGCCCTGCGTGCGCAAAGGGTCGTGCACGAGCCATTGCACACACGCAAACGGCCGCACGCGAGTGCATGCATAAGTGCAAACGGCTGCGCGGCCGCGAGTGCTGCACATGGGGCGGCGCTAGTGCTGGTGGGATGATATAGGCAGCACTAGTGCCAGTGGGACGCTCGGGCAGGGCAGCACTAGCGCCAGCAGAATACTCAGGGCAGTGCTAGTGCTGGTGGGACGCTCGGGGTGGGGCGGCGCTAGTGCCAGCAGGATGCTCGGGGCAGCGCTAGGACTGGTGGGACGCTCAGGGGCAAGGTGGCGCTAGCACTGACGGGATGCTTAGGGCGGCGCTAGTGCTGGTGGGACGCTCAGGACGGGGTGGTGCTAGCGCCGGTGGGATGCTCGGGGCAGCGCGAGTGTGGGAGAGTGAGTGCAGGCGTGTGTGCATGTGCACTGGCCATCCCTTCACGCGGCCCGGTGGCCAAGCGGCCATGGCCCAATAATGGGCCGTGGCCCACAGGTTGGGGACCCCTGATTTAAATAATGTGTAGGTAAGGAGTGGATGTAGATTCACTTAAGCTTACACTCTTTTAGCGGTTTGCCAAAAAGCCACTTGGTTTAATGTCATTGAAATCCTGAGTGCCTTGACCTATTTATTGGCCTGCTTGGCACCAGTATCCTGACATAGCTTGAAATTAATTTCCTTTTATTCCAGAAACAAAAGTTGCTTTCTTCTATGTTGAAAAGAGCCGTTTTAGCTGTTGTTTATGATTGCTTACTCCCATCTGGTGCCTTCTAGATGTGCTGAATGTATCATTCAAAGCAGCATGTTTTTGCAATGATTGGTGTTGTCATCCAATACACACAAAGGGAGCATATATAATTTACCTAGTAGTAAGTCCCATTGAAAATAGCAAAGCGAAGTTACCCATAGACATATAAACATTGTTTAAGGTTCTGGAGTATTAGATCAGGAATATGGCAAAATATATGTAAAATTAGATAAAGCAGAGATAAGTTAGAACTCTTATCAAAATATAGTAGGGTAGTGGGATTTTTTTGGAAGAAAATAAGATCCCTCAAAACTGGGTGGTGGGGTTGCCTTTGCAAACACCTAAATACAGGTGGTCCTTGACTTACAACCACTGGAAAACTTACAACAGCACTGAAACAAGTAATTTATGACCATTTTTCACACAACCATTGCAGCATCCCCTTAGTCACGTGATCAAAATTCAGATGCTTGGCAACTGGCTTGTACTTATGATGGTTGCAGCATCCCAGGATCACCTTTTGCGACCTGATCAGAAAAGTCAATGGGGAAGGCAGATTCGCTTATCAACCGTGTTACTAACTTAACTGGAGTGATTCACTTAACAACTGTGACAAAAAAAGGTTGTAAAATGGGGCAAAACTCTTAACAACTCTCTTGCTTAGCAACAGAAATTTTGGGCTCAGTTGTGGTCATATGTCGAGGACGACCTGTGTGTATTAATTTTTTTTTTTAAATTTCTGGACAAGCTATTTCTTGGAACTCATTGATCTAGAGCAGGGGTAGGGAACCTTGGCTCTTTTATGACTTGTGGACTTCAATACTCAGAATTCCTGAACCAGCCATGCTGACTCAGGAATTCTGGGAGTTGAAGTCCACAAGTCATAAAAGAGCCAAGGTTGCCTACCCCTGGTCTAGAGTCTGTGAGTGATTGCCCTTTGTCAACCTAATATCTTAGAGGAAGTAAGATATGGTGACTCAGCAAGTTTATTTCTTGGAGCTTATTTAATGAAATTCTCGAGGATAAGTAATGGAGGTATTTTAAAAGGACCAAAGTGAAGTAGCCTTGTCATTTTTCTTTACTTCACAGAGCTTGTACATGTTTAACAGTTATGTGGCAAGCAATAATGCAGTAAGTAAAAATCTCAGGATCTCAAAGAAGAATCCATTTGTGTCTGCCATACAACTGTAACTAAAACAAGTGTTCGAAATGAAAAGGATGTGATTGCTGCTCTAATAAGGTTATGGAGGTAGAATGTCTTATTCAATGAACATGTTATTGCCACATCAAACTCTGGCTCAGGGAGAAAGGACAGAATTATAGGACAGAAACTGAAAAAAGAAACTCTGTTGACTTTATATTTCAGAGACTGTGAGGGTCTCTGTTGATCTGAAGCCAAGTCTAATGTAGTGCCCGCTGCCACTAAGCTGCATTTGTAGCATGGAAATAAATCTCACTAGCTCTCGGCTGATAAGCTGTAATTGATCCCTGGTAGAACAACGGTCAGGAGCACTTGATTAGGAGACAATAGCATTTTGGTTTATTCAGTTACATCTTATCTTCTGTTGTCAGAACATAAGACAGTGCTCTTGAGATAGCCAACAGGCCATAACAACACACATTTATAAATACTACTGAGTTTGTATGGGGCACAGAATTTTGCCTTGTATCACATATAGAAAATACAGTCCTGTTCACTCCAGTCAAAGTAGGATCTTAGGCTACTTTTATCCTTTTTAAAGTTGAGGATGCCAGAGGCTGAACCGGGAATAAAGGAGACCTTGCACTGCTTAGTTTCTCCTTTCTTATGTATGTTTACTCATCATTTGCTCATCATTTCCTAGAAAACAGTAAAAACAGGAGGCTTTAAAAAAAAGAAGCAATGTTAGTAAGAGAGAAAAGAGAATGTTATCTCACATGGACTTATGGTTCTGTTATCTTCATATGTATGGAAAATTGTTAAAAAAAACCCTTTTTAAAAGTTGTGATCTACAACTAGAATGGTTTTGTAGAAATTCTTTGCAGCTGGGACTGAAATCTATGCACAGGTAGGAAAGTCCAATTGTAACTATTCCATTTTGGAATAAATATGCATTGGCTTAAGCTGCAAGTCAGCAAAATAAGCAAGCCTGAAGTATTTTTACAGGGCTGGATCCAGTTTTTCAGGCGCAGAAAGCATTTCCCTGAGTAGAAAGTGGAGAAAACTGCCAGTTAGGCCTTCTGTCTGAAGCTCCTTGTTTCCAGTTCTCTTAGCCTTCTTAAGGAAGGAGAGAATCAACTAATGCCTACTGTTGCAAGATCAGAAACTTTTTACTTAATAAGATGTGGCTTTTCTAACTACCACAGATTGTGAATTCAACATCAATATTCCCAGTACGATGTACTCCCTCATGAGTTATAATTGCAGACAAGTCATTGGTGGTTCTCAGCCCACTGTAAACAATCAACTGAATGTCTTATTAAAAAAATAGATCTAACTTAATTGCCTTGGTTCTTTGACTTTTAAGCTGCAATTTTATAGCACACACCTGGTAGTAAACTCTGCTACAATCTCACTTCCCAGTAGACATGAGAGTGCATTGTCAGCAACACAGTGCATTTGAGCCATAGATCACTTCTTAAAGCATTTTAGCTTAACTGGAACTGACCACTAATATGTTTAAGCTTATAACTGGGAATGGATGATAATCTAGTATCTTGTTTAACATATATCTTGTTAAAAGAAATGCAAACTAGTCTTTGAAAAGTTTTATAAAGGAAAAACTGTGTACTACAAAATAAAAAAATATATTTTAAATGCAGAGATTTTGCCTATTAATTTTTTTTCCTGATACAGTATGGAAGGTGACAAGAGGCAAAGAATAACAGGGTTCCTGTGTCTTCAATTAACTGCACAATGAAGAGAAATTCCTTAAGCGTTCTGCAAGTTGTTTGTGTGAGAAGAGGTGGGAGTCAGGGAAGAACTCAGATATTGCACATGCCCCCAAAATTCAGTTTATATAAACTTGCCTTTATTAGTACTATTTATAACCCCAGCCCACCATGGAAAGTTTTAGCTGTGCAAAGGTTAGTAATAGACCAACGTCAGCCAAATATAATGTGTGCATGTAAGTGTTGTTTGTCTGTTTATAAAACATGGTTCATCTAGTAGGAATTTGAGAACAGACTCTGGGCATTAGAAGGAATCTAAGGTACAGTGTGGGAAGGACCAAGAGACAGATGATAGATCTCTAGTCCTTAAGAAGCAAACTGTCTTAATAAATAAGTCTGGATTGCTGTATCAACATTTATTCAGTTGTGTTGGCTAGACATTATGACAGTTGAGGCCCAATATGTTTATAGGTGACCAGATTGGAGAAGATTGGTATATCATCTCTCTTCTTTATAGCAATTGCCTGCCTTCAATGCCCTGATCAGAAGTCAAAATGTATCACTTTAGATCATTCACCTTATTCAAACCATAGACTGCTTTAAAGAAAGCAGATGAATCTTCAACTGCATTTCTGTTAAAAAAAATAGATTAAAAAGCTGAAAGGAGCCTAGAAATTAACCCAAGAGCTGTAGAAAAATTAGTTGGGAATGTTACAACAAAATACATAATTAAATGAAGATGATTTAAGCGCAGATAATTTTTTAAAAATGTTTAATATTACCAAAAACATAAGGACCATTTTAAACGTTAAAATATTTAATTTTAATATTAAATATTTTAAATATTCAGTCATGCTCACATTTTAACTCTTTTACATGGAGGGAGGATTCCTATATGGCTGTTTTGAACCAAGATGCCAAATGTTCAGATATCCTAAATGACTTCAATAAAAGTGCCAGATCTCTGCTAAACTACCTCAAGGCAGAAACAAACCTGTATAACTACAAGAACAAATCTCTCCGGTCTCTTCAGGACAATGAAGCGGTAGCTCTGTTCACATGATCTAGAAGTTTGTCCAGCTTTTTTTCTAGAGGAAAAAAGCATTCTTAATTTAGTTTGCGTTTCCTGCCGCGTGCGGGCATTTTGTGTGCAGGTAAAGGCAAGCACAGTGTCCCTAACTTGTGTTCTTCAAGTCTAGAGAGGTTTTTGCTTTTGCTGATCTTCAGTCTCAATGCCTTGGCAATGTCAAGTATTCTGCATTAAAAGAGAGAAAATGTCAGTTATAAAAACTGTTCTGCTCAAAGAGTTCCTTCTTTCTTCTTCTAGCAGTCTTCTCTTCACAGTTTGTGTCTTTGGCTTTTCCTGTTCCTTTCCCCCCTTTGACTGTCAGATTAAAGCCAAAACTTACATTCTAAACTCCTCAGGCTAAAGAATTGGGGGTTTTGCCGATGCCAGCAAATTTCTTTCCACAAAGCAAGGCAAGATGCTAATTGAATCAAGAGCCTATCATGTTTGAAGAAAAGCCAAGCTTTAAGCCAGCCCTTCTAACCAGAGGCTTCCTGATGAATTGGACTGTAAGCATTTGATGGGACTTGCAGCTCAACATAGCTGGAGACTGGAGAAGACTGCCAGAAGCAACGGTATTCTACCCAAAACGTTTCTGAAAAATGGAAAACAAACGTCCCCCATTCCTTGATGCAGTATAAAAAAATTACCACCCAGCATTTTAGTTTTGTTTTTTGTATTTTTACTGGACAGAATTACACCATTTCCCCCATAATTCACCACTGACCTCTTGCATGAAATATAGGTAGTCCTCAAGTTATATGGTAAAGGAGCATAACATCTTTGTCATAAAGTGGGTCAACCAACTTGATTTTACAATTTTAGTTATACTTTTTTCATCACCTGAGAGATGGGAGACGCTGACTAAGCCTGGCTGAACTAAATTGCTGGTAGAGGGTAAATATGTCACAACTGCAATCAGTCACTGACCACACTTTTCAGACCCCAAATCAGGACTTCCAAGTGGATACTTTAGCCTGACCAACTACTTCTAGGATTTATATCTTTCACTATCTCACTCTCTCTCAAACGTTTTCAGTCAGATTTCAGTATATTTTATATGAATGCTGAGCTTCAAGAGTACTTCCTCTTTGCACTCTGCCAAGGAACTTATTCGAAGCATTTACTTTATGACAGTCTAATCAATAACCAACTAGCAGGTCATAGAGGCCATTTCACTTGATTACAAACATTAAAAGGGTTGAGCATAAAACAGGATGCAGTCAAATGTGAGGGGGAGGTTGTTGGCAAGGGAGTTCTGTCTGTCAGATGTGAAGGGGGAAGGTATAGGTAGACTTTGTTTAGTGACCACAATTGGAACCAGCAAAGTGGGCAAAGTGGTCGCCAAGTGAAACAGAAACTAATGATGTCACTTAAGCTTTCCTTTGCTTAACAAATGCACAAAGACTGTAAATTCAAGGATTGGCTGTAGTAAAGTTACTGTATTGTAAGTGTGAATGGTCCTTAAACAAGGCAGTCACTAAACAAGGGCTACCTATATGGCAATATGGCGACAGGAATGTAATCTGCAGGCAGAGCCTGGGGGATGGAGTCAAGAGAATGATCAGCCTGGAGTCTTTACGTTCCCACAACGGTCTTAAGTCCAGCCCCTTTTGATTTCCCTTAACTCTTTATCTAGAGCTAATTTAGCGTTGATTGTTAACTGACTAGATTCCTGTGTATACTGTAGGCATGAGCAATAAGTCATCTTAACTGGAACTTAATGTGTGGTCCCAATAGCACCCCCTCTTTGATTATCTCCATAAAGGCACACATTACCAATTAGCATTCTTGATTATCTTTCCTAGCAAATTATGTGCTGTGTTGGTGTTAAAGACATGATCTGGGATTTGACTTGATATGGCTTCAAAGGGAAGTTCCAATGGATACTTTCCTACTGAGACTTTAGAAGCAAGTCAGGCTGGTTATCCAGCATGAGAACTAAGAGGCCTCTTTTCCTACCATGCAATATTGGCTCATAGGAAAAACATAGCATACTGATCTTGCTAAAATTTAATGTATTTCAGTCAGAACTTCCAAGGACTACTTTCTAGAGTTATAGGACCTAAAGATGAGATATACACAGCATTAGAATGCTATTTTTTCTTCCAGGGATGAATGTTACCCCCTCATGTAGGAGAAAACAGAATTTGTACTAAAGGACCACCATACAGTTAGGGTCCATACTTGCCATCTTGTTCTGCATAGCCCTTCTTTGTCTCCTCTAGTTCAAGTTATAATCATACTTAATCTGCCCCAAGGAAGATATTGAAATGAACCAACTGTTTTCGCCTGTCCCATTCTTTGCCTTGTTATCTGGCTTCTCTGGTGTTCCAGAAACAATATATACAAGACCAAGGAACTATTGTAGACATTCATTTGTTGAACTTAATCATAAGGGTGTTTTTGAAAAAAAAACCACCATTAATTTATCACTGTTTCTAAAGATTAGGGGGAAAAAATGTTTTCTCCCTTTTAAGGGAGAAATGTCAGCCTGATTTTTAGGAATGTTAATTACAACCCCTATAATTCCCAGTCACAACTGCAGAACCTACTGAATGGAAGATATGGGCATTGTAGTCTAGAACATTTGGAAGGTTGGGGAAGACTAGTCCCCAAATAATGGGGGAGCACATGGTTTTCTAGGCACACCTCAAAAGTCAGTGGAGCCCCTGAAGTTCTTAGTCCATTAGTAAGAGAATAGATAAAAAATACAATTGTGCTATTAATCATACTTGTTTTCACGTAATTTTAGATCTCGCTGCAAGACTGTCAGATCTGTTTGAAAATCGTTAATATGCAAAGCCAGGGTTATAGCGTATGCTGTTATCTTAACTTTCATTGAAGCTGAAATTACATTTTGTATCCTGAAATATAAAATGGGAAAAAAGGATAAGAAAACCATAACACAAAAACTATGCAACCTTGCTGCTGTATTCTTTCTACACCCTCCTAGAAAGCAGTAAAATAAAAAGGTGACAGTTTCCTATATTCTGCATAGTATTTTGTGCCAGCAGAATACAAATTCAACAGTCTGTATAATGTAAGCATCTCTGTTTTAGATGTTTCATTTTGTATTCTTCTTTAATTGCAACCTATGAGTGGATTGGCTATAGATGTATATGTAGATAAGTAAAATGAAATATAGGACTCATTTATACAAAATACAGCATGTTCCTTCAAATCAGTATTGACTCTTAGAAAATGGCTGGACCAGTCCCTGAAGTTTTCTTGGCTACATCTGGGAAATGATTTGTTATTGCCTCCTTCTTAGGGCTGAAAGAGAGCGACTGGCCCAAAGTCACTCAGCTAGTTTTGTGTCCAAGGCAGGACCAGAACACATGGTCTCCTTATTTCTAGCCTTCACTAAACAGGGTCTCAGGAAGCTCTTTAAGATTTCCAATAGTTACAAAATAGAGCTTTAAAGTTTCTGCACAACCTTTATGCCTAACAGTCATAGGTTTTTGCCTAATAATCATAATTTCCATTCCACAACTTTTAACTATATACATCAGAAAAGCCCAATTAAAAACGACACAAAACTATTTTTATCAACAAAAATAAGGCAGCTTGAAATGGAATAAGACATTAATTGCTTACCATTTTATACAATCTTTTTTTCTTGAAATGGGAGAGGAAGTTACTTACCCGTTTCCCTGAAAATAAGCCCTAGCATGATTTTTCAGGATGCTCGTAATATAAGCCCTACCCCAAAAATAAGCTCCAGTTAAGATCGTCAGCCAGCCAGATGCATTTAGTACCATATTTCCCCCAAAATAAGACCTAACCGGAAAATAAGCCCTAATGCTTCTTTTGGAGCAAAAACGTATATAAGACCCATCTTATTTTCGGGGAAACACAGGTAATAAAAACAGAGATAATCTTAATCCTGAACCCTGACAGGGCACAGAGCTGGGAGATGGTACTCCTGAATAATGTTCCGTAATATAGTGCTTTAATGTTAAAAGAGGTCTCCCTTCCATGGGATTATTAAAAACACATCAGATGCAAAAAGGAAAATAACAATTATATGAATTGCCTTTTATTCTCATTGTGTTTCCTTATATTCTCTTTTTTTAAGAACAAACTTCTGTACATTTCAGTTAATTGCAACTACTAAGGATTTCTGAGCAGTTTCTTGGCATGATCCTCCTGTATATAATACATTTGAAATAAACACATCTGTTTTCTTTTGATTTCAAGCATATTTTGCATGCTATTTCTTTTTAAGCAATGGTGTATGATTTTGTAAGTCTCTAAAGTATAATAAACCAATTCATTAATAAACCTATTTATAAATTTATAAATTTTACTAGACTTGAAATCAAAGGGCTGTTTTTTTTACCTGCCATTGCCATAAGATAGCGCTGTGAAAGTTTTTACAAGCTTGTTGCTGATGATGTCTGGACAAGTGGGGCCCATGGCATCTACAGTTGGAAATAAAAAAGTTAGTGTTCTAAAATTTTCCAAATCTCCAATCCAAATAAGAATCAGAATGACCAGAGGAGTCTGCATAGTACGAAGTGAAGATGTTGTAAACAAACAGAATACGGGACCCAGAAAACATGCAGAATACAAAATCTTAAGAATTATCAATTTTCATTTTAAGAAAAACAAATTACCAAATATAGCTGAGAGTATAGCAAGTTGGTAAGACTGCAGAAGAGCAAATTGGAGTTCAGTAGGATCAAGAGGGGGTAAGAGGACAGAATCCATTGCCCTCTTCATGATTAAAGGCTGAAGTTGTAAAAAAATACCCAAACATTGCATAGAAGAAATTCCAACCTTAAATTTTCAGAAAAATCTGTTATGTTTCATAGGATCCTACAATAAGAACTGAAAACATTTCTTGCCCCTAAGTGAGAAACAAAGCATAAAATGTGTACTCCAATGTCTTATTGTTGTTGTTAGTTGCGAAGTCGTGTCCGACCCATCGCGACCCCATGGACAACATTCCTCCAGGCCTTCCTGTCCTCTACCATCTTCTGGAGTCCATTTAAGCTCACACCTACTGCTTCAGTGACTCCATCCAGCCACCTCATTCTCTGTCGTCCCCTTCTTCTATTGCTCTCTATCTTTCCCAGCATTAGGCTCTTCTCCAGTGAGTCCTACCTTCTCATTAGGTAGATGGTTCTTTTTAGCTCAGGATGCTCTATAGGCCACCGCCTACACTGCAATAAAACCTTGTCATTTCAATATGCTGATTCCCTTCACAGAGGTTTACAAAATATTTTGATGTTAGTACATCCCAATCCTGAAACCTCTCAGTCCAAGTATACAATTAGCTACTCTAAGCTTATAAAAAAAATAGCCTAACTTCAAAATAAGCCATTTTGATTTCTATTTCAAGTTAGAACAGTCAGTTCCATGCTACTAAGGAGCTGGTTTGGTGTCGGGATTCCGGCATAAGGCAAGAAACTGGGAGACTGTGAGTTCTAGTCCTGCCTTGGGCACAAAACTATCTCAGCCATAGGAGGGAGGCAATGGCAAACCACTTCTGAAAAACCTTGCCAAGAAAACTGCAGAGATTCCTCCAGGCAGTCTCCAAGCATTGGACATGACTGAACAGAAGAAAAAAATCAAATCAATCAATCAATAAAGAATTGAACTGGGCATTTTATACAGTCTCCATGGTCCTTATACATTTTAAAGAAATCTAAAAGATGTATTAAACTGCCTGAAAATTATACAAATCAAATTACATTAGGATTTCCCCAACTGGAGCGCATGAAGTGTTCTGGCCTCCATTTCTAGCTAACTGAAATTTCTAAGAGTCGGACTTCATTACAGATGGAAGGCAAAAATAACCACTTACCTTTTCTGGTTTAATTTCCCCCAAGGATTAGGCTCTCTTCTATAATGAGAGCTAGTGTGGTGCAATAGTGAAGGTTTTGGACTTGGATTGGGAAGCCTGGGTTCAAGTCTTCCTCATACTCATACATGGAAGTGCAATGGCTGATTTGGGGGCAATTCCTCTCTCTCTATCCACTCTAGCTCACAAGTTGTTGTGGAGAGAAATAGGAGGAGGAGCATTATGTACAACTGAGCTCCTGGAGGACAAGCAGGATATAAGTCAAATAAATAAACAAAAATATATTTGATATCAGAGAGGGGGAAAAAATCCTTACGTTTCTTTTTAACGACCTTTTGTGAGTTCAGCTTGACAAGACAGTCAAGAAACCAGAGGCAACGTGCTTTGTGATCGTAACTCTTCTCATTCAAAGGCATGGATTTAAGTTCATCCAAGACAAAGGAACAGTAGCTAAGCAAGACAGAAAAGATTTATTTTACACCTCAAAAAGCAGTTAGGAAGTAGCTAGCAAGAGCTGCAATTTCAGCTGCTGTTAAGATGACAAAATTCTGTGTGGGTCGAAAGCGATCAAGTTTGTATCAACAGAAACCGTCTCCCTTTAAACACAGCACAATCTACTATACATTACCTGCTGCCGTGTATATTTTGCTCAGATTTAAACAGGTGCATCCTCAACCTG
Organism: Azemiops feae; assembly: GCA_023970755.1. Lineage (NCBI taxonomy): Eukaryota > Metazoa > Chordata > Lepidosauria > Squamata > Viperidae > Azemiops > Azemiops feae. The sequence continues at coordinate 665,989 of JALGBA010000069.1, forward strand.
CATTTCTGGACTAGAAGTATTGTAGCAATAGATGTACGTTCCTTTCTCTTTTCCTCTCTTTGCAGCTCAGGCACAACCAATGCTAATAATTCCTTCTTTTATACACTTACAAGTGAACATCCTACCCATACATCCAAGTAAAGGCATGTTCTCCACCCCCCAAAAAATCAAAAGGTGGAGAGCTGTAGCTGAGAAATGGTTGATTCGTTTTATATGCAGTAGGACCCATGGTCAGTCTCTGGCATGTACAGGTAGTCCTCAACCTACGACCAAACTTAAGCCCAAAATTTATGTTGCGAAGTGAGAAATTTGTTAAGTGAATTTTGCCCCATTTTATGACTTTTGTTGTCACATTTGTTGACTGAATCACTGCGGTTGTTAAATTAATAACACAGTTGTTCAGTGAACCAGGTTTCCCCGTTGACTTTGCTTGTCAGAAGGTTGCAAAGGGTGATCACGTGACCCCAGGACACTGCAACCGTCATAAAGGTGAGTCAATTGTCAAGCATCCGAATATAAATCATGTGACCAAGGGGAAGCTTCAATAGTCCTAACTGTGAAAAATGGTCATAAGTCACTTTTTTCAATGCTGTTGTTAACTTTGAACGGTCACTAAATGAAGTGTTGTAAGGACTACCGGTACAGGAAAGACTGGCTGGAAAGAGGTCCATCTGAAATTGTGGAAAAAATTTTCCATTCAGAGTAGATAATACTGAGCAGTATTATACTAAGCAAACAAATGCTCTTATTTTGGATAAGGGCAACCCCTTACTTTCCTAAAAACAACCCACATAGACAGGATGATTATGCAGATATTCAATTTCAGATGATATATGATACCACAAGAATAAAATCATGAAAACCTTAGAGAAGTGTTTTCCGGTACATTTTCTTTTAACTCAGAGCAGACACATTGTCAAACTGGGAGGCCTTAGAAACATTGCTTCAGAATACTCTTACACTAATTCCACAAAATAATATCACGAACGATAAATCGTACATGCCATTTGAGAGCCTTCATTAGAGTACGCAAAGCCCCTTAAGGCAAAAAGCAACAGAGGATTTGTATTAGAGTCTAATGGTTGTTCACACATGAATATTTACCCATCCCTTGATCTTTCAGTCTTCAAGTGACACATGATGCACCGGTTCCTTCTTTACAAAATTAACCGCTAACTATATTTCTATTTTAAACCATGTAAATCATGTAAAGACTACATTAATAATACTTGCCCCAAATTGTATTTGGGTTTTTTTTTACCTTTTCTCTTCAGTCATCTTGAGAATGTCAGCTGCGGTTATGTTCGTGAAAACTGCAGATGGAGCCTGAAGTGCCTCAAATTCAGCAGGTGAAATGACTGGAGATACGTTTAGGATGTTTTAGACAGGTATTTCTTACTCACCAAGGCAATCTCAATATAAAGCAGAAGCTTATATACCAGAGGACTGAGGCTGGATCCTCTTAAGGATAAAAGAACAAACAGCTTCTGATTAAAAGGGGAAAAAAAACCCACTATATGAGTAGTCCTCAACTTATGACCATAACTGAGTCCAGAATTATGGTTGTAAGTCATTGCAGTTGTTAAGGTCACACCATGACTGCACTTAATTTTATGACTTTTGTGGCAGATGTTAAGTAAACACCAGGTGCCAAGCGAATGATACAGCTGTTAAGGAAATCTATTTTATCCAATGGGCGGAAAACTGAAAGTAAATGCCAGAAACCAGCCAAAAAAAAAAAAAAAAGGCAGTCATGTGACTGTGGGACAATGTAAATGGCCATAAAGGTGAGCTGGTTGCAAAGTGCCCAAAATGCAATCATGTGACTGCAGGGTATATATGCTTGCAGCCATTAGAACTTTGCAATCATGTTGTATGTACTTTTTGAAGGTCCATCGTAACTTCAAAAAGCTGCTAAATGATTGATCATAAGTTCAGGACTACCTGTATTGAGATTGCACAGTTCCCTTCATTACATTAATCTATATAAGAGAACTTTCTGCTGGATTAATTAAAACATATTTTCCTCATAGCACAGCAAAGCTTTTATCTACTTAAATCAAATCAAAAGGAAAGAAAGTAAATGATGATCTGAACTGCACAAATGCTTTCCTAGCCTCTCCAGCTTGGAATCCTCCAAATGTGTTGGGCATACAACTTCCAGAGTTCCCACCTAGTTGTAATAATAACGTATCAGAGTGCCATCACTCTGCTGAACACTTAATTCCCACAACACTGTCTCATTTCTCATCTTTTCTTTCCTGCTATCTTCTCCTATTGGTTTCTTATGGTTTATCAATTGTTGTTTGTTTGTAGGTTATGATTAATGATTGTAACTATGATTATGACCTATGACCTATTACTTGCTGTTTATATGTAAACTGTGAGCTTATGAACCGGAGACAAATTCCTTGTGTGTCCGATCACACTTGGCCAATAAGGAATTCAATTCAATTCTATTCCTATTCCTATTCTATCCCCATCCCCATTCCTATTCATCAGAAGTTATAGGGTTATAGGGTTAGGGAAGACTTTCAATGTGTATTTACTATCTCTGCAAGATTTAAGATGATAACATACATTCAGAAGAGAAGGGTTTAGAATGAATGTGTCAGTGATGCAGCAAACAAAGGAGAATACTGTCAGGTCAGATTTTTTGAAAACGAAGAAAAACATCAGCTTTCTTGTCCAGTTCTGCTCTGTGACTAAGTAAAATTCTCTCTTTCTTGTATAGGATAAGATTTTCCAGAGACATTTATGAAGAAGGTAACAATTCTTGGCAACTGTTTCCTTTCCCTAACTCCCTGGTCCAATGGTTTTTAGATACTCAGGTTGTATGTACAACATATTCACAACAGAACTCGTGGTCTTTCTCTGCATGTGCTCTTCAACAATAAAGGGCATACTTTTTCTTTAATATTCATGTTAAGGTCCATTCTCTCAAGACTTTATTCTGCTTATAAAGGATACTATCTTCAAACTTGTAGACGTCCTCTGGCTTTTCAGCATCTTCATGGCACAGAGGAAGAACCAAGGAGACATCAGTTTTCTCATCTTCTGCTGCATCATGAACCAATGCTTTGAAAACAAACAAACAAAAAAAAGAAATATTTTATTTATTGAACAGGATGTTTATTTGAAAAAAGTTAATACCTTAATTATTAAAGAGTCTTTCTCAACTTTCTCTGTATGTATTGGAATACAGTTCCCATCATTTTCAGACTGCCTTACTGTACTGACATTCAGAAAACAGCTTAGAACAAACTACTAAGTGCAGTTAAAGCACTGAAACAAAGGTAAAGTAAAATAATATGAAACAACATGAATATTCAAGATACTTTACTAAAGACCTAAGAATATTGGCCACATATTAGTTGGAACAAAGGATGTTAATAAAAATAATGAATAAATAAAATTGTGCAAATGTTTTTCAGAAAGGGGAGAGGAAAGAAATTAGGGTTCTCCTAAAGAGCAAAAGAGAGAATGTCAAGTACAATTTTCCTAGGATGAAAATTCTGAAATGACAGCAAGGAATACAAGATCTGTGTACTATCCGTTTCTATGCTTTGTTAGTTAATCACCAACGCTGGCTGGAGGACTCTAAAATGAGAGCTGCAATCCAACACATGGAGAAACACCCCAGTTTGGAAAGGCACAGAAGAAAGTTCAATAAATAAGGATATGCAATTCAGCTACTCATAAACTGAAGATACAAAGGATTTTATTGGAGGTATTTATATTTGAAAAGATGTGGATAGTTGCAGGGGTGTTGTAGGATACCAGAATTTGAGGCATAATGAGGGCAAATCTAACCTATAATTTTAAAAGAAACAACAACAATGGGAAATTGAAAGATATTAAAAAATATTGTATACTGAATTAAATTGGGACATTAAAAAAAAAAAAAAAAAGTAAGCAGCCATACTGAGCCGTTTAACAAAAAATTAAAACCATAGTAGTAAATATCTGAAATGGCCAAGCAATATAAAGAACCTTTTAAACATTTAGAAAAGAGTCTGGTTCAAATAATGGAAATAAGATTATTAGTGGGCTGCCTAGATGAGAATCATATGGAGGGTAAATGGCAGGACAGAGGGCCTTTCAACATTTAATAATTATTTTTAGATAGATGAGACTCATTTGCATGCAAGGTTGTCACTTTATGATTACGCCCAAAATAAATTACATAACCAGCAATACGCTTCTCTATTAGACTAAAAAAGAGAGATCTTAATTGGCTCACAGCTCCAATTCTTTATTTCATGGCTTTTGATACCTACCAGCAACACCTTTTGTCTCTATGATATCTTCTGCAGCTTTAATCACTGCTTTATTTAATACCTCTTTTCTGACTTCATTCATTCTCCGAGAATTCAAGGCTTTTCTCTGTTTGTTGGTTCCAAAGGCTTCAATGCAGAGATCCACCTGTAAAATTATCAAGAGACTGCTATACAGTATAAGCTACAAAGTGCTACTCCTACTGGGCTCTCTTGCGGGGGAAATTCAGCTTAGAGGTAGCTAGCAAGAACACAAAGTACTAAAAATGTCAAGCCCTTTTCTGCCCATAACAAGACAGCCTAGAACAGGGGTGTCAAACTGCTGGCCCGTGGGCCGGGTGCGTCACCAGGAAACCGCGCCCACCCCATTGCCGGCAATGGGGAAATAGCTCCAATACGTCGCGCGATGTCACGTGATGTCGCGGGTTTGACATGTCTGGCCTAGAAGAACATTACTCCAAATCCACCTCCAAACTTCATTTTGCGGGAAAGAAAACAGAATATATATCAGTTGCCTTCTAAGTAATCGATTATCTTTTTAGATTCAGCTGCTTTTTTAAAAGCTCTTTTTAACAGTCATTTTTAGTAAGGCAGCTGAAATAGCAAACTCAATCACGTTTGCTAGAAAGCTGCTCACTATAATCAACCTGGATTTTAAATGGGAGCCAACTTTATATTGTACACTTATCTGCTGCTGTAAGCAGAACCAGGACAAAGATGTGGATAAAGCGATGATAAAAACTACATTTACATTACTTTTAAATGCAATAAAATTTATGTTAACATAAAGGAAAGAAATATTAAATACTTGTGTATCATTTACTATTAATATTAATATTTAATATTTCTTTCCTTTGTGAAGTTAATACTTTCATGTGAGGAATCACATCAACATGTCAATAAAATTCAGTGGCAGTTTTGGGAGATGCTTCAGTGAAATTATAGAATGTATTACTATTTAATTACAGCCCAATATTGTAGAAAGGTTTCATTTTGTGGGAAAGATCCTATTTTTCAGTGGGGTGATCTCGTTTTTTTTCTTTTACCATTACATTTGCATTATTATTAATGATTTGGTTACTAAAAGCAAAAAAACAACAAGAAGAGGAAAATACAGTATCTGTCAATAATTCACACAATGCCAACATGAGAACAATATATACTGCATAGGGAGTTGCATGAATTAATTTGTATACTGCTATACTGGGGCTTTGGGGTCACATGGTTTTCAAGTAGAGACCTGAAGCTATCAAGAATCAATGAGATGAGGACCAAAGTTAATTCTGAATAAAAAGTTCCTTCGGTAGGATTCTGTCTTATCAATTGTTGACCTTGTTGCTGCAACATACTTTTTCCAAGCCACTTTCATCAGCGCTATTCAAAACACACCTAATCTGGAGAAGCTGGAAAATGACCAACTACAGCATAGATAGTTCTCGCTTAACAACGTTAATTGGAATCAGAAACACCATTGTTAAGACACAAGGTTGTAAGCTGAAAAATCATGACTGCACTGCTTAGCAACAACAGTTCCAGCTGTCCCAGTTGTTGTTGTTAAGTGAGGCCTTCATGTGGCCATTGCTTCTGACTTTCTGCTGGCTTCCCATTGACTTGGGTTGTGAGAATATGGCAGGAAAGGTTACAAATCCTATCACGTGGGGATGCTCTGCCAGCTACAAGGATGATGACCAGTTGTAACTACCACTACCGTCATAAGTTTGAATGGTCACTGAACAAGTGGCGGGTTAAATGAGCAGCACTTGTATAGAAAGGATATGCGCCAAGATTGAGCAATGGTCTCCCATCAAACTAGATTCCTTATTTAAAGGCATGAATCATGTGGAATGACTTCAACATGGATTTAAGCATTCAAATTAGAAACGACTAATGAGAGGGGGATGAAATATCAATAGAGTTTAAAAACAGTCTTCTAGTTTCCATTTTTTACTTACGCTGGACTGAAACCTTTCTCACCGAAACACTGAAATTATTTAAGAATGGCAAGTGAGCTGAAATTCTAGCAAAGAGAAACCACAAGGAGAAATAGTCCAGAATAAGAACATTTTAAAAAATATGGCTGAAAATGGCAAATTTAAATAAATAAATCTAAAGTCCTTTTAATACAGCAAGGTATTAAAATAAATTTTCCAATCATAGTATCCTAATTGCTCGACATACCTTCTCTCTATAGGATTTAGCCAAATATTCTGACAGGTCATTATCTGCTACATCATCTATTAAGAAAAACAACAGAGGAAATAAAAGTAAAATCAGAACCAACAAGACTCCTGATCCATCAATCCATCCATCGTGCCAATCAAATGGTATTAAAGCACTCTTGGAAAGAAGATATATTAGCTGTCTATTATCAACACATTCTTTTAAATTCTTCTGATCAAGGATTATTATATATGCTTGATAAAAGGAGCTGTGTTAGTGCAGGGCAGATAAATCTGATAGCCTCTTTTCAGAGATACAAATGTTATTAAAAGCTAGATCTTTCCTCCATCAACCAAGGTAATTCTCAAATCTTGACCAGGAGATGGGAACACATTCAGAAAAAAAACATGCAGTACATTCTTCCAGGAATTTACTATTTCCAAATGCAGTTTGGGGATTAAAGTTTTAAAATGTTAAATATTCCTTTCTATAGAAAACTAGTGAATTAGGAAAACTTGAACGGAACCTACTCTGTGGGTTGCTTTCTACAGATTGGGAGTATTTGGTACAGTAGACCACTTAATTTCATTTATATTCTGAAAATCTACAACAGAATGAGCACTGTGTCTAATGATCTTGTTAAACGTTCAGGGCAGTGAGTTCTGTATGAATCAATAAAGGAAAACATCTCCCAAGTCCTGCATAGGGAAAAACCAATATGAAGCAGTAAATAACTTTTATTGATTGATTGATGGCTGTGTATAAAAAAGGACATCATCAAAAAGTTCACTGGCTTCTGAACTGTCTTAAGTTATTTATACAAAAATTAAGGGGGAGAAGTAAGTAAATTCAAAAAAAAAATCATTTTCCTACTCCAGGTAACCATGCCAATTATTAAAATAAGAAAAGCCATGCTTTACCTACCTGAAAGTAATGGATGCAAGTTGAACAATTCTGCATTGTAGACTTCCATTTGCCCAGAGGGTTCATCTAACACGCCAACAAAATATCTAATGGGAGAGATGGTGTTGAGTAGCTTTCTCTTTAATTTTAGAAGTATTTAGAATGGCTAGTCTGGCTTCAGAAGTGTCAAAAGTAGCATTTTACAATAGAATGGGTTTTTAAAAACTCCTTTATAACTCTCTTTATACCTCTTAAAAGTGTAACAGAGGATTTCCCATGTAGGTGTGGGGAATAGACAAAGAGGTAGAAGGGACAAAGACAGAAAATTACAAATTAGACTCAGTTTCCAAAAGATTGGATGTAGCCCATCAGATTTATTTGCATTTAGTGTCGTCCTTCCTTCCTTCCTTCCTTCCTTCCTTCCTTCCTCCCTCCCTCCCTTCCTTCCTTCCCTTCCATGTTACTTTAAAACTATTATGAAGTCTCTAAGGTTACTTGAATGCTGAACTAGACAGCTCTTCTTTTCCCCAGATTACTAAGTCAACTCCACTACTGTAGCTCCATTGGAACCAAGTATTATTCAACTCTTCCTAGATTTGCCATTTGCACTACAAACTCTATGTGAATTCAGGAGGGTGGGGAGATGAGTCAGTATTGACCCTGGCAACTGCCTGGACAAGTCCATTCAATTTTCTTGCCAAGATTTCGAAAGTGGTTTTTCCATGGTCTCCTTCCTACGGCTGAGAGAAAGTGACCCAGTCTGGTCATTTGTACCTAAGGTGCGGGTTAGAGCCTAAGCCAGGTCTCCCAGTTTCTAGCTTGGTGCCTTAACCACTACAGAACATCAAAGTGGCTCTTTATGTGAGTTATACTTATTTCCCTCCCCCTCCTTTTACCTCCCCAACTTTCAGATTGCGTTAACTATAGTACAAACTACTACAGGTAGTCCTCGACTTATGGCCACAGTTGAGCCCAAACTTTATGTTGCTAAACGAGACATGTTGGGTGAGCTTTGCCCCACTTTACGGCCTCTCTTGCCACAGTTGTTTAGTGAATCACTGCAGTTGTTAAATTAGTAACACAATTCTTAAGTGAATCTGACTTCCCCCACTGACTTTGCTTGTCAAAAGTTGATCACATGACCCCGGGGACCCTGCAACCGTCATGAATATGAACCAGTTACCAAGCCTCTGAATTTCGCTCATGCGACCATGGGAATGCTGCAGCGGTCACAAGTGTGAAAAATGGTCATAAGTCACTCTTTTCAGTGCTGTAATTACTTTGAATGGTCACTATTATGAACAGTTGTAAGTGAAGGACTACCTGTACTTTAAACTGTTAATTTGACTGTACTGATTGAGACAACATATACATCTTACAAATAAAATTCCAAAACTCAAAAAATGCAATAGACAATTACCATAAAACACAAGTATTTGTTCTATTCTGAACATATAGAAGCATCACTGTAATATATTTTCAGACATGCATTATGATTTCCTTCCAAGTCCCATCAATCTTCAAAACAGACTGTCTTATTTATCACTTTGAATCACAAATATCATATTACGACACTGAGAGGAAATCAATATTGTTACTCTGAAGCTATTAATGCTTGGCTAATTCTGACTTGCTAAAGAAAGCAAATATATTTTTAAATATTCATATATATAAAAAATAAATATTATTTAATGCATTTTAGAGATACAGACATATTCATTATACCTGCAAAGAGTATTGCATTTTAGGGCTCCTGCACCAAAGTTATTTCCTACGTAAGACAGCCGATCTGTTTCTGCATTCTGAATGGGAAGAAAAAAAGCTATAAGCTATGGATGCTGGTTTTCTAGGTGAAGGCATTTTCCAGGTTTTCCCATTTTATCCTAAACCCAGGCATGAATTAATTACAACAATGTATACATGAATGCCAAGTAAGCAGATCTATAGTCTCCTCTAATATATCTCAGTTAAATGTTTACTAATGTTTACTAAGCCCAGCTATGTAAGTTGGTTTTACTGATTGTACTCATCAGAAATTGTCCATTATTTTTATTAAAAATTATATCCTGAAAGCAATGTAATATATACACAAGTTCAAGCAGATAACAAGGAAAATAGAGAACAGTGTCTATGATATTTTATTAATTGTTTTTGACCCAAGCACCTATACATCTCTAAGCTTTTTATGTTGCTGTCTTTTGGTATTGTATATTGTATACTAAAATTTTATATATCAACTGATTTTTGACTCTGTATGATTTAGGCAGACATTATTGCATTTTAATTCAGTAAATTACATTGCGTATATTAATGTATTAAAGGTCTATCATTTTAAGACAAATGCAATTTCCACAAAAATCTACCAGAAGTATTCAATTCAAAAGTGAGAATTTGATAACAGCAATTATAACTTCCTTACTGCATGATGGCAACATGAGGCTAATGGTTAAAATTGTTTCTTCTATTAACTTATTTAATATGCATGGGCATAACTAATAACAAATTTCAGATTTAATACTCACATATGCAATTAACCCTTATATGCCTAATAAATTATACCAAAACTTCTAGGCAGTGAAAATACATGCATATGAACAGTTTTTATTTAATATAACTCAAACGTGTATGCACTTTTCATGTGTCTAGTTGTGTACAGTTTTTTAAAGTTATGTACTGAAGCAGCTAAAAGTCTCAGACCCTAGACTTGGCTTTATACAGTAGAATGACAAGAAGCAACTTGAAAAGATCTTCCATTTCTGGAATTTATAAAAGATAAATCTTCATCTGTATGACATCAATTCCCGCACAGAGCAGATACCTCAAAGGGAAATTGGTGCTATGAAATTCAATAGAGACATGAATGATTGCACTGGAGCGAATGCATATCATAAATTTAATAGATCAACATATTTAAATTAACACAAAAACATGGAACAAGTTTGCAATTACCAAAATTGTATAATTCTTCTTTCTGGGATTACTGATGTTTTTGCTTCTGTATAAAGTGAAATTCATATTTTCAGGATTCTTCAGTTTCCCATTTGTAAACTGAACTGAAATTGAACAGCAAGAAAAGAGCAATTAAGAATCCTATAAGAAATCAAAATCACTGTGTTCATCATCCTCATCAAAGGTTGTCACACCTAAGCAGATCTCAATATGCTTAAATCAATTTGGATCTTGTCCAGTACTAAAAACTTCCCAGCACGATTTTTATCCAAAAATTTATGAATAACATCTTAAATGTTAGACTAAATATCTAATTCATTCTTTCCCAATGAGATGTTGTTTAAAGATTATGTCCAAGTGAGCAGAAGTCCACATCTTTGGATGGGGCACAATGAAAAAACCTGGCATAGTCCATTGGCACAATGCCTCTACAGTTCAGGTAGCCCTCAACTTACGATCACAACTGAGCCCCAAATTTTGGTTACTAAGATGTTTGCTGAGTTTTGCCCCATTTTATGACCTTTCTTGCCACAGGTGTTAAGTGGATCACTGGTTAAATTAGGGACATGATTGTTAAGTTAATCTGGCTTCCCCATTATTGACTTTGCTTGTCAGAAGGTTGCAAAAGGTGATCACATGACCCAGGACAATGCGACGGTCATAAATATGAGTCAGTTGGGAAGCATCTGCATATTGACCACAGGACCATGGCGATGCTGCAACTGTCGTCCTAAGTGTGAAAAACGGTCATGTCTTTTTCCAGTGCCGTGGTAACTTTGAACAGTCACTAAATGAACTAAACGAGCAATAAATCGAGGACTACCTGTACATTCATTTCTCTTGATCGAGAGCACTACCCGTTCCTCCTTACTGCTTCTGGCCTTGGAGGAACCACTCAGTTCGAGGACTCAGAAACTTTTTCCTATCCTCTCGTACCATCCCTATCACGCTGTCCACGCCTCCTGCAGGGCTCCCAGCGTGGAAAAACTAAAACCCGGTAAAGCTGAGTGGAACAAGAGCCTCGAAGAAGCCACGATCACAATGCGACAGATTCCACTTCTCCACGGGAGTCTCACCTAGCGGAGCGCTCTGCCCCTCCTGGGGATCTCCCCGGTAGATCCACTGAACCTCCCCTGCCATGGCAGCAACACGGCACCACCGGGGCTGCCGGATCTCCGGAAGAGGCGGGCCTCGGCTCCACTTCCTGGCCACACCTCCCTTCCTGGGCCCTCGCTCCGCTCACTTAACCTCGCTCGCCACCTACAGACCAGGAAGAGGATCTGAGCAGCCGGGGAGGCGTGATCCGAAGCAGTTGCTCTTGGAAAGGAGAAAAAAACCAAAGTTAAGGTCGAGTTCGACTGCTTGTGACTTCAGCACCCTGTCCTTGGAGTTTTCCTGGCCGCCACATGAGTTGTCCCATTGCCGCCTTCTGGCATGTTCCTTTCTCTATTTAGAATCTCCTCTTTTCTAGAAATGCGGCTTGATACATAATCCAGGGAAGAATTCTAGGAAACTGCTGCGAGCTCAATTTCCACGTTCGGCGTGTTAAGCTGTAGCAGCCATTCTTTCTTCTGCTATTTCCTTAACTCAAAAGGGCATGATATTTCTTGGGACTGTTCGGGTTTTTTTTTTTTTTCGTGACTAATGTCTTGGATTCAAGGGCTTGCTTAAAACTGTATGGGCAGTGCTCAGTATTTGAGAAGTCAGTTACCTGAAAGAAGTTTTAATCTTCGCTTGAGGTCTCATTTGACACGATCCAACAGTGCCTTGTATTTTTATCCCTTGCGATTTAATAATAAGCTGAAGAACAAATTATGCAACACAATTAATGTAATAGGTGTAATTTCCTCTAAGTGAGAGCTGAATGCAACGAAATTTCATTTTAACGTATGCTTGTTAGTGTACATTTAAAGTGACAATAAAGTTGTTATTCTATTCTATGTAGAAATTGTTTTTTGATCATTTTTAATTCCCCCAAATCCTAGTGGACTCAACTGGATAGACATGAAAAGTACTTTTTAGCACTGATGGGAAGAGAAAGCCATTTTCAGGAAAGGTTTATTCTTTTCCATCCCATGGGATTTAGAATTTACGATAAATATTTCTTGCCTTAAGACACGCTTAAACGATCTGCATGAATCCTATTGCAGTTTCCAGAAATGCGGGCTATTGGCAGTGCAATGACAAGGATCATAAAAAACAAGCACAAACTAAAGAGATAATTAAAAGATGATTGTAAGGATTCAAGTGAATTGCATGGTGTGGTGTTTTTTAAGTAAATTTATTGGGATGTCCAAAAAGTTCCGATGCATGCTTATCTAAGATTAAGATTAATATATACAGTCAACAATTATCTTTAATACTTTTGCTTTATTGCCTAATATGCATTGGGTTTTATAAAATACATATGCGAAAGCATTTGGGAGAGAATTCGTTGTTATTCCTACTTTTTCTCCTTCCAGTATATTCCCAATTTAGGAAAACACACGGAATGGTACACGTCTCTGAAATTTCTAGTTTAGTGCGAAGTCATTTATAGATTTTCCATCTGCAATTACCAAGAAGCTTTTGTATACAGCCATCCCGGCTTCTGCATTGGCCAAGGACCGAACGCGCGCCGAGCGTCCTCCTCCGGTTGTTGAAATTCCAGCGTCTCCGGCGGATTTTGCGAGCAGCGAGTGGGCGACCACTTGAGTGACGTCACTTCCGTCGGGAGTACCGCCACAGTTTGGGGGGAAAGGCGGAGACTGGCAGCGAGTCCGCCCCCCTAAGGAACGGAAGGAAGGACAAACGGACGCCACCAGAGTAGAGAACAACGGGTGCCCCTCCCTCCCGGAGATACGGAGTTCGGGACGGGAGGGGACGATCGTCGCCTTATTTTTTTCCAGCGCAGGTGAGGCCGTAAACACGACAGTAAGGGACGACCAAATATTGGGCGCGCGCTGAACTGTGATTGGGCAATGACATGCGAGTATATGTAGGGCGCGCGCGAGGAAGGGGCGTGGCAGACGGCAGCGGGCGCGCTGCGCTGCGATTGGCTGCGAGGGGCGCGTTAGGGGCAGTGGAAGGCAAGAGGATGCGTGTGGCGGTTGGAGGGGTGGGGGTGGGGGGGGAGGGAAGTGGGCTTCGCTGAGATTTCGGGAGCGCGCCCTTCTCCGCTTTGGGTTTGAGCGGAGGAGCGGGTCGTGATCCGCGCGCGGAGGCATTCCGAGAGCGCGCGTTCGCCGGGTGATTGGTGGAGAGGGGGTCGGTCCCCTCATTCTTCCCAGTGCGCGGCCCGGTCTCTCTACTTGTCGGGGGTTGGGGGGAGACTTCAAGGGTGAGGTACGCATGCTCCTTGGTGGTCCGAGGGGGCGGCCTGAATCTCTTGCAGACGTTGACGAGGCTGTCAACGAAAAGAGAGCGCGAGGCTGCTGCCGCCGCCGCCACGCCCCCTTCCCCCTTCCTGGGTTCCCGGCGAGGGCGGGGCATGGACTGGTGAGTGGCCTGAGGAGGGGCATCGCCGGGCCTGAAGGGGGGGGGGCGTGTTCGCTTGCCGTCCACAGACCTTATTGGCCTGTTCCTTTGAGGAAGCCAGAAAGGGGCCTCCCCTAATGACTCTGGTACTCTGAAAAGGGGTCATTAAGGTCTCTTCCCCCCCCCTAAGAAGCGGGTTTCCAAAGGGCGCCGTTTTGGTCGGCCAGTTGGAAACTTCTGTTGGGTGCTGAAGAGCCCCACTTTCGGGGTGTGTGTCTGTGTGAACTTTTGTTCTTGACCCTTCCGAATATCTATTTTGGTTACAAAGTTTAATTTGGTTTGGGCCTTTTCAGGGGTAGGAAAAAGTCCAGGTACTTGAAAGCTGAACTTGAGTATCTTTTTTTTTTATCTTGTCTATCTCCTTGAAACTCTTCAAAACTATTTCTTCCTATAGGAACCTATCCAACAGTAGAGATTAATTTCCATGGTATTCTGGATTCAAAGGTGGATATATTTGACAGGATTTTTTTTTGGGGGGGGGATTGGGACTAATAGGGTGTTGGGACTTCTAGAATAAATATATGGGTTAACATTGTTATTTTGAATGTTGCGGGTTAGGTTCAGTACTGTATCACCATATTTTCTCAGTAGGTTTGGCTGTTTGCCTTTTGCAGCTTCCTTGCCTTCAAATCTGCTCTGAATGACCCCCTAGGCCTCCAAGGCAAATTCAGATTTGTAGGGAGCTGGGGGGAGGGAGAGAAAAGTGACCTATGCCAGTGAACAGGTATCTTGCATGTTATCTCTTACTAGGAATATAAACAGCATGTATGGCGTTCATTAGATGGTGTTTATTGTTTGTTGAGATTTGATTTGGTTCTGTGTAAAAATACCAACAAGTCAGTCTAGTTCAGGGTGATTATCAGTTACAGTTGTGGATATTCAAATTAATTTACTTGTTTAGATAACTTCTCACTCAGATCTTATATTTGTGAAAGATGAGGAATGAATGGGTATAAATGATGCTACCATTGCCATGCCCACAGTTTTTGTCTAATAAAACAAAATTCTAAAATGCAATTTAGAAGTCTCCATGTCTGCCTCTTTTCAGTTGGGTAAGCTGCATGGTGCTAAGCAGCTTGTTGTGATAACCTCAAATACACGAGATAACTGAAAGGAAAAGTTAAATGTGTTAGTTAATATTTATGTTTTATTTTTTTGAAAAAAATACACTGACCAACTGCTGTTAAAGTTGGTCATCTAAAAAAAACCTTTCAGAATTATTATGTGCATTTTTTCTCTGCTATATTCATATTATAATTAGATAGTAATAACACTTGAAAGTAAAGTGACAGGGAAATAAACAGCCTTCTGTTAGATTAGCCTATTGGTTTGTATAATTGTATTAATTAGACCAATGTTGTCTATACCAATGGACAATAACTGTTTGGAGTTTCAGACAGAAATCTTCTCCCTATCTTCATGTGCTTGTGATTATACCACTGATCTTTCTACATGCTACAGTGTGTTTTACCATAATATTTCGGCTCTTAATTATCTTTTTTTTTTATTTAAAGGATTAGAAGTCCACAAAAACCATGCTTGAATTCTATTTTGTCCCTCAGAATAATCACGTATAGTAAAAAGTAATAGTTTATATTAATTTTGAAAAATATGCTTCAGTAGGATTGCTATATGCTAATAAATTATATATTACTTTTTTGTGGGATCAAAGTGTTTTGGGAGGTAGATTTTACTATATTTAGGCAAATGCAATTAAATATTTTCCACTGTTAGTACATACTTTTCTGAGATCAAAATAGAGTAATAATTATATATATAGCACTTGATAAGAAGCAGTTATCCATGAAGAGATAGTTTTGTAAACCTTTGAAACTGTTGTTAATGAATTGTTAATGAAATAAATTAAAATATACACTTGGAAGGATATTAAAAAGCATCCCTTTCTGAAAGTTAGAGATGACTAAATAGGACCGTGAAACCATAATTACTTACTCCTTATCCTGTTTTATGTTAGAGCTGCAACATCAAAATAGATTGAAAACAGTATTAACCTATTCAAGAAACGTCTGAGCACCACAGTCATATAACCATCTTAAATTATTCTATCTCAAATAGACATTAAGACTGTATATAAGAAAAAGGAATGGTCCTATATTTGTGGCAGGTTACTTATTAAAATATTTATAGCATTTAGATAACATATTAGATAAATATGCAGTAGAAGCCAAAGAAAATGCATCCAGCTTCCTAGTCCTGAATATTGAATCTTTTTGCACAACCCCTCCCCCCCAAAATAAAGGATCATATCAGCTTATGGTTGTATTGATTTGGCATCTTTTGCCATCACTGCCAATAGCACATGGGAAACGAGGAATAACATAGCAAAGTATTTTGAAGTGGCTCTTGAAGATATTTGGCTGGCTATTATTGGAAATAGGGTTTTCATGTGTGTGAAAAAATTCTATAATTAGATATGGATTTAGCATGTTTGTGATGGAAATCTATTTTATTTAAAATAATTTCATTAATGATATAATCCACTTAAAACCAACACCTTTTAAGAAGCCCATCCTGATAAGAGCAGGTTTCTCACCTAGGCTACCTTTATGCATCTTGTTAATTTTGCTACAGACCAAACTACTGGTAAAAAAATCTTCTCTTCAACTAGGAAGTAATTTCTATTTTTTTTTCAAATGCAGTACAAAACCTTATATCAAGCTACTTAGAATGGCACTCCTCTTCAACTTTTTGATCTACCTGTTCTATCCCTTTGTATTTAACATTTTTTGCAAGTATAGCCTACCATAGGCAAGAAACATTGCCATACTCACCAAAATTCCCTATTCAAGATAACAATTAAACAAATGAGTTTGGTTGTCCTTTACATTTGTTAAATTCCAGAAATGGAGGAGCTTCTTGCATTAGCCAGCTCAAACATAGTTTGTTAAGTATTTCATGCAGCTCCAGCTGAAGAAAGTCCCTATAAAGTAGAAGAATCAACCTTATGATCCTCAGAGTCTTGAAATGGAGTCATTCCACTCTCTTGGTATTCACTTCTTTAAAAATATGGAGCAGCAAATTATTAAGTTTTAAATATTATTTAATTCTAAGTGAGTCAACCAAATATTATAAATAAAAATACCTTACATTTTATGTATGTATATAAAATAAGAGACTAAATATTGCTTTTCTGGTTTTTGTTAATGAGCCTTTGAGATGCAGAATTACTAATTTTATTTATTGCATTTTTGAAAGTCATGAACAAATCTGTTATCTGTCTTAGCTACTTAACTGTATTCACTGAGTATATTTAATAATTTGGATTTCTAGTGCTTACTACATCATGAGCCATCTATGGTCCTTTGTCTAATTTTATACAGGGGTATGTAGTCCAATAATAGAGAAAAGGAGGGAGAAGAGAAAAACAAATGAAAAAGCTCAAACTAAGAGAGCAATGGGAATAATCCTCTGCAAATAATCAGTTCAAAGCTGCTAAGACGGATAAAAGAGGGAGAAGCCAAAATGAATATAGCAGTGGAAATTGCAAATAAGTTCTGTACAGATTATAAGATACTTGGTGGGCCAGGAAGAACATTGAAATGAATAGGATATATCCAGTTCTTTAATATACTAAAGGGAATATGTCTTTTTTTTAAAAAAACCAACAACCAGATTTCTGTTCCTGGTTTCAATAGCATCCAACACACAACAGTTTGTGGCAACTGCAAAAGCCCTATGGACTTGCTCTGTTTTTGTACCTTGACATACATTGACTTGAGGGAAGAACAAAATTATTTTAAGAACTTGACTTTAATGCTCATTAATCAAGAGATATGTCTGTGTATCATCACAAACACTGAATAAGATGCTGATTATGTATACCAGAACTTGATTGTGAAATATAAATAACTACAAATACAACTGCCTTAAAAAGAGCCAGAACTTTAGTCTAGCTTGCTGAGTTTGGTATTGTTTTAGTTTGATTGATGGCTTTAAATGGACATGTTTGAGACTAGATAAGAGCTTTATTTATAAAAAGTGTGAGCTGCATAATTAAACTATTTTTTCATACTTCATACTTGACCCTAGTTCCAAAATGTGACTATTGCGCTTAGATTCAAACAGAAGACTATAAATCAAGTTCTAGCTCTGCCATTTTTCTTGCCGTAGGAGATTTCTAAGATAACAAATTGTATGCCATATTTCTAGATCAGTGAATTCTATGTGCCACTGGCAGATTGGTGGCTGGGAAAAATGGCAAAATTGTACTAAATTATTGTTTCTCTCTTTCCATAAAAGAATCTCATATTTGTCTTGGAAGTTTATTTTTTATTAATAAGCAATGAGAGTCTAGCCCAAGGACTAGATTGTATTTTCATTAACCCAGGTTTTTTATGGACTTGTGCTAGTAGGGATATTTTTCAAGAATGGTATTCTCCTTTGGCAAATTTTCCTATTTAAAATAGACTAATTTGCATAAAAGGTGTTTCAGCTTGTATTAGAAGATGTTCTGATAACTTTGTTTAGGTAAAGATGTTTTCTAGTAAGCCAAGTTTTAAAAACGATTCTATTCATTTTTGTCCCAGATACAAAAGTATCTGAATTATTTGAGGGAAAAGGCTCACTAAATGTAATTTAACTGCTATATTATGTAGAAGTGTACTGCAATTGTTTTCCCTTCCATTCAGTTTTGTCCAATTCTCAGTGTCTGCCTGAAGTTTCCTTGGCAAGGTTTTTCAGAAGTGGTTTGTCATTGCCTCTTTTCTAGGGCTGAGAGAAAATGACTGACCAAGGTCACCAAGTAGACTTTTTTATCTAAGGCAAGATTACAATTCACAGTCCCCCCCAGTTTCTGTGCTGGTTCCTTAACCACTATACCAAACTGGCTCTCAAAACTGTTTGCTTCTATATAATATTGAAAATTGAACAACACAATTTATTTTCTATTATTTTAATTGGGAAAAACCCACAAGCTTAATGTTGTATTTGCAATTTGTATCATTCATTGTTACTACTAATAAATTCATGACATGGAAGAACTAGGAACTGGAAGTATAGGTCATCCTTGACTGCAATTGGAACTAGAATTTTGGTCGCACTCACATGAATGGATCTAATTTTATGACCATTTTTATGGTGGTCATTAAGCAAATCACACAATTGTAAGTCTAAATCATGCAGTTGTTAAATGAATCTTGGTCATAAGTGTGAAGCCATTCTCCCCAGTGGCCAGAAAAACATTGCAAATGGTCACATGGCCGCAGGACACTGCAACCAGTTGTAAATCTGAGCCTGTTACTAAGCTCCCCAAAATGGAGTCATGTAACTGTGGGGAAGGGCAACATTTTATGAGGGCTGGAGGTGTTTTACAGGCCTTAACACAACCTTTCCGAGCCCATCATTAAATGACTGGTTATAGGTTGAGGATTATATTTCATCATACAGTACACACTTACCTTATAGCTTTATGATATATAGATTATCAGGCAGCACTTGAAGAATGCTTGGAATCCAAATTTTTGTTTCGGGGTTATCTGAAACAATAACATTTTATTGGCTTGTCAAACTGTCAACAATCTTCCCTTTTATTTAAGATTCCTGCAATATTCTTTTTCTATTTAAGGATTTCATCTGGGTTTTTTTTCCCAATACAAAAGGTCAATAACCCCAATTTACTCACATCTCTATAATATCTTATTTAACAGTAGATTGTTGATTATTAGCATCTATAGTGCATTGTTCGTTTGTAATAAAAGCTACAAAGGAAAAAAGGCATATGATATCTGAATAATACTTATCAGGCAGTTCAAGAAATATTACTTTTTTTCTTGAGGACAAGTCAGAGAAATCGTTTGTTTCTTGTTGTGTATATCAGGGGTCCCCAAGCCCCGGTCCCTGAACCAGCACGGGTGCGCGGCATGCCAGCAACCAGCCTGCGCAAACAAGTGAAACCCCATCCGCGGAATGCAGGCAGCATGCAAAACCACGCCCCCTCCGGTCTGCAGAAAAACCTTTCTCCATGGAACCAGTTCCTGGTGCCTAAAAGGTTGGGGGCTGCTTGTGTATATAACTATTTTGTGATTAATCACCTATACAATCCAGACACCTTTCCAGTGTCCCATTTGTAATATGTTTGTTAATCTTCAAAATATGTGTTGTTTTTATTGCAACAAACTATAATGGCTTCTTTTCTGGTTCCAAATAGAAATTTTTCTTTGCAGTGATATTTTATCTAACCAATTCTCTTTAATATTTCATGTCATATATTAAGTATTGTTTAGTGCAGGGGTCCCCAACCCCCGGTCCGTGGACCGGTACCAGGCCACGGCATGCCAGCAACTGGTCCTCACAAACAAGCAAAGCCCCATCCGTGGGATGCAGGCAGCACACAAAACCACGCCCCCTCCGGTCCGTGGAAAAACCTTTCTCCATGGAACCGGTCTCTGGTGCCCAAAAGGTTGGGGGCCTCTGGTTTAGTGAAATCCTATTATGCATTTCATTTACATAGACCAAAAACTATTTCATTCTTATTCCTATGTTTACTTTTAGTTTCCAAAATGATCTTTCTGAACACCAATATTCTAAGTGCCCCACTCCTGGAACACATTCACGTCCATGGCCCCATCTAACTTTTTATTGCTTTGTTATTGTAAAAAGGTAGCCCTTTTTAGTGACTACAGTTGTGACCAGCAACTTGGTTGCTAAATGATGCAGTCACTAAGTGGGAAATCAAGTGACTGTAACTATGTTTTCCTTTTCCTCACTCTCCTGCCTTTAGAATGCTCACCCAGCACTGGGATAATTATCAAGAAAGGAATTGCTTGTGTTTACATACATTGGAGAGGAAGGGATTACAAGAGAGTAAGCAAGCACAGCAGCCTGCTTGCTCTCTTATAATTCCTTCCTCTCCAATTTCTTAGCTCTGGTGAGGGGAAGCACAGAAGAAATTACCTAAAGATTGCCTCTCTACTCTGTGAAGAGCGAAAAGAGGGCAAAAAAAAATGATCAGGCACAGAACAATGCATATTCACTGTAATGTCAATTATGTGATTGAAAGATGCTGTGAAGGTCATAAATGCATGTCTTGGTGGCAAAGTTATTTTTCCAATACCATCATAACTTTGAATCCTTGCTGTACAAGTAAGCAGTAAGTAAGATATCGCAGTAAGCAAGGTCTACCTGTATTGTCAAAGAGACTTTCATAATTGACAGTGCAATATGTTAAATAAATGAGAAGTTACTGTGCTGTAGGATACCAGTATCAGCCAAAAATGATTCTACGTTTCATATAGAACTTGAGATCTTAAAACCAAAAATAATTGATGACTGTAATATAGAGCTTTCTTTGAGTCCATTTACTAAAAAACAAGTTATGTTAAAAGAGGATAGACAACATTTGGGGATGCTTTTAGTTCTGATGAATAATCTTGCCAGTTTGCCTTCTGGTAAGTGAGTGCCTTTTATTTAGCGCACCATTGTAGAAAGTATTTTGTGAGAGTAATTCCAAAGTTATTCCCAGTCTGAAAAGTTTTAGAAATTGTAGTATAATAGGATCCTTTTTGTTTTTAAATCTTCATTTCTTTAATTTGCGGGGCGGGGGGGGTAAATACCAAGATGTTTATATTCTTACCTTTTTAAAGCATGTTTTCTTTTCTTTTGTAGGATCATGGATTTTCCAGGGCACTTTGAGCAAATCTTCCAGCAGTTGAACTATCAGCGGCTTCATGGTCAACTTTGTGATTGTGTCATTGTGGTTGGAAATAGGCACTTCAAAGCCCATCGTTCTGTCTTGGCAGCATGCAGCACACACTTCCGAGCTCTCTTCACTGTAGCAGAAGGAGATCAGACTATGAATATGATCCAGTTAGACAGTGAAGTAGTGACGGCTGAAGCTTTTGCTGCTCTCATTGATATGATGTACACCTCTACACTCATGCTTGGAGAGAGCAATGTTATGGATGTGTTGCTAGCAGCTTCTCACCTCCATTTGAACTCTGTGGTAAAAGCATGCAAACACTATCTCACTACAAGGACATTACCAATGTCTCCACCAAGTGATAGAGTTCAAGAGCAGAATGCACGCATGCAGCGGTCTTTCATGCTTCAGCAACTTGGGTTAAGTATAGTGAGCTCTGCATTAAATTCTACACAAAGCACAGAAGAACAGACAAATTCTATGAGCTCGTCAGTCAGAAGCAACATTGAACAACGAAATGCTTTTCCAATACGGCGTCTCCACAAACGTAAGCAATCTTCTGAAGAAAGGGCTAGACAACGCATTAGGCCCTCCATGGATGATTCTATCATGTCAGATGTTACTCCTGAAAGTGCACAGACTGTGGTTCATTCACGAGATGAATTTTTTTCCCCAGACTCCTTGAAAATTGTGGACAATTCTAAGACTGATGGTGTGAGTGATAACCAGGAAGATAATACTGTTATGTTTGATCAATCCTTTGGTGCCCAGGAAGATGCTCAAGTGCCCAGCCAGTCTGACAACAGTGGGGGAACTATTTCTCAAATGTCTATGGCATCACAGGCAACTCAAGTTGAAACTAGTTTTAATCAAGATACCGCTTCCCAAAAAAACAATTTTCAGTGTGAGAATCCTGAGGTTGGACTAAGTGAGAAAGAACACATGAGAGTAGTGGTGAAATCTGAACCTTTGAGTTCTCCAGAGCCCCAGGATGAAGTGAGTGATGTCACTTCCCAAGCAGAAGGAAGTGAATCCGTTGAAGTGGAAGGTGGAGGAGTAAATGCTGAAAAAATAGAACTGAGCCCTGAAAGCAGCGATCGTAGCTTTTCTGACCCACAGTCTAGTACTGATAGAGTGGGGGACATTCATATTATGGAGGTAGGAAATAACCTAGAACACAAGTCCACTTTTAGTATTTCAAACTTTCTGAATAAGAGCCGAGCCAGTAGTTTTGGTGCCAGCCAGAATCATGAGGACAACATTCCAAATACAACAAGTGACTGCAGAATGGATGGTGATGCCTCTTATTTAATTAGCCCAGAATCTGGGCCTGCTAATAGTCATTCTTCAGCTTCTGTTTCTCATGTAGAGAATCCTTTTAATGAGAGCACAGACTCACATTTTGTCAGGCCTATGCAGGATGTCATGGGCCTTCCTTGTGTACAAACCTCCGGCTACCGCACAGCAGAGCAATTTGGGATGGACTTTCCAAGATCTGGCCTCGGATTGCATTCTTTATCAAGGGCGGTGATGAGCTCAAGGGGCGGCGCCAACAGCTTTCCTGGGTATCGTCGCATAGCTCCCAAAATGCCTGTTGTGACTTCTGTTCGGAGCTCTCAAATACCAGACAATGCTCCAAATTCTCAGTTGCTAATGAACGGGGCTACTTCCTCTTTTGAAAACGGGCATTCTTCCCAGCCTGGCCCACCACAGCTGACCAGAGCCTCTGCTGACGTTCTTTCAAAATGTAAAAAGGCCTTATCTGAACACAATGTCCTGGTAGTAGAAGGCGCTCGCAAATATGCCTGCAAAATTTGCTGCAAGACTTTTCTGACCCTAACAGACTGCAAGAAGCACATTCGCGTGCACACTGGGGAGAAACCATATGCTTGTTT
Organism: Azemiops feae; assembly: GCA_023970755.1. NCBI lineage: Eukaryota > Metazoa > Chordata > Lepidosauria > Squamata > Viperidae > Azemiops > Azemiops feae. Next base: position 689,346 of record JALGBA010000069.1, read on the forward strand.
AAAGTGTGGCAAGAGGTTCAGTCAGTCGAGCCATCTGTATAAACATTCCAAAACTACTTGTCTTCGCTGGCAGAGCAGCAATTTACCCAGCACTTTGCTTTAACTCTTTTCCTCTGTCCCATGTTGCCAATAATTTTAGGAATGCATGGCGTACAAGAGGCAAACACTTACAGTGTGATTTTGCCACACACATTAAAAAAAAGGCTTGATTCTTTTTAATACTTGTACCATACCTACCTCACAGGGGTGTTGTGAGGCTTAAAACAACTTTTAAAAAGCGCTTTGAAATTATCCAGTTCTGTCACAAAATAAAAAGATTGCAATCCTTGGGAGAAAGGCCCATTGAATGTTCTGGGGTTTATTTCCAAGTAAGCATATATTTAGGATGGGGCTGTACACATTACATAAGGATACAATCCTTGGAATTGTTAAAATTCTTTCGGATTGGATGGTCTGGAAGAATAAAACCTACTTGTATAGCTAATACATAATTAGCTAGTATGGTTATAAGATGAAGGGCAAACTTTTTAATGGCGTTTTTTTTTAATGATGTGAAAGCATTTATCTGTACAATAGGTCGCTTAGAGTGTGTGAACAACCTAACAGAGCTCTGTTGTGAAAGATTACATATCTTGAAGATGAAACCATCTTTGCACCTCAAAGTGCTTTAAAGTGTGTGATAGTTTTAACATAGTTTTAGGGGTCTGAATGTATTTTTGGTTTTTGCAGTAACATACACTGTAATGAAGGTGCTTACCTTGAATACAATGCAAGTAAGTTTTAGACTGTCTGATATATGTGTGTGTGTATATATACACTTTTGAATACTGCAAAATAGGTGTTTCATAGTTTTCCTTTTGTAAAATCTTGTACTAGAAAGTGAAGTGTTTTATGTATTATCCTTGATAGTGTTTCTAATCAATTTGTATTCAATGTGTTAAAATTCAGCATAAGTCTTAACTTATTTGTCTACTGTTGTTATTTCAAATAATTTTCATTTTGGGAAGTTAAAAGTAACGTTTCTTTTGTGATTAGGGATTCCTTTAGAAATTCCTCAATGCTTCTAAAATATTCCTTCTCTTTATTACTTTATATTTAAAGCTGAGTGGGTCTCTTAAGAATATTGCCCTTGTTTCTATGATAATGGGATTTACTTTGCATTGGCAGCTGTTCAAGAAAAAACTACCTTAGTGAACTAAGATTGGCATTTATCATGGCAGTTGGATTGAGTGCCAGGGCCCCCCATTTAAGCAGAAGTGTTTCTGTGTGTATCAGGTTTATGCACATTTTAGAATATTCCAGAATTCTGCAGCATGTTTTCATTTTTTTAAAATCTCACTTCTATAAATAACTCGAGTGGTAAAATACCTGTTACTTTTTCCTCGTATTTTCCCCTCAGCAACCAGCCTGTGAAGTGGGCTGGGCCAAGGAAGAGTGGCTACCCTAAAAGACACCCAGCCTGCTTTCATGCCTAAGGTAGGACTAGAACTCAAGCTCCCTCAGTTTCTATCCGGGTGTTTTCAACCACAAGACGAAGGTGGTTTTTTACATTTTTATCATTCCACAATCAAATTGTAATACATCTCTTTTCACCAATATTTTCTGTTACTAAATGGGTTAGCTATAACTATACAGTCTCTGGGTTTTAGGCTAGCTCTGCGATCCATAATGTACCTCATAAGTTTTAATGTGGCTGAGATTGTGGATATAGCTGTGAGGAAATCAAGGGACTGTATAAAGCAGGAGTCTTCAAACTTGGCCCTTTTATGACTTGTGGACTTCAACTCCCAGAATTCCTCAGCCAGCATGCCTGGCTGAGGAATTCTGGGAGTTGAAGTCCACAAGTCATAAAAGGGCCAAGTTTGAAGACCCCGGGTATAAAGTTCTAGTTAATTATAATCTTTACACAGATCACATGAAAAAGAAATGGAAACACCGATAGCTTTTTTGCAAAATTCTAAATTACGAGTTTTCTTTACAGGATTTTACAGTGACATCTGGCAGCATCATTGCAAAACTGTCATACTTGTCAATATTAGGAACAAAAAAAGTGCAGAATAGATAGGGGAGATACATAAATTTACCAGAGTTATTAAATATTTTTGTATGTATTTATTGTATTGAAGAGTTGCTGATGGGAAGAATAAGACTGATGCCAGCCAACCCTTTATGCAGAATGTAGATGTGTGCTAAAGTTAAGGATATGTTGAGTTCATTAATATAATAAGTCTCTGCTTAAATGCATATGTTGAAATAATTGACAAAAGGAATCTCATAATTCTTGTTTGCTTTCTTACCTGTGCTCTGTTAACTGGACCACTGTAGAGGCATATGCAAACCATAGTACATAGCTTTTTATGAGTTCTTGAACGTTTTAGCATATTGCTTTAACAAAGTTATGACACACGAAACCATGATTTATTATGTGCTCTATTTTATTTGAAAGGCAACAAGTCCAATCAGAATTGCCTGGGGACAAAAAGTTAAATCCACATTTAAAAACCCCTTTATATTAGCTTGAATAGACTAGCTTCTCATAGTCTAAGTTCACTTGGCATATTTTCTCCTTTCAAGCCAGCCAAAAGATTGTTAGCGGCCAGCACTGACATTGTATTCCTTGTTGAATAAGTGGCACTTCCAATATGAGGCAAGATTACTGTTTAAGATGTGAAAGAGAAAAAGGTATCATTAGTACATGCTACGTGTAAAGTGTAAAAACATTTAACCCTTTGTTAAATTAGTTATAAAAACAGTGCCTTTTAATTGCAATGTCAGCTTAGCCACAGTCTTAAGTGTGCCAAACTGAGAGTTACAGTGATTCATTGTGAGAAAAGCAGAGTGAATGAATCTCTCTTTCGGTTCTTTTCCTCTAGAGCTCTGATACCCTTGGGAAATACTCGGCTTATGCTATAACTGTGAGGAAGCATAGACAATAACAGAGTATAGGATTAGGGATGTAGAATTATTTAAGAGATCTTTCATGTTAATCCAACAGGATTCTAGCCCTTAAAATTGCAAAAATCTGCTCAACTATGTCTGTATCTTCTCAAAACCACAGGTCCCTATCTGCAAACTGATCAAAGTGAATGATCCAGTATTGGTTGATGTCTGCCAGCCACCATCCCTATATCAAAAAACAGTACCGAAGTAGCAATGCAAATCAGATCATCTTACCACAATTTTTGAGAGAAAGTAGTTGGTTGTCTGTTGGTAGAGGTTCTGGGGTTGTAACATCTAAACCAGCTGCGGCAATTTGCCCATTCACTAAAGCTTCATAAAGATCATCCTGATTGACTACTGCCCCTCTGGATAAAACAAAATAAGAGAGATGGGATTTATGTATATTTCTTTTTTTATTCAATCATGTCCGATTCTTGGAGACCGAACAAGTTCCTGTGGTACTCTTAGCAAGATTTTTCAGGAGTAGTTTGACATTTCCTAGGGCTGTGAGAAAGTGACTAGCTCAAGGCTTTCCAACTGACTTTGTGCCCAAAGTGGGACTAGAACTGTCTTCTAGCTTTTAGTCTGATGGTTTAACCACTACACCAAACTAGCTATCATGTTTTTATGTCCCATGGAAATATTTTATAACAAAAGTCCTTACTTTGGCAATTCAGAAATAACACTAAGGTATTTTTTTCCATTTTAGCATAGCCTGCCTTAGATGTCTTCCAGATATAATGGACTTCAGTTTCCATAATTCCCAGTCAGCAATTGTCACCAGTTTGATTGATCATACGGTCAGTGCATGCATTTATCTTAGAAGTGAGCATCATACAGGCCACAAAAAGTTCGTTACTTGTAGCTCTCATAGCAGGTGTGACAAACAATCTTGCACTTTTTAAAAAACAAGGCTACCCGTCATTCCTTAAATCTTATTGCCCCCTCCCCCCATCATACTGCTTTTTCATGTTTGGAGATGCTTAAAGTACAAGAAGTATATCCCAACATATTGCAAGATTCGGTGCTCATGAAACGCCCCTTTCAAAGCCTCCAAAACAGAAAATAACATTTCTAATACTTTTGTCCTGCTAATTCCAGTGATTATATCTTTAGCCACTCGCCCTGTGGCCCACTTGCAGATTAGAAGAGGATTATCAATCCCTACTTTTACAAAATGTTTTGCTTGGCTGTATCCAAAACAATTCCAAATATATAGGAAAGCATGAGAGAGTACCAATGTTCAAATCGAGCACAGCAATAGTGCCAAAAACGATGCTAAGGATCAAACGGAAGGTGTAATCTAAGGCGTAATCACTTCCTAGTTTTAACCTTAAATACACTGAGCGGAGGAAAGTAGATTGATTTCTCTCTGAAGTAGCTGAGGGCTGAACAGCATTTGATTATTTTCAACATGGTGCTTAAATATAATGGATGCATGAAGAAAAATGTAATTTGAATTATTTAAGTGAGACAGCATTCTAATAACACAGGAAGAAGTAAAACTATGTGGAAATATATCACGGCAGTGGTAGTAACCTCCACAAAGATGGAACTCTAATCCAGGAAACAGGTACATTTCCCTCCCCTCTTATACACAGTGCCATGTCCCTGAAACAGAAGCAGCATCAACAGTAGCAGCAAATGCAAGGATGGAGAAATAATGTTTGAAACATTGGTTGAAGTATAATCAATTTTCTTCAGCAATGGAAATTTAACTATGAAGTTGTTTAAGCAGTTGGAGATAGTTTGAGGTGCAATGCATACAAGATACTACTAAACAAATATATAGATACCAGAGGATATTGGTAGTGATGTCTTTGGGCAGTTTCTGCATTCTCCCTTTATTTGTGATGATTATATTTGTTGCATACAATTATAAAATCATATATTTTTTAGATAATGTACCTGATGTGGTTTGATCACCAACATATTATAGTTTCCTACCTTGATAAGAAACCTATTCCTTTAAGAATAATCTTAAGATAACTATAAACAATATAACACCTGATGCAGAATATCCCATGTAGCAATCACAGGGGCACTGGGTTTGCTCTTTTAGGAATAACATTATGGTTTAAAATATTGGCATTATAGATAGTGATGGATATTCAAAGAGACACAGTATTTATCCAACTAGCTGTAGAATATCCTGTTGGGATGTTTATATACACAGGTAAGATATTCTTTCGTTTGCCCATTTAATGAGTCACCCGCCAGACGCATTTGTTTTCAACCCGTTGAGAAAAGCTGATCTATTTCCACGTAGCTCAGCTTTCCTCAACTAGATGAAAGTGGATTGTTGGCTAGAGGGCAACTTTCTCCTCGCAGGTGCAAAATTAAGAAACAATGGGAGCTGTGCGCTATGAGAAATACAGGTGAATCTGGGTGAATTCAGTGGTATAGAATAGGAAAGAATAAATAATGGGGCAGTATTTTTTCACCTGCTTGTGTTGATGAATACTGATGTTTTCTTCATCTTACGAAAGAAGTCCCGATTGCACATCCCTTGAGTTTCAGGCACCAAAGAACAAGTTACAATGACAAAGTCCGACTCCTCTGCTAGCTTGTCAAGGGGTACTTGTAAAAAAGAACAAGAGATTGATATCAATTATTAAGAGACTGGCTTTCTTTTGCTGGCTTTCAGTCACCCGTTTTTCCAATAGGTCAGTTAGCAAGGAAACTTCCCAATGAGTCATGTGTGTGGGTGTGGGGTGATGTCATATTTAAACCTAAACAATTTTCCTTTTAGTCCTTTTTCTTTTTTTTACACCTCAGTGGTAAAATCAAGATCAACAATTGTAAGCAGAAAGTTTCTTGTACTAGTTTTTAGCCAGTGATGTGAAGAAATAATGGCAGCCCTCTCTTTTACATTTGCCAACAATCACAGGAATAAAAAAGGGAAAAATAACGATCCTGATATTTAAAAAGAATCCAATTAACGCTTGTGAATGATTTAACAGGTCAGTTTTGAGTTGCTGTGAGTCAAAAATCTAAGCGTCATACAATTTATGCTGCATTTTGATAATTTATCAATTCCCTAATCTGCCATCATCCAATGTAATACTTTTTCAACAATGATCCTGGTTTGTTCTGCCAACCTAGGGCCACGTTTAACATTCTTTAGAGAAGCCTGACAAAGATCAAAGTAAATGAATCCTTACTTTCCTCCTATTTATATATCAAATTATTTAAGGATGAAATCTATATTCCTCTTTAAGGAAAGGCCTGTACTAATACTACTACTTTTACAATTCCCCCATAAATACAAAAATTAAAACTTTGTTAAATCTCTCCACAAGTATGATCAAGTATCCCAAGAATTACTTCATGTATATCTTGCTTAATCTCACGTTTCATTAAAGTTGTTTTCTATTTAAATTGTTTAGAACAGGGCTTTTCAACCTTTTCACAGATTGTACCACTTTTAGGACATGACAATATTTGAGTACCACCAGTGCTTAGCAAGGTGTCAAAAACTTAATGACTAAAAAAAGGGGGGGATTTTGGGTTTTACTGATTAGATTCATTTGTTGTTATAGAAATGGCTAGTTATAATATTATGGAAAAGTAAAAAGTTGAGGTTCAATGTTAATGCTTCCTTCTACTGCAACAGAGGAAGTATGTTCTTTTTCCCTTCTCCCCCTCACTTTCCCCCCCTTTTTTCCTCCCCACTGTGTCCTACTATTTGCTTTTTTTTTGTATTTTATTCTATAATCTAATAAAATATTACAAACTCTAGAAAAAAAGAAAAAAGTAACAATTTTAATTTCTTCGGTGGCTGTTCCTTTGCTGAATCTCTTTCCCTTTGCACTGACAAATGTATGATGAATTTATTCATGTTTGTTAATATGCACCACTACCAGTTAGTTCAGGGGTCTTCAAACTTGGCACTTTTAAGACTTGTGGACTTCAACTCCCAGAATTCCTCAGCCCTCATGGCTGGTTGAGTTGAATTCTGGGAGTTGAAGTCCACAGGTCTTAAAGCTGCTAAGTTTGTAGACTCCTGAGCTAGCTGATTTGCTCTTCTGAGCTCTTCCACAGTGTAGTAAGAATGCACCCCCCCAATCCCTTCCCTGTACCCTTAAAGACACAGGAATCAAGTGCAAAGCAAGAAAATAAAGAAACAGAAACTCCATTTTTTTTCTCTTTAAGCTGCCTCAGGCTGTCAAGTGTCACAATGTTGCAATTCTAGACCGAAAGGCTCCGGCAATTGCAAAAAGCTTTAGCTTTAAATTAAGCCTGTTTACCTTAAAAAAAAACTTTCTAAAAGCCACAGACAGACTCAATTAAAGGGGATAAAACTAATTACATTTGTTTAAAGGGATTAAATCTTTCCTGTTGTCTTTTTTACCCTTCCCCCACCCAAATCACGTTCTTTTATAGCCTCTCCTCTCTCCCCCCCCTTTTTCTTCAGTTCACCTCCAGCTCCGAGCTGCTTCTGGAAGCGCCAATCAGCTGGAGCCAATCAGCTGGAGCCCTGCCAGCTCCTGGGGCTTCTGCCGAGCCCAGACAGTCCTGCAGCTGCCTCTCCGTCAGGCTTGGCTCGCTTCGGCTCATTCCCCTCCCCTGCTACACTTGGCTAGCAATCGCGTACCACCTGCCATGTGGCAAAGTACCACAAGTGGTACGCGTACCACCGTTTGAAAAGCCCTGGTTTAGAACAATCAGTGGACGAAAAACAAATATAAAGAAATTCATATAAATAAAACACAACTCTCACCAAACTCTGCTTTTAATTCCACAGCAGCTTCAGGTTTGGGGTGATGACCTGAATACAAAAACCTTTTGACTCCAAAAGGTTTCAGACGATATGCTACGGCCTGCCCTAGAAGCAGAAGGAAAATACAAAAACTCTTCACTCTTGACGTAGTAGTTGTAAGAAACATATAGTCATTTCTGAAAAATTCATATATACCAAAGGTTTTTTCTTCCCCAATTTGGTGTCCCTTAGATGTTAGATTTTAGTTCCCAGGATGCCTTCCAAATAGGCAAAGGACTGCACTATTAGCCAAACAATTAAGGAAAACAATTCCAGAATTAGAGACATGGACCACAGCCATGTTTAATGAATGCAACCCCTACACTGCCCCAACTTGATTAAGTAGAAAAAAAAGAAAAGAAAAGAAAGACTCTTGGCCCATGATTAGCCAAAAGTATACTTTACTAAAGCCAAAGTGGTTACAGAAGAGGCAACACTGGATTTGAGATTTTCATGTGCAAAAGATACTGTTAATTTTCCCTTGATTTACAAGGAGCCCAGGCCAGCCAACCAGTGGTCTATTGAGCGGAAAAGTACTTTTCTGTGGATGTCCTGCTAGATCAGGGGTCCCCAACCCCCAGTCCGTGGACCGGTATCGGGCCACGGCATGCCAGCAACCGGTCCACACAAACAAAGCTCCATCCATGGGATGCAGGCAGCACACAAAACCACGCACTCTCCGGTCTATGGAAAAACCTTTCTCCATGGTACCGGTCCCTGGTGCCCAAAAGGTTGGGGACCTCTGTGCTAGATGATATAGCAAACCACAGCTAGTCATGTTCAACATTTGTCTTGTGTTGGTCAGTGCCTTTGTCATAGCTAGCTAGCCAGTATTATAGACTTTATTGCTAATCTCAATTCATTATAATGAGCTCTACTTTGACAAGGTACTGTCGGTTGTATCAAATATACTTATTTGAAAGTGCATTCTCTTATTCTCATCCGGAGCAATATTTGAAAGTCTGAGATCTGAGTGACAGCAATGACGAAATCAAAAAACAAAGGCAAATAGGTATCTTCTGGGGTAACAGCTATTTGTTTAAAGAGTAATCCACAGGAGAAAGTCCACTTTGCACTAGAGTTGCTGATAACCTGAATCAGTCAGTTTTTAAGTTCCAAGTCTCCAGTTTTGAAAAGATGGCACAACTATACCTCTCCATTGTGTTGTGCCTGCTACTGTAGATACTCAGTTAACAATAACTGGCAGTGATTTGCGGTTTGAGTTGAGCTGCCATTTGCTTCTCCCAACCTACTTAATGGAAATCTTTTTAAATATATAAAATAAATTTACATACAGGTATAAAGGTAGATATTTTAAAAAAAAGGATTACCTATTCTTCCCAGCCCTATAATCCCAACTGTGCTGCCCGAAAGTCCATAACCACACATCCAAAGAGGCTTCCATGTTGTCCAGCCTCCGCTGCAACAAAAATCGAAATGCAAAAGAGGCATTAATGAATTACTTGCAAGATGCCCGTGCTACAGTTAGAGAGTTCTCCCAATGCAGTCCAGCAAGACTTACAACTGTTGCAAACTCAACCTTTGTCCTAAAGGCAGTTGCTCTACCAACAGCCTCCCCCTCTGAAATTTGCTAACATACAGCAGCCATTATCATCCCAGAATGGTATTTGATTACCACCACCTCCAAATACTCAAGCCAGTACAATATGCTCCCCACCTTTTACCCCAAACAAAATTGTAGACACTCACTTCTTCACTTCCACCACTGATTCAGGCAGCCTGCGAGATGTTGCTAAGAGTAAAGCAACTGTCAACTCAGCAGTGGCATCTGTCAGGATATCAGGCGTGTACCCCACACGGATTCCACTAGAATTTAAAAAGGGACTTGTTCTTCTCATTTTCATCACCATTTCTTTGAGGCAGGCACTTTTAAGCAGGGTAGTTAAGCATCTTAATCATATAGTGCAGCGCCCCCAAACCTTTTGGGCACCAAGGACCGGTTCCGTGGAGAAAGGTTTTTCCACGGACTGGAGGGGGCGTGGTTTCGCGTTCTGCCTGCATCCTGCCAATGGGGCTTCACTTGTTTGCACAGCCCCGGTTTCTGACATGCCGTGGCCCAGTGCCGGTCCATGGACCAGGGGTTGGGGACCCCTGCTATAGTGCATACGTCAAGGCAGCAAGACTCTTCCCTCATAAAAGAATGGAAGTAATCCCTTTTATAAATCCTTTGTATATAAGATAATCCACAAAGAACCAACAACATGTTTTATTTTATAAAGTTTATATAATCTGAAAAGAGGTGTGTGAGTGAACTGGCCATGGATGGGTCTATGTAGCATAAAGAAAATAATAAATGGAAGAAAGTGTTCTGCTTTCCCTTTGACATAATTGGCTTCTAAAAATGAATTTATACAACAATATATTCTGAAATAATCGTACTTTAAAACCTAAATGGGAAATAGTCTAAATTCGCTGAGGCAAGTAACTGCAGTTCTTAAAAAGGACACAAATCTTTGAACCTTAAAACCCAAGCCGCTTGAACCAAGCCCCATCCAAGGATCTTATTATACAATTAGTGATCTTTACAAAAGAGCAGCCTTTCCTTTAAAGAGGTTGGGCCTAAATTATATACACTTTGGTTGGTGCTTTTCCAGGAAAAAGAACTCCCATTTTTGGTGGAGAAAAGAAATTGGGCAGACTGTATCACTTAAATCTGCCACTATAATTCTCTCCTAATCTCCCCTGCTCTGATGTAGAATGGCTGAATTTTAAATTATACAAGTCTTACCGTTTTTTAATTTCATCCATAGCTAGATGGTCATATCCCACTGACAATGTACTAATTACTTTGAGGCTTGGCCCTGGAAAAAATGAAGCTGGTGAGAATTGAACTGCTAGCAGTCGGCAGAATTACCCTGCAATACTGCATTCTAACCACTGCGCCACCACGGCTCTTGAGTTTATATTAGCCTTACCACCCAATCAACTGCCATAATATTGCCAAAGGTTAACAAGCAGCAATAATGTTTACAAGATGTCTACCTTATTCATTAATAAAACACAGGAAAAATTGGGTAAGATTTAATAGGCTGTTATGAGGTGCTCTAAGGGTTACTCATGTATTCAAATGAAGTCAGAATGATTTTTGTATGCAAACAAACCATCATATACGGGAAAGGATTAATTCGTTATACGTTCAGCATTGAATATAATCATGGCTTAAAATGTTTTGACATTATGATTTATTATATTTAAAGACCAAGGCCAGAATTTCTTCAGCAGACAGCATAGAAACACAGAGATATGAGTGCAACATAAAATCAGGGGGTTTAACAGCACATCTGGCTCAAGGGATGTTTTTCAGATCCAGACTGTCTGGCCAGATATCCTGAGGGGTTGGAGGCCAGCTATCACAGAAGGAAGGAGCTAGGGAGGAAAATAAAGCTGAAGCTGGATCCAATCCCAAGCATATGAGGCTTTTTCCTCTGAAAGGAATTAGAAAGCTAATTTTGTTCTCCTAGACCTAGAGTGAAATACAGCATTATTCTCAAAAGTTACCCAAGCATTTCCCTGCCGTGTAAATACAGTTTGGCGATACTGAGCGAGCTAATGTCTATATAGGTAGCCCTCAACTTATCACCACGATCGGGATGGGAAAATTCATGGTTAAGTGTTGATATAATTAAGTGACACATCACATGATTGTGACTTGGGAGCTTCCTTGCCGGCTTCCCCATTGACTTTGCTTGTCGGAAGCTGGCTGGGAAGGTCACAAGTGGCAATCATGTGACTCTGGGATGCTGCAACTATTGTAAATGCAAGCCCTGGTCAAGTGCCACCGTGAGGATGCTGCCATGCTGTAAGTGCAAGGACCAGTTGTAACTCACTTTTATCAGTGCCATCGTAACTTGGAATGGTCGCTAAATGAATGTTCATAAGTTGAAGACTACCTGTAGTACCTCCATACACACAACCTTATTGAGCATATTGCAGGTCACCTCCTTCTGCATGCTCACCTGCTGCATCTAAGACTTCCTTGTCTATCCGGTCAGACAGGAGACACAGGAGCCCATCTTTGCCAGCTACCCCTGCTAACAATTCTGCCTGTGGGATTGGTTCCTCTGAATCCCACTGTTGGATGCTGCAACTAAAAGGGAAGGAAGAAGCAGACCAAAATTAGAGCAAGCAGCGATCCAATGTTCTGAAGGTTGCAAACTTTTATTGCTTAATAAAACAAGGACAATTAATTGCGAAAATAAATGTAAACGTTTTGGGACTTTAGGGCAAAGTTACGTAACTTTGGCATTATTCTGCTATTCGTGTTTTCCTATCTCAGAGAATGAAAAGAATGAAAAGCCAGCTATTCCTTCTCACAATGAGTTAACAAATTTGATAAACCAAAGCTCGCCCCGTTGAACATTTCACGAAAAGTAAGTTATTGCTAACATGTACATGGACTTGCATTTTAGACATTGAGTCCCAATCACAGAGTAATTCCCAATAATTTCCACTCCCAGGGATCAACTACAGAAGATCCTGAGAGCTATGACCTTCTTCGGTTTGGATTGGCCAACAACTGTGAAGGACGATAATAATTTTGGCAGAAATGGGAATCTTTAATAAGAGCTAGTTACTGTACATATGGCTTTAACGTTGCTCTATCAATCTTGGCCAAAGCTAGTTTAAAGGAATTTAGGCGGGTGAAGGTCAGAGCAACTGTGGATCTCCCTTGTTGCTCTAAATCAGGGGTGTCCAACCTTGGCAATTTTAAGACTTGTGGACTTGAACTCCCAGAATTCCCCAGCCAGCCAAGGTTGGAACCCTGCTCTAAATTAACACTTGAGACGGACTGCTGCAAAAACGAGACGTCCAATCCCTGTCTTCATAGCAGAATAATCCCCAAACGGGGGCAAAGAATGAAGGAGAAAGGAGAAGAAACGTCTGAGAAACAAGCAGTAAAAATTCAGCTTGGGGAGAACGATCTTCTCAGCCGGATCTGCCCGTTGGCTAACTAACACGTAACAGTTTGAACTTGTGGTTATACCTGCTCGTCTCCCTCCCGCCTCCGGGAAGAAGGAAGCAGCAGCAAAGCGGGAACCTCGGACTGCAGCAACCCGCGCCCTCCCGGCGCTTGTAGCCCCGCTAGAGGGCAACGGGCCCATTGCAGCTGCGGGCCCTTTACGCGGCCCTGCTCCGCACCAGTTACAATGAATCCTCGGCTCTGACGGAAAGCAAGGTTTTGACCATGTTCTCTCCCCCCTCTCCACAAGCACGTTAAGGAAAGTTTGGACACGCATTCGGGCTGCAAAATTCCGGACGGTCCACAGATGTCAGCAATGGGTTGAGAAGCGTCAGGTTTGGGTGGGCTAATCGTCCAGATGTTTGCAGCCCTGGAAAACTGGGACCTCCCGCCCCCCTCCGACCTCCTCAGCTACGAACATCCAACCGGGGAGGGCGTCCGCAATGGCCGCCCCTGCGCAGATCTTTCCAAAGATCAAATCCTTGAGGAAATATAAGACCCGCACACACCCCGTTCGGGAAAAATCGACAGAGACCCTTCCTCTCTTTGCATTAAGAAGCAAGGCGAGCCACTCACACGCCGGCCTGAGCCAAGACCGCCTGCCCCGCCGGGGGGATCCTGCGAGTCACAAACACCTTCATGAGCTGCTGCACCGCCGAACTCATCGGCGCCTCTCGCCAGGAGTGAAGCTGGCACCGTCCGCCCCTCGCCGCCTCTTCACCTTTGGCCCTGCCCGCCTGCGGGAGCAATTGGCCCGGCAGCGCCTCCTGGTGTTCGTCGCCCGCCAGGTCAAAAAATGCTTCCTCTTGCAGGCGCTTTGAGGGGAGGGAGAAGAGGCCCCGCGTGCGATATCCATCGGCGCAATCCCGGGCCAAACGTTGAGCTGAAAGGAGCCTATGAGCCTTATTTTCGGATGAAAAAGAAGAAGAAAGCAATTGAACTGCAGATCAGATTGGGCGCAACGGAGCCTTGGTCTGTGGGTGTTGGATAGTTCGGAAGGTGAAACGGGAATGATTGTGCAGATGTGTGTGTAGAGGCGGGGACGGGGTAGGGACTGTGAGCTCAGAATCCTGACATTAAACGTGTCTGTGTTTTGCGTTATCCTCTAATTCAGGGGTCTTCAAGCTTGGCCCTTTTATGACTTGTGGACTTCAACTCCCAGAATTCCTCAGCCAGGCACGCTGGCTGAGGAATTCTGGGAGTTGAAGTCCACAAGTCATAAAAGGGCCAAGTTTGAAGACCCCTGCTCTAATTAGTAAGCAGCAAGAGGTCTGATCAATCAATCTGACAGGTGGAGCAAGAAAGGTGAGCACCAATGAGAAAATGCTACTTGGGTACTTGTACCAGTAACTGAGGGGCAGTCACAGAGCTGAGGGTATTGACTGATTCTCCAAAGCACCTGAGGGTAGGACAAGAAGCAAAGGGTGGAAGTTCATTAAAGAGAGACCCTACCTGGAACTAAGGAAAAATGTTCCGACAGTGAGAGAAATTAACCAATGGAACAGTTTGCCTCCTGGAGTTGTGGGTGCTCTACTGCTGGAGAGGTTTTCAAGAGAAAAAAAAAGATTGGACATCCATACATACATCAGGGGTGGTATAAGGACTCCTGCTTTGGGCAGGGGGTTGGGTTAGAAGACCTCAAAGTTCCTTTCTTGCCCTATGATTTTATGTTCTATGTTTCATGTATGTTTGATATGTAGCAGGAAAAGGGGGGGGATAAGTCATCTCAGTGAGCTGGGTTTGAGCAGAGAACAATGTTGTGGGTGGTCTGTCCTCTTTAAGTGGTGTGATCTTGTTTTGGATTTGCTTGTGTGGATCAGCCCTAAATCAACCCTCCAAGTACTAAAGGGGACATGCTAGGGACATGAGATTCAACTAGTCTTGCAGTTGCTTGAAGACTCACTCAGCTAAGAGTGGACAGGCCAAGCAATGACTGATCTCTATTAAGGACAATTTTAAGTTTCAAAAAGTGAAATTCTAATTCTGATTAAAGAGAGGACTTCGTTAATGAACTGAACATTATAGATATTTTGTAAAAATAAAAAATGTGGGGTTCAACATAACTAGCATGGTTGAAGTTGAAAAAAGCCAGAAATAAATTTTGGATTTATTTTAATGAATTCAGAGAGAAAGTGCAAACTGTAGCTCAAATTTCTAAAGTATAAACAAGCCAAGAGGGATGAGCCTGCTTGGAAAACAAGTTACTGAACAAAATGACATAAAAACAGAGGAAAAAAATAGAATAAGAGAGCTTTATGAATGAACAACAAGCTCACTAACAAGCTGAGAAGACAAAAGGAAGTATATGGAGAAAAAGGGCTAATAATTAAGGAATTCAAAATTTGGACACAGGCTAAAGTCCAGCAGGATGCTGTAAACTATGCATACCTGTTCTAGAGGACTTAGTGGCAAGGATATGTTTTAAATATGAGGGCAATACCAAATTATTATTAGCAGGGAGAAATCCAACAGCTGGGTCAACTGACCCCCATTTGGGGTTCCTACCACACACTTAACACATATACCCCTTGATTAGATATTGTGGGAAGACACTATATGTCCTTGTGTTTTAATAATAGGATTAGGAATAGGCATAATAAAAATGACTTTTACATGCCTTTTGCCTAAATTAGGCCCCTTATAAGCAAAGAGAGGGACAGCAACATGTAGGATTTGGAAACACCTATTGCGGTCTTTTCTTCTCGCCTTCAAAAAAAAATCCACCACCAATCTGACTAAGCACCTGTGCCATATCTGCATTGTGGGTCCTTGAGCTTTAGGCCTCCCATCTATTTCTACAGGTCAAATGAGAGTAATGAAAATCCTATTGTGGAAAGTGGGAGTGAGGGAAGGGGGGGGGGAAAGGCCCATTTAGATGAGAATATTATCCCCCCCCCCCCAAATATGGAACATTGGACTGCAAGGTCATTCAGCCAGTTTGGAATGATAAAGGGAATTACTTTATTTAACAGAGAGACAGAGAACATTTTTATCAGTCTCTGTCAAGCCATCATTGGAACAACTGATTTAAGCAAGTTTAAGCAAGAAGAAAGAATTAGATAAGGGCCCTGCCGGAATAATACAGAGGGCAAAAAGGGCATAGGCAGCCTTCTTTGAAAAGCAGCTAAAAAGATCTGCTTTCTTTGTTTTACAAAAAGGGATAAAAAGAAAAAAGGACACCTAATGACATTGTCAAATATAATAAAGTTAAAGATAAAATACAATATAGAGACTTACTCAGAAGGAACATTGGGAGCTAAGTATAAGTTGTTTTCCATCTCCAATTTAAAATAAAAAAGCACAGCGCAAAAAAAAAATGTGAAACTTGCTTGTCTATCTCAAGGTACAATCCTCAGATCTCTGGGATATTTTTGAAGGTTGTAGGCATTGCAAACTTTCCTTCCCCCTTCCCATCCTGTATGCAGAGAGGAATGTCGAAGGACAGAAAGGATAAAGGACAGGCAACTGTCTTCCTTCACCAATAACAGAAGTTGGGAAAATGGCTGATCAAAGGAAGTTTCTTTGGATGTATCGTATTTACTCTGCAGCTTACTTGTCCGAATCAGTAGCAGCCTGGCAAGGATGCTGCAATTCCTCTTTTCTGGAATTTTTTTTTCTTTTGCACCCAGATATACTCTAGCTTGGCTACAAGTTTAGGGCCCTTTCCTGGTGGAAAACCAGCTTAAACTCAAAGGGGGTAAATAACTGTAGGACTGTATAGGATGTAATGGTATGAATGTAACAGAATGCACTCCTTCATAACAAATTATGGAAGAAGGAAGTTTCAGAGGTTTCCAGTTTGTCAAGGAAAACTGAACATGGCAGACATCAATAGGATATTTCTCTCTCTGCTCCATAACACCAAGAGGAGAGGCAACAAAAAGAGTTTGTATTGTGCATCTCAATGACTGAGCTCATAAGATAGGGAAAAGTGAAAAGATCTAAGATCTCATGATGTCATAAGCCTGCCAACTGTTATATTACAGATAGTCCGTGAATGAATCACAGTGACTGGTTAAAAGGGAATGACAAGATTTAGCTTTGAGAGCTCTAGGAATCCCAACAGAAAAATCCAGATCCATAGATCGGCACACCTACTTCATTTCTTTCAAAGGGTTGCCTGTTTAACAATTTGACAGATACCTTTTCATGCTTTGAAACTATCATTAAGTTATCAGAGAACTTTTGATTGATCATTTCCAATATTTCTGACCCTAAGCCTTATATACCACCTTAAGAAAATTGTCTAAAATTACAGCTTTTTTATTGATTTCCCCTCCACCACCATGCTCCCCAAAGGAAGAAGTAGGGTTGATTCTGTGATCTTTGCCATTCCTAGAACTGTCAGAACTAAATCTTGTCATTTCCCATTTAATCAGTGACTGTGCTTCATTCTTCTTTTTCAGCTAATTGCAGTAAGAATGCAAGATTCTGTTTAATTTTCTTTATGCAGACTAGATTATTTAATATTTCCAAATGGCCTTGCTTATACTGCTTATCTCCAGCCACATTTCTGTTTTAACCGTGCATTCTTTCATTTTCTTCATCTCTCATTTCATTCATGCTTTCTATTATCTAGGCTTTCACTTTTCTACAATATTAAATACAAGTCATATAAACACTTCACACTTTTCCTTTTTTTCTTTTCTAGTTCCTTCATCTGTTTGTGCTCTGGTTTCTTTCTTTGAATTCCACTACTTCATTTCTTTTAAAGTAGAAAATATCTGTTAAATCTTGGTTACATTGCACTAATGCACTAGATTTACATATCTATTTTAGTTTTAAACAGTTTCAAAGATTTGAAGAAATGCTGATTTTTTTTCCCAGGCTTAATTCTCTACTATTTTTTCATTTTCTTTACTCTTTGTTTTTACCTACTGTTGTCTGTTTAGATTGAAACCCAGAGAAAAAGGAGCCCACCCTTTATTCAGTTACTATACAGTTGCTTTTTTGTTTCCTCAGTGCTGTAACCAGTGTTTTTGTGTGTCCGTTTGTGTGTGTGTGTGTGTGTGTGTGTGTGTGTGTGTGTCCTTCCAGCTTTAATTGCTGAACAGAAACCCAGTACTAAGAAATTAACCTGGTAATTTTCTTCTCATCATTTTAACTACAATAGCAAAGAAAAAAAATCCTTTTCAGATAATTTCAGTCATCTATTCAAGGCAAAGTAAAAAAAAATCAGAGCATGAGGAAAAAGAATAACCTCCCCAGGGTTCATATGCTTTATAAAATGATTAACTGCTAGAATGGAAATAATCTGTTAAATTCTGTTCCCCAAAAATTCTCTGGATCTCTGTGTGTTTCCAGTTTATAGAGTGAATAGATATGCAGATGATGGCTCATCAATGTATTCCTGGAAATCACCCAGTGGTGTGAGGATCTTTCCCCTGCACCTTCCCATCTCTGAATCGGCAGAAAACTCCTCCATGTGAAATATCCCCCCCCCCCCGCTCTGTTGTCTCTGTTCAAACATTATAAGACCACTGGTGCAATTCAGAAAACTGAAATGTTTCTCATTCATGGGCTGATGAAATGAAGACAATTTCTTAGAGACAAAAATGAATATAAGTGCAGTTGGAGAAGACCTTCAGATCTAGGTGGCCCAACCAGAATACTTACTGCAATATATTCAGCGATTTCTACAAAAATAAGGAAGACTGTTCTGGCTCCTTATTTTTGCAGAAATAAATTTATAGTATCAGACTCAGCTGCATGGAGGGTGTCCCCAGGGTGTGGTCAAAAATGTCAAAATGGTGGTCATCATGGTGCAATTGAAGCTCCACCCATTTTTTTCTGTCTGTTCCTGGGGGGAAAAACACCATCATGGCTGCCATCTTGAATTTTTTTGACCTAACTGGGGATATCCTTGAATCATATATTTGGGAAACTGAAACTAGGACTGAGTTATTTGCAAAAAACAAGGCGGGATACAAATAAATAAATAAATAAATACAAATTTAGGTTGTTTATACAATCCCTGTAGTCAAGTGCTTCAGGGATGGATATTGAGTATCAGCTATTTATACAATATGTTTAAACAAGTGACATTCAATCCCCATCTCCTGAAGCAAAGAAATTTAATCAGTTTCACTTTTTTAACCTTTAGGTATTAAATATAGTTATGAGCCTAATATAAGTTGTAGTTAACACGCTAAAAAGAAATATGAGGAGAAATAACAATACATAAAATACATACATTAGCAGTCTACCAGGAGAAAATTGTTTTGCCGTAGTTTCAAAAAAATGCACTCTCCTCCCCCAAAGTATTAAGGCTTTTAGCAACACTCAACTTCTCATTTAGGAAAAACAGCAAGAATATAACTCTAAAATATCTACATGTTAAACCACTAGGTGTCTCCATGACATCCACCATTTAGGAGGTGACCATTTAGCACCTGCATTATACCAACAGTCTCGGCTATTTCATGATTTATACACTGTAGGTTAAAATTCAATTATTAGGTCAGTTGACTGCAAGAGCAAAGTCTCAGCCAAACAAAACACTTTATGTTTACACTTTATAGAAGCCGGAAACAATTCTCAACATTAGAAGCAATTTTTGAAATGTATTCAAATATCTTAATCTGTATTTTATGAGTATTACACTGAATGCACCAATCTACGACATGGTGAAGAGAAACAATATAAAAAGGAAAGGATGGTATAAATCTTTGGCCAAAAAAACGAGCAGTCTGCTTTCACTTTTGTCAAGACTGCCCTTCGGACATTTGGCCAGGCTAGCCGGGTGCGTCAGACCATTGCCGCAACCAACAACACGAAATGAATTCACAGCACTCTGCCTTGGAAAAACAGATCCCTAACAACAGCAAGAAACTGTTTCCTCCAACATCTTCCCTGGTCTTCGTGGAGAATTTTTCTCCAATTCTGATTTCTCTAGGAAATCCAGCAGAGCATTTTTTTTTTTTTGCTAGGGTTTTGCCTCCTCCCCTGTGTTAACCCATAGATGTCTTCCCTTGAATGAAAAAGACATTTCAGGGGCTAGAATATTAATAATAATAATTAATAATAATAATAATAATAATAATAATAATAATAATAATAAAAAGTTGGAAGGGACCTTGGAGGTCATCTAGTCCAACCCCCTGCTCAGGCAGGAAACCCTATACCATTTCAGACAAATGGCTGTCCAGTCTCTTCCTAAAAACTTCCAGTGTTGGAGCATTCACCGCTTCTGGAGGCAGGTTGTTCCACTGGTTAATTGTTCTAACTGTCAGAAAGTTTCTCCTTAGTTCTAGGTTGCTTCTCTCCTTGATTAGTTTCCATCCGTTGCTTCTTGTCCTGCCTTCAGGCGCTTTGGGGAATAGCTTGACTCCCTCTTCTTTGTGGCAGCCCCTGAGATACTGGAACACTGCTATCATGTCCCCCCTCGTCCTTCTCTTCATTAAACTAGACAGACCCAATTCCAGCAACCGTTCCTTATATGTCCAGAACCTGGACATGGTGACTATCTTCGCCAGCCTTTCAAAATGCATAGGGCAAAAGCCCCTGCAGGAACTATCAACCTCCTAGGAAGTCCTAAAAATCCTTTTCTAGGGAATCCATGGTTGCCCCAGATATTCATGTCTCTCTGTGACAGATTAACCTCAGTAATCTCAGTGAAGCAACCTGCACATTCCACTGTCACACATAGTTCCTTTGATGAGAGGCTTTTCCTTCCCCCAACGCTCTTTTATTTTTGAGTTCAGAGTCAGCCACTGAAAACCAAGGTCTCCATACTAGTAGCATTTAACTTAGTTTTCCCAAGGGATGTGCTGTGTGGTTGGCAAGCATCCTTACATAATACAGGTAGTCTTCACTTAATAACCATTCATGTTCAGCAATCATTTGAGGTTACAATAGTGCTGAACGAATGGCAGTTACAACCAGTCCTCAAAGTTATGGCCGTTGCAGGGCCCTCGCAGTCATTACGATCAAAATTCAAGCACTTGGCAGCCCGTCCACATCCACCACTAGTGTGATCCACTCACCTATCGTCCCTCCATCTCTGTCCTTTCGGTTGCCCTGCACTCCGCCACTAATGCCTTCCCCTGCTGTCTTCTTACTGCTGCTGAGATGTGCCCAGCTGCTGGACCTTCCTGGAGGCCTTGTGCAGTTTTGTGGAGGCCGTGTAAGACTTCAGAGAAGCCTTATGTGGCCTCATGAAGGGTCAGCAACTGCCTTGGCTGGGTGTGCTTCATCAGCAGCGGGAAGAAGAAAACTGTAAAGGGGCAGTAGGGGGCAGCAGGGGGAGGAAGTAGTGGAAGAATTCAGTGTGGCCAAACAAGCAAAGATGGAGGGAGAAAGGAAGATGGGGGGAGTTGAAATGGAGGCGAGCACAGCAGGGCAGGAGAAGTGTGTGAGGTCCTTGTCTATCAACTGCAACTGGGACTGCTGTTGCTAAGTGGTGCACTTATGTGAAGTTTTGCTTACCAACTGCTTCACTTAGGGATGAAAATTCTGTTCCCTATTAGGGTTGCTAAGTGAGGACTACCTGTATATACCCTTGGGAGTGCAGAAGCAATTTCTAAATGCTAGGATCTCGTGTTGCAGGAGGTGAGCAGGTAGTGCCTGCTCGTGAGTAAGGTGATCATACGCAGCTTTCTCATGCAACTGGCCTGCCCATTGTAAGTGATGTTGATGTCATCAATTCACTGCTCCATCCACCACTGCCCTGAGCCATGCAAAAAATATCTGCCCCCCAAAGTCTTCCCCCTGCAATGAGATGTGGGACCAGACGCCACAGATTTCTCTGCCAATATTATTCACATATTTATGCCAGAAACGTGAGCACTCTCGAGGAAAAACGTCCATATAAGGGGGTGCATGGAAAGAGAACACTGGATAACTTTAAAGATAAAGCGAGGACGGTCATTCTATCCGCACTATTGGCTGAATTACCCAACTAAAGCTTCCACATTCAAGGTCAAGATTTCTGAGCAACAGTGTCCTGCCTTTAAACTCTCCAGAAGTATCTGTTTGGCTACTTTGAGGAATAGAAAGTTTGGCTAGAGGGGCAACTAATCTGTCTAATCTGTGTTGGGCAACTTGGCAACTCTCTAAATGCAGTTGGCTCATCTTTTCCACCATCCCTGACTCCGATAGAAGTCGGAGTTAAGTAACATCTGGACTGGCAGAGGTTCCTTATTCAAAGTCCAAGGTAAAAAAAGCTCTTCCTATTTATATAGCACTTAAGAGTCAGAGTAGTTATTGCAAGAATCTCCCTTCACACAAAAACAATTATTATTGGGGTTCTGGTTGGGGCAATAAGCACACATGCACCTAAACACAGTATAATACTGGGATAACTAACTAACTATGATGCATTTGTTTTATATTAACCACTATGATGGAAGCTAGTTCAAGGTTTGCAAGCGCCTGCTTTAAGGGTGTTGAAAACCCTGAGATTTTTGTGTTTCGATGAGCGTTGTCTCTTTGAAAGTTCCTTTGCAAGAAAACATTAGCTGAAGCACCTTTCTATACACAAGGAAAATGGAAGCTAAAAAGTGCCAAGGTTGACAAGGTGTGGATAATTATTATTTTTATTATGATCATTATTTCTGGGAATGCGTCCATTCTCTAGATGCAAATATATTGGAGATTGTCCCTGCAGATTACCTAATACTCAATAAGAAATACAGATAATTTTAATGAAATGGCTTTCCTTTAGCAAATGCCAGGTTAGCTAAAAAAAAAAAAAAAAGGTCACGTTCAGAAAAGATTGCTTATCTCTCAGTGACATTCATGTTCCACAATGAGCAGAACAGCAGCACTAACATCACTGCTAATGCCATACTGATGTCTACAGGCCTGGCGGCATGGCTAAAAGCTTTGGAGAGACACAGAGCAATATGTAATTAATTAGAAAAAGCTATGTTTAACACAGGTTCCAGTTGATAGGATTCATCATGTGCCAAGAGGCAAGGGAAGAGCTGCTCCAGCCCTCTTGACCGATGCTCAGTGATTTTCCACATTCATTATCTACCCTAGACACTGCTGCTGCCGGAGCCTCTAGAAGGCAAATCCATTGCCCTTCTTCACTCCTCTAAGGCAACTGGAGGAAGACTTATTTTGCAACAGCCGATTCCCACCTTTTGAGCTGAAGAGATGGGAACAGCAGCCAGGCTAAAAACACAGGTGAAATTTCTCTCTCAAAAAGCATGCAAAAGAGCAAAAATAACCTTTCCTCCAGATCACGGGTGTCAAACCCGCCGCGTCATGTGATGTGTCGCGACGTATCGTGACTTTTTTCGCATTGCCGGAGCTGGGGTTGGCGCGGCCTCCGCATGAAGCAACCGGCCCACAGGCCGGCAGTTTGACACCCCGGCTCTAGATGTGTTGGACAATTGCCATCATAACCGAGATTCATGCTGGCTGAGCTGCAGTCTAGCAATCTGGAAGACATCAAGCTGGGGAAGGCTGACTAAAGGGCAAGATGCTCATGTGCAAAAGGCCTTTTGGGGGGGGGGCACAGGGAAGATTTCCCTGATGCTGAAGACCACACCTAGATGTGGTATATTTAGGGAACCCTCATCCTTCACAGTATCACTGTGAGAGACCTCGCTGCTGGGGACAAAAATGGCCAACGTCATTCCTTAAGAGGGAATGGGTTGCCCTCAATGCCGAGATAGCTGCTTCTCTGGCACAAACACTAGGAGACCAGTAGAGGCTGAGATATTTGCCTGAAGATATTTCAACAAAATAGTTTCTATCTTGAAGGCTGTATGTGCTTCTAAATGCATATAGTCCCATTCATAGTTGTAGTAGATGGCATCTAATTTTTCAAAACTTACTATATTCCCTCCAACCCCAGAAAATCCATTTCCTCCTTTTGCCCTTGGAGCTATTCAGCTTGGCATGTTGCCATTATTTCCTACCAATCAGATTGTTTTCTTCTTTTGGAGAATCAACTACACAATAAAATTAACCCAGGCTATGGGAAGAATCACACTAAATCACAACGGGAGCGGGGGGGGGGAGGCATGCAGGAGATCTGAGGGCCATAAAGCATCCTCTATTCTTGTGAGAATCCTTCTATTCTTTCTCTAGATTAAGAGAACAATGGGGCTCCCACTCAGCAGCTGGTCAGACAGCTTGTCATTAAAGCAAAATGTAAATGAACAAAATCATATACATGTCAGGACTCTTACATTAACAGAATATCATGAGACCTTTGCAGCTCAAAAGCTTCTTAACAACAACAACAACAGTGGGAGATCAACTAATTCAGTCAAGAGGCTTGTCTGGATTGTGTCCACCAGAAGCATTATTCTGCCAGCCCTTGTATTTGTTTCAAAGAACATGTATGATCAATAGCCATCCCCCAGTTTTCAAAGGGCTGGTTGCATTTGTTGTATTCTATAGACAGCAGTTAAATTGGGAAGATCACCAACAACAATAAAATCAAAGAACAACAATACAACTTCATACAGTCCCTGTATTATCAGAAGTATGTATATGATGCAGGGTGTGCTTCTAAGAAGGGAAATATATTGTTAGGCAGACATATATAATGTACAATTGTCCGTTCTTTAACTTGAATTCCTGTATAGAATGGAATTTTTGGCTTTGGGACTTGAGTGCTGTGGATCTCCAAGTGCCAGGAATATTATGATAATGATAATTTTACAGTAATTTTATACTGTTTTTCTGTTATGTACATTATTGTATGCCACCATTATGATTGTTGTATCAGTGCAGCTGTTGCTTTTGGACACTGCTTAACGTAACCTAATTCAGGTTTACAATTTATAAATTCATAAATTGAATGAATGAATGAATGAATGAATGAATGGCAGTCTTCCCCAACCTGTTGCTTTCCAGATGTGTTGGGGACAACTCCCAAAATTCCCAGCAAGCTTAACTAAGGTTTGGGAGTTGGCATCCTAACATAGCTAGAAAGGGCCTGGCTAGTTAAGGATATTGTCTAGAATAGTTCAGTCGCCTCAGGCGAGATGGGCGACATACAAGTTTAATAAATAAACTAACATTAATGGTCTGTTTTCCAGCTTCCTTGCCAATAAAACATTCACATGATTGGTAACTGCCCTCATTTCCATATTCTTGGGAAGGGAACTAGGAGCTCTCCATATAATAAGTGGCAGAGTAGCACCCACTCTCTCGGCATGAGCCTTGGCAAGTGGGTCCAAGCTTTGAACCGCAAGTCTATCAAGAGTCTGAAATGTCCTACAGCTTTAATACATTCAGACACTTGGGTTTTACACCTCCTACTCCCTCCACAAATCACACATTAGATTATGTGTGGGATGAGCTTATCTAATAAGACTGAAGCTTCCTGATAGGATTTTCATTTTACCGCTTATCCATCACTTATTCCACCATTCTGCACATTGTCAGATTATGCAGACTTAAGCCTTTTAGTTTTAATAATTGCTTTAAAAAGTTGATTATCTTTCTCCCGATCAAGAAAAGGATTTATGTCAGAAGTGCATATCCTCCATTGTGACATCTTTGTGCTTATCTCATGGAGTGGCTGCTGCATGAAGAAATGCCAGGCTCTTCCTCCTTCTGTTATCTCATCTGCTACTAGAACAGCCAATTGCTTCCTGGGTTGCAGAAGCCACAAATCAAAGCACAAAACAGGATATCCTTAGAACTTCCTTTTATGGAAGAGTTGAGAGAAGTACACATAGTCCTCGACGTAAGACTGCATTTGAACCCAGAATTAAGTTTGTAAGTCATGCCAGTCATTAAATAGGTCACCACATGACTGTGTCTGGTTTTATGATCATGGTCATTAAGCAAATGCAATGGTTGTTAACAGTGGTGGGATTCAGCCGGTTCGCACCAGTTCCGGAGAACCGGTAGCTAAATTTACTTGAATTCGGAGAACCGGCTAGCTTCTGGAAATCCAGTCTAGGCCTCAGAGGCCTCCCAGGCCTAGAACGGCCATCGGAAGTGCATTGATGCCACTTCCGGAAGTCTGTTCTAGGCATAGGAGGCCTGGAGACCTCCCAGGCCTAGAATGGCCCAGCAGAAGTGTATGATGCCACTTCCGGAAGTCCGTTCTAGGCATCGGAGGCCCAGGCCTGCATCACATAATAGAACCGATTGTTCAGGTATTTGAATCCCACCACTGGTTGTTAAGTGAATTCATTGCAGTGGGTGCTTTTTTGCCAGAAACTGGAAGTAAATGCTGATTTGGAGCTAAAAATATCATAAATCATATAACTATGGGATACTGCAAATGGTTATAAATGCAGGCCAGTTGCCAAATGTCCAAAATGTGATCACATGACCATGGGGGAAGGGCATCAAAACTTCAAATCCAGGTCCTAAATAGCCCTGGAGAGAGCCACCATAACTCTGAATGGTCATTAAGTGGCTGGTCATAAGTCGAGAATTACCTACACCACTGCTGGATTGCACTAAGGCAGGGGTCTTCAAACTTGGCCCTTTTATGACTTGTGGACCAACTCCCAGAATTCCTCAGCCAGGCAAGCTGGCTGAGGAATTCTGGTAGTTGAAGTCCACAAGTCATAAAAGGGCCAAGTTTGAAGACCCTTGCACTAAGGAAATACCTAACCTAGCTTTCTGTTATTCAACAAGGACCGCATCAGATGTTAGAATTCCTGAGCGTGGGTTGACAAGTGGGCAATTAGACTCAGGAGCTATAGCTGCAGATGTACTGGAAGTACAACAACCACAGACAAAAGTATATTATATGGGAAAATTACACCATTATGACCTGCTATAGGTAGTCCTCAGCTTACGACCATAACTGAGCCTAAAATGTCTGTTGCTAAGTGATACATCTGTTAAGTGAGTTTTGCTCCATTTTACCACCATCTTGCCACAGTTTTTAAGTGAACCACTGCAATTGTTAAGTTAGTAAGACAGTTGCTAAGTGAATCTGGCTTCCCTATTTGACTTTGCTTACCAGATGGTTGCAAAGACCCTGGGACACTGCAACCGTCATAAATATGAATCAGTTGCCAAGCGTCTGAATTTTGATTACATGGCCATAGGGATGCTGCAAAGGCCGTAAGTGTGAAAAATGATCATAAATCACTTTTTTCAGGAGTGTTGTAACTTTGAACGGTCACTAAATGAACTGCTGTAAGTTGACAACTACCTGTATTATAAATCGGAACCAACAAAGGGAGGATACTGAAAGCGAATGTTTAAACATTGGAAAATAATTCATCCAGACTCAAATATTACTGAACAACAGTTAGCAGATTAAAGGAGATTAATTACCAGAAATAATATATTCAGGGATGCAGAACTGGAAGAGATTCAGAAAAATTGTGAAAAAGGAAGACCCCAAAACCATAGTAGAACAGTAGAAGAAACTCAGATAACAACAACTTCAAATATAAAGGAAACCACTGACACAAACTACAGAAATGATAACTTAGGAGAAATAATAACTAAAGAACCAGTACAGGCCAGCACTGAAACCACCTATGAATTGACTCCCCTGATAATTATAATTAAAAAAGAAAATTATAGTGTATGCAGATTTACCAATAGAAAGACAAAGACTGCCAGCACTGAAAGTAATGCCCCCAAGAGATCTGACACCTATAATGAAGGGTGTGAATAAGACGCTTACAAGGATTAAAAAAAAAATCTATCAAACAAACCAAACAGCTTGCCTATAGTGTAGCAGTGATGGTTACAGAAAAGCTCATGTATCAAAATTAGAGAAGCAAAAGCAAAATTATATTCAATCCCAAAGTGGAAAATCAGACTGCAGACCAAGATTAAGAAATTAAGATCAGATGCAAGTAGTAATTTAAAGAACATGAAAGGGGGGGAAATTGAAGAATGAAAGAATCAAGACAAACCTAATTAAAAAAATATTGATTTAGCATCAGAAAAACTGAAGCAGCTTCGGAAATCATAAAGCAAGAAATAATATTTTGTTGAATGCTATGGGGAAAATTGAATATTATGAAACCCAAATCATCCAAATTAAACAAAATCAGCTATTTCAGTCAGACCAGAAGTGATTCTATCAGAGTATAAATGGCAACGGAAATTCTGAAAATGGAAAACCAAACCAAAAGAAAACAATCCAGTTCTGGAAAGATCTATGAAAAATTCAACAAGACTACAATAAAAATGCTGGGGGGATAAAAGAATTTGAAGATGGATTTAGTAAAAATCAAATGGAACAACTAAGAACAGCAGAAATGGTTAAAAATTAAGTGAAAAAGATTAAAAATTGGACATCTCCTGAAAATCATCAATTGCATCGCTTTTAGCTCAAATATCTGATTAATTTACATCCAATTATAGCTAAACAGCTTAATGAAGTATTGCATAAAGGAGAGATCAGTGATTGGTTAATAACTGGCAAAATTTATCTGATTCAAATAGAGTCAGTGAAAGGGGCAACACCAGAAAACTATAGGACAATAACATATTTGCCTATAATGTTTAAATTTCTCACAGATAACAGATAACAGATAGCAGATAACATCCAAGATTATTTGGAAGAAAACAACATCCTTCCAGTAGACAGAAAGGAAATAAAAGGAAAGGCAGAAGTACAAAGATTCTGATAAAATAGTTTTCAAAAATTGCAAAAGCTGAAAAACTAATTTACATATGGCCTGGATTGACTATAAAAAACTGTTTCATTTATTATCACTTAGCTGGATCATCAAATGCTTGGAAACAACTGGTGTCAATAAAAACATGAGAAAGTTTATAGAAAAATAATGAAGCAATGGAAAATGGAATTGGTAGCGGAAATGAAAAATATGGGCTTATTAGAAGAGTCATCTTCTAGGGTGATTTATTATTATCCTTATCATCAGTCTTAAATGCTTATATACAAATGTTCAAAGCTTGGGGAACAAACAGGGTGAACTAGAAGCAATAGTACACGAGGGAGGGTATAACATTGTTGGCATTACAGAAACCTGGTGGGACGAAACCCATGAATGGAATGGACTGATGGATGGATACAAATTGTCCAAAAGAAACAGATCTACAAAAAGAGGAGGGGGAGTTGCACTATATGTAAGAGAACACTACATATCTACCGAAATGCACATGATCCAAGATAAAATCTCTCCAGAATGGGTCAATATAAAAGAGGAAAAAAGTGACATCACCATAGGTGTATATTACAGGCCATCTAACCAGTCAGAAGAAATAGATGAACTCTTTGCCAACCTGTTAACAAATGTATGTAGGAAGCATACCACAGTAGTAATGGGAGACTTCAACTATCCAAATATCAACTGGGAGACAAACTCTGCAGCGAGCAGGAGATCAAACAGATTCCTAACCAACCTAGCCGACAACTTCGTCATCCAAAAGGTGGAGGAGGGAACTAGACGTAAAGCCATACTGGACTTAATTCTAACTAATAGAGAAGAAGTGATAGAGGGAGTTGAAGTTGATGGAAACTTGGGCAAAAGTGACTATGTCATACTGGAATTTAATATAACGCAAACACTAGCAACAGAAAACAATCCAACCAGTGTCTTGAACTTCAAAAGAGCTAACTTTAACAAACTGAGAGAGAACCTAGGAAAGATCCTGTGGATGAAAATCCTAAAGGGGAAAACAACCCAAGAAGCATGGGAAAGATCCAAAAAGATCTTGACAAACTTGAACAATGGGCTCTATCCAACAAAATGAGTTTCAAAGTGGAGAAAAGCAAAGTTTTACATTTAGGTAGGAAAAATCAAAGGTACAAGTACAGATTGGGCAAGACCTGGCTTAAAAACAGTAACAAAATAAGGTTCTCCAAACATCTCTCCCTTCTTTCACCTAATACTTTGTGGAAGTGAAGGCCCATTTGAAGAATTGTTCTTTGCTGTAGATGATTGTGTTACATAAGTCAATAATGAAGATAATCGTGGGCGCTCCATCACTGGAGGTCTTTAAGAATAGACTAGACAGCCACTTGTCTGAAATGGTATAGGGACTTCTGCTTGAGCAGGGGGCTGGACTAGAAGACCTCCAAGGTCCTATTCTATTCTATTCTATTCTATTCTATTCTATTCTATTCTATTCTATTCTATTCTATTCTATTCTATTTGTCATTGCTATGATCCCACTTTCAGTGATTTTGAAGAAAACAAATCCTGGCTACCAAACAACAACAAAATGCTAATGAAATGCACATGTGCTTTATATGGAGGATCTGATGGATTTAATCAAAAATCAAAAATCAAATTCCAGTCAATGACAGACACTGTAAGGATTTTTAACACAGATACAGAATTTGGCCTAGAGAAATGATCTACATTAGCAACAAATTAGAGTAAAATCATGAACAGTAATGGAATTGAAAGGCCAAATGACCAAACCATCAGGGGCCATCAGGATGAAACTTATAAGTATCTGTGCATCTTACAGTTGGATAACATCAAATATGGACAAGATAGGAAGAACATGATGCATATGAAGGCCAAAACCAGCTAACGAAATGGCAGGTGTGATTTGACATTGTGATGATGATGATGATGATGATGATGATGATGATGATGATGATGATGATGATAACGACAACAACAACAACAACAACAACAACAACAACAACAATAATAATAATAATAATAATAATAATAATAATAATAATAATAATAATAATAATAATAATAATAATAATAATAATAATAATAATAATAATAAAAAAAAAACCTTACCAGCTCTTAGGTCCTTGGTTAGGACTTGAACTGTTAAGTTTTTACCAGTCCCAGACTGTGAATCAAATTGACGATTAACTACTACTATTACTACTACTACCACTACTACTATTAATAATAATAACAACAACAACAACAATAATGAGAAACCAAAGACCAACTGATGATTGGTTTTGAAACTGGTTTTGAAGAATTCAAAGAGAAGACCAACAAATTTGTTCATGGCCTGGATTGATTATAAGAAAGCATTTGATTCTGTTCCACACAGCTGGATTGAGAAATGCTTAAGACATTTTTGAAATTAGCAGCAACATCCAGAAATTCCTGAAGACTTCCATGAAGCTATGAGAAACTAAGTTGATGGCCTATGGAGAAGAACTTGGTGAAGTTGAAATCAAATGAGGAATCTCCCAAGGCGACTCATTGTCATCTCTGTTATTTGTACTTTCAATGGCGCCACTAACAAATATTTTAAACAAGACAAACTGTGGCTATGAATTGGCTAAAAATGGTTGAAAATTTCCCATTTGCTCTACATGGATGATTTAAAATTGTTTGGAAAAACAAAAGCTGAATTGAGCTCATTGCTGAAAAGCACTGAGGAGTTTAGCAGAGACATTGAAATGCAATTTGGCATTGACAAATGTGCAACAATTGCTGTTAAGGCAGGAAAAATTGTTGAAGGTGATGGATTCGAACTTGATAATGAGAAGCTGATAAAAGCAGTAACACCAGAAGAACGGTACAAGTACTTAGAAGGTTTGGAAGCTTCTGACCTATTGCGCAACCAAGTCAAGGAAGCTACTTCAACAAAATACATAAAGCAAGTCCGGAAAATCTTGAGATCAAAGCTGAGTGGAGGAAATATCATAAAGGCAATTAATACCTGGACAGTGCCTGTAATACAATACTCAGCTGGAATAATTGATTGGACTCAGCTAGAACTTGATAATTTGGATCGAAAGACAAGAAAACTAATGACAATGCACCGTCCTCTGTACCCAAAAAGTGATATTGATCGATTGTACTTGCCTAGATCTCAGGGTGGCAGAAGACTCTTACAGGTGAAACAAACTGTGGAAGAGGAAAAACATGGCTTAAATGACTACATAAAAAAGCAAAAGGAGGGAAACAAGGGAAACCTCTTGAAAACAATAAGACTGAATATCGAAAGGAAACAATTGAGCATTGAGTTTCTAACTGGAAAAAGAAGCCTATGGATAGTCAATACCTAAAGAACATTGAAGGAAAGGTAGATACAAAGCTAACATGGAGCTGGTTGAGATCAGGGTGCTGAAGAAAGAAACTGAAGGCTTCATTTTGGCTGCCCAAGAACAAGCCTTGCAGAACAATTCCATGAAAGCAAAAATTCAACTTGTCAGTAACAACAGCAAATGTCGCTTATGCAATGAGAAAGATGAAACAGTGGATCACCTTATCAGTGGCTGCAGCAAAATCTCACAGACTGATTATCTACAATGTCATGATCAAATTGCCAAAATCATACATTGGAAGCTTTGCCAGAAGTTTGGGTTCAAACGTAACAAAACTCACTGGGAACACCGAGTTGATAAAAGTTCTTGAAAATAAGCAAGTCAAGATCCTGTGGTACTTTCGAACCCAAACAGACAGGAATCTGGCCCACAATATGCCTGACATCACAATTGTGGAAAAGAAAAAAGTCTGGTTCATTGATATTGCAAAAGGTGATGCACAAATTGAAGAGAAACAGCTAGAAAAAAATATCAAAATATTGTGATTTGCAAATTGAAGTTGAGTGATTTTGGAGGAAGAATCAATGATTGTATACCAATAGTAATGGAGCTCTTGGAGCAATACTCAAAGGGCTTCCTAGATACATGGATATGCTGGACTTATTAGACCTGAATATTCTGACTGCAAAAAACCCACTGTACTCAGAACTGCCTATATACTCAGATGTTACCTTAACCGCTCTTAGGTCCTTGGTTAGGACTTGAGCTGTTAGGTTTTTACCAATCCTAGACTGTGAATCAAATTCAAGATTAAATACTACTACCACTACTACTACTACTACTACTACTACTACTACTACTAATAATAATAATAATAATAATAATAATAATAATAAAATGTAGCACTTTAGATAATGTGCCAGCTATCCAATTTTTCATCCTCTATGAAATTTGTCCAACTATACTTCATTTGGGACAAGAGAGTAATGCTTTCACAGATGGCCTTGCACAATCTCACATAAGGCACTGTAAATATGAGTAAGAAGCAGGTTGAAAGGGAGCAGCTAAGTGGAAGAGAAGAGATGGAAAAGAATAATATACTTTTGGTAGAAATGTACCATTGTTTATTGTTAGAAATTAAATGGTTGCTACTTTA
The DNA here is from genome assembly GCA_023970755.1 of Azemiops feae. NCBI lineage: Eukaryota > Metazoa > Chordata > Lepidosauria > Squamata > Viperidae > Azemiops > Azemiops feae. The sequence continues at coordinate 722,029 of JALGBA010000069.1, forward strand.
AATGATAGTTTATTGAAATAATAAGATAAAACTGTTGCACATGACCTTGTGGGTCTCTTTTGCAATAAGCAATAATTTAATCTAACCAAGGAGATGTAGCTTTAGACTTGAGAAAATTAGTTTAATGTTAAATCTGATGCATGCCTAGAAGACCAGAACTTTGTTCTTCAGAGCGAAAAACTGTTCTTTGGAATCAGAAAAGTAAGGAAACATCTTTGTGATAAACTTCACTTAAAAATTGTTTGTCATGTAACAATGTCATCTGAACAAACCACTGGCACATTGAATAAACTGGCGATAATGTGGGATATCTGCCTGCTATAGAATGACAAAGGTTGAGAGATCAAATCCACAGAAGAAAACAACTTGGAATTAACAATGTGTATTTTGAGAAAAGAGAGACACACCCTCCAGGCAGATGGCATGAATATTAGTGTATGAAAATGACTAGCACATTGAGAATTTCCCAGTGTATTTCTCCCTTGTTTTTGGCTTGCTTCTATAATTAATTTATGGAAAGTACCTAAATTGGGAATAAACACCAACTCACAAATCCCCTCTAATCTCTGCCTGTATTTCTGAAATGATACCCTTAAGGTACAGTCTTCTAAAATGATTAAGCTCTTTTCTTTTAGCTTTTTTAAAATAAAGCTTTTTAATTTTTAGAAACAGTTGTAGCAGATATTAGTGGTCTGGACTGCCCTCAGAACAATGTGAGATGCAATTTATGGTTGCCAGTTGTCTCACTACTTCACTGCTTTTCAACCACAGCTAAAAAAAACAGCTCCCTTGAAAAGAGAGCAACGTCTTTCACAACTCGTGACTGCTTGTGCTCCCATTTAGGGCCTGGCTTGATGATCATTTCTCGCTTGGAGTTGGAAGTTCTTTCCTTCCTTCTGGGCTAATTTTTCAGCCATCACAACCAACCTTGACTCCTCTGCCTGAGCAGTGCCTTCTATGTTTTGGAGAAGACATAGATTTCTACCAACTGCTGTTCCTGGTTTTGTAGAAGGTTTCAATTTTCTGCCCACAGTGTTGGAGACAAAACAATTATAAAGTGATGTAAGGATTAATTCCCGCATGGGATCTGACATTGTCACCCATCATCACTACTATTGGTTGCTAGGTATCTCTAGACAAGGTGTGTCTAACCAACCAGTTGCAGAACACTCTGACTATGGCCAAAACAGGATTGTACAAAGAAAATCAATCAAATTGATTGTCAGACAGTGACAACAATTCATTGCAAGTGACTCTTGTACAAAATATGTGTGGATTGCCTACATCTCATTAGTTTCAGTGGCATAATGTAGAGGCTTCTGATAGATAGTGCTTGTTATAATTAGGGAGCTAATTAGCATCAAATTCGTCTACAGTGTTGTTGGTGAAACAATGAAATATTTAATGGTACCTTCAAACAATTCTGCTTCAAGATTTTTAGGTGGAAGCCTCTCCGGTGAACCATCTGTCTGTCCATCAGTTTGTCTAATAGTGTACTTTCTCCTTGTCAGTGTCACTATGGGCATTGACTAGCCTTTTCTTTCTGTGTCCTTTCTGCAGAACCACCTACGGTAGATGGACAGCCACATTAGCACATGAGGGAAACAGGCAAGGAGGATGCATAGCTAAACTTGGTCACTCCGGTATTAGTAGTGACCCATCTCTAGGATGCAAGTTTAAACAATGCTGGTCTTTGGATCCAGCCTTTTCAATGATGTAGTTGTGCTGCCATTTTGATCTTTGCAAGCATGTTGTCATTTTCATGAGATTTCATTATTTCATTGAAGAGGCTGTATATTATTGATGAGGCTACATAAATCACTCTGGGAATTATGTAGGTGTCTCTTGAGGAATAGGAAAATGGTAAGTGGGGTGTTTAGCCAAATGCCCATCTTGTCAATATTATGTGTTCAACGATATCTAGCCAAATGCCTCTGGAGACCCACAAAAATGAGCTATGGAAGTGATTGTTATTCCCTGGATTCAGACCTATTTATAGCTGTGATCAGACATGCTATTGCGGTGGCATACAACATACATGGATAAGTTGCCTGCTTGATGTGACTGAATCATTCAATTGTGCCAGATGTAGAGTTTAGCAACAGATTCATACACCCATTCAGGAGACTGTACAGGCCAAAGACATACTTGGAACTGAACTGTGGCAAAGCCAGGCAGTTCTAATTCAAAAGCATTCTGGGGCAATGTACTTCTGAAGAGCAACTTCTAAGAAGCAAAAGTAGGATCCATTACTCATATGACCTATTTATGGACTTCCCTGGGTCATCCAACAGGCCACTATGGAAACAGATAGCAGGCAAGATTACTCTTTGGCTGATCCTGCATGACCAGAATACAATAGAATAAGAATTGCCTGCTGTTGATATTTGTGTCTCTGGACTGTAAAACTTCATGAATTGTCTATAAGCAATTATCTATAAGAAACTTCCAATTTCTGGTAAAATGTGGGCATTCGCTTTTTGAAATTTTGGAAATACTTTCTAAGAGGCATAGGTAATTCTTCCTGCCATTAGCTCTTTGGTTTTCTATGGTTAGTAGCTCTGTGTAGTAATGTAGATAAATCAAGATGCTATCCATTTAAATACGTAGTAAGGTGATACATACACTAAGATAGACTTATATAACACTCCGCAACCTGTTTAGTTTACATATTTCTATTCATTTGAATGACTTTTTTTTAGCTAGATCAATTCTTGATTTTCTGGTTAACTCAGCATGAAAATCATTTCTGAGTCTTTGTTGTCCGGATGCATCAAAACTGTTCTCATCCCGTGGATTCCAGATCCCAAAGGTGCACCATTCCTCTCTGCCATCCCTGCCTGTATATTGTATGATGTTAATCTCATGCACTTGGTCTGCCTGAATCACTATTTACTCTTTTTCTTCCAGTCCCCAAACTCCAGAACAATGTAGCATAGAAATTAAAGCAATGTCCAGATGGCAAATGATACAGTAAATGACCCTATGAGCCACAGAGAATAAAAACAAAGAATAATGGTTTTAAAACTGATCAAAAGCAAGAGAGTTTCTTCTGGTATCTTCTTCATATTCTCAGGTTACTGATTCTGCTTTGGGACAACGATACAACTTTTGACATTTTGGAGTTTTATAAGCCCCACTTGTACATTTCTAATTGATTGATTTCTTGGCAAAAGGTTGCTGTTGACTCTTAGTGACCAGAAACATTTTCCTCCATGATAAACTGCTCCTAACCTGATCCTTCAGCAATTCCATAGGTGCACTCATTGCTACGATGATTCAGTCCATCCACCTTGCTTCTAGTTATCCTCTTCTTCTCTTTCCTCCCACCTTTCCCAACATTCCCAACATCTGTAGAGAGCTGTATCTTTGCATACTGTGTCCAAAGTAGGAGTGTACATTATTTGTACATTACCCGGTCAAACAAACAAATATTGGCAAGGAAAGTGCCATATAGCACCCCATCACTGATACCACTAACCAAGAACAAGTTCCTCCTTTGGAAGGCCAAAATCTGGTCATTTGGAACAAATACTGTGGAATTAGATGCCTTGTCTGGATTGATCTGGGCTTGGTAAAATATGACATAAAAATGATGAAAGGGGGGCGGGAGAGGGAGAGAGAGAGAGAGATGGGAATAGTAAGGATTTTGAAACAGCATCCAAAGATTTCAAGTATAAATATACTAACTCTCATCATTTATAATTGAAATATTTTATATTGTTTGAAAAACCCTTATCACTCCCATTTCTCTCTTTCTAGCCCCCATAATTAAAACACTTTTGAGGAAGAATCACTCCCCTAAGTAATAAGTAGTTTTACCCAATTAATTATACTATTGGTTAAATATGTATTTTTGTAACATGCATATTCACCTAAGTATTTGCTTGAGCTACCAAATACATATTTAAATGTGTACATTTTAATGCATAATAATTATTTGTGAGAAAGCAGTAGTAATCCTTTTGAGACAGACCTTGCTAGGGAACAGAAACATACACTGGCAACAGAGGTTTTGCTTCACCAGAAATATGGCTGCCATGTTGCATGCAGGAAAGTGGAAAGTTGCCATAATGGGGAGATAGAGTAGATGTCCTTCTGCCATAAAAATCTGTAATACAGTAAACATATGCAGCCTCTTGCAAAAATTCTCCATGCATATAAACTGCCAAATCAGTTAAAATAACCTCCATATTATGATTCATGTACAACCAGGTTTTCAAGCTCTGCACTTTCCCAATTAGTAAGATACTCCAGAACTTCTTTCCTTAGCAGTAGACTGGATTAGACTCTTACAATATTGGTATAGGTTTTCTAAAATTATTTCTTTTGTGCCAACCATTCCAAACTTGGCTGAGATTTGGTGATGGCAAAAACCCCAGGTCAATAAACTCAAGTCATCCTGGAGAAGCTACCATTTTTATTAGCAAACTAAACTATTTACAAACTAAAAGGATGTCTTACATTGTTTGTTACTGGATGAGTTACTGTTCATGATTAAGTCTATATTACAAACATCCTTCTATTTTCTGATTACTCTTCTGTTACTTTAAGAAATTTGCTTTTCTTCTATGCTGTTTCTTTCTCTTCCACTGAATTCCACAGCCTTTTTTTTTATCTACTGTATGAGCTATAAGTAGTGGCCAGTGCTTTTTTTGTATTAAAAAAAAAAAAGGTGCCGGAACTCATACACGTCATACAACCCGCCTTGCCTACCCTACAAGGTTTATCTTTGTAGTTGAAAAAAAAAACCCTTCAATTTTTAGTGTATCTAAAAGACTAGGATTTTGTTCAAGGTAAGTTATTACTATTAATGTTACCATGCACTGTGTGGCTTTAAATTACAAGAAGGCCTTTTATTAATCTTTTGGGACATTTACCACTGGCATACCCATTTAGTTTAATGAGTGGAAATGCCAGCTTTCTATGTGGAATGAAATTGGCCCAATAAAACAAAATTTGGTTGCTTGTAAAAGATTGAATTATTTTTAAGAAGTTGTCAAACAAGGTGGAAAAATTTACATTTGGAGTTTAATATGGATATTGACTTGAAACAAATTAAAGTTGAAACTTTGTCAGTGGACAGATTACTTTTAATTTACCTTTAAGTTAAACCCAATTTAATAAATAGATCTGATTAAACCTTATACTGTAGGTCTACCTTTATATCTGACCAATACATAATTAATATATATTATTATTATTAATAATATCTCCAAATCACAAGACATTGGCTTTATTCTTATTCTTCCCCTCTGCAGTTTGAATATAAAGTATAAAAGACTAAAAAGAGATTTTCGTAGACATCCCAGCCTTTGAACTACCCAAGGAACTGAAACAGCAAAGTTTCGCTGTCGTGCAAGCTTCCACGCCAGCCACCTTTCTTTCCTCTCGCTTCGCCTCTTTTTAACCTCACACACACCCCACCTTCTGTAAGGGAAGGCAAAAGGCTCACTCACCTTCTCGTGAAAGATGGCCTCCCTGTTTATGTGTCTCCCACCGCCATCATCGGCTTCCACACCACATGGTCCTAGCCAGCCAATCAAGCCACGTTCTGGCTGTGATCTCCGGCGCCTCATGGCTCCTTCTAGAGGAGGCAGACAGCGCTGGACGGGACCCCGCTTGCACTGTACCGCCAGCGGGGCATTTTCAAAAACAAATGAGGATAGGAAGGGAAACAATAGGAAAAGAACGCAACTCTGGAAAATCCGTCGAAAAAAGGTGCCAGAACTCCATTCCGATGCGTTCTATGACAAAAAAAGCCCTGGTAGTGGCTAAGAAATCTTTAAATGCTGATCTTATTTACTTTCCCACCATGTGTGAAAAAGTTTTCTTAACTTTCGCTTAGCCGGGAGATTATGGGACTGTTTGCTTCCTCACCTCACCTCCATCTCCACCAGCATCCAACTCATCAAAGGCAGACAGAGGGAGGCTTGCCAGTTGTTCTCTACTGTTCACAGCTCTGCTCACTTCTCTCTCTTCGGGATATTTGGATCAGAGCCGCCACCAATTTATGGAACTGCTGTGTTTCAGGAAGTCATGCACTCTAGTTTTTAAGCTTTGAATTCTTCCCTCTCATATAGAGATGTGCAGCAGCAGTTTCTTCCTCTTCTTCTAAGAAACAGCTATTCTTCCAACAGCCTTGCCACAATAAGAGCCACACACCATCTGATCATCTTGTGTGTCCTTTTTAAGCCCTCTGGCTCCACCTCCCACAAGATAAGGTGCCTACATGACAAGGACAAGCTCTATGATAATGTTTTTGAGGCATCCTGTCACAATTTTCAAATTAGTTAAACAGGTAAGCAAGTCAGGATAAAAATGATCAGTCCTGGAACGACATCTATTCTCAAATAATGCACCCACAAAATGTTTGCTCGCTGAAAGCAGCTCAACCAAACATTGATTACTCCAAAGCACACAGTGTTCCAGTTGAGCCTGCACCTTATTGGCTGAGTTAGGAATAACAGGAAAGAGTTGATAAGGTTTTGGAGGAGGATCACCATGGTGACACAGTTGGTAGTGTGCAAATGCTTTCTTCACAGGGATCCATATTCATTTTACAATACTTTCTTCTCACATATCACAAACGCAATCCCCCCATAGATTGAAGTACTATTTAATCATCACCTCACCCCCACCCAAAGGACACACATTTACACATGCTTATGTCACTTCACCTGTGCAAATGTTACATCAGTAAACTACATCTCACCATAGTTGGGGAAGACTGCTTGGCCAAGTAGGTTACCTGCTGATGGGCAAAGTTAAAGCTTCCAGTCTCTTTATCTCTGGTCTAGAGCAACAGTTAGATGGAGGACTGTTTTCTGTTAAAGAATGATGCCAAGCTACCCTGTTTTCAATTCCTCACTTGGCAAGGAGAGGCTCTTAAACATAGTGATTGATACATGACTTGTAGTCCGATGTACATTAACCAGGGGCATTAGGTTGGAAAAGGCTGTATTAATGGTTTGACCCAAAAGGGGAACCAATCTCTTCAAGGAAAAAAAAAGCCTTTTAAATGCCATTATTTGAATTTACTTACACACCCTTTGTAAAAAACAGACCATGTGATGGCTTAAGCTCCTGCTGGTTCCCACAGGGAGTCTCCAAACTCTCTTCTAACAACCTTGTTATATTCTCCAGGCAACTCCCGGAGCAGCCAATCAGATCTGCTGCCACCAGCCCCCTTCCTCCACAGAAATCCTATCAGCCACTAATTTACCAAAGAAGAGGCAAATGGCATCTTCTTGCCTTTAGTAGTCTGACCTTTTGGTGGGTGACCACTGCTGGTCCATGAAGAATTCTAAATCTTTGTTGTAAGTAGCAAGGTAAGAGACTTACAAAGCAGTTGAAAAGAAAAAAGGGAAGGAAGAAGAAGTGAACAACTGCTTTTTGAATAGGTTGATCTTGGCCGCTCTCAAGAACTATACCTACACACTTAGCACAGGATCTCACTGAGACATAGGGACACATACCAGAACAAGTCTACACAGCCCAGATCTCGGACTTCCTTTCCAAATTCACTGAATGCCAGTCCAGCTGCTGTCAGCTGGGCTGTGTCCTTAATTGTTTTTTTTAGCTAGCATCAGGAAAAAAACTATAATCCTCCAAAAATGGCAAAATGGAGATTCCCCACTGAGAGGGGATTGGTTCCTCAACTTTCATTTTTCCCAGGTTTGGCGAGATTCTGGTTATCTCCTGAATGGTCAGGTCAGATAATTTTCCTTTAACTCTTTTAAATTCTAAACCTCTCAAAAAAGAATATCCCCACATGCACGGTATCCTTCTCCATCCTTTGCCCACCCATTTTTTTGTGGTTTGTCTTACGAGGGACTCACGCCTTCAGATGTATGGCCCCCCGAGGCTGAATGCAAGGCCAGGTGGTAGGTCTCAGCGCAGCCTATGTGAACACACACACAGCCTTCTTGTCCTGATGCTGAAAAGAGGCATGTGATGATTTAAATCCTCACAAGTGGGATTTAATGTTAATGAATGCATTTCCAACACAAAAGCTGCTGAATGAAATAATGAACTGGTGGAACCATTAACATTACTTATTTCTCCCGCATACGGCAGATAATTTCTTTCGCATGTGACAGTTCATTTAAAATTAAGCAAAATTAGCCTTTCCAGTGGTTGAGCATAACGTTTTTAAAGGGACACGAGAGACTCTGATTATAAGCTAGAAATCTAAGTAACCAATGCATTGGGCTTGCATTACCTTACTGAGATGTTTCATTCTACCATGATTTCTATCTTGCCTTTTCATCAAAGTCAGGATACTATACATGTTCTCACCTCATCTTAATTACCAAAGATAGGTCAATCTGGAAGAGAATGAGAGAGCTTCATAAACAAACCTGGATCTCTCTGCTTAACATTTAGATGCTTAAAACCAAAAGGCAGATGGGGATCTGTTGGATTATGACGGCACTGTCCTCAGTGCTAGCCCCTTCTCGACAATCACCTCATTTCCTCTTACCTCCAATATTTCTTCAACAGCAAACGGCAACACAAATGTGTCATTGTTTCACATATATGAATACTTGTTTCCTATTCTGGATAAACTATTTGGCCTCTGGACAAGATTATTTCCACATGGAACAGGATTGTTATCACTTAATAGAAAATAATTATCCGATGCAAATTGCCCCTTTGTCAAGTCTAGAAAGCAGCAAGCTTCAGAAAGGATTTCAGCTTACTGCTTAGCTGACTGTTGAATTACATGTAACTTTCAGAGATAATGCCCAACTTTTATTTATATTTTTTTTCTTGAGATGGTGGGGCAGTAGACATTGGAACATAAATGCAGAGAACCTTAAGTCTTTTGAAAAATGTTGTGTGTTTTTAAAAGAGATGATCTGATATGTTTCAGTTGAAATTGAACAACATCAGGACATTCCCTATCCAAAGGATGTAGTTCCTAATAAGCCCATGGATTTCAAAAAATACTTTGGGTCTTGCAAAGAAAGTTAACTAAATAGAGGATTCAATTCACCATTGTTGAGAATGGAAGAGATACATAAAGGAGAACTTCTTGTTAGCTTTGATGGTTCCCTGTAATATGAAATTGAGTTTCGTACTTTGGCTGAACCTAATGTGGCATCTCTGGCAACTCCTGCGCTGCAACCAACTAACATGCATTAGCAATATGCGACATTAATATTCAATAGTAATTCCTACATTTTTGTCATTTAGATATATTTTACTCCCTCAGAAATCCTACAACAGCTTCCCTGCAAGTAGTCCTCGACTTACAACCATAATTGGGACTGGAATTTTGGTCACCAAGCACTGTGATCATTAAATAAGTCATTATATGACTAGACCCAAGTTTACAACCACCCTCCCGCCACCATGCAGGGTAAGGTTGCCGCCCCCGCCCCGATGCCCTCGCCTCCCCCAAGAGTTTTTTTTTACTAACCTGCCTTTCAGCTGCATTCCGTTTCTCCGTTCGCTTCTCAGCCTTCACCGTGTGTTTGTGGGACTATCGGTAAAAAAAAAAAAGTTCCATCAGACTTTCTAACTTCTTGAGATCTCGCGAGAAGTTAGAAAGTCTGATGGAACTTTTTTTTTTTTACCGATAGTCCCACAAACACGCGGCGAAGGCTGAGAAGCGAACGGAGAAACGGAATGCAGCTGAAAGGCAAGTTAGTAAAAAAAACACTTGGGGGAGGCAGGCGCGGGCGCGGCAACCTTACCCTGCGTGGGTATTGATGCAGGTTGCTCATAGATGGGACTGAAGGCCTAGGATTGGGGCGACGGCGCGCGTGCCCACAGAGAGGGCTCTGCGTGCCACCTGTGGCAGGCGTGCCATAGGTTCGCCACCACGGGTATATAATATCACAAAGCTTTTTACACTATTATGCTTTCACTGTTCTTGAGGGTAGACTTAAGGCCTACTTTATGTCAAAAGGTTATGCCCTTGTGAGAATGAAGCAGTTTAAATTACTGAGTTTATTACTCTGCATATTTCATTCAAGCAACCATCTAGTTATACCTCTTACCACTTTTTTCCTAAATAATCAGAGAAATCTTATGTACACCATCTCTCATTCAGCATGATTATTATAGCCAAATTCTCCGCATCACAAAATAAAAATCACCAGCGACTGAATATGTTTTATTTTTTGTCTCTCATTCCTACACAAAGCCCTGCAAAAAAGATGTGGAAGTTTTTTGGAATAGAACGAAACAATTATATTACAGAGGGCCAGAGTAGTGTGTGGACGTATGCTAATAGCAAACATAAACCAATTTGGGAAATCATGCAAACATGGCTTCAGGGATTCTTCCCAATCCTTAAAAATAGCTCTGCTGCAAGCCACATGATTGGGAATGGGGGGGGGGAGGTGAGCTTTCAAATGGAACAGCTGGCAGCATCCCAAGCCAGTGCCCATAAGATGCATTGGAGGAAATTCTATGGAATATTTTTCTCCACAATCCCCAACCGGATCTGGTCTATTTTTGAACGAAGTGTTTCTTCTTTTGCCTTCTCCATACATGGCAAATTTATTCCCATTCAATTCAACTTTTAGAATTATCCCACTGACAGATGGGCAAAGTCCTCATACTTTATATAATTTCTTCACAACATTCCATTGGATTGGAACCAATGGAATTGAATATAGGAAAATTACTGTAAAATTGAGGAGAGTAAGATATTATGCAATATATACATAGAACAAAGTTAAATTATTAAAGGAAGGAATTTCTTGAGCTAGTCAGGAAATAGGTTTATATTTCACATTTACAATATCAATATTTGTTAAGCATATATTTAGCTGTTAAAATGTCATATCCAAATGTTCCAGGTTAATTCAAATATTTGCAGGGAGTTGAAGACTTTTTTTTTCTGACCCAAATGTTTAATATCCTCACTGGATTCTCTGAAGCAAAGAAATGGTCTGAATTTGATGAAGTAGGATTTTGATTACTACTTATGAAGTAATAAATCAAAGCTGGAAAAATTATCTTTTGTTTAATATTCAAACCTATTCTATTAATATGAAAGACAAATAGAAAAATATTTTTAGTACCTCAGTTCTTGAAATTATGAAACTGACATCCATGGCATATACCTGCTGATTAGAATTATAAATGGTTGTCAGAAAAAGAGAGCGTATGAACGTAAAGTATGTTACATATTTCTAAATTTATTTTTATTACTTGTAAACATACAATGGCTCAGAAAGTTTGAAGTACTGGATAAATCACTTTTCAGTTTTAAAAGTAGACATAGAAACTGTTAATAGATGCTAACTATCAAAACCCAAAGTCCACTGACTCTTATTTAATCTATAGAAAGTAAACATGAGAATATCTATAGACATATACACATATGGACCCAAATACAAATAGACCCACATGCATGTACTACTTTCAAAGGCATTTCTTGAAGCTTTCAATGAAAGAGGTTTCCTATAGGAAGCTTAATTCTTTTTAAGGCCCAACATTTATATTATTATGTTAAAAGCTTGGGGTTACGTTGATCTATTGTTAAAAGTTTAGTAATTAAAGTAAAAATTAAAAGGCAGAATGAAAATCCACAGTGCATAGAAAATCCAACTGGTATTCAATAGAACCTCTTAAGACACAGATTTAGGCTTGTGGTTGCTCAGCCATGGGGGTAAGTTTGCTTCCTTAAGCTTAGAATCAGTGTAAGCATTAAAGAACGGGATAAAAATTGTATTTTTAGGTAACTGTCACGCCATTTATAGAATGATTAGGAAGTAGAATTATTGAGGATAGTGTTTGAGGTGGTGAAAGACCTAATTAACATTGCATAAAAAAAAACCCCAGCACTCTTCCCCTTGAGCTTCAAAGTCAAAACCACGTATGTATATCCATGTACTTGTTTTTTTAGAGAACTGACTTCAACGGGGTTGTAAACAATTTAAACTAGCCTGAATGAACGGCCTTCAGATCTTTTTGTTTTAATATTCCTAATGCTTCACGTGATTATGGACAAATTTTGGGAGCTTATAATATTTATATACTTTTACCCAGACTTACAAAGACTGGATGTGTGTCATCTGGTGTCATTTGTGATTGGAGTAGATTGTAAGGAGACTGCCTTCCACCACCATAGCATCTCAATGACTCTTTGTGCATCTCTGCATCCATATAGACAATCTAACAGCTTTCTATTAACTCTTTCTATTGTTCATAATCCTAATAAAGAATGATTAGTGATCCTAAAATGAGTTGGCCAGTTTGGGACTACTTGGAAGTTTGTCTGTTCTTAAGCAAGGTAAAGTCCATGAGATCTTCAAGCTCAAGAGCTGAAAGAAGACTCACTGAAGAGAAAAAACAGCATGGAACCTAACATGTGAATGCAACTGGCAATGGGGCTGTGTTGGAAGGTAATACGGTAGGAGAAAGAAAATTCAAGGTGTTATCTGTCCAATAGTCATCAGCTAGATCCAGGCCAGCTGCTGATTGCCCTAGTTGTGTCTGAAATAAAAGTTATTTGTATTTTGCTCTAATTGTGAGACATGGAAAATGACCACTAAATTCTGTAATCCCTTCTTAAAAATCTAAATGGTAATTCTAGCATTTAGAAACAAGAAGGGTATATATAGCTAGGCACACATATATATTAAGCATATATCGTGACTAATTAAGATATGCTTAGTGTTGTTCTGAGGCTAAAAATTAGAGAACAAGGAAAAAATGCTCATTTTTGGACTTTTGCATCAGACTTGTGCCAGGTTTTCAGTTGGGATTGGAAATCTGCCCACAAAAGAATGCAAACCAATTTGTGAAGCTTGAAGTTGGGAAACTGATGCTGTGTGGTCCTTGATGCTCTCCGAGTATGCTTGTTTTCTTGCACATGTTTCATTACCCAATTAGGTATCATCATCAGTGAGGTGATGCTACTTGATTCTTTTACAGCATGGCTAAAATTGCTTCTTGCTGTCCTTTAAATGAATAAAAAAGGGGAGGAAATGAGAAGGAAGGCTCTCCTCTCCCACAAACACACATACCATAGTTCAAACAATTCCTTTCTGCAAAACCTTATAATTCCTTCTTCCTACTTCAGCAGCAGGCTTTTTTATTTTTTCCAATTCAATAAAGTGTTAGGAAGATGTTGAAACAAAGCAACAAAGATGATTAGAGGACTGGAGGCTAAAATATATGAAGAGCAGTTGCAGGAACTGGGTATGTCTAGTTTAATGAAGAGAAGGGACTAGCAGTGACATGATAGCAGTGTACCAATATCTCAGGGGTTGCCACAAAGAGGAGGGGGGTCAACCTATTCTCCAAAGCACCTGAAGGCAGGACAAGAAGCAATGGATGGAAACTAATCAAGGACAGAAGCAACCTAGAACTAAGGAGAAACTTCCTAAGAGTGAGAACAATTAATCAGCGGAACAGCTTGCCTCCAGAAATTGTAGGTGCTTCATCACTGGAGGTTTTAAAGAAGAGATTGGACATGGTACAGGGTCTTCTGCTTGAGCAGAGGGCTGGACTAGAAGACCTCCAAAGTCCCTTTCAACTCTTGTTATTCTATTAAGAAAATATACAAAAGGAGCAGCATATCTATCCTTCTGACCTTCCACTCTGAAAAAAGAACAGGACCACTGGGAGAGGAGGAGAGAAATCAACAAAAGACTGAATTGGAAAGTGAGCTAGAACAGAACTGGGGTTGTGGAGAGAAAAAATCCCACCCCTAAATGTACTCCTAGACTTCCCATTTAGGAAGCAACTGAGGGTGCTGCCACCTGCTCTTAGTCTAAGCTCCCATCTCCCCTTTTGGTCACAGATCCAGAGGAGAATATGTGCTTCCCTGTGTATAGGATCATATAGACAGATGAAGACAAGAAAGCAGAAAGATATACTGTACTTATGCAGTGTGCTACTCCGTAATACAGAAGAAAATACTTATGGCTGCTAAGGCCACTGCTGGTAATAGGATTGGAAAGAATTCTAGATCCCAGGCTCTGCCCGTTTCTTCTCTTCTGCTATACTTGCAGTCAGACTTTGAGTGCATCTCTGCAATGCTTTTTTCTAGAGATAAGGACTTAAAACTCACGACACCTTCAAGGTAAACACTGAGAGTTTTAAAAAGACTAAACGTATTCATACCCATTTCTAATGCGCTAGTGCAGGGGTGTTCAAACTTGGCCCTTTTATGACTTGTGGACTTCAACTCCCAGAATTCCTCAGCCAGACATGCTGGCTGAGGAATCCTGGGAGTTGAAGTCCACAAGTCATAAAAGGGTCAAGTTTGAAGACCCCTGCGTTAGTGGGATAATATTGATTCGAATAGATAAAAACAGATAGTGACCAAAAACAGACATGTAAAGGATTATTCTATTTTTTTTTATTAGAATCGTAAAGTGTCCCATATTCATTTTATGATGCAGTTCATCATCCTACCTTGATGATATCACTTCTTTGTATTCAACTGGATTTCCCTTCATTCTGTTCTGCATGTGGCTATTCATGTTTCACTATTGGGTAGTGTAATGCTGTCCGGCCAATATTTGTGCTCAGCTGAATTATTTCTCAAGCATTAATTGCAAAGCCGGATCCTTTCATCTACAATTTTTGAATTTCACTTCCACCTTGCAAAAGAGAACATTTACATTATTATTCCTACAGAGCGTCTTTCTTTTGTAAATTTCCTATGGTGTACTTACAATTGCAATTTTATTTATATACCAAGTCCTGTTAACTCAGACTGTAGCGTGGATAGGTTACTCATTAGATGTTCCGGGCAATAGTACTAAGGATGTAGGACAGGGGTCTTCAAACCTGGCCCTTTTATGACTTGTGGACTTCAACTCCCAGAATTCCTCAGCTAGGCATGCTGGCTGAGGAATTCTGGGAGTTGAAGTCCCCAAGTCATAAAAGGGCCAAGTTTGAAGACCGCTGATGTAGGAGATGATCAGGTTGAGTTCAAGACTGGGGTCATACACGTTCATCAATTTGGAGTCCCTTCAGGCCCACAAGAGATCTAAGTTCAGCCCCACGCTCATCTACTGCCAATTTGCCTTCATCTTTAGTAGTTCAGATTCTTGTAGTGAGCTAGCATGGATTAGACTTGTACTCATTTGAACAATCTTGGTTCCTGATTTCTTGTGCCTGACAAAGGCGGTATGTTCTGTTATTATCATTGTACCTTGATGTACTTGTTATTTTAACATGCTAAAAAAAACAGACTCAGTATAAAAATAACATTTTAATCTTTAATAATCAACCCCCTATGTAAAATACATCTTTTGGACATAGAAATTAACAAGAGTGAAAAAAGCAGCATGTTTGGGAAGCTGAAGTCTCACTGGAGGTCACATGAATTGACAGTATTAAAGAAAGAAGATGAAATAGTTGATTTTGAAAAAAAAAAAAAAAAAAAAAAATCGGGCATCCAAACGGTTACTTTCCCCTTAGACATTGCAATGTTTTTCAGACATAAATTTTGAATTGCAATTCAAAGTAGAAAAATAGCTAACTTTAATAAAATGAGTTATAAAGTAATTTATTTCTCAGAAACATAAAAAAGCCATCCGGGATTATATACTTTAAAAATTAGACTTCAATGCAGTTTACGCTTTCTCACTTGAACAAAGACTTACCTGGCCTGTCAAGTCAAATTATAGTGCTAAGTCTTATGACAAATTTGAGGATAATCATATCTAAGAATGTGGCATAAGATGGACACCTCCTGAAACACTTTGTCGGGAAAATAAATTAGGAAGCAAATAATATTTCTCGTACAACATCCTTCTCTGTTTCTTAAATTTATTCCGTACGTTTTTCAAAACAAATCAACAGAGGAAACATGATACCGCTAGATCTTCCTAAGGCCTGTAAACCCAAATCATTTGCACTTCCTCCTTCTTGTCCCTTCTATTAAACAGGTGAAATCACTACCTCCATTTTTGTATCCATACCTAGGTCACCTGTCAATTTGTCTACGTTTCCTTCAAAGTTTGCATGCAAATAAACTATATGCATTAAGCAGAAGTATTTCGAGACATAGATTTACAAAAAGAGTGTATGCAACTGAGGATATGTATTTTTTTTTTAAAAAAAAAATTGCTTTCATCTTGTCACTCCCCACCTCCTACCTCTACATTCCATCCAATATTCCAGGAATTGTAAAAACATTTAACAAATAATGTATCTCTAATGCATAAATAACTTGTCATTACAAACCAAGATGCTCTCCTTGTGGAATGGTTACCAATACACTCTCTGTGCTGTGATAGCCCAGTCTGCATTTTGTGGAAGGAATAAAGCTCTATCTCACATCAACCTGGCTTTCGGTGTGGTTTTCTTTTTCTTCTGTTTGATAAGAAATAAACTTTCATCCCTGGTGCAACTATTATTTGTGTGGCTCCTCTGCTTTTTCTTTCTCTTCTGCCTTTTTGCTGACCTCATAGAAATTTGTTGATTTTCAGTTTTGCCATCTGCCAGAAAGCCAACACTTTGATGATGAGGAGTTTTCCTTCTGCACCTTTTATGTGCATTCATGTGGCCACCTCTAGGAAAGCACTCTTCCATGGCATACTTGTTTTGAGCTTCCTTCTTACGCTTCCTTTCTTTGATTAGATCTGTATGAGATTTTTTCCTTAGATTGTTATGATCTCCCCTCTTGCCATGTTCCTTCCAAACTTCCCTCTTTTTCTTATGTTTGTGTTCTTCTTGATCATAATCTGTATGTGGTCTTTTTAGAGTCTTTGGTAGAAGGCCAGCTTTCTGAAGTTCTGCAAAATAAAAACACTTGATGATACTTCACTTAAAATACAGAACACTGTATTTGTTACCTCCCTAATATCTAGATTTAGAAAAATCAATCTATATCCTGTTTGCAATTAAATAAATGTAACAAAATAATAAAGCCTTGCATATCTATCAATTTTAGAGGTAATTTGTAAAAAGCACACTGACCAGCAGACTGATAATGGAACAAGACACCTAAAACTGATGAAATACCCATGGGAATTCCAGTCCATAACATTTTGCTAAACCTATATGTTTGATCTCAGAGTGTGAAACCTCAAATCAAATATCTGATACCAAAACTGGATAAATCTTCCAATAAAATAATTAGAAATTAGAATACCTTTGAAATCAAGTAATCCTTGATAAAATGCAAACACATATTTTAAGCAAATGTTGGACAAATTTAACTTTATTTTTGAAAGTCATGAGTGACAATCCTGAGAGGAGACAACCTACAAACAAGCTAAAAAAATTTCCTTTTCACAGGTTCACTGCAGATCCTTGATTTATTAAGGAGCTTAAGGAGATGAAGCAGGAGATACCAATAAGTACTGCTGGAAGACCCCCATCACAAGTCTGACTGGATGGTGTAACTGACTGGATGATATTTGAGTCTACACAGTTTGATTCAAATAGCAGACAGGAGATATTTTGCTGTCTTGATTACATTTGCCAAATGCCACCTAGCAGCTCTTTTTAAAGTAACTAATTTCCTATTGGGGAAAGATGATCAACAAACCCTATCTGAAGGACCGCTATGACTTCATCTTGGGGAGGGGAGAGCATATAAAATATATTTCCTCCTCTCTTAGCATCTTTGTCCCTGATGGGCACAATCACAATAGCAGCCAACAGTACCCAGTATAACAATTGTACAGATATATTGAACCAAAGCTTTAATAAATACAGCTGTTCCCGCTGATGATATTCCAGCATTCAAAAGCTGATAGCCATATATTTGGGCCCTGAGGCATACATGCAATGTGACAGAAGTTCTGACTCAATCCCTAGAAGAACAGATTCAGGCTGAATATCTCCAAGACAGAATGGCTGTGGTAATGAACAAAGATGTCTTCCCCCATTCAGAGGTAGTTCACAATCTGGAGATTTTGTGGTTGGAAAGCTTTTGCATCCTTTTTATATCCACCCACCATTTGTGGACATACCTGGATTGGGAAGTTTTGCTTATAATCGCTCATATCCTAGTCATCTGTTCTTTCCGTTGCTGTAATGTATTCACCTTGGGGCTGCTCTTGAAGAAATTTTGGAATCAATAGCTGGGGAAGATACATATAACCTGGTACACCTGGGTGACCCTGCTTCTTCAGGAGCTGAGCTGGTTGCCAGTTTGTTTCCATATGCAATTCACGATGCTGGTTGTCATCATTAAGGCCCTAAATAGTTCTGGTTTAACTATTTAAGGGACTGCCTTCACTCGTATTCATCTGTCTGTCCACCCAACTCAACCATGATCAATTCCCAAAATTATATGATCTATTCTTACAAGATTGCCACTGAAAGTGTGCTTTTTTTGATAGCTATCCCCACATTTTGGAATACCCTTTCTACAGTGATTTCTTCTTCTTCTTGTGCCATATCCGTTATCGGATGTTGGCGATCATGTTGGCGATCCTGTTTTTATCAGCAGCCGCACGAAAAAGTGCTGCTGAGTTTTGTCCAAACCAGTCCCTTAGATTTTGAAGCCATGATGTTCTTCTTCTGCCTGGACCTCGTTTGCCTTCAATCTTTCCCTGGAGGATTAAATGGAGTGTGCCATATTTTTCTGGGTGTTGCATCACATGTCCAAAATATTCTAACTTTTGTTTTTTAATTGTTTTGTTGATTTCCCTTGGCTTTCCCAGGCGGTTTATCACCTCCTCATTTCTGATCTTGTTAACCCAGCTTATACGTAACAGCCGCCTGCAAATCCACATTTCAATTGCTTCTAGTCTCTTCAGGTGGCCTTCTGTCAGAGACCAACTCTCTACTCCATAGAGCAGGATATAACATCTGACAAGCCTGATTTTCAATCTCAGGCTTATGTCGTGACTGCAGAAGACCCTTTTTCATTTTGAAGAATGCTGTTCGAGCTTTCTCTATTCTTGTCTTTACTTCAGTGGTTATGTCCCAGCTTTCATGTAAATTAGAACCGAGGTGCGTGATTCTTTCAACTTTTTCTACAGTGATTTGGTCAGCTTTAATTCTAATTTCAGTCTACGTTTTGATACACTGACAGGGGGTTCCTTCTCAAATCTTTTCGTTAATGTTGATGTTTTTATTTTATGAGATTGTTAGCCACCTAGAACATCGAGATCAGATAGTACACACATGAAATATTGGTTTTTTAGAAAAGAGGTTACAATCTATGAGGAACTGGAGTTTGCAGATTGGCCTTCTGACCTTTCGGAAGTTCTGAGTGTCTGTTACAAAAATCAGGTTGATGTTTGTTTATTTATTTGCATTTTTAATGGATCTGTGGTGGATTTTTTTTGGTACAAATTGGAACATTTGGCATTTTGGCATCTGAAACTCTTCCATTTCCATCCTTAAAATTCTCACCAAACAGCTCAAGGTTATGTTCTCCAAATTTGCAAGAAAAATGACTGAGGTTCGCATTGAGTTTGGAAGGTTTAAAAGGTAGAAATAAAAACAGAAATTAGTCAGAGGCAACCTATTCTTATTCTAGCTTTATTTTTTTAAAAAAATATTGTGCCACCAGACATTGACTATTTTGTCACTAAATTTTGGCATGATCTTGGGTTATTGGGGGGCTGCAGGTGGGGGTGCTAGGGACCACATGAAGCCTTCTGGCAAAGTTACCCATCTTAATCTAATTAAGTTAAAAGAGTAAACATAATAGTAGCTGGCTAAGAGATTTTTAAAAAAAACACAAGATCACTAAATATATATATCATACCTTGCACTTTTTTCTTTGCTCTCTGGAGGCTCTTCTTGATATCATATTTATTGTCATAGTAACAGATAAAGGGGTAAGAAAGAAATACTCCTCTAAACATTCGCTTCTCTGAGCATTCCTGCAAATCAGATTTTAAATTATTTTCATACCTCTGGTTAATGCAAACTCAAAAGAAACAAATGAAAGGAATTGACCCAATAGCTTTTCCACTGGTAGTAAAACTATCCGTTTTCTCTAATAATGCATACTGAACCTGCTGGTTTATCCCAAAAGAAGAGGGGCAAGATTATATAGATTATAATTGCAAATGTAACCTGCATGAAATATCACTACAAATTTAAGGTGCAAGTGACTGAACATAGCTACAGATTAATCGAGGTTCAGTTTTCCTATAAATTCACATAATCCTGAAGTTACAACTATTCGTTTAGCGACTATTCAAAGTTAAAACGGCACTGAAAAAAGGTTACTTATGTCCAATCCTCACGCTTATGAACACTGCAGCATTCCTACAGACATGTGTTCAAAATGTTGCTTAGCAAATGGCATGTAATTTACAACAGTTGCAACATCCCGGGATCATGTGATCACCATTTGCAACCTTCCCAGCTGGTTTCCTTCAAGCAAAGTCGCTGAGGCAGCAGGATTTGTTTAATGACTTTGTGATTCATTTAACAGCAGCAGTGATTCGCTTAACCACACTGGCACAAAAGGTCACAATATTGTGACTCACTTAACAACCGCCTTGCCTAGCAATGGTTCCAATTATGATCTTAAGTTGAGAATTACCTGTATTAATTCATTGGAAAGCCTGAAAACAAAATCAACCATATGTCAAATTTGAGCTGCATTTCAGATAGGTCTATAATTAATGGCCAAAAGGTTGCACTTTCTTCCCATATAGTATCATCAGTAGACATATTATGCTTCCTTTAGGACCAAGGGAGCCTTAACAGTAAGCTCAAGACCATCTTTTGGTATGGTATAGCAACAAAATTCCTAAGCTATCTTTCTTGCCTATGAGAAAAATGTTCAAACCTGGAACAAATCCAAAGGAGAGAGTGAAACTTTCTATAATACAATGACTCCTTTCTATGATCTTTTGTTGATTTTGACTTGTACAGAGCAAAAGAAATCTCTCCAAACCACATCTTGTTCTATCTACAACTGTTGCTGCTGTCTCAGTTTTGTAAGAAATTCCATCTACACTTGTCTTCTAGGCTCCGGAATTCAAATATCCGGGATGAAAGTAAAAACTCACTTTAGTAAAAAAAAAAATCCAGGCATTTTACTTACTTACTTATTTATTTATTTTATTAAATTTATATGCAGTTCATCTCACTTTACTCTGGTAGCATTATCTTTCATCTAAAGATCACAATTTTAGAGCAGCAGATAAAGAAGTCATAATGTATATTTTTTTTTGCTTTTGTAAGAAATAATGGTTTAATTATATTGGAGTGTTATTTATTTATTTAACAATATTTGCTCATTGCTATAATCACAAGGATTCTGGGCAGCGCAAGTAATCAAAATTAAAATGTTACGAAATATTCTTTTAATACAACAAATAATTGCATGATAATCATATTATTGGCCAAAGACTTGTGAGAATAAAAGGATCTTTCTAAATGAATGAAAAGTTAGCTACATAATACTCCAGAATTTGGAGGCTATTACTGAAAAGGCCTATTGTTTTGTCCTGGCCCACAAATTCTGGTAGACAGGATGGAGATCATAATAGGCCTCTTTTGTTGACTGTACTAGATAGGCAGAATCTTTTTTTTTTTAGTATCATGGTCACATATATATGTTAGTGGCTCATAAGGTTTCCTAAAGGATGACCACAGACTGAACTGGACCCAGAAACCTACTGGTAATCTATCATAATACTTAGTAATCTAAGTATAGATTTTACCTTGCAATAGCCTGGTAAATGATCATTACATTCTGGACCAGTTACAAGTTCTATACATCTTCAAAAGTACCCCAACCTACAAAGTTATTGCAGGGCATAAGTTATTGTTGCCGGCAGGAAGATAGGTAGGTTGGTCCAGATAGGGATGAAATTGCATATCAGCCAGATCAGGGTGAAGGATCCCTGAATATGGCTTTCTACCGCTGCTTCAAAGAACCCTGAGTTCAGGAAGGTCTCCAAATCATGGGCCAGTTCTTTTGGGAGAATCTTAATTCTATCAACAGTCACACTGGCTTACATTCCTTGATACTTACTAATAAACATCTCCACGTTAGTAGAATATAATCTAATGTTGTGTCTGCTAATGCCACGCAATCAGAAAACAATACCCTAATGAAGGAACAATCAAGGAGAAAACCACACACCCCACCAATACTGGTGAGACCTGCTACTGTATATAAACAGGGAGCAAACTTCACACTCAGATTTCACACTCAGTAGCACTGATGATGTTACCTAGTCAGGTAATGAAACATCTGCAAGCAAACAAGCTCAGAGAGCACAAAGAATCCCACAATTCAATCCTGAGCTACTTAAACTTTCCTCTGTTGGATTTTGTGTCTCCCTATCTACATCCTTACAGCTTCCATATCCTACAGATTTCTGTAGCATTTTCAGTCAGCCTGTCTCTCTCTCTCACAGAGAAAGACACACACTCACAGAGAGAGAGAGAGAGAGAGAGAGAGAGAGAGAGAGAGAGAGAGAGAGAGAGAGAGAGAGAGAGAGAGAGAGAGAGAGAGAGAGAGAGAGAGAGAGAGAGAGAGAGAGAGAGAGAGAGACAGACATGCAGTTGTACATCAGTCACATGCTGATGACATCTCACTCTAAACCAGGGGTGTCAAACTGCTGGCCTGCGGGCCAGATGCGTCATGCGGAAGCCGCGCCCACCCCATTGCCGGCAATGGCAAAACTGGTCCAGATACGTTGCGCGACGTCACATGATGTCACAATTTTGATACGTCTGCTCTAAACCAACAAATAGCCTTTCCCAATTTATAAATTTGATTTGAAACAACTGGTTATTTAATGTAACTGAAGAGATCATCTGCCAATCCACACATAATATATCTTGAAGAAAACTTTGTTCTGAAACTTCTAAAATATATGGAATGTCTTGGCTGAAGTGAAGCTCTCTGCATACCACACATGACTAGGTGCAGCTTTCCCTAAATCCCCTCCATGCCTGAAACCAATATAGTGAATTCTAAGAGAAATATTGAGGTCACCCAGAACAAAAGAAGGTAGGGGGGAGGGTTGAGTGAACTCATAGATAACTACTCAAAAAACTTCAGTTACAGATAAGTAATCAGTTCTTCACTGTGGTCTCTGTGATCATACACTCATGCGTGAATAGCTGGCCTATTATTTAGAGGGGCTTAGTGCTCATAAGGTACAATACAAAGGACTGCAGCTCTAAAAGCTACATCCTTCTGAGAATCAAAATCCAGATGATAATGCTAGATACAGATAGGAAGTTGTCCTACATAATTATGAAAGGAAAATCTAATGTAGAAAGGGTGCAGATGGAATCCTAGCTCTTGCAAAGTGACCACAGATCAAAAGAGGGCACTTTTGGTTGCTTAGCTCATAACACAATCTGATGGCTGCAACAATCCATTTTGAAAAATCCACAATGTCTAGGATGGACCCCAAAAAACTAAAAACATATACTGATCTCAATGAAAGTGAAAGGGAGTGACTTTTCAGTTACTATTTGGAAAAGGAGAGTACTTATGTTCAGATCTCAAAAGAACACGGGCCCATGATTTTTGGCAAGACATTTTTATAAGCTTGAGAAGATTCTGAGTGAGCTCTGCTTAGACACACAACCCATGTGCATGAATCATCATGATAAAGAATACTTTCAGGGAAGAAATAAAGACTTCTCAGTGATTTTCCATTTATTTCTACCAACTGCTTTCTTGTGATTTCATGCATAGCTATTAAATAAGGATAAATAGTCCTTGATTGCTGTGGAGTATACTCCTCCAAAGTTTCTGGAGATGCTGTAAAGACAAATATTCCAAGAAGATGGCCTTTCCCTTAGTAACTTGACAGTAAAGCCCTAGTGGATAAAAAAAGTAGAGGTCTCTAAAAATAGCCACTCCTACTCGTTTTAACATGGATCTACTGAATAATAATCTGAATAGTGTATGACATGCACTTCCCAGACCTGTCTCGTCTAAGTCAACTGCCACTACTGCCACATGCTTTGTATTTTTAAATACTCTGGAGATGTTCCTTAGCACCACAGGTAAAACACACAGGATAGAAATCTCAGGCTCTTATCAACACACCTGAGAAAAGTTGTATCTGACTGACAGCTTGGAATATGAATGCTAGGCAGAGCTACAAAGTCTCTGCTTTGTTTTGTTCTTTTGGGGGTCCTGCAATTTGCAGATGTGGGCACAAATGTGACTGCTAAGATTTAACTAACATTGGGATGAGTCCTCCAACTTAGATTCTTGTGTGAACACATTTTTAGAGGAAAAAGATTCTCAGCATCGTTCACTTTTGATTGCTAATCCTTTAGGTTGCTTTTCAGCTCCCAGTTTCCTAGAACAATATGGCTTAGTAGCTTGTTCTTTGCTTCTACTGATGCTAATATTTGCAGATTTCTAAACTAACATATTCATTATGTTTTATAGACTGGCCATTAACTGCAGTAAAGAATATGAATGAATGAATGAATGAATGAATGAATGAATGAATGAATGAATGAATGAATGAATGAATGAATAGATGCATTAATTCCTGAGGATTGTGATAATGTCTATAACACAAGCTGCAATGTCTTCATAGTTTTTCATTCCTGATATTAAAAGAAAAATTGAAAAATGCAAGATCTGTTCCTGTTATGAAAATAGTGATCTGTCTGGAGAACTGTATATCTCTTGCTCCAGAACATGACGTTACATTAAGGCAGATATCTACCCATCATTGACTCCAGATAATTTAATTAATATACTGTTCTTAGGATAGTTCCAATTCATTAAAATGAATACTACTTGGTCACTAAATTATACCAGCAAGCCTTAACAGATACAGGAAGCCTCTGTATCAGTTAACCTAGACCACTCTTAACTGCTGACTTTTTCTTAATCAAATTCTTCACTGCATTTATTAACAAACAAATTTATTGGTTAGTATGATTTTGACATGCCCACTGATTCTGAATTCTCTTTTATAACAGGTTGGTGACAATTAAAATTGTGATGTGATATCACTGTCTTTGAGAAATGACAAGTTCTTGTAAAATCTCAATGAAGTCAATGAAATGCTAACATGCTCCATTAGGTCATTCAATTTCTCATAATTTTTTCTCGTATCTGATCAGCCAGACACTCCCTGAAGCTTAAGATGTCAAATATGGTAGAATAATTCCAACTATTTCTAGAAAGAATTCTAAAACAGGGAATTCTGCACAAATCACACATAGTATATTTTAATATAAATCCATATAAATTCCAGGAAATTTTAAAACAACATTCCCATTTTTAAACTATGTTACTAAATTATGCTCTTTTTAAAGCAATCAATGGGCTTTAAGTTGTTTTATATAATAATGTACAGGACATTTATCATAATAAATGTCTTCCTTTTGCTATTTTATTTTTACTCCCCCCCCCCCGATGAAATTTGTTGATATCCCAACCACAGTTCTGTTCAAAAGCTCTATTTATATTCTTATCATCTATCGAAGACCTCCATCTCTATGCAATTAAACGGTCTTCCTGACTTTCTCCAAATCATAAAAACGATTATTTATTTATATCCTGCCTTTTATTATTTTTACAAATAAATCAAGGTGGTAAGCATATCCGCCTTGAGTTATTTGTAAAATAACTGAACCCTTCTGGTGCAGTGGTTAAAATGCGGTATTGCAGATTAACTCTGCCCATAGTCTGAAGTTCAATCCTGGTAGGCTCAAGGTTGACTCAGCCTTCTATCCTTCCAAGGTCAGTAAACGGAGGACCCAGATATATGCTGATATTGGAAATCACTCAGAGAGTGCTATGACGCACTATGGGAAGGCATATAAAACTAAGTGCTATTGATATTGCTATATCCAACATTCCTTTCTCCTCCTTTCTCTCCACAACAACCACCCTGTGAGGTGGGTTGGGCTGAGAGAGTGTGGCTGGCCCAAGGTCACCCAGCCAGCTTTCGTGCTAAGATGGGACTAGAACTCACAGTCTCCCAATTTCTAGTCTGCTGCCTTAATCACTAGACCAAACTGACTCTAGTATAGTGTGTATGTGCATTTGTGTACTCAAAAAAACCACGTGTTTAGTATTTACGGAAAAGATCTCTATATGTGGTCAATAGGCATTTAAAATGACTTGATAGTTCTTAATCAAATTTATACTTATTTCTGCTGAAATATAGATGGCAAAAACTTGATATTCTCCAATATTTAATGGCCTTCCTATATTTGCTATGATACTGTTATTTATTTAGATCAGTTACAGCCAACTTCTTTATGTGGTATAAAGCAGAGGTCCTCAACCTTTGGGACAGCAGGGACCGGTTATGTGGAGAAAGATTTTTCCGCGGACCGGAGGGGGCATGCTTTTGTATGTTGCCTGCATCCCACAGATGGGGCTTTGCTTGTTTGTGCGGCCCGGTTGCTGGCATGCTGTGGCCCGATACCGGTCCATGGACCGGGGGTTGGGGACCCCTGGTATAAAGTGCATTTTTATATGTTTTGGACTTAAACTGCATGAACTTTTTAATAAAACTCGTTTATCAATTCCAATATTATTGATTCAGTTATTTTCTTATAGCAGTTATTTAAAACTGTCTACTTCAACCCTATATCCAACTTTGTATGTTTTGGGTTTAAATTATATGAGGGATGATCGGGAATACATGAATTTAGTTTTTTCTAGATCATTTGCAGAATTTTTTAATAAGTATGGGGTATGCAATTTGTTATATAGTAGTTGAGAAACAAATATGGACCTTATCAGAAAGTAAAGTAACCCAGCAAATATTTATTGTTTATTAATAACATTAAGAGACTTACAAATCCATAGTGGCCTTTCTCTCCACAGTTGTAACAGTATGCTGAAGCAGGTTGCACAGAATAAGAGTCAGCCTTCTTGAGTGGTCCTGGTCTAGTCTGAAACAAAAGAAAATGGCAGCAATGAAATTTAGTAAAATTCCAGTTAGAATGAACTAAATTAAAACAATATAGTTTCACCATCCAATAAACAACAGTGGAATTATATCTGTCACTAATTGGAAAAAATGTATTGCAGTTATATTATACATACCACTGTATTCAACGTGTCTTATATCTATGCAGATGTCCGTATTATTGCAGACTTAGTTGTATCAACTATAATCCCTACCCCAATTCAGATAAAATAAAAAGTGTCTCATAAGAAACCTATTGGTAACTATTTGGTAACAGGTAGCACATTAAAAATCATTCTTTATACAACAAAAATAAAGGAATACTTCTAAGTCAATCCCCAAACAAGCCATGCATTAACTTTTGTTATGTTCTTGGATTAATTACAATTTATTTTGCTATCTGCCACTTGATTACCAAGTTCATAAAAATACTTCCCTTCTGAGAGGAACTTAAAAGTGAAAACAGAATTGCTGGGCGGAATGTGGGTAAAATATGTCTATGGATCTAAAGATAGATAGTATATAAACTCTAATGTGATACCCAATATGACCATCATAGAGCCGGTGAGGATCAAGCTGCTGGCAATTGGCAGAATTAACCTGCAATACTGCCTTGTAACCACTGCGCCACCACTGCTCTTATATCTGTATCTCTATATATTTATATCCATCTATCCATACATACATACATAGAGATATAGCAAAATATGAGAAAAATAGAGAGCCAGTTTGGTCTAGTGGTTAAGGCACCATGCTAGAAACAAGGGGATTGTGTGTTCTATTCTCACCTTAGGCATAAAAGACAGCTGGGTGACTTTAGCCAGTCACTTTCTCTTAGCCCAGCTTACTTCACAAGTAAGCTGGTTGTGGGAAAAACAGGATGAGGAAGGAATATTAGATAATTTGCTGCCTGGAGTTATTTATAAGAATAATAAATACAGGATTAAAAACAATCTAAAAAACATACAGAAGTATAAAAATGTATTCCTCTTAGATTCACATTCTACAGATTGCCAGAAGCCCAATGTATGATATTACAAGGCTTTGGCTCAGGGTGAGCAGGCCCATTGCATAGACATCTAAGGCCCAATTGCTGTTAACATTTGCTTTCATTTTGTGTAGACAAGACTTTCCACTGGTCAGGATTTTCTAAAGTTTCTACTATAAAGAGCAAATATCAATTCAAAATATATGTGGAATGAGAGCTTAGAATGACTCTCTCAAAAACAATATCCAGATTTCAGGACTTATACAAAATTAAAAACTCACTGAGAAGTGGTTGTAAATTTGATTATTTTTTATTGTTTAATTCTAATGAAAATATTTTTTTTAATAAAGTTTAAACATTCTATTCCTATATGTGTAGTAGTTTCTCTGTGTGCATGTTTTAGAAATTGTTAGTTTTACTTAGAATCATAATTGGGACTAGAATTTCTGCTGCTAGGCAAGGCAGATGTTAAATGACTCTTGCACCCAATTTTATGACCTTCTTTGCCACAGTTAAGCGAATCACTGTACTTATTAAATGAATCATGTGGTTTTTAAGGGAATCCGGCTTCCCCTATTGACTTTGCTCGTAGGAAGCATGCTGGAAAAGTTGCAAAGATCACCAAGACATTGCAACCTTTGTAAATACATGGCTGGTTGCCAAGCACCCAAATTTTGATTATATGAGCATAGGGATCCTACAACGGTTGTAAATGCAAGGATTGGACGTAAGTTACTTTTTTCAGTGCTGCTGCAAATCTGAATGGTTGCTAAACAAACTGTTGTAAGTCGAGCACTCCCTGTATTCATGGGAAGTGTCACAGAAATTAATTTATTTTAGGGGGTCAAGGCACTGCAAAGTATGAGAAATCCTGCTCCAAGGATCTAAATTTAGATGTAAGGCACAGATGAATTCTTGCCTTTATCTCCTTCCAACTTGGCAAGGAAGACCACTTCTAACAATCTGAGAAACCTGACAGTCAAGGAGAAGAGTACTACCTACAGATAGGTTGAATTTTCAGGTATAAAAAGCCTTTTTAAAAACATCTTCATTAAAACACATTTTCACTGCACAATAGAAACTGAAGAAAGAAAACTTGGGTTTAGCTAACATGGCTTAAAACAAAAGAAAAAAATAAATCACTACAGTTTTTTATACATCTTGAGAAGGAAAGGGTTTTGCAGGTTTGTCCTAATGCTCTTAATCAATCCTTGAAATGAATGGATGGGAAAATGTGAAAATTAGAGGTAAACAGATTAATAGCACTTTTATCTTGATTTTATTTTTTAAAAGGTAACTAAGGACTATATCCAGCTATGAATACATTTTAAAAATTATCTCAATCAGACAATTAAAAACCTATTGTTTAATATCCATTCCTTAACAATTAACTTCAAGATTTGTGAAATCTTTCTATTTCTGAATGTAATCACCATATTTGAACTGTTTGAATAGATTGAACTCTCTCCCAGAGTTGCTTATTATAATTAACTGGTAATAATGGCTGGTGAAAATCACTTTCACCAAATATTATTTTGGCACCCGGTGCAAAATACACGAGAACAAAAAGACGTTATGAGAACATTATGAAAAGTAGCTTTTTTCCATTTCAAATCTCACAAAAATCCTCCAGGAGTTTTGGGCTGCAGGAAGGATGTGTGTTTTTATGACCTCAAAAAATGTCTGTCCAGCACTTCCTTTTGTTTATGTAATTGAAAAGGTCAGATTTAAGGAGACAAATTAAATTGAATACTTGCCATTCAGTTTAACTATGCATACCTCCCTACAGCTGTCCAAAAGTCAAAAGAGAAAAAAAGAACCTCACAATATGTTGTCAAGCTCACTATATTCTAATTATTTCAGGTTTTAAAAAGCATTTAAGGTTTCTGATCCAATAGGTAGAAAATGATAGCAGCAGCTCTGCTGTAGGATTTTTTTTTGGTTAAAAACATTTAAATAATCTATATTTTGTAGAGTGATATTTTGAAGATTACTTCACTATCAATATATAGAAGTAATAACCCAGTAGATAGCATTACCTATAAAAGGTCCATCCCATCTGCTATTCTTCCTGAAAGCTTTTCATGCACCAGTAAACTCAGTAAATATCAGAAGATAAAGCATAAGCCTACCACGCCACGGATTTACTCCTAATGTCTCCTCAAAGTGCAGCCCCGATGCAACGATTACAAATGATTTTCTTCTAATGTCATTTTACATAACCCTTTTTTCTGCATGAGTAGTTAGTGCAGAATGAGTGAATGAATGAATGAATGCCATTAAAACAGTTAATCATTATCTGGGACACTGGCCTTCCTCCCTTCTCTGCAAGGAATCTCCATGACAAAGGCCAAGAGATCAAAATGCCAGGGCTGCCTTGCTGGCCTATTTCTAACAGTAATTTTTTATGCAAATGGCCCTGCTGGGCAGCTCCCTCGGTGACCTTGAGATGCCCTTATCTTAAACTGACTTTGATCCAATAAGGCCTTCTTTCTATGAAGCTCATTACTTCTCAAGATATGTATCTGACTTAAATTTCACTAATTAAAAGATATTATTTATTCACAGGGTGTGTGTTTTTTTTTGCCCTGTACTATCTTACAGCTACATACGCAGACAAAGGGATGGGGGTGGGGAATTATAGTACGGTACGAAATGGACAATTTCCAAATTTCAGCTGGGAGAAATCTATCTGTGGTTTTATTTGTCTTATTTATATTCTGCTTTCACTTTGGATTCCTAAATATTATTTAGATATTACCATTAAATGTTTCTTTTAACCAGATCCATAAATATCTACAGTACAGTAGCGCTGGAGTTTCATGTACTCCCACAGTATTCATTGAAAGAACACAGTTTTGATTGCTTTTTAAAAGCTATGCTACACAGCACTGCGTAACACAAAGAACAGTGAGTTTGCTTTGTGAAGTTTTCAGTATCCCACTGTTTGCTGCTTCCAAAAACTCCTAACTTACTGCCCTACAATACATATTACAAATATTACAAGATAGACATATAGTTTTTAAAATATAGAAACCTAAAACTCACTCCAAAATTTATCCCACCACATAGACGTAAATGCAGTTCTGCTCGCTATGCTACCTTCACTCTTCAAAAAGTATTAAGAACATCCCCCCTGCAAAGGCTCGAAGAAATGTTATGATTTAAATATTGAATTAAGTCTCGGTGGGCCGTGGTGAAGGAAAAGTTGAGAACCATTGTACTAAAGAATTATCTTGGAAAACACAAGAACAGTGGTGGAAACTCAGACACCTAGAACCAGACATGATTAATTTTCTCTATTCCAGGGCTAGATATTTTTTAAAAATTTCTCCAGAGAAGAACACCTGAGGAAATTACCCAACCAGGGAAATCCATTACAAGAATAATAGTATTTAAACAATGCAGGGAAAACGAGAAATATATAACCAAGAAATATTCTGAAACAGCCTCCCTTGCAATATGTGATTTAAAGCAGGGGTTCCCCATCCCGGGCCATGGCCCACTGCTGAGCTGGGGCCTATTTGCCACTGGGCCACGGGAGTGGCAGGCTGGCATGCACAAGTTGAGCTGCATGAGCGTGGGCCTGCCGGCCTGCCACTCACACAAGTTGAGCTGCACATCTGTGCACCGGCCTGCTGCTCAAACAGCCCAGTTCCCCTCTCTCCCCTGCCAAGCCACAAAGGTTGGGAACTGCTGCTTTAGAAGAGTTAAAACAAGGTATTAGGATGATCAAGCCATCACCTGAGGACATCCCAGACTGTCACACTTTAGTTCTTATTCCTTCAGTAAAGATTTTAATTCAGGCTACATTTTAGGTATTCTGGTAGCTTTAGCAGTTCTTAGTCTGACTGATTATTTCAATCTACTTCTGGGGGGGCACCTATGGCCCCTTTACGATCTGTGGATTTCAACTCCCAGAATTCCTGGCTCAGGAATTCTGGGAGTTGAAGTCAACAGGTCATAAAGGGGTCATAGTTGCCCACCCCTGGTCTACTTAGTACAGTTATGTAGAACCCTAACTGGCTTCATTGGATTCCCCCTGAAACTTTATTATCATTGTGGTTTGAAAAAGCCAAACTAATTATTAAACAGCTAGCTTATGAGTGTCAAATGGATTTGGCTAAATGATCACCCTCTAACCTGGAGGTGGTTGTTCTTGTTTTTATTTTTATTTTATCCTACTGGCCAGATTCCTTATCCTTATCCATCTAAACACAATGAAGCTACACATAGCTTTTAAGTTGGCTTGCCTCATATTATGCCATCAGCGGTCTTAGAGAGTATATGCTGTAATAATCCTGTGGGAGATAAGATTTGCCCTAGAGGTACAAAAGATATTGAAACTGACTCACGTTGTATTGCACAGATCGCACCATCACAGAGTTTGCACTATATACTAAACATCAGTCCATTTCAAACTAAAAGATGATATGTATTTGACAGATATTGACTCAGCTGTTACACCCAATATTGCCACATTTTGTGCTAAAGCTTGTAGTCTTTGCCAAATAAATCTTCAGGAACTGATTTAGTGATGAACTAAGTAGGCCCAGAGCTTTATGCTATTCACTGCTATTTTTGCATGATTGTTCTAATTCTGGATTGGTCAAAAGACTGCGATGGTGATGTTGAATATCTTTCAGGGACATTCCTAAAAAGAATAGAATAGAATGAATGAAATAAAGCTGGAAGGGGGCTTGAAGATAAATATATAGAAATAGATATTGATCTTAAATGATAGCTAATGAATGGCCCAATACATTTTCTGGACAAGGAAATAAATCCATAATGTAAAACCAGTAAAAATATTAGATCTATGCAAAAATGATTAATCATCTACTCCAATATGGTCTTTATCCTACACTCAACTAAGATCCAAATAGCCTCATACCAGAATATAGGAATAGCTATTTAATATGAAAGGTCTGGAAGAAAGAAAAAAGATAATGTATGTTATAGGCCTGATTAACAATAAACTGGGGAAGAATGAAACAATATATGACATATACTTGAGTTGAGAATTGTTATGTTTTGTTTTGAAAAGTGAGTTTATATTATCAGCTGTTTGTAATTTATGTCAACGCTGTAACATTGGATGTTCCTGCTCTGACAACTGATGGAAATTGCAACCATTTTTACTTTGCTTTTAACATGCTTTTTCTTCAGTTTAGAAATTAGATGTTGAAGGGGGGATGAGGTGAATGCTTGAGCTCAGCTAGCCATAATAACAATGCAGCTCCATGAGAACTCAAGGACAATTGGAGAATATGATTTATGACTGCTTTGTGGGGGTGGGACTTGCAACTTGTTACTTTGTATCTGAGGAAGGGAATCTAGTTTTGGGTTCAACTATGTAGTGCCGATACTTTGTTTCCTGAATAAAATGTTCTCTAAGGAAGAATTCTTGCCTTAAAGTTCTTTAATGGGTTTTCATCTATTGGAGCCATGATAATTTCTTTTTATTGTAAAGATCGCTTTTTGGTCACCTGCCCCCCAATCCTATTTTACTGTCTCACTGCAGCAGGAGGGTGCTCTCAAGACTATGAGCAAAGAATGTACACCAACAAAATACACTCCCAGCAGGGCCACCCAAGGCATAAAAGTCAACTCAACTGCCCAACAATATAGGTGCCCAAGCAGGATTGGATAGCAGCAGTGTATGACGTTGCTGGAGGTAGATAATCTCTTTAGTGACAATACCAATGGCATAATTTCATATTGTGAAGGAAAAGGCAATAGTAAATTATTTCTGTATTTTACTAAGAAAACCACAGATACACGAGATAAAATGATTAATGATATGGTGCCTTGGAGGTTGAATGGCACTCAATATGCTACTGAAGAAAAGCTGAGGATCTTTTGAAGTACTAAAATTATTTATGATATTAGATTAAAGCCTTGGGATGCCTACTGTAGTTGGTGATGTTTGAAGACGTGTGCGGAAGATGGAGAGATTGCCCACACATTCTCCAGAAGGCAGCTCCTCACGAGAAAGCCTGCACGACCCAAAGGGACCGTGCATCTTGGAAGTACAGCACTAGGAGGCGAGGGAAGATTAGGCTTGCAGCCTCAAGCGTAGCAGACACATTAATCAAACCTCACTTTCTAACTTTGGGTTATTATTCCTTAAAAGCTAAAAGAGATCTTTGGGCAGCAGTTTAATTGGACCATCTGGTGAATGTTCCTATGACCCACAGTGTGTCTAACAGAGAACAAAAAAGGAAAACTACAAGAATTTAAAAATTAACTTACAGCAAAAAGCAAATTAATGTTTATATTATAGAAGATTTTAAACAAAGGGAACAGTTGTATTTTTATGGCCTTTGAATGAATGAATTAAATACTACATACTCTAAAAGATTGGCACAAAGATTGAAAAAATATAGAAATACCAACCATGAAGAACTGGATTGTGAAGATGGAAGAACTTGCTGTTATGGCCAAACTAAACTTGTCTGATTAGGGAAGGAACAATTTTTACAAAACTTTGGAAACCTTTGCTGGAAATGGATAAAGTTGATAATGTCAGGATTTACTGATTAAAAATCCCATATTTTTTATGGGAAAAAGGGAACCATGATATATAATTTTGGAAGTGGAAATGGTAATAATTATGTTTGTAACTTTGTAACAAAGTCACTTCTTTAGGTAGTTTTTTTCTTTCTTTTTCCTTAACTTTTACTGCTTCTCACTTTTACTGTTATCTTTTCATATCTTTTGCTTTTTTCAAATTCTTTTTATTTCTTTAATTTTTAACCCTATATATGCAGTTTGTGAGTATGTCGTTAAACATGTCGTGCAGCCCAGAGATTCCCTTTCTACTGAAGAATTCTTTAGTTGGGAAGATTGTTTAAAAACATTATATACATAATAGAGCAGAATGGCTCCTCTGATGTTGCTTTTTAAAAAAAAAAATCAAGTGATAGCATCATTAAAGCACATAGTTATAAAAAATCCTTATGGAAATTTAATAAACACTCATTGAAGAAATGTGAGGTTTAACAATCTTAATTTCAGACAAAAATGCTGATGGTAAAATAACTTAATATATAATATTTTAATACTGAAATCCAAAAGAATTCTCTAAACGTTTTTTCCCTGCAAATTATATTCATATTGTTAACTTTGATCTGAAGATGGAACATGTTAATAATTCTATTTAACTGTGATTCCAGTGAAATAGATTACACAGCAAAATATTTAAATATGTATATCTAAAGGTCAGAATGAAATCTATTCCTGTGGCTTCTTCCAATTTTTACTGTGGTAAATTTTGATTTGGCAGAATTTTAAATTGGAATACCAAATGTAAAATTTGGAAATAAAATAAATGAAAAAATCTTTCTAACCCTAATCATACAAATATTAGATCTCAAAAGTCTTCTAATTCATAAACAATCCTTACAATGAAATATTATGTAATTTGTATATATAAGTCAAACTCCAGAACACTGGTTTATAATATCATCTATATGATTATCTTTCTTTCTCTTTTTCTTTTTCTTTTTCTTTCTTTCTTTCTTTCTTTCTTTCTTTCTTTCTTTCTTTCTTTCTTTCTTTCTTTCTTTCTTTCTTTCTTTCTTTCTTTCTTTCTTTCTTTCTTTCTTTCTTTCTCTCTCTCTTTCTTTCTTCTGCTTGTAAATACTTCTACATTGCTAATCTTAAATCTTCATGATAAAACAAAACTTTATTTTTCCCTAAAAGGCATGCCACCTGTTCAATGTTGCATAGCTATTTCACATGGAATGAAAGAATTATTTAAACAAGGTGGTGCATTAAAATTTCAATCATTTCTTATGGAGCTGTGGACTTTGTTTCTATTTTAAATGTTAAGTCAAGAAGCTGAGGTATCTGGCTTAATCCTTAGAGACTACCTGTACACCCAAACTAAACATTCACATTTATGACAGCAACATAAATGCTCTTCTAAATTAATGTGCAACATTAAATGAAATCGTTTCATTGAAAGATACAGGTATCTATCTATATTTTATTTTGCCATCTTAAACATATCTGGGTCTTTATGACCTTATTAAAAAATGTATTTCCCCCCTCTTAAAAAAAAACATTCCTGGAGCAAATGGACTGCATAAATAAGCAATGTGCTATGAGGCTTCAGACTAGCCGATAAACCCTTTCAATTTTCATGCCAGCTTCTTCTTTTGTAATTCAAATCTGGCTGGAAACTGGCAGTTCTGAAAACTGAAACAAGCACTGCCACAAATACCTTGTAATGCTATCGACCTTGTCTGCCCATGCAGTGAGAAAGGGGGATGCATATGTGTCTGCAGTCATCCAGATAACACAACTCATTTTTTGGGGGGTGAGGGGTGGATAACAGAAACCAGTCCAGACTGTGTACCAAAGCAGAGTCACTACCAAGCAAAGAGGGGAGGCAGTCTCTTCAAAATACATACCACATTTAAAAAAAGCCATACACGGGGCTCAGCCGCCGCTTTCATTACCAATTTTAATTTAGCTCCTCCAGTTTGCCAACCAGATAAACTCCAGTGCTGTTTTTTTTTTAATCTATTTGCCACATTTTATGTTCAAGATTATAGTAATATGGGGAAGAAGGAAAAATCACTTTTAGAGGAAATAAAGAAACAGATCCGCTTATCAGCATCCATCAGAAAGTTCATTAATCAGCCGGGCTTTGTGCCCCCTAAATTGAAAGGTTAAATAATCCTCTCAGGAATATTTCTAGGCACCACTTGCAATTGTCAGTGTGGAGCTGCCATTCACAACACTCTGGATCAGTGACAGAGCATTTTGCCAATGTTTGGACCTCAAACAATGATGGACAAATGGCCTGGCTCACAAAGAACCCTTTTTAACTAAGAGGATGGGAAAGGACTATGAGCTTTGATGTTGATTGGAAATATGGGTGTGAGAGAGGAAAGACAGGTTTATGAAGGAAACTTAACATCCGTTATATAGGAACACAAGTTCAACTGTAATTGTAATTATACTTTAGAATCTTCCTAATATATTAGCATTTATGCACATGCATTTATAAATTAGCTGCACAAATGTTTCTACAATGCCTTTAAAAGTAACAGATGAACATAATGAAAATATTTGGTTAATATGCACTGAACAGCTAGGCAAATTCCAAGTATATTTCTAGTTTTTGACACCCTGAACTTAGCCATATTTTTACTTTGCAGGAAATGACAAAAATAACCCATAATATGAAAAGCATTTGCATTTTTTTTTAATAAAAGGGAACTGTGTGTTAACATATTTGTTCAGTTAGGGAAAAAAACGAACGAATACACCACAAGAAAGTAACAGGTGCAAAAATTATTCTTTTTTTTTTCACATAGCCCTCTTATATCATAATTAAAGTCATCCAATGCATGTTATGCTATACTTGGGCTGCACTATTTAATATAGGTAGCAATCAAAACAATTTCAAACCAGATCAAACCTACAAATGCAAACATGGTGGATATTCCATATGCCAATCTATTTGTGTTTGGTTTATGGAGGCAATTCTATAATTAACAATGCTTTGATAAATATGTCTTCTTTCTATACCACATTAGTGGGCTTATAATTTTAACCACCTCATGAGATGCAGCAGAATATGAGATGGATTTTCTTTCTTGGTTGTATTAGCAGGTTCAAATAGGAGAATATAATGTTTCATTTCCGTTTCATTTTAAAATAAATTTAAAAATTTCCCACCATAATCTCCCCCAACATAAAGACAGGCTTTTTGGTTCTGGAAGACTTCAACATACTTTGAATACTAAATAAATAGAAATATTCTAATTGCCCTGTTAGTAGTAAATTGGAATTTCAGAGATATAAAGCGAGCACAAGATTCTTTCAATAAGTAAGAATCATTTGTTCGTGGTAAATTATACTCTACCTCTCATATGGATAAGAAAATAGTGGTCCATTTGTATGGCCGTTCAATCTCTAGTGAGGTTACAATGATTTAGACCCTTATCTATCTACATCATCTATTGTTTGTTCTATATCTTGATATATCCAGCAGTGACTACCTGTCCCAAGAATACTTTCATAAGGGAGATTTGCCTTTAGTTAAAATATATTTAGTTATCCTAAACATATTAAAGTTTATATACATTTGTTATCATATTCAACATAGAAAAAAAATAGAGGACATACAGTTACAAGACTATAAATTTACTGATTGGGAAGCAATCAGTAAATCTGACGTAAGCTTAGAAGTAGAATTGGCATATAGCAACTAGTTATAATGACAATAATATTTCACTTCATTAAGAAAACACCAGGTGTAAATACTAAACTGGCAACAAACTATTTTCACAATCATTCCTTCTTCAATGTGTCCATTAACAAAAGAATCAACACATCAGACAGAATTGAGGATATTTTCTATCTTTTTCATCTCCAATCTTTCCAAAAAGTGCTTAGGCCACAAAGTTAGGTGAGTTATACCATCTGATAAGTTTTACTGTTAAGTGGGAATTGCTATTTGCCACTCAGACATTCATTATTTGCCCTGTTTTAATTATTGTTTTCACTTTGTACACTACCCAGAATCATTGCCACTATCCAGACAGCCATACAAATTGTATGTATGAATAAACAAACAAACAGATGTCGTTCGATATGCACAGTACCTGCCAGTGGCCTTCACACCAGTTAGACCTGTAATTTGTATAGCATGCTGGAGACATAAAAAACTGGTGTGACTGGGCAAAATGGGCAATCTCTGGGTCAACTTGTGGATCCAGAAAGTATGCCTTTACTGAAACATGTGTGCCCTCTAGAATGATACCCCCTCCCCTGAAATCTAGATAGCTCCCATGGCATTCTGGCTATTCTCTCAGGTCTGGAACAGAGTAAAAGTTGATACCCAATGGATGGCTTTTCTTGGTATATATATATATATGGCTTACAATTAAAAATATGAAATACAAAACACACAATAAAGAATCATGAATTTTCCTAAAAACAATATATATATTGTTTTTAGGAAAATTCATGATTCTTTATTGTGTGTTTTGTATTTCATATTTTTAATTGTAAGCCACCTAGAGAGCTTGGGAGTCACATGGCCCATAACTGTACAGCCAGACAACTAGCCAACCAATGCTATTTTCCCGCCAGAACTACAAAAAAACAAGACCAAAAACACATTTTATTATTGCTGATCCTGTAGCAATCAAATATCCTTTCAGTTTCACAGCTTAGAAGGTGGTTTTATGGTGGCGGATACTATAATAAAAATCACTAAAAGTGTCTTGGACACACAATGTTCAAAGCGAAGGGGGAAAACAATGTTCTTATTAATTTCATTTCTCGCAAATCAGGCCAGCATTCCCTTTAAAGCAGGGGTTCTCAACCTTGGCAACTTTAAGATTTGTGGACTTCAACTCCCAGAATTCTGAGAGTTGAAGTCCACAAGTCTTAAAGTTGCCAAGGTTGGAGACCCCTGCTTTAAAGGACCTCCTTTAAAGCAAGAGTTCTCTCCAAAGGGGAAAAGTCTTGCCCACAAGCTTAGCTGAGCTTCACTGCTGCAAAAAAATATTTCCTTTCTTTTTTTTCTTTTTTTTTTGCATTTCCAGTTACACGCAGCTGGGCTAGAAATAAACCAGCTTACTTCCAAACCCAGTAACCATTTTAGGATCACTAAAATGCAAAGCTGCTTTTGAGCTAGTGAAGAATCCCTGTGCCTTTTTTGACAAAAGAGCTCTATGAACATTAACATGATTTTTGCCCAAACCGCATTTGGAATTTGGGAGGGGAAAAAACCCCAAACTCTGCAGAAATTGCATGCTGTCAATAAATACTGATGATTTAAGATAAGAAATGAACATTTTCATAGCCAAGGGC
Source organism: Azemiops feae (assembly GCA_023970755.1). Taxonomy (NCBI): domain Eukaryota; kingdom Metazoa; phylum Chordata; class Lepidosauria; order Squamata; family Viperidae; genus Azemiops; species Azemiops feae. The sequence continues at coordinate 761,635 of JALGBA010000069.1, forward strand.
TGCATTTTGTTTTGTTTTGTTTTTAAAGAAAGGAGGACTGCTGCAACATTATGATTTCTAGATGGGGACAAAGCCAAAATGCTCTGCCTTTTGATGGGAAAGGCCTGGGGGCTTTCAAGGTTAATAGTGTACTATCTTAAGCGGGTTGCCGCATAGTACACATTACACTGGGTGCAGGTTACAACTATGAGGATTAATGAATCCACGTTAGCATAACTTCCAAACTCTGTTGCAGAAGTTGATAGCTCTCTGCTTAATTGGAATTTCAGTATCTGGATACAGTGCAGATTTTAACAAACAGCTGCCAGAAAGACGTCTGCTATGACTGCTAATAGCAAAATCAAAAGAGCAAGCATTCTGCCAATGGCCAGAAGACTATTAAATATCTGCACTATTCCTATGAAAGATGAAAATTATTAAATGCATAGGGCAGTGATGGCGAACCTTTTAGAGACTGAGTGCCCAAACTGCAACCCAAAACCCACTTATGCATCGTCGAGTGCCGGGTGGGTGTGGCCCATTGGCTGGGCGTGGCCCATTGGCTGGGCATGGCTGCGGTGGTAACGGCAAACTGGGTGGGACTAAAAAGTTCAATCAATCAATTCCAATTTTGCAAGATCTTTTTTTTTTCCCGCGAGAAGTTGAAATTGACTGATTGAACCTTTATTTATTTTTTTTGCACTCTGCGGCGGAGGCCTAAAGTGAAAAGGTTTTATAAAACCCAGCTGAAGGCCTAGGACTGGGGCGACGGCGTGCATGCCCACAGAGAGGGCTCTGAGTGCCGCCTCTGGCACCCGTGCCATAGGTTCGCCACCACTGGCATAGGGAATAATTGTGTTAAGGCAAAGTCTTCTTCAGGTTGAGCTCAATTTCTGCTGTATTAAGTTTTTGTGGAATACAGTTTTTGCGGAAACAACATGGAAGACGTTTTCCCTTGCCTTTTTCTGAAATGTGCTTTAACTTCCTAGCCTAGCCAACGTTACTACTTCCTAATGATCCTCCAAACAATTAGTAATTCTGACCTTGCTTTTCTGACTATCAGCCAAGGATGGCTGCATATTGTCCATAACATTAATTGTATTTAGTAACTGTAATAAATTAAATGTTTAATTTTTTAAAAATGTGAACATTTTTTCCTGGCCCGATCCTCTTCTCTGCCTTAATCTTACTTGGGGAGTGGGGAAAGGGAGAAATGTGGCCCCCAGCATACTATATGTTGCACTCGGTCCAGAAATGTCACTTGTACCTTCTCTAAGAGACAGCCTCTTGGATATAATGGTTAAGGCACTGAGTTAGAAAGCAGGAGGTCATGAGTTCTAGTCCTACACAAAATCAGCTGGATGACCTTGGGCCAGTCATTCTTTCTCAGCCTTAGGAAGGAGGCAAGGGCAAGCCATTGCTGAAAAATCTTGTCAAGGAAACTTGAGGAACCTGTCCAGGTAGTCACCAGGAATCAACACTTAAAGACACCAAAGAGAAAACACTTTTCTAAAGAAAGCACCTTTGCACTGTTGAACAGATTAGCTTTTTTTATATTTTTCCTTTCTCTTTTTGCAACTTGCTTTAAAAATCTCAGAATATGTTTCATCTTTTCCATTAATACATAGTGTATGCTACTAACTCTACAGTGAATTCCTTACTGATATAAGCCACTTCCTGAGGCAATATGATCTGAAAAGCAGAACATTTAATTAACTAAGGTAAAATAAAATTTACTATGATTGAAGGTTGGCTGGACTGCATTGAACACTCAACTAGAATTTTGGCTGAACATTTAAAATGCATTAAATTAATACACACTGGCAACTCTTCCTGTTAGCATGTGTAGCTTAAAAAATTAAAGAACTCTGTCCATGGTTTGTTTATCATGTTCCAATAAGCAAAAAGTATGTACTGGAAAAAGGCTTTCAAGCCAACTTAAAAAACGCAATTCATACAATTGGGGGTCATTATGAAAGACTATTCCATGTGTTTTTTCCACAAATAAACTAAGAATTAATTTAATTAATTATTGAATTGAGGATTAAAAAAACATTTTAATTGCTGTACAAGTTGGATATATATATAAAAAAGAACTGTTATGTGCTCTCTCATGGAAAATGAATCCAAATGTTTCTTGAAAAAACCAGAAAAATGTTCAGAAAAAAACAAAGCATTGAAAACTAACGAACACAACAAATTCTAGTCATTTTGCTAAGGTGGCATCAGCCCTTCCAGTGATTGAGGTGAGGCTTCCAATAAATTAGATCAAATAAAAAAGCATAAAATAGCATGTTAAGTGTTTGGCCAAGAATCACAGTCTTCAGATTAAGGCTAAGAGACCAGAATAAAGCCAAAACAGAACCTGGCTATAGAGGCAGTTGCTACGGACAACTAACATATAAAAAGTCCTGGTGGGAAGGGCCAGTCAACAATTTTTGAACTTGCTTTTATTTAAGGTATGAAATTGATGAATAAATCCTAAATTATAATAGGATCCATCAAGAGAGGCATTCTCCAGCAAAGATTTTAAAATTGGAAATAGTTCATTTATTGTCATCTAAAGTAGGTAAAAGAGGCCAAAGGGATCCACTAAAAGAGGACTCTAAAATTCCTTTTGCTATGGAATAATCCAGCTGGAGATAAGCAGCTATCTATTCATCCAATTTAAACTATCAAAATATTGATTTATATCTTAACAGGGTTTACATGGACATTTACTTGTAATCACTCTACATTGTGCTGGTTAATGTAACTTCCTTCACTGGCATAAAAAAGGCATACATTAAGAGAACAGATGATACTGAAAGACTTACAAGGGCTTTATAAGAAGAGTATTTAGCTTCCACTGGCTAGTTAGAGTGACATGAGGTTTCCCTTGGTGGCTACACCTTCCTTGGGAATTCAATTCAATTCTTGACCAGAATCATACTGTATTTCTTCTGTGATAGGCATGTAGTAATACTGGTAGAGTGCACCTCTTGGTACTGGCTATTATCATGCTTTTCCCATAAGATGAACATGTAATGGGCAACCTCATCTGGAAGCAAATAACGAAACCCCATTTTAAAACAGGTTTAATGGAGCAGAAGCTAGATTTTTATTATGTTTAAACCTGCAATTTCTGGTATCACAGAAAAATATTACACCTGAAAGCGTTTTTAGTAACTATCAATAAGGAAATGGAAATTAGTGAGAAGCAAAGAAACAAAATTAGAATGGATAAAATACTATTTTCCTTTTCTTTGTCTAATTTCCTACTTGCGCTACTAGTTTATTTTCCCTGTGAATTTTTAATTTAAAATGAAATGTTGCATTTCAGATCAGCGATCTGTTTCATTCTGTTTGATAAGTCATATTCATAAACTTCAGTTGGGCAAATATGTGCAATATGTTTTACAAGTTGCATCTAAAACTGCAGAAGTTACCACTGAATTTAATAAAATGTCAATAAAATAACCTGCAGTTATGATACAGATGAGTTCAGGAAGAAAAAAAGATCAAGTTGTAGTTTTGTAGATAAAAAGTAAAAAAAAAAAAATCTTATTGTCCAAAATCAATAATTTTCATTGCACTTCCTCTGTTTATATTTTCAGTTTGCATGAAAAATAGGCATGTGTCTCCATGACTTCTAAATATTACATTTTTTAAGTACTAATATAGACACAGGACACGGGAAAATTAAAAGCTATAGAATGTGAAGCATGGACTAAAAGAAAAAAAAAAGTTATATAATTAGCAATTGGAAAATGTATGCATAGAATAAATGCATATATTACTTTACCATATATCATGGTAAAATTGAATTTCAGAATTGGCTAGTAGAAGTGCTCAACTACCAGGCCTAGATGTATTTTGAAAACCCCTGGCCACTCCTCTTCTTGGTGCCACTACACCCATCCACGTTGTGTGGACATTTCAGGGTATGGGAGGCATGCTCATTTCTTCTACCACTTCTTTTCACTGCATGAGACTGGAAGCAAATGAACTTGCTATGAAATTTGCAAGCATGCGCTACATTCATTCTACTAAAAGCTAGCAGCTTCAGTGTAATACCTTTTGCTTCTTGTTGGATGAATTCTTTTCATTACAACGTGAACTCCACACTGGGGTAATGTCCCTATATAGATTTGTTGAAGCTATGAAAGCTAGCTTTGGCAGTTATTTGTCAATACTCTCAACACATAGCTGATCTATTTGTGTAATTTGATTTTTATTAAGTCTGAAGTGTCCATGACTTTGCACTTTCTGTAGACTTCATTTCAGTTTATGAATTGGGCTGAGAGACAGTGACTGGCCCAAAGTCATCCAGCTGTCTTTCATGCATAAGGCCGTATTAGAATTAATTTTCCTGGTTTCTAGTCAGGTGCCTTAACCACAATACCAGGTGCGTCCAACCTTTTGGTTTGTCTGGGCTACAACGATGAAGAGGAATTGTCTTGGGCCACATATAAAATATATAATATAGTTAAGGTATTGTATATAAATAACAAACTTCATTTTTTATATTTTTATTATAAAGAAATTACTTTGTGGGGCCACAGGTTGGACATGCCTGTACTAGATCAAACTAGCTTCTATATCAATACTTTATCCTCATTAAATTCATCCTGCTTTTTCACCAGCTCTGGCCCATTTTTACAACTGGGACAATTTTTAAAAACCTCACTATTCCTTTTTAAAAGCTATTGTGTTTGAATTATTTTTACACTACACTTTCTAATCTTTCAGAGAAGACAGGAATATTCAAGCACATAGACTTTTCATCTAGAGGTAGGTACTTATACACAGGGCAGAAAAGATAACAGCAAATCACTTATTATACTCTTGATATGGCAGAAAGGATAACTATTCTTGATTAAGTGATTTGGAATACTTAGCTTATACCAGTTATATTTCAGGTCTTCTATTCCAGTTCCTCTCAAACTTTTATATGAATGTACACATAATTTCACTGGCTATCTGATGTAGATCCATATAGGTCTAAACTTTTATACAGAAAAAAATTGCTAAATCATTCCTTGTTCTAGATTTGAGTAAATACTGTATACTCATGGAATTTTTGGATGTTACTGCATAACATCTATAGCTTTAAGTTTGGCAAAGAAAGAGAGGAGTCAACTTTCTCAACAAAAAGGAATAATATATTCAACAAGCAAACAGGCTTCTAATTAGAAACAGATACTTTTGAACTTAACAAAACACCAAAGGCAAATAGAAATGTGACATCTGATGTTCACATTGGGGAATAAGAGGGTAAAATTTTTAAATATCTCTAGGAACTGATTTATCCTTTTCCAAACTTCCATTTGCATTTATACAAAGGAAAACCACGGGAGATTTTTTTTTTCATAAAATAATTTTGGATCTACTTACATATAAAAATAAATCCCCAACTCTGGAGTTGGACAAATTTAATTTACCTATAAATGATTTTATTGTAAAATGCTATAAACACATACATATACACAAGAAATTAAGGGGAAACATTTTAATATACTGTAAAATAAAACAATTTTGATCTAGAACAGAATTTTGCTTATAGAAAGAGTAGTTGCAATATTGGCTTTCTGTTGCAGCCCTGAAGATGAGCTATAGAGAATGAAGGAACTCTTTAAGAACATATAAAATGATATAGGATCTTAAAAAAATGAGTAGATAGCAAATTACTCTCCCATTTCAATTAGAGAGGATGTCCACTGAAGGAAAGGTTAACAGAAGGACTCCTGTTTAGAGAACAGCACCAGAATTCACAGAAAATCTTGTTGATGTAAGGCTCTGGATCCACATTTTTAATCTATTCTCAGAGAAAGCCTATATATTAAAATGTTTTTTTCTATACTTAGGGTTCCTTCTGTGAATAGCAATTCCTTTTATGGGGAAGGGAGAATCTATGGCTACAATTCAGTGCATACAACCTACAAAAAGAAAGAAGCAGCTGCAAGTAGGCACTTTTCTGTTTGCTACTAGCTATTCATCAAAACAATAATAATGGGTAGCAAAATGAAGCACTTTGGCCAAAATACTCCTGATTTCTTCTAGATTCCTGAAATCAAAGAGACAAACACTTTGTTTGGGGGCCAAAGGAACACAAGCTTGTATGTGATATTGTATCTTTGATGTGAAAAAAATGTTTTCTCAACATGAGACAATGGCAAAATATCTGTTAGAAATCCCTGAGCCATCAATGAAAATATAAACCACCTTCAGCTCATTTGAGGTTTCATTTAATAAGAACTAACCATAGTTGTTTGAAGTCCCTCTGAACTCAAGCCTGGTTTGTAAGTGCAGAAAGCACAGCATGAGCCACCATTAAAACATTCCAGAAATCTCTTCTTCCCATCCTCATCCAATTTATGACACTTAATACCAATTCCCTTAGTTTATAAGCTTCTTCACTTATTCTTCATCTTTGCAATGAAGTGCAGAAAGCACAGCATGAGCCACCATTAAAACATTCCAGAAATCTCTTCTTCCCATCCTCATCCAATTTATGACACTTAATACCAATTCCCTTAGTTTATAAGCTTCTTCATTTATTCTTCATCTTTGCCATGACTTCGGCTTGCACTTTTCTTCACCCAACACAGAAAAACAGAAAAGACAGAGCAAAAGTAATAATACTTAATTTATATTTTGGTAATATTACCAAGAATGCTAAGAATGAAAATTAGGAAGTCAGTGCTATTTTTTGTATGATTAAGGATGTGCTTGTGACAGTTTCTGAGACATAGTGAGGTCTTATTCTTCTGCATAATCTTCTGCAAACAATTATACTTTGGGCATTACTTTACAACAAAATGAAAAAAATACTGTCATTTTATATTTGGCCATGAAGTCCTATGTGATGCTGATTCTCAAGACTTCAACTGTACAATCACAGGAACTTCCAGTACCTGTTTATTTACTAGTGTTGTGAGATGATGCAGTAGGTCTAGGACAACTCACCACAGCCAATTCGCCATGGGACAATTCAACGCAGAATAACTCAAGAGAGGGACAAGTAAATTGCAGCAGGCCTTGTCTTGCTTTAGATTTAAACTTCTCAAGGTAGAAGTCCTTGAGGCTGGGATGAACCAGAGCATGGAGTCCACAATTCACTTGTCCCCCTCTTGAGTTATCCAGCATTGAATTGTCCCGCAGCGAGTTGTCTCGCGGCAATTGGCTGTAGTGACTGTCCTGTGGCGAATTGGCCGAGGCGAGTCAGCCGGGGCAAATTGTCCCATTCCAGGGCGCAGTTTCCCCATCACATGAGCCTGTAAATAGTGTTATCTGATTAAAAAACAGAAAATGTTATATTCTGCAACACTACCATTATCCGCTCCCCAAAAAATATTGTTGAAATAGCCAGAACACTGGATTTTCTGTTCAAATCAACAAAACAAAAGCCTAATAGCAATTGGCAATGATGCCTTTGTAGACCTCATCCCAGGGCAATAGGGCCTTCATGATTAAGCAGCTATTTGAAGCCAGACTTTCTTGATCTCACTTTGACATACCCTTCACAACAGTAAGCATCAGGATGTGATTCTGAACTGAAGGCAATAAAAACACCTCAGTTGAGTTATGGATTCAGTGGCTTACTTCATGTAAAAAGTTTTTTTAATATTAAAAACTAATATGCGAAACCGACATTCAGCCGCAAGTCATTTATCTTGAATAGATTTATGAACTAAAAATATTTCATGCTTCTGATTTTTATGACGTAAATTCCTTGTTGCATGCTGTACTTTCACCTTAAGGGTAACTCAAAATATTAACACAACCAACCTGTATCCATGAACATAAGACTTTATGTTACTAATTACTACTTACTAACTACAAGAGGTCATATTTACAGTCAAGAATCATTCTAAATCCTTCTAATGTAATACAATGCAACATTTAAAATATTATGCCTGAAGGCTTATTAAAATGTATTCAATACTGCTTTGCACATAATCTAATTGAGAACAAATATTTACCTGTCTGACAGGTAAAACATGCAGTAGCTCATTGTTATTTCCCTGCAAATAATGGAGACATACTTTGTCAAACTAAATCTCAAGTTCTATTAATTCCTATCAGTCATCATGAAAGAACCTAATTGGAACCTAAAGAATCTATTAAAAAAAAAAGGAACCATATCTTCTAAGGACAATTCTATTTCCTCAAAAAATCACAGCAGAAATAGAAGCTATATTCTCCCTCTCTCCCAAAAAACTAAGAAAAGATTGAAGTTTATTTGAACAAATGTGTATTTTTAATTCAGTATGCTGAATTAATCATTTTTTTAAAGTTTTGCATCACATTATCTTTCTCACTATTACTTTAATAATTTCATATAGGTTTGCAAACATTTGAGGATCTAAAAATTAACAATCAAGCTACTTTGACAAAATTGGAATATGTGTAATGATTGAGAATCATTATTCTGAACTATGATAGGAATAATGAAAAGAATATTCTAATACTGATCATGCTTTGAAAATCCTGATTTTTAAAGCAGATAATTTGAAATAATTTTACACACAATAACTCTTATCCAGTTTAGGAGATCCATGCGGGGTAACTAATTCTGATGTATGTATCACTTGCTGGATCAGGGAACATAAGTGCAAATTTGACAGTCATCCAAATACAGATAAAAAAATATAACTAAGTCTCAATACTATCAGTCTTCACTATGCATTTTCGTTCACATTCTGCCACAGTGAGATGCAGATAAGTTGGCCTTTAAAACATGATTGGCACAAAAAGGAAGCAAATATTTCTAAGTCCATTGTAAAGAGGACAAATTAAAAATATGGTTGTTATTGTTGCTGCTGCTATTATTATTATTATTATTATTATTATTAGCTTTTGTAGTCAGCAACTACATTTGACAAATGAAGGGACGTTAGTGGTACCGTATACCAATCCTTAGAAACAACTGACCAACAAGCAAAAATAAATAATAAATATGAAAATTTCCCCAATGTATCCAATTAGGGGATAACTTCCCTCCCCTTTCATCCCACAACCTATTGTAATCTTAAAATCTGCTTTTGGAATGTTAACATGTACAGAATATTTTCTCTTCTAATAGTAACTTTCTGTAAATATTTAAATACATTAAAGACTTCAAAACTTGTACTAATATTAATAGCCAGTTTGGTGTAGTGGTTAAGGCACCAGGCTAGAAACCAGGAGACTGCGAGTTCTAGTGCTGGTTCAGGCATGAAAACCGGCTGGGTGACTTTGGGTCAGTCACTCTCTCTCCCAACCCAACCCATCTCACAGAAGTCTTATTATGGGGAAAATAGGGTAGGAAGGGGTATAATCTATGTTTGCTGTCTTGTGTTAGGGAAAATCTCTCCTTTTTTTTTTTGCAAACTTATTTTACATTTTACTCAATCCAACACATAAATGACAATTCAGTTTTCAATGTACTAAGTATTATTAATTTATCAAGTGCCTTATATAGAAGACTAGCATCTTGGCATGTTGGAAACATTTATTGAGTGCATGCATGTTAAGTGACAAGTTCTGCTGAATTCAAATGAAACTTACTCCCCAAATAATGCACACACAGAATTACAGCTGTAATATCTAAAGCAGCACTAAAAGTAAATACTGCTGCCATTCCATCTCATTATGGTATTGCCATTATTGGGAAGTAGGGGAGCGGTGTTGATGTTACACAGCAGATAATGCACTTTTACTTATTTGGGAAGATAAAACTATTTCTATATGTACTATAGCAGTGTTCTAATCTAGCAAAAAAAAAAGGATTAATGATTGAATTAAGAAATTAATTCGATATTATTATGTATTTATGTACAATGTAACTAAAGAAACTCTGATAATATAAAAATATTTAATCAGTTTCAATGAAAATTTTCAAAATGCAAGGCAATGTTTCCTAGAAAATAAAGAAAAAATTACCATATGTTATCTACCAAATCTTTTCTATTATAATTTATTTACACACTTTGGTTAAATAATAAGTCAGGAATTGTTTTATTTTCAACATAAAGTATCTCTTAACTGGCAATCTTATTATTACTGAAGTTTTTCTTTCACAAAAATCAATGGAGTTAGTAATCATTTCAAATGAGTTCCACATTCATCCAACCCCCAAGAATATTGTGGTAAATATTTTCAATTTTGTAGGGTGGCATTCTGAAGTTAAATTCTAAACAATAAAACTGAAGAGTTCTCAGTACAATAAAGCTGGGCACATTTACTTGTAATGTCATTCAATCTTTTTCTTTGGAGCTTATTTCTGGGATTAGCTTAAAGACTGAAAGAAAATTGTGTAAAAGTCCAAAAATCTACATTTAGATTAAACAAGCAAAGCATGTTTTGTAATTTCATGTATTTCAAATATATCTATTAAATTAGAAATTCTATGTTCTCTTTTAATATTAATATATGAACAGAAACATGAATTTAAAGCTTGTTATATGACAGTGTTCAGTAGCCAAATTGTGATGTTGGTGGTCATCATGGGGAAAGTGAATGCACAAAACACGGTAACAGAAAAAATCATAATCCCCTGGGGGAAAAAAATCACCCATTGCCAAATAGCTTTAAATATAAAGAAAAGCATCACAAGTAAAATAGAAAGAGGTTCATATGCTGATAAAGCTTTGTTTTTGCTTGAAATTCATTTTATTCTAAAGGATTTTAAACCAAATCAATTCTTATTGCATATGTAATTTTATATGTAATCTATAAATTATACTCTTTGCCATTTTAAAATGGATGATAATCTCTTTCCTTGAAAAGGATTGATATAACATATAAACATAATTTTATAAGATTTTACAAGATTTACCTGGCTTTATACTGTATGAGACCTGCTGTACATGTGAAATCTCAATTAAACATATTTTGATCATGATTAATTCCAATGAAGACACCATACATGTTTTATTCTAAGATATCCTACCCAACACAGTATGGCTGGCATTTTTTTAATAAATTAACACAAGACTTTAGTGGGAAAAATAATGCAATTTTGAAAACATCACAATATTAAAGCTGTTTAACCTAACAATTATAATTGTATTATAATTAAAACAGGGTTGAATATTGCTATTTTGGATCACTGTGGGCAACTCTGAATTAAAGAAAGCTGTCTTTGTTCACAGCTTAAATTATATTAATGTCCCTCTCATACATCTTCTGGAAAATATTATGATCAAAAGACAATCTGTAAGTACATGAATAAAAAAAGTAGTCAGAAAGCACAAAGCAAGCTAGAGTGACTGGTGTATAATCACCACTGATTTTCCAGGATGCTCTACGACTTGAAGCAGTAGAACATTCAATTAGGAGGGTATATATTGTTATGGTGCTATTATGATTCGTTTCCACAGCATCATACGTACATACATGATTCTAATCTTCATCTTTTGTCAGCAGCCTCCCATGGTTCCTAGACAGCATCCTTCTCCACTCTTTTTGCAAGCCTTAAGGGCAGCTAGTGGAAGGGAGAATCAGCCATCACCTTTCTGTTGCATATACACCCTTCTGAATCCCAAACAATGTGTACTCAAGGCCAACAGTTCTCTACATTGATAAGACCATAGGGACTAATCTTTCATCAGTATAAAACCCATCTAAAACTGTCACATGTTTTTCTTAATGTTAGTATGATATATAGAAAGTCAAGAGGACCAGGGAAAGTAAGGTGCTTCTAAGCCAGATGAAATGGATAGAGGTCTTACCTACCTAATGGAAAATGCAGTGTGGATAGATTTGCAACTCACATGTAAAAAATGTGTTAATGTAGGCTGAAGGGTACATACTTTATGAGTCGTAGAAAATCCTGAAAATAGCACATCGCTATTTATGAAATGATCTGAGCTCATGTTTAATATGCATAATATAAAAAGGGATGTGATTTATGGTATGTGTTCGTTAAAAACTATATATTCATTTACAGTATCATGTCTTAATCTTCCATGCTTTCCAAATCTCTTATTTCACTTTTCATTCTGGCAGCACTCTGAAAATGTCACCAAGACTTTTGGTATGCCAAAAATGTCAGAAAAAGGATAAAGGCAATCCATAACTATCAGCTACTTTATTTAGCCATTGTTATTGGTAATATGATTTTGACTGTGGTAACCACAGTGAGTCAATAGATGGCACCCCTTCTCTTAGTAAGAGAGCAAAATGAATAAAATTTACAAAGTCTCAGAAATAACAAATATGTTCTATTGATCTGAAGCATTCATAGCAATTAATTGGAGACATTTTGCTTATGCATGAGAAAATAACCACACATTTTATATAACCCTTTAATAAACATGAATAAGTAGGATTAAAAGATTATCTACATGGTATATATTAGTATGTTACACTAAATTTGTTTTCCTTTTGCAGATTTCCTATATACTTCATATTCTGGTTTATTGCAAAATATTACAACCCGATTCAACTGTACTTAAACCGATGTGGAATGTATTGTTTTAACATGAGCATATACATTCAAATATGAATTAGTAGTTATTTCATAATTTTGAGGACTAATGTAAAGATGTCCAGGGTACATCAATATAAACAGCTTCACATTTTGTATTTTGTAGTTTTCATTTTATGATATTCTTTGAAAACAATTTAGATAGATAACACATTGTTTTTAATGTATTTGCAATTCCTTGTGTGTGTTTAATCACATTTGGCTAATAGAGAATGTTCTGTTCTATTCTATCAATATTGGAACCAACAAAAAATATAAAGTCCTGTATCAGAATCTCACAAGCAGATTGTATCTTTTCAGAATCCAAAAGACAGTATTAAATGAAAGTTTACTAATTCATCTAAAAACTTTTTTAGAAGTGATACTTCTTGCAGCCTTAAGATTAAAGTAGCCAAATAATAATCTAAGTAGTTTCTCCATATTAAATTCCTATTTGAATAGAGAAACTACATCATATTTTTTTGAAAACCTCAGCCATACTACAGTATATAATGATGCCTATTCAAGCCATCTCTGATTCTGCAAACAAATGCACAATCAAGAAAAATTCAGAAATGTATTATTGTAAAAAGTATATAAGATTAAAAAGAAATGTCATACGAAAGTATAGAGAAAAATGGGGGAACTCAAAATCGCTGTTGTGGCCATATGTATCATCAATCTATCAACTATATTTTCTTCTAACTAAGCCAGTTCATCTCTTTATGATTTGCCAACAGCTATTCCAATTTTCCATGACAAATTCAGATATAGTTAGATAAATTATGAAGACAGAACTTTGCATGGTTTACCACAAATATACATACATACTATTAATAATCATTTAAAGTGAAAGTTTTTTAGTACGTTCTGACTGTTCTTTATAAACTTCCTCATAAACAGATATCAAAAATCTGTTTTATTTCTAATTTTGGTATCTCATCAAAGCAACTAATCACAAGAACAGTGAAACTATAACAGTTCCTGTAGTGTCCACAATATGCCTACTGATATTGTTGGTGTTTAAAGGAGACATTTCATTCTCGTTATGTACTTCTGAAGAAGCTATAAGCAGCAAACTGACATGGTACTACCACAGGTGATTTCTATTGCACAAACTGTTTAGAAGAACATGGAAGAAAAAAATAGCATAGATATTCTTGCATTCTTCAATTCTAACTTTCCTTAGATTTTTTTATTAACTTTCTTCAAAAGATCCTTGTCTCTATTTTATGGTCAGCAGTTCACAGAAGAGTAAATAGGCCAGGTGTAGGACAAAATAAAAAGGTGTTTCTACTTACTGTTAGGTGATACTGCCTCCATATTTCTGGGCAAGCCTGGAAAATAAAAATATTGATCAGCTGGGAGCATGAAACAAGGTGCTTTACAGCCTGTTGATTTTGGCATAACACAGTAACCACTGGTGTCGGTCACAGGAAAATAAGAAGCTTAACTGAGAGGGTCTGCATTTCAGCTTCAAAAACCTGGCTAGACAGTTTAATTGAATTTTACACTGGTTTAACACACTCCCTGCCATTGTCAGAAAGCCAGCAACAGTTTCTCCCCCTTTCTTTTTGCTAAAGTTTAGAACTTTTGAAGACAAGTTTATAACAGTCCCAAAATGTAAATAAATGCCGGAGCTGTTCAACTTTTAAGGCTAGTATGATACACCACTAAGAGATTAATTTATATCATATTTTCATTTAATCGTTGTTCTATTTTTGAATACAATTTTAATTTTAATCAAAATATTGCATGTAGTTATGCTTTTCTGCTTGCAGTTTTAAAATTTCTGCATTATTCCACTTTGTTCTACCTCACAGAACTGCATAACAAAATAAGGCACGTTTGAATGCACAAAATAAGACTCCCTGGAGTACAACTATAAGAAAACACACAAAATGCTATTTAACACTATCTATTTCCTTCTCACTATAATTTTCACATTAGAAACCTAATACGGAATTTTCAAATAAAATATGTCTTTCCATTTCAAATTTTATAAAATAGCTGTTTTGATGTTGCTTTGACAATTCTTTCATTTTCCATTGTCTGTAATGGGACTAATTTGCCAACTTTCTGTATTATTGCAAGGTTTATAAAAATACATATTATAAAAAACATTCTAAAACAATCATACAATTTTCTTCTAATAATTTGTAGTTTAAGATAAACTAAGAGATTTTAAGCAATTTATATGTTGTTGTTTTTTAAAAAAAGATATAATCGAGTATTTTCTTTCTCATCCAAATGCAAATCTTTGGTGTTTTTTTAGACTTTACATCATTAGAAGAGGAACTATAAGCTACACTCAATATTCATCTGGACATCTGGAAAGAGGTATTAACTATTTTGTATATGCACACACATATACATGCTTTTATACACATAGAGGCGGACATGCAAACATCCTTTGCGATAAAGATATTTCTCTTATTAAACAATAAACATGTCTGAAACATACAATAAACAGATCTGCTCTTTTCCTCAATTGATCATGAAATCAGAACTAACTATGAGTCCCCATTTCATCCTACAATAGTACTCTACTACTTTCAAGCTTTAAATGGATTTTACTGTTGGCAACATTTTCACTGGCTTACCATAGTGATAAACAAGCAGTTATTTATCCATTAGTTCTGGATAGGTCCTGATCACTCCATTGTTCTCAAGGATAATTTAGCTGAAAAACTATTGGCAATGAACTGCCTGATGCAAAAAATGGCATTTTGATAGTATATGTCTCAGTCAATTAATAATAATAATAATAAAGTTTGCTCTAGCAAATATATCACTTCTAACATTAGGAGATCAAACATTAATATTATACAATGTTGTTATGTTGAGTAAATAAATTATTCAAACATAATAATGAAACATTTATTAGGAAAGGGCTAAATTTCATATAATTGTATTTGTTCATTTTTAACCTATGAGGAAAAATAAATTAAAATTAAAATTAAATCCACACAATAAATAAAATTACCCAGATCTAAATCTCAGTATGTTTCACTATTTTTGTTCCAAGTAAAGATACATTAAGATTTAACATAGCATTTAATGTGTACAATGTGTACAATGAGGCTGAACTCTAATCAAATGCATTTAGGATTGAATATCCTGAGACATGTTTCAAAAAATGTTTTTTTCAAAATGATGCATAAAAATCTGAGACCAGTTTATTTTTGCATTAGCTTCAAAGCTAATTTGCATTGTTCCCTTAACACTGAAATACTAAATAATTGCTATAGTTTATGGATTGCTTAATTGATACAGAATTGCTTGCTATGGAAGACAGTACCTCTAAATCTGGTAACACCTGAATATCTGATTAAATATAAATTGTTCTCATAGGTGAAAAACTGTTACAGAATTTCTCTATATTAGAATATTCCATTTATTTTCTGGCTCAGTGGTGCAACTGAACTAACATCTAGTTCTATGTACATAAAATGCCTATTCTTCACAACAAATGCACTTCTAGATCTCTATAAAATGGTGAGCAGTTTGCTTCTTAAGTTTTGCACAACTGGAAATTCCAAATATTTATCCTATCAGTAATTCGGACTGTTGAGTGTTCTTAAAAATAAAGCACAGATCAACCCACTTTGTCACACAAGATGAATCAAGAGTTTATATTGTTCCATTTGACCCATATTGAATTTTATCATGTGCTAATTATTGTTTTATGAGAACAACGGCTTAGTGCATCTGTTGTTTAATTCCCACTTCCCTATTCTCAAATGTGAACATCAAAGAAAATAAAACACTCAATCTTAAACAGCCCCTGACAGCAGACCAAGACTCAAGTGCTCAATAGACAAGGCCCTTGCCACCAGTTCTCATATTTCCACAACAATGAACAAACACAAAAACAGCACTAAGCGGCCTTTCCTCCTTTTCAGCTCCCCTTGGCCAGTTGTCTGCCTTGTACCAGAGAGAACCCTTGAACACAACCCTGCTGGGAACACAACACAGGAGAAAGGATTAGCCTTACTAACATGCTAGCATTTGCAAAACTGAAGGGGAAAAAAACATCCCTCCACCAAGACTATATTTGGTATATGAATAACCAAAATGTATGAGCTGACAAGAGACCAGGACAGGCCTACGACTCCCCGGGAGAAAATGTAGCTGTGATGAGTGACAGGGCTTTCAGGAAATATGTTCACAATCACAGACAGTGAAGGCCATGACCTAGATCGTTTAAGAGCTTGTCTTGTCAAATTATCAAAAGCTTCTTCCTCTCTGAATAAAGAGTGACATAAGTGAGTGTCAGAAAGCTGCAGGCTGACAAGCCAAGCATACAATAACAGAATGCACGTCACATACTTGCCGAACACCGCCACTGCTAGCGGCAAATCTTAATGAGAGTGCGGCTGGCCCAGGAGACTTGGGTCCCTGCTGGCACAGCTACTCATCTCACAAAAATCCTTCAGCTCCAAGTCAGTTATGGCCTGACACAATGACTACAATTACTAAACACAACTTTTTAACAGAATTCTCTTGTGCTTTGTCAATGTTGCTGTTAAGAACTGCCCCATTGCAAGCCACTGCAGCAAACAAAAGATTTACTAATACAAGTCATATTAATTACCTTTGCATAACAGTTAACAGGAAGGGAGCAGATTAAAGTCATCAATAAAACATTTCAGGACACCCTATCAACAGCTTGCCCCAGATAACCCTTCCTCCATTTATATGCACTAAAAGAATCAGAGAATGCTAAAAGCACCTTTTAAAAAATAGGATTCATTGTAACTTTTATATACTGAAGAAATTCCAAAATACACACAGATATAGGCCTCAGGCCATTACAGGGAATGGTAAGTGCTTTACATAGACATATGCAGCTTGTTCCCTTCCTCTCAGTCAAGTTTGTGTTAATTCCTAGAGCAGGTGGAAGGAAGAAAGAGGACAGGATGGTTATTTGAGAACACATTCCTCTAAACACTTACTGTAACATGCTAAATGTTCACACACACTAATCAAGGGAAAGGGAAAGAAACAGGTTCCTGCTCTTTTATTCATTATGGCAAGGGAGTATACTTGCCATAGGTTTCCCATCTAGAAATACATTTCCACTGAACAACTGTTTTGTTCAGTCCACACTTATGAAACTATAACAATAAACTGCAAACTCAGTGCTCAAGAGGCCAATATAGCACTGCAGTTCAGATATGATCTGTAGCTTCCGTGGGAGACCATTGGACAGCCTATCAAAGTTAACTGTAGGATGAAGACAATTCTAGTACACAGGTTCTGGTTTGCCAATGAAGATTCTCAGGCAGAGTTGCTGGAAGTTGAGTTGTGGCAATTGGATTAACTTTTTTGGTTTGAAATGTTTCACTACTTATCCAAGTAGCTTCTTCAGTCTGAGCAAGTTGGTTAGGGGGACCCCATATGGATTTTGATTGCCCACAACAGAAATTTCCATTTGCCTATGTCAACTTCAATTCCACTAACATTTGCATATTAGATTGTAATAAGGGTCTCCAATCTTTTGGGGCTGGTAAGCACATCAGGATTGTTCAAAACATGTTGTGGTTGCTCTTATAAAATAGATACTGGATGGGCTTTTCCATTCAGAAAATATTACAGCGCTATAAGTACTTACCAGATTTATGAGCATGCTTACTTGTCCTTCCCATTCCCTTTGCTTACATTTGTTTCTTCTCTGGGCAGGTGAACATGCCTGTTAAATCATTTCTATTGTCTCAAAAGTTTATGGGCTTATTTGGGATACGGAGGAATTTTGGGAAATAAGGAGAGTCTGGTACTTTGCATTGCAGTTTCTCATCAGAAAAGAACCAAAGTCAAGCAGGGAGAGGAGACAAGGGAATAAAGGATTATATTGGCACATTGGCAAGAGTACTTCAGGCACCATGTTGAATTATATTGATGCCCACATTATGCAAAAATCAAATACAGAGCTTAGGAGCTGATTATAAAGCAACCAGAACAGATTCTCACAGAAAATTACCCAGCTAAATAATATAAATCAGGTAGTCACAGCTAGAAACATTTAAGCAAAAGATCCAAATAACCATAAGGTGAAGCAAAAATTATGTTATTTGAGCAGTGCTCAAGGAACACTCTTCTCTATGTAATCCCACAAAGTAATGGAGTTTGTATCAGGACATGAGTCCAGACAAAGCCTAGGAAACCAATAGGATCTTGTGAAAGAGCACGTGAAGAATTCTGAAAAAGATGTTGTATGCGTAGAAGATCCTTTCTATTTTTAGGCTCACTTTTCCCAACTTGCACTTTTCCGCTAAGAAGAACAGTCCTTTTGTGGGTACAACAGTTCTTTTGTGAGTATAAAGGCACTTTTGGATCCAAGCCAAACAGTGAAAATAACATTACAATATTTTGAGCAACAAAAATCTTAAAATAGAAGATAAATATATCTGAATGTTTGGAATGCTGAATTAAAATTAAATGTACCTGATTTTTAGAAAATTTGTTATACACATTCAATTAAATCTGAGATTTCATGATGTTTATTTTCAGACAAATAATATCTCATCAACAATTAATGAATGCATTAAATGCTATGAAATGCTGCAAGACTATTTTTGCAAATGTTACTGAAATAATAGATTTTGTTCTCAAATAAATATGCTTATAAATATTAAAAAGGAAATATATACTGTCTGGAAGACATGCACTTTCCAAACATTTCCTATGTATTACTCTCTGGAAATTCTATCATTCATTTCATATTTTTTTCCCATTTTGTATCCTGTTATATTCTTATAAGGCATGCTTTCAAATAGATACATCATCATGTTGTTTTAGAAACAAGTTTGGAGAGGAATTAAAAATAGTGTTTGAATTAATTTAATTTTCCATGCATAGTTTTAAATAATTTTCCAGAAAGTATGCTGAGTTTGATCAGGAGGATTAGTTGGTGTTGGTGGCAAAGCCCAGATGTAGAAACAATTTATATGTTGCTGAAAAAAGCTAGTAAAACTAATTTAAAAATCAAGAAAGAACTGGCAAAATTCCTATTGAAAATATAGGAATAAAATTTGTAACTTTTAACGTAAGAGGATAAATATAATCTGATGAATATAAGATATTATGAGATGATTCATAATTGGTTTGTTATGGACTAAATACTATACAAATAAAATTTGAATTTTGATCCCATAATTAGCATAGTTTGGCAGTGAAGGATGAAACTTGTTCAAAATAAACAGAAAGGGAGAGGGGGAAGGCAAAAGATGAACTACAGTGATTACTTAAATTACGTGTTTAGAAAAGTAGGAAAATTGGGGAAATTATTGGTAAATTCTAGTTAAAATAAGTGGAGGAAGGGACAAAATAATGGTTGATGTCTATTACTATCAACCAACAAAGTAGGTGTGGATTGTGTTTTTTTTTTAAAGGAAACTGCAGATCTTTCAGAGAGGTGTGAAGGGATTTTTAATTGCACTGACATCTGTTAGAAAGCAATCTCTGCCAAGACTGGTCTCACTAGGAAATTTTGACTGGCCTGGCTAACAGCTTTCTCCATCAGAAGGCACAAGGGGATCAACTCTCCTTGACGTGATTCTAACCAATGAAAAGCGTTTTTGTTAATGATATGGAAATAATGACCAGGCAGCACTGGAGTACTTGATTTTATGGAAAACTATATCTAAGCATATCAGTAAATACATTATTTAGATTTCAAGGAAGTAGATTTTAATAGAGCAGCAATACCTAAAATTCAATGACATGAAACCCTAATTGGAAAAGATGTACTTGGACAGAAATTCCGAAAAAAAACTAAATTACATAAGATGTGAAAACAATATTACAGTATTTGAGTTTGGGGGGGAAATGCTAATAATAAAAAGGATTTAAACGGTCCAGTATGAAAGGGGGGGAGGAGAAACAGTAAACCTGAAAGCAAATTGAAGAGGCAAGATTGTGACTAAAGTTGATAGAGCATCTACATCTGCTGAATGAGTTCAGATTTCATTCACTCATACAGTCAAATGAATTAAATATTAAAAATAAAGAACTTGCTGAGTATCTGTTGTTTTTGAAAAATCCCAAAGATTAGGTAAAGTACCAGATGACTGGGACTAGGGTCCTATCATCAAAGTGATTACAAGTTGGGAACAAGTCTTATCAGTTTAAGTGCATCTTATTTATTGATAAGGTAATTATCAAATATATGTCTTGAGAAACAAACCCAACACACC
Source organism: Azemiops feae (assembly GCA_023970755.1). Lineage (NCBI taxonomy): Eukaryota > Metazoa > Chordata > Lepidosauria > Squamata > Viperidae > Azemiops > Azemiops feae. The sequence goes on from JALGBA010000069.1 coordinate 782,245, forward strand.
AGAAAAAGAAAACCAAGAGAATTTGACACCCATCCACTCCAGCCTAGAAGCAAAGTCAGGTTTTCAAGGATTTTTGGAATACCTGCAGAGTGAGTGCCATATGAATCTTGGAGAGGATGCTATTTCAAAGGGCAGGTGCTGCAATCATATATGATAATGGGAGGGACTTCCATGAGTAACTGCAGTATAATGCACAAGATAAAGGAAAGCTACTCAAGGATGCCTAAGTGGCATAATGAAAAGGATTCCTTTTTAATGAAAAGGGCAAATGAAAAACAGCATTTGAAAATTATGTTCTAATTTTGCATTGAATCATCAGTTTTGAGTGCCTATCTTCACAAGAACTTACATAGTTTTTACTGTTTTCCTATATTAGGAAATCTTTACACTGTATTATCTCTTCCAAAGTATAACATAATAAAAAAGTCAATTTTGTTTTTAAAAAACAACATTCACCAATTTCATGTTTGTAAAAAAAAAAAAAAAATTTATATTCCCTTTAACCAACCTTATATAGGTTAACTTTTCAAACTTTATCACAGAAACTGAAAAAGAAATTAATTTGAACATAGCGATACAAAGGACTATATATACTTTGTATTTTAAAGGAAATATTTCAGAATCTCCAATATAGACTTGAAAATGTATACATGTGGCTAAACTTCCAGAGATAAATGACTGAACATCAGTATCATGAACAGCACCTAATCTTCTCAATTATGATTATAAGAAAAAATTACAAACTGAGACTATGAAAACACAAACACACATACACACACACAAACTGCTAATCGGCTTTTCTTAGCACATGGTTTTTAGAAGAGAATACGCAAGCTGTTTATCTGGCAAATCTGTGCTACAAAGGCCTGGCTGCTGAATATCACATGGCAACCAACTTTTGCTATGAATTTTGATGAGATATGTAAATAAATGGCATCTATTAACTTCCTCAGCATTATTTGTTTCTGGTCAGAGATCTGTTGGAATAATGTAATTATATGCCATATAAAACTAAATAATATGGACCCTGAGTAAAAAATGAAGATAATAATTAGATTATTTTCTCATCAGCTTTATTATTATTGCACTCTGAATGTTTTAAATCATATATACTTAATAATCTGTAAAACAACTGCTTGAAGAATGCTAGTATTATTCCCATTGGGAAGAATGGGATGGCAGGTGTGCTATTTATTATGTTCTCGTAGTGAAATTTAGTCTCTTAGCCTCTATATTAAATCTGTAATCATTTTAAAATACAATGTATGTATTGTGTTTTTGCAAGTTTTTCTATAGTTATTAATATGCAAGAAAGGCAAACTGCATTTCTTATATTCATAAAGGATAAGTATGTCTATAAATTTTATATAATTTGAAATCATTTCTGTTAATAATAAAAATAAATGCCAGGTCAAGATTTCTTTTAATGAATTATAGAGTATGCTATTTCATAGAAATCAATGTATTTCGGAAATAAAAAAACATTCTGCAAACAATAATTTAGCACTCCAGTACTTATTGGTAATTCTTTTGTATTTCTATTTTTGCATTCTTTTTCAATCTTTTTACACATATTTATGATGCAGAAAATACTAATTTTGTACATCTAACTGTGTCTTCAGACAAATATATGCTAAGGGACACGCATTGTATAAACAGGAATGCAGATTATAAGTGTAAGTCATTCGGGGGGGGGGAAGAGAGAGAGAGAGAAAAAAGAATCACTGGGTAGTTTCTGTTAACAATGTACTCACATCTGCATAATGACCTCTCATATCACAGCGGTTACAATGTTTTTTCCAGTACATTTTCTCAGGGCACTCTCTAGAGCAGTGTCCTGGCAAACAACAATTTAAACAAAATCGTGCTGGACAGCTGTTTTGTAGGTGACCTCTCTGTGCACAAAGACAACAGGGTGGAATTTTCTGCAAAAATAAATGCAAAGAAACAAAAATAATCAAATGTTTATAGAATCAGAGGAATTTAAATTAAGTAAAATAAACAAGGCGCTTCCATTTATATTCTCAGAGAATTTCTAAGTCGTTGGCTTAAGACCTACTTTACTATTTCATAATCTCATGCATTGCCTACACAAGGAAGCCCTCAATTAATAATTAAAACATAAGGTAAAACAAAAGAACAGTACAATAAATAAAGAGCAGAAGATGAACAATCAGTAGCTAGTGAATAAAATCATCTCCAGTACTGCTAGGCACAACAAGGGGTCCTTCCCAAAATTCCACCAAGATCAATCTGCTTGAAAAAAAAGTAGTTACTTAGACCTCAAACTGGGCAACTTTAAGATGCATGGAATTCAACTCCCAGAAGCCCCCAGCTGTTACTTTAGGTAATAGTACTATAGAAATCACTTGAAAGAAGCGGTTTGCAAAGTGCATTGCTGTGACTGAAGCACCTTCCTTCAAAGCATTAAAGCAGCCATGTTCTTTGCAAACCTTACACCAAAGCTTTGAAAGCTGGCCCCAGCTGATACACGTATGTATGGATATAGAGAGATAACACTTCCACTGGAACTGCTAGTGAAGTGCAATGGCAGAACCTGCTCACGCCCACAGAGATAGCAGGGGCAACTGTCAAAGCAGTCAGGTCAGGCACAAGCCATGCCAAGGATCCCAATTGTTGTAATGCTTCAAAGATAGATTTTTCATTTGTGCTAAGCTGTTTTGGAATGCCTTTCTGTGACAAGAACACATGAAATTGTATCTAATAGCAATCAGGAAAGCTCCCAATAATTGATTATGCCAATGGATTGTCCTATCATTCTGCAATGGTCTACATATTCTGCTCACCACTCAATTTGCCACAGTTTAATTTTTTGTGGCTGTTCTTTAAATGTCTTATGGTATTAATGATATCAGTGTTTTGTACTCACAGTGAAAATTTACACCTGTCAATTTTCAGCCAATGAGAATAAAACAAATAAAATATAAACCTACCGCTTAAATCTATTCCAAAGATATTTAAACACATAAATCTTTGCTATTATTCTGGTAAAAATTACTACATTGGGTTGCCGATCATTATGCACAATACTATGGATTCTGTATTCTCTAGCAAGAATTCTCTCATCAGCTGAGTGGACATTTTTCTTCTTCTAAGGCATGGATATAAAAATAGAATGTGTGTGCAAGGTATGTGCAGTACAAGGTATAAAGCTGTGTTTTATCATTTGCTTACCCAATGAGGGCAGAGTAGGGACTAATTATAGGATGCATGCCTGTATCTCACTTTCTCACAAGCCCTATTGTTCTGTCCACTCATTCACTAAAGTGGGGGAAAGAGAAAAGAAATCTTCAGCGAGCAGGTGGTAATCCTCAGCATGGGCCACTGGGTCTCTCTTGATTGGATTATATTGCTGAGAGCCACTGAAGAAAGCACCAACTTCAAATACTCCATCTCCTCTCTTACAAGGGAATCATGCTCCTAATACCTTCCGATTAATCTCTAGGATAGGATCCACAAGGTAAAGAAATTAACAGGAAACGTTCCTTGGGTCTAAACCGCCACTGCAGTTGAGAGTATGGAAATTCTTTTCTTTTTTTTCCTTTCTCAAAATGCCAGCCAGTAAAACTATTTCAGACCAGCACTTTAAAGTCTGAAAGTCATCAGCTAGCAATAAAACAAATTGAAATACTACATTTACCTTTGGGGTAGGACAATTTTTTGATAAATGACCTCGTTTATCACAATTTCTGCAAGTGACGTTTTTGTCCGCTGTGTAGTATCTGTTGTTATGTCGCATTGAAACGTAATTACCAATCTGTGCCTGAGGAAACAAAAGGATTTTATTAGAAGTTGAAAGCTTAATGTTCTGCCACCCTAAGCTTTTACAACAATCAAGCCTAAGATATTGAATTTTTTAAAGAAAGGTGTTTATTTTTATTGTTCTTATACATATACACCCCTCTAGAAATCAAGATAGGCTTCCCATCTATAAATAAATATTTTTGCAGGACTGTATCACGTCCTTTTCAAAGCAGGTTTTAGAAGTTACTTTTTTCTAAAACTCTTGTCAATATTATTTAATAGTGGCATCTTTTACAAAATACATTTAATTTAATTTAACTGGGAAAATAACTAATTTACCAATGAATGTAGAAAAGATATTATTAAATTACCTGCATGCATAAAATGCCATGAGAAAACATCTACTGTACTGCCAGCAAAAAAAAAAAAAAAAAAATCCTTGATTTTTACACTTAGATCAGAAATTTACAACTCTGTCAACATACCTTAATATTCAAATAAAACCAAAAATCAAAAGCTAGACTATGACTTTAAGGGAAAAAAAATCAAGGATTTATTTTTCCAAATATGAAAAACTTGACTTTTCTCAAGAAACAGAAGTATTATTCTATATTTCCATATCCTGCTCTCTTTTAAAGTTCCATTTCATTCTGATATTCCATGGTTCGAGTTAATGCTCCGATTTCTTATTACACACCACTTGCATTTTACATCCGTGCACACAGTTCCTTGACCTTTAGTTTTAAGCCCCAATACCTGGCTCAGTATGTGCTCCTCTAATTAAATAACATGGTCACTATCAACTGTAGTCTTTTGTATTAGAAAGTCAGTAGGTGCCCATTACTGCCATTGACTATTCTGCATCACCCACATAAATAATAAATTCTCACTAAGAAATCTTACTAGCTATGAATTTTTTTAAAGGAAAAAAATAGGTTCAGGAGTGCATCAATGCCTTGAAACCATGACCGGAAGTTGGGAAAAAAGCAGTTGCTACATTTGGGTAGATGTTAGTTTATTCTAGACATTCTGCCATTCAACTTGCTGCCAGACCAGTCAAGCAGAACTCCTAAGAGGAGTGAGCAATAGCAGGTTTGTAGGTCTGTGTGCGTGCTTGTGTGTGAGTGCGTCTGTGTGTGAAATCTGCAAGGAAATTCACCTGTAATGAAGCAGAAGATCCCTCCATCAGCTTTTCTGCCTTCTTCCCATCTCTCTCAGCTTACATTGCTACAACCCATGCCATTGTTTGAAATTTTATGTGAAAGTTTTTTTTTTTTTAATTCTTCTATATGGTGATTAAGGAAAATAATTAAACTGTTAACAGCAACTCATGTTATTCTGTAGAGTACTTCCAATTATTGATGGAGCATTTTTAGGACAGCCATGATAGGCAAAAAAGAGTTTGAGAAACAGATTTTGTACTGCTTACCTTTACAGTATAATGCAGCTTGTTTGGCTTGTTCAAATTGATTAGAAATGGCAGTAGATGTCTCAGACTTTGCAAGGGGTATAACATAATAGTAATGAACTGACCTATTGTGAAAACGTTATTCTTTCAATCTGGATTCAGTCCTTAATTTGGGAATAGAATCAGCCATGGCTGATATATTACTTTCTGCAACAGGCAAAGGGCAAGGCCAACTTCATTGATTCTGCTTGATCTTTCTGCGATATTTTATATCATCTGCCAAGGTGTTCTGAATCATTTCCAGGAATTAGGGGCTTAGTATGGTAGTTTCACTTTAACTTGTAGGGATATTCTGAGATATACTCAGATATACCTTTGCCAAGACTGGCCATCTTACAGAGGCTTGTGGATTCGTGTTCTCTGTAGTGCAGCCTATGCTCTCAATGTAGGGTCCATGTCTTAAAATTCATAAGTTGAGTTGTTTCCTAATGGAATGTTTCAAAGACCTAACTTTTCACCAGATCTTTCTCATAAATACCACTTGATGGTTTTGTTTAATTTGACTCTATCACTCCTTTAATGAATATATTTCACACTTCTTACATTTTCTGCTTTGTTATTATATTTTAATAAGTGTTGTTATAAACAGCGTTGAGACCTAATTGTCTGGGAAGCAGTCTAGAAGTCTGAATGAATGAATGAGAGCTGTAAAGGAAGGATCAGAACCAATCACTGGAGAATAATTCTTGTGGTTTGGAATGGATCAATTCCTAAAGAAAACTGGGTTCATTATGGCAGCCCCTCTAAGCAGGAATGGGAGATCTGTTGAGAATATTCTCAAGAGTGACTACAGCCAAATAATTCCTCAATGTTCTGGAGAATTTACCAGGTGAAAGGGCTGACCATTTTGTCAAAGCTGCACTTTTTGCTAAGGAATAGCAAAAGTTTTTTTTTTTTAAAGCCACTTACAATACCACATCTGAACTCCCTTCTCTGACTACAAGAAACTCAGAAAGCATATTTTCTGAGAACTCCAAGCACTAAAACAACTCAGTTTATGACAAGGTCAGGCAGCATAAATCTCATAGTAAATCAACAAAGCATACATTAGAGAAACATCTGTTAACAGCAAATGTATTTCTTTTCCATTATTGCACTGCATTTGCTATGACATTTATGTTATAAACTGCCCGTTTCAATGCTTGGAGTTCCTTAGTTATTTGCCCAGCAGAACTTTTCTGAAGGGTGAATAGATCTGCACTTTGAGAACCATCTGATTCACAAACACTTTGGACTTTATGCCACTGACCTGAAAGATCAGTTTCCAAGATCAAAATGATGCTTGAAGGAGCCTGTTATGTTTAGTAAGAATTTGTAGAAAGATTACAGGTAATCTTCAACAGTTCATTTAGTGGCCGTTCAAATTTACAACGGCACTGAAAAAAGTGACTGATGACCGTTTTGCACACTTATGACCATTGCAGCATCCCCATGGTTAGGTCCTGATCCCCCAGGATTCCATTCTCTTCCTTCTGATCTGTAACCATCACAAATTATAATCTAGAGATCTGTGACATGGTGTCAGCACTGTGCTGATCGCAGCTCTTTATAAATCCTGGGAAGAACAGAGGCATGGATGATTAAATAAACCTAAGATGAATTTTGAGAAGACAGGAGCATGGATTTTAAGTAGTTTAAGTACTTAATTACTTATTAAGTAATAAGTGCCCATATTCAATTTAATTGCCCAATTATAATAGTGGGCAAGATGCATACCTTAATAATCCAAGAATGGATGGTATTATTATAGAACATGTTATGTAGCTCTATTATGGAAGCTTGTCTGGAAGTTTCAGCTTGGACAGAAAACAGTTTACAGAAAATAGGGCAACTAGGTGAGCTCAGTTCTCTACGTATAGCACAACATTACTTAAATTAAACATATCGAGGAATAAAATCTTACATAAAGTACTAATTAACACAATTATTTAATATATCTTCTATAACAGAGTTCCCCAACCTTTCCAGCTTTGTGGACCGGCACCGGGGGGGGGGGAATGATTTTGATTGTGTGGCAGGCAAACCCGTATATGCACAGCTCCGTTTGCCAACGGAGTGTGCCTGCACGCACTTGCCGACTGCTCACACAAGGTGGGATCCACGTCCATGAGCTCACCTGCTGCTTCGGGCGGACCAATTTTGAAAAGCTCAGGGCCTGATAGTGGGCCATGGCCTGGTGTTGGGGACCCCTGTTTTATAAGGTTTTAGAGAACATACAAGAATCCTCAGAAGTGTTTATGATTTATTTTTTCAGTAATGAAAGAACATTAAAAATACAAATACACAAAATGCAATATTGCACTAATGTACCTGTAAGTCTTTATCACTGATGGTCCATCCTTTTCTATCTTCTCCTGCAAAACAATTATTTGGAAACAGTTGAAATTGATTTGAGGAACTATAGGATTTGTCTTATTAGGAGTAAGTTAATGAAAGAAACTTACAGATTTTACTTATTTTATCTACACAGTATCTAATTTGGTGAGATAGGTGGCATATAAATTAATAATTAATAATAATCGTAAGCAATGTATTTTGGGACAATATATATAGTGTTTTAATACTAAAATAGTATTTTAAGGCATACATTCTGCTTTAATAGCACATCAAAAGCTTCACTGCACCAGAATCTTAACGACAGAATAAAATAAATTTTACAATGAATGTCCAGTGACTTTCAAGAGTTACTGAAAATATTTTGTAACATAAAAATATAACTGGAATATCAATTATCATTTGGATGGTTCTAACATGGACACACATCAGACGTTTGATATTATTCTACACATTTGACATAATATTTCTTGTCAATTCTATATTTCTTTTTTAAGTAAACCTTTGAAAGCAATCACTGTAACTATTTGCTAGCAATCTATGTATTTCTCATTAAAGCAACCAGATAAATATTAGCTTTCAGTTGGTTGATTAATATGCAGTTTTCAAGTTATAAGAAGCTCTTCATCGTTTATAGTATAACACAAATATTTACCTAAAATCTTTATAGATTGCCTTTTGGGGCACACATATAACTGGCAGCATCCAACAAAAGATGAATCCAGTTGAGATATAATGAATGAATAAAAATGTAAGAATCCAGTATAATAAGGAAACACCATGACTCAGGAATTAGTGTTATAAAAACCCTCTTAAGAGAAAGTCAGATGGAACAAATGGATTTTCAAGGATATTTGAAAGCTTGTACAAAATGCTCTTTCATAGTGCCAAAGAAAACAGCCCCACATCCAGGAGAACACCAATAAGAAGGCCCTTGACTGGCACTCAAAAAAGGGCCTCTTCGTTGATCTTTACAGAAGGATCATACAATTGAAGGCAGTCTCCTGTATATCCCGTTTAAAACTTTAAAAGGAAGTGAATACAAGGGAAAACAGTCTTCTATATATCCCCAAATTGTTTAAATCTTTAAAATCTTTAACATAAGGGCTTTAAAAAGAACTCAGAATTGCTCTGATAACCATATCCAATTGGTGCAAAATTAGTGTAACATGTTTGGACCCTATTTACACAGATACATCGTGCACTAGTATTTTTAAATTATTTTTTATAAGTGGATCACATTTAGCCTATATGGATAATCAAATGTGAACGGTCACTATTTCCCAGACCAGATGCCAAACCACAGGTAATGTAGATATTGCCTGCTGTTGCTCCCTAGCAATAATACCAGAGGATTATTGCCATTCATCCCAAAGATAACAGTGGCATATAGCCAACATGAATAATAGGCACTGAATTTGCATAGTGTTTTAAAATAACAATTGGATTGAGTTTCCAAATTCCAAAATTAAAAATAATATACTCTGTGAAAATGTAGCTGCCTTTGTTATCCTACCTCTGCCACCATTCATCTTCATATTAGTACTAGCACTATAGAAGATGATGCAAAAATGCCTTATCATTTTCCTCATGGGAAATAGCTATATTAATTTAATTAAAGTAAAACACATTCAAATCAAGTTCAGATTAAATATAGTTTTTGTCCTACCCCACAGCTTTTCTTATGCAGTCCCTAGCACAGTATAGCCCTCAGGTCCAAGACAGCTGCTCCTTCATTTAAAAACACAGCTACGTCTACAAACAACTTGACAATTTTAAATATCCAATTATTCATACCAAAGTACTGGAATATGCCATGTAACAAAGTTGACTTATCTTTTTAAATGGCATGTCTTAGTCCACTTTTCCCTGATTGTCCTACAATTTATTTACATTTTTCTTTTAAGAATACAAAAACAAAAATCTTGAAATTTTTGTTCTTGAACTGTAAATTGAAGATATGACCCATAGCTATTATTTCTTTCTATTTTATATATGTCATATTTCTATCAAACATTTGCTGATTAATGGGGGCAGTGTTTGCTTCCCCCCCCCAGCAGTTTTACATTGATGAACAATGCTGTTTATCATCAACCATGGCATTCCCAGCACAGCTGTTCTGTTATCTCACATTTTACAATCTGTATTTTATTCTGTAACTCTTTTTGATCTTTGCTGGAATTAATTGTGTAGCTTATAGACCAGTTTTCTAAACAATTAAGTTCATTTCTATCCAAAACGCTATCCTCTAAAGCATTTACAATCAAATTTTACTAGTTTCTTTATGAGAATGTCATGTGGAACTGTGTCAAAAGCACTGCTAAATTTGATTACGCTGAAGATTATATCTACTGCATTCCCTTTATCCACTAAACCACTTATTTAATAAAACTCAAGAGATTAGTCTGTACTGGCATGTATTTCTTACATTTACAATACATTACTAGCAACCATTTCTAAATCTTTATCCCAACCCATTTTGCAAAGTAAAAAATAAAATCCATTATGTTAAAGTATTTTAAGTGAATAAAGTATTTATTGGTTCAAATAGCTTTCTTTATTATTGTTTTCTTTTATTGTCCAAAAAAGAAAAAAAAATGATAGCAAGCCAAAAGTACATGCTTGTACAGTGGCTTAAATAACTGCACTACTTATCCTACATTTAAAAAAAAAAAAAAAACACGTGTTTTATTATAGAATATAAATAATAACCAAGTACAATGATATTTATACAATAGGAACTAATTGTATAAACTAATACCATAATGATTAATTTAAATCTGTCAAAAATTTATGTCAATGTTAAATATGATTTGTGAGGTATAAATGAACAGAGTTGCTTAAATTCTACAATTAAGGCTGAAAATAATTTGCAAAGTACACTGATTTTGTAATATTAAAGTTTAAATACTTGAGCTTAATGCTAAAGTATCTACTGTATTGTTATTATTGTTTATGAATATGCAAGAAAAAAGGAGGGAAAGGATCTGCTTGGAAAACGTAAATAGATATTTAGTCGCTGACTTTCTTCTCTATACTCTGAGTGATTTATAGTGTTTTAAAATAATTAAACCCCCTTAAAAACCATACTATAAAGAACTATATTTGCCTTGCTGAATAATGTTTGCATGTATGTATGCTTGAATTTAGCTAAGCTTCTTGTGTTCTGTATATGCTGTTTGTTCCATCACAGTTGTATGTTCTCCAAATTTTATCAGATGTATTATATTTGCATCAGATCTTGAATGATACAGGTTGTTAAGCAATTAAGATGCATACAAATATTTGGGAATTTTTTTGTAAGTATATAGGACTATGTCTGATAACTCTGTATTTTTAGAATTACTTTTACAATGATTCTTATTAAATATATACCCAAAAAGCATTGTTAATAGGATTCTGGCCTGCCAAATAGACTACCATAGTCTTAACTCCTTGTGACTTCATGGATATAGTTATGCAGTTTTGTTGGCAACAAAAATGGCTTCCCACTACCTTCGTAGGCTAATCTACACTCCAGTAATTCCCTGGTGGCCTCCCACCCCACCTTCCAGCCTCAGCAGGTCTAAAATGGTTTTGATTTTCTGAGATCAGACAGTGAAGTGCTGGGCAGGCTCTAAAAGCTTTTTATGTGTAAAAGTTGAAGTATCTTTTAAAAAGATGGGTTCCTGCCTGTTTTACAATATTTGTTTCACATATATCCACGAAGCAGTTGCAAGAAATCAGAGGATATAATTTTTCTGGAATACAAGATTATGGTATTCTCTAACAACATTAATTAATCAATCTAACCAATTCTTCTTTATGTTAAACTAGAACTTTAATGAAGATATAGCTAATTAAAAACTGAAGTAAAATCTTTATGGATTTACTTTGTATAGTTCCCCCCCCCAAAGGACAATATTTGGCTTTCTGCACTTGTAGATTTCAAACCAAACAGTATTTTGTACTAAAAGTAGGCCTAGATTCAGAATAGTGTAGAATATAACTTAGTAATCTGTATATTTTTATATCCAGAAAGGTACTCTGAATCTTTGAGGACCATAGAAGAAAGTGATTTGAGTCTGAGGTTACAAGAGGAAAGTGGGATCAGGAAAAAGCACTGAAAGTTTTCTTCTCTAAATTTTCTCTGTTGCATTCTGTTGCAAGGTCAACTCTTTATCCAACAATGTGAATCCATCTTCTTCTTAAAAATTTAGCATGAAGAAATACCTGCAGATCAAGGGTATTATAAAAACTATAAAAACCACTGCTGATAGTTATCATTCCCAACTGGTAACTTCTGACATTAATTTTTATTTTAAGAGTATTCCAAGACCCCTTTAACTGGTAATAAGAATTTGATTAACTATAAAAGAGTTGATCTACTGATGGAATGGATTCTTTCTTAATACCTTATTAAAAAAAAATAACTGAAGAGCTTCATAAATTTCCTATAGCAGGATTTAAGTAGTTTCTGGAAAGACCCATTTAATCATAATTTTATTGTAACAATCACACATTTCTGAGAATCTCATCCCCAGTGTAGAGGATTTTGCAAATTCTTTAAAGTGTTAATGACAAATTCTTCTTTAAGTAGAGTTATCTTGTCTTGCTACTTTTTTTGCAGTCTTAAACAATCGGTGCAAGAGATCACTTCGGTTAAAAATTTGAAATGAAATAGAACAATCATTTCAAGTGTTAATATTGGTAGAATGACTACTAATTTTTATTAAATTACAAAAAGAAGGAACAATTTTTTTAAACAATCTTATGCTGCCTTATGGGTATATTTTTGAGGGCTATAACAGAGGGAGGTTAGAATTTAATCTCTATTCAGAAAATAATATTACTTAATCCAAACATGAAGGAATTATAATTTAATCCAAATGAAGACCTATATATCAAGCAGCCAGTTGCAATTTTTTTAAATAAAGCTTACTAAATGTTGAAATATGTGCATTTTTACTACATATTCCTCTATATATTGGTAATTTATATTAACCTAAGCCTCCATTTCAATATGTCTGCAGGAAATATTATATGAAAGAACGGTACTATCTGTTGATACCAAATATACACATATTTGTAAAATACTGCACTTTAGAAATGTGTCACAACTTGCAAAATGAAAAATATATCAAAGAAATGACTATAGACATTCCTTGCTTTGTTTTCATTTATTTTGCATTTTCAAAATATGAAGCTCTTGATAAGTTAGGTTTTGTAAACAGGTAGTAATGTTTACACACAAGTATCAATAGTTGGTATTTTTCAAAACTTGGCATAACACTTGGAGAACAAAGTAATCTCTCTCTCTCTCTTTTAGTAGGTACAAGTTTGGGGACCACAGGAACAGTTAAATTCATGGCATGGTTGGTCTACCACACAGTCGGGGGAATTCTTTAAATAGAGCCTGTCACTCTCTTTGCCCATCAATGGGATTTCCTTCTCAAACTGCTGATTCGTTCAGGTACACAACAGAGGAAATTTCAGTTAACCTTTGTTTCACCCCAGGGAAAAATCTGTCTGAGAAGTATAAAATGAATAGTTTAAAAAAAGTAAGTAGCCAAGCTTCAGTGCTATTCTTTGTAGCGTTCACAGCAGTCAGACAAAAATAAAACAAATGCTTTTACTGCCCCTGGAGAATAAATGATATAATGCGCAATTTAGAATCTCAGTTGTCTATTTTTTGTTTTCAGTTCATAAAAAGGTAAACACCAAATCAGATCAGAACTACTGCTTTCTGTGCAAGATTGTTTTCCTCAAACCATTATCCAGTCGTTATATTTTTTTATTACAAAAACAGAATAAAAGCTTCTTGAGTAAATAAGCCTCAGAGTTTCTTATGAGTGGGATCTCCTGGTGTGTCCTCTGCATTCAAGAACACAGGGTGCCAACAACTTCAATAGGGTATTTATTTTTCTTTATTTGTTCAATTTATTTCCCTTTCACAGAGGAGTCCAAAGCAGCCTACATAGTAGTCCCTTCTCTTATTTCCATCCACAACAATCTTGTGAGGTTGGGCTGAGACAGACTGGCCAAAGCCACACAGGGAGTTTCTATCACTGAGATGTGTTAGAACTTGAGACTCCCCAATGCCAATCCAATACCTTAAATACTATTATCATGCTGGATATATTAATTAGAAGTATACAGTAAGACTAATCAACAAACAACTGGATATAAAGACTAGAGAAAGGGTTCCTATATAAGGAAATTTAGATGGAAATAGCTCGTGTTGTACACATTTCCCTCATCTTAGAATAACCTCCTAGTTAAACTGTCAGAAAATCTGCTTTTAGGTTTTCCCAATTTAATAGTATCTCGAAATTTTAATAAGGTGCTGTGGGGGTTTTTTGGATGCAGTTCAGGATTTTTAATAGCTGTGAAAGTCATATGCTAATATCAAAATACAGAAAATCAACAGAGAAGCAGAATATAAATTGAATGTGTAAGTGTACATTGGATCCACCACAAGCTATACTTTGCATTTAAGCTAGCATCAACACAGAGAGGTGACTGTCAATCAATCCCATATCTCACAATCTGTTACATCACTAGATTAGCTCTAATATGCATCTGAAGGGAGGAGGAAGCAGATTCAGTTGTTAGAATTCAATTGTATATGCAAAAAAAAAAATGTTCTAAAACCAACTCCAAAAAGAATGTAGCTACATCAAGTACTACTGTTGAGTATGATGTGCACTATTGCAATGTGATCAACATTTTGTCATGTGTGAAACCTGTGTGTGGGTATGAGTGTATAAACACATAAACACATCCTACACATACACACATGTATATATGTGCATATATGTATGTACATATATTTATGTATGTATATATGTGTGTGTGTGTGTGTATGTGTATATATATAAATACTGGAACTAACTCCTATTGTGAAGAGGGAGAAATAGAATTGATTAGATCCACAAAATATGGGTTTTTGTCTTGTAAGTTTCAAGATTCAACAATAACCACAACATAGAAGTACTATCTGGTAAAATTATTGCATTAAAGTTCCTCCCCTATCCTGAGCAGTAAAAAAATTAATAAAAATTAATTGCTCTGCAAATTAATTCACTAATTTTGTTCATCTTAGCATTTCCAACTTCAGAAAAGCTCACATTACTGAAATTTCTTTTTTAAAAGTTTGTTATACAAAATATATACTTCCTCTCAAATCCATCGGTGCTTCCTAATCAATTCTCAGTTTATTTTCCATACACAATGTTGTCTATATTGCTTGCCCACAGGTGTTTCATCTAATCGTTAAATTCTAACCACAGAAAAAGAAAGAAAAAAGAACACAAGAGGAAGTTAGAATGGATTATATCTTTTGAGCGGATGTTCTCAAAACTCTTTTAAAGACTGTCTCTGAATGCAATGGTTAAAAAAAATCCATTTAAGTCCTTTGAATAAGTTTTTCTTCTCACTAAAATTCTGACATTATTTGATATATCAAATAATATATCTTGTATTTTATGCATATCCCTGAGTTGTATAAAAAAGATACGATACAAATCTAATAAATCAATAAACAAGTGAACTGATTCTATTAAATCCATTTCCCTTAGATTCTGAATTCAAAGTAAAATATTACTTGATGGAATGTGCTGCATCCTTTACATAATATAATATAACATAACATAACAACTCTGTACAAAAACCAGTAATAACCACTTTCTGTCAATATGGTCAAGTGTAAGAATTGAGTGAAAGAGGAATAAAGGAGAAATCACAGACACCTCCATGTTGTAAGTAGCAAAATAATGGGCTATGTATTAAGTTTAACTGGAAGTCTGGAAGATAGGCAAGCTTGTATACCTTTGCTGGCCACTTCTGTCCCTTGAATTGTGCAAAGTACAAGTTGTTCACATCTAAGACCTAACTTGCTATTCTAGAGTGCATCTTAGCTAGTCATATCATTCCTCCAATGTATTTGGAACTGCTTAGTATCATTAATTAATGAACCATAGTAAATTATGTTTATACTTAAGGGTATAACTTTGATTTCAAGAAAATTAGTCTGAACCTAAGCATTATTTAAAATTCATTCTCTCTCTCTCTCTCTCTCTCTCTCTCTCTCACACACACACACACACACACACACACACACTTAAACAGTTTCTGTTATCATTTAATAGACAAATTTGGATAGAGACACCTTCTGGGATGTGCATAAATGCATATACATGCATATATACATGCATACATTTTCAGCATTTTACCCCAATGCATTAAAATTAAAATCTCTGAAATGCATTTTTCTAAAGTGCTGCTACAACTTTCAGTATCGGATTAAAAGTACTGGTTCTGAGTAGCAACTTTTGTCAAAGTAAACTGCAAAATCATTCTCATTTGTCCAGTTCCTCAAAGTGAAATAAATCAAAAGCTTATGCAAGATAATACTGCTTCCATGAACATCCAGATGCTGAGAGCCCCAAAGCAATTCTCAGTTTAACATTTCCAAAGGCATAGACTAGTGATCACACGATAGTGGTGATACTCTCTAGTTACCCTTGGCAACCCTTCTCAACTGTAACGAGGCTCTGCCCCTACAATAGCTCACTGGGCAGCTTTCTCTTCACTTAGCTGAATGCTTTGGGACCATCTGCGTCGGTAAGCATAAAAGGCCAGCCTGCCTGTGGGCCCGTCACTCTGAACACCACCTCTCTGACCCTGATTAAATACAACTTTCAATCCTTTTTGTCCTCCCTGTTGACTTCTCCTATTAAGGGAGCCCTCTGACAAAGAAAGCGGAAGAGTGGACTAACTGCCCCCAAGAAAGGTGATGTCTGATACTGCTCAACACAAGGATTAGCAAGCCAATACATAACAAAAGCAAGTTGGGATGAAGGGGGAGGGAGGGAAAAATGGTTTTAGCTAGGTCTTTGACCGATTCAGTGCATACACAATTCAACAAGAGGCATGTTTTGAAAGAAAAGAACTATGACAATATTTTGGGAAGCTACCTTTAGCCATCCACTATAAAGCTATGACACTTTTTGAACAATCCTAGGTGCATTAATTATAAAAATAATCCTATACATACATTTATGTTGGTATTTCAAGTATTCTCAAAGTCTTCAATTACAGCAAGCGAGCCCTCCATATTTACAGTATACACAGAGATCCCCTATGGATGCTTTAAATAACAGATCAAGACAGAGTTGGCCAATTTAATGTGTCTGTAGACATATTTGATTGCACCCAGAAACTCCCCTGTATTTTCCATGAGTATGTGAAAAATCTTGGTATAAGCCGCATTTTTACTATTTGAATCTGCTACTATAAGAAGGAAAACAGCAAGGAGTGTCTTTGGTTTTAGCTTAGTGTACTGTGCAAGCCCACCTTTCTATGAACCATGGCATTGTGGTTTGTTCAAAGTAATGGAGTCGGCTTGCTGTTGATTCAGGCGGAAGTGCAAACTGATTCACAATATCTTCTTTGCATGTATCATGTAGAGATAAACTACCCTTATATTATTTATTAAAATTATATTCTGGCTTTCTACCAAAGCGGCTATCCTCCATTAATGAAATTTACTCCTGAGACATTTGTTTTGTGCCAGTATTCTCAACTAGTGCAAGTAAACATGTTTCGTGTGTGTGTGTGTGTGTGTGTAGAGGTTTTAAGGTAGCATTATTATAACATATTATCGTTTGTTTGGCTTTGTGTCTTTGAGTAAGTGTTCATTCCTGGAGACTGCTTGGAGAAGTCCCTGCAGTTCTCTTGACAAGATTTTGGAAGTGGTTTGCCACTGCCTCCTTCCTAGGGCTGAGAAAGAGCGACTGGCCCAAAGTTACCCAGCTGACTTTGTGTCTAAGGCAGAAACAGAACTCACAGCCTCCCAGTTTCAACCCTTAACTACTATATCACTGGCTCTGTTATCATTTGCTACATTTTATTTTGAATTTTGCATACGGACATATTAAAAATAGTGAAACATTAAAACTAAAAATACATGATTTCTAACCTTACCCCACCCCATGTGTTGGTCTTTTTCTTTATAAGGCCTCATAAATTCCTTTGAATGTTTTGCTTGCAGAGACTGATTGAATATTCAGAAAACAGAGATGGAACCTGATATTGCTCAAAAAGAAAACAAGCACATTAAAAGATCCAGTTTCTCTACAGACAAGCCCAGGAAATGTTTTGCATTTATAGTAACAAACATGATTGCTTCTAAGCACTTAATATTATGCTGCCCTGTTGAGAACTGTACCAAATATGGATATTTCAAACATTAGCTTCTAATGAGGGTATGTTTGTAGTATTAATTGTAAATTAATCATTGAATTCCAATAACTTCCAAATGGCCATGTGGTTTTGATCATATAAAAATCAATTTATTAAAAACATGATCAATCATTGAAATAACTAATTAGATGGCAGCTTTAAACATATTGTCACAAAATAATTTCCCCTTCTTGTGACAGCAATGATACTGCCCAACTATTACTGCATTATTTAGAAAAGTATTAAGATTACATAGTTGCTTGCCTATAACCTTATCTACATTATTCTAAGTCATTTAGCATGGTCCACTGTGAATGCAACATAGGCATTTACTGAAATTAATACCATCTTAGAACAGAAATAATACACATCAGCACAATGTTGAATTTCCTAATTAACTAAAAATAAATAATAAGAACTTACAAGAAATCTGACTCAAGACGTGGAAGGGACTGGGAAGGGACTCCCTTTCCATTTTCTCTGGCTTGTATTAATTCACTCTCTCAAGTGGCATAAATAATTAATTAGTTTGGAGGCAAGCATACAAAAAAGTCTTATGCAAGCAGACACATAGCACCATATATAACCACACATATACTCTGCCATAAATCACACACTATCTCACATAAAATCACAATAGAGAGCAATATTTCAAAAACACAATCTTTGTATCTTACATTAGTATAATTTTTAAAAGTTTGGATGAGGGAACTACTACCAAAAGAACAGTCAACATTCACAGATGTTCTCTTTCCAATAGATCAAATTGTCTTTGCCACAATAGCACCAAAGGAATAGTTGACAAATGGACGAAAAGGGGAAATTGGAAAAAAATCTCACTCTTTCAGCTGCTCTGAAATATTTTCTATGCCCAGCCAATGTTCTGGATCTGTTATTACAATAGAGAATAATAGAACTGGAAGGGACCTTGGAGGTCTTATAGTCCAACCCTCTGCTCGAGCAGGAGACCTTATACCATTTCAGATAAATGATTGTCCAATCTCTTTCTGAAAGCCTCAAGTGATGGAGCACCCACAACTTCTGAAGACAAGTTGTTCCATTGGTTGATTGCTCTCACCGTTAGGAAATTTCTCCTTAATTCTAGATTGCTTCTCTCCTTGGTTAGTTTCCATCCATTGCCTTTTGGTACTTTGGAAAATAGTTTGATCCCCTCGTCTTTTTGGGAGCCCCTCAAATATTGGAACACTGCTATCATGTCTCTCCTACTCCTTCTTTTATTAAACTAGGCATACCCAATTCCTGTAACCGTTTTTTATGTTTTAGCCTCCAGCCCCCTAATCATTCTTGTTGCTCTTCTCTGCAATTTTTCCAGAGTCTCAACATCTTTTTTTATATTGTGGTGACCAGACTTGGATGCAGTATTCCAAGTATGGTCTTACTAAAGCTTTGTAAAGTGGTGCAAGAACTTCACATGATCTTGAAGTGATTAGAAGATATTCATGTGATTAGATATTCACGTGATACTATTCAAAGATATAGCATTATTAATCCATGATTAATTTTCTTACTTAAGCCATATTGAGAATAATTAGTAGCCATCATTTAACTACATTAAGAAGGATTTGACTGCCATACCATGAGGTTCCTACCCTCTCCCTCACACAACTGCTCCTCTACAGGCAAATTACCAAATTTTTATAAGAAGGCCTGGAGACTAATAGATATGCAAAATTTCTTGATCCTGAAAAAGAACATTCCAGAAACCATGGAATATTCCACTTCTCTCTGGATCAGTTTGTCAGTTCACAAAGTTGAATCCTTTGGACTGAAATAATATGAAATATTCTGGGAGTTTTCTGCCCTCAAAATACATTTCCTTTTCCATAAAGATCTGCCCAGAATATTTCAGACTACTTCTGGTTCAGAGAATTTAACTTCTGGAAACTGATACATCACATACAAGAACAGGTTGATATGGAGAGAAACAGGACATTCTGGAATTCTTGCAATGGATCATTCCCATATTCCTATATTGATCAATTTTGCGAATTTCTAAGTAAGAGTACGATGTGACCAGATGAAAGGTACAAGAGGAAATTGTCACTGGCTGCCACTATTTAAAGAGAAACTCCTTGTTTTATAAGGAAATATACAATGTGGAACAGTAAGAAGCACTAACCAAGGAAAACCTGTCAAGACGACGATTTGATGGTTAGTAATAAATAAAGTTAGGTGAATCAAGAGATCATTTTATGGATGAATACACAATTCAGGCCATGAGGCTATGCAAAGTAATGACGTGATCATGATACTCAGAAAAGCATTCTGCTAAATATGTGTTTGGCATTTAACTAAGGATGATAATATTGATTGGAATTAATAGATATCTGGTGAAGGCTGATATGTCTCCACCTATTGATGATGGAAGACATTGAGGGATTCTATGGCAAATTGTGGCGTGTCTGGCTGAGGAATTCTGGGAGTTGAAGTCCACAAGTCACAAAAGGGCCAAGTTTGAAGACCCCTGTTGTAGAAGATGTTAATTGAGAAAATCTACATGATAAAAAGATGATTGGAATATAAAAGTTGGAGAAATGGAGAACATGGAATTATAAGATTTGACTATTTGTTGGCATTCCTCGTTGAGATGTTTTCCTTGCTTGATGTTAAAACTCTTCATTCAATCATCATGAACCTGATTGCTGTTCAAAGCTTTTATCCTCCAGCTTTACTCCAGTAATAATACAATATAGGACATAGGTTAATAAAGATTAGTGAAGATAATTTCCTTTTCCTTATCAATATCTGCTTTAAGCAATATAAAAACTCGATAGATGGATATCAATACATACACACTATTGGAATGTAATTGACTACATAATAGGAAACAGAAGATTCCAGGTATTTATTGTGGAACTGAGCATGAATTATAGATGATAAATACATATAGATTAAACTTAAAAAATTAAAAGAGTAAGATATGAACAAAATTTATCTTGGAGGACATATAGCCAGAATATAAGATCAATGTAAGGAAGAGATTTAAAAAGTTTATTTTATGTGAAGGAAGACTGTAAAGCTCTGGAAAGAATAAAAATATGAAAACTGACAAAAAAAACCCCACCCTAAATTTCAAATAGATTTTAAAAAAAAAAAGGTTTTAGAACAAGTTGATAGCTAGGAAAAGCTGAAGGATGAAAGCTTTGAACAACAATCAAATTCATGATGATTGAATAAGAGTTTTAACATCAGGCAAGTAAGGATAACATTTCAACCAAGAATGTGAACAAATAGAGGTAAATAACAAAACAATTTTTAAAATGTTAGCAAATTGACAGGAAAATTTACAGCTAAGATAATATTTTTCAACAGTAATTATATGAGAGATTTTTTAGAGGGAAAAAGGAAGTTAATTGTGGAAGAGATTTAATAGGGAAAAATGAAAATAATCATGAGAGACATTTAATAGAGGGGTAAAAAGAAAGTAAAGGAAATTGAAACTCTTTACAAGCAAAAATTATGCTATGACAAAAAAAATTTCAGAGGCAAAATATATTCAGGAAATGATTGTGCTGTAGAACTGAGGTAGAAAATCAATGGATCAGCTGTCATAAAGCTTCAAATTTAGATTATATACCTACTGCTCTGCTTAGAGTAACAAGAGAAAAAACAGTAAAAGTTCTAACCTCTATGTGAACAAATATAGAAAAAGATTGTTTCTCTTAGATATGTAAAGCAGGTTTGTAGCTGTATATATGTGTCTCTTTGTGTGTACACAGACAAAGTTTATGTAAATATGACAATGACAAAGATGATGTGAACCAGTTTGTTTAATAAATTCATAGTTTATGGAGAAGGAAAGGTGGCAAGTGTTAAGATAGTTGTATTTTGGGGGACTCAAAAATAAAAATAAGTATGTTAGACACATAAATAAGAGATTAATTTTATCGAGAAAGGCATGACAAATTTGGATAAGACCATGAAGGACAAAGTCATTTCTATGACAACAAAAATCAGAATAAAGTAATTTCCCCCCGATAACGTACCACTGTGAAAGGTGGACATTACAACAGTGCAAGAAAAAGATGTTAAATGCCTTTCAATTATGATTTTAGAGATGTTTACTAAGAGTACCATGAAATGATTGAAAAATCAATCAAATAACCCTAGAAGAAATAAATACTATTTCTTAGAGGCTATTTATTTATTAAAGTGATTCCTTGGATCCTATTTATAACAGAAATTCCCATTCTTTAGTCATGTGCTTGGCAAAAATGAGAAAAATAGAAGATAACAGATATGGTGAATATATGGGATCAAGGAAAGGACTGGAATGTATTTGTTTGTTTATAAAATTTATTTGCCACCCATCTCGTATCCAAGGACTGTGGGCAGCTTACAATATAAAATATCCTTGAAAGAACTGTAGATTATAATGAAGTACCAGATCAGATGGTGGTCATTTCTGCTTAGTATCATCAGAAGTCAAATAAAAATACTATGTCACAAAGACAAATCAATTATTTAGTTTTGAGCAGCACAGTTCCATAAGATATTTCAATATTGTTGTGTTACAATCTGAAGTATTATTTAGTATTGTGGTTGACAATTTTCTCTCAATGGTCACATTCTGTTGGTAGCCACTAGCAGATGGAATTACTGTTTCTCTTTCTTTCTGATATCCTTTTTTCTCCAGAATTCTCTTTTCTCACGCTATTTTCTTATTTCATGCAATAGATTGATGGGAAAGGAACATATCAGTCTTATTAAAAGTATAAATCGATTGTTTATACAAACTTTTGAAACGATGTCAAGGCCCATATGCAACTTGAGATAACAGACTTGTGTTTGTATTTTCCTGCCTCTCCCTGTATCACAATAAAATGTGTATTTTATCTGATGGTCAACAGCTAGGAAGTTACTGAATACATGTGCAGTGCTCATCAACAGTTACCTAGTTAAACAAATTTCAATCTTATTTATTTCTTGTATACCATCTAAACCACCAAACTAACTCTAGGTGGATTACATACTAGGTTTAAATGATAAATGATAAAATGATAAAAGCAATATAAATAAGAAAACAAATACCTGTTTGTTTTCTAACTGAGTACATATCAGGGAGGATAACCAACTCAAAAGAAATACACTACCAGAATAGATTACCAAGAGATAGATTACTGTCCTGTTAGAAAAGCCACACTTTCACAGCTGTATAAAACCCCAATAGAGGTAAGGCTACTCAAACTTCAAGAGGGATGCTGTCCCAGAGGATAGGGGGAGGTGCGGCTGTAGAAAAGATGCACCTTCTCAAGTCCCAGAAGATGACAATACTTTACAGACCTTATGCTGTGACGAACACTTTGAGAGCAGAGATGTGACATAAATAAATAAAGAAATACCCATAACTACTGACATGGCAGATTCCAGATAACCTCAACAGTAGT
This sequence comes from Azemiops feae, assembly GCA_023970755.1. Classification (NCBI taxonomy): domain Eukaryota; kingdom Metazoa; phylum Chordata; class Lepidosauria; order Squamata; family Viperidae; genus Azemiops; species Azemiops feae. The sequence continues at coordinate 805,444 of JALGBA010000069.1, forward strand.
TTCATGCCAAATGGGAATATTGACTAGTTTATTAATATCAAGTATTTCTCTTCATCTTTCTCTTCATTTTCTATTACAAAACCATATTTTAAAGACATTTCCAACTTTTATTTCTAATATTTTTTTTTGTTTCCTGTTTCAAATGTTAAAAACTACCCATATATAGATACTTCTTTCCAATATTGTAATCGTCCACATTATTTTTCTCAGATTAGGATACATGTATCTGGTGGGCTATCACAATCATTTGTTTGAATATCCTACTCTTCAATATTTTATTAACAATTTGGATTTAAAAAATGGGAGATAATGCTTATAAAATACCCAAATAAAATACACCCCAAACTGATTGGGAAAGATAATAAGCTAGAAGATAAAAATACAATTTGAAATGATCTTGATAGGCTACAGAAATGGACTGAAAGTAGCAGAACCAAATTAAGCACAGACAGTGCAACATTTCTCACAAAACCAAATGCATAGATATAGGATAGGAATACATGGCTTTGTCACAGTACTGGTGAAAAAGATTTTGGAATAATAGCTGACTACAAATAAGATATAGATAGTTCTCGACTTACGACCACAATTGAGCCCAACATATCTGTTATTAAGTGAGACATCTGTTAAGTGAATTTTGCCCCATTTTACTACCTTTCTTGCCACAGTTGTTAAGTGACTCACTGCAGTTGATAAGTTAGTAACCTGGTTGTTAAGTGAATCTGCTTCCCCACTGACTTTGCTTGTCAGAAGGTTGCAAAAGGTGATCACATGATCTTGGGACACAGCAATGTTGATAAATATGAACTAGATGCCAAGAACCTGAATTTTGATCACATGATCATAGGGATGCTTCAAAGGTTGTAACTGTGAAAAATGGTCATAAGTCACTTTTTTCAGTGCCATTGTAACTTTGAACGGTCACTAAATGAACTGTTGTATGTTGAGGACTACCTGTATGCACTAGCAATGTGGCGTGGCTACAAAAAAGACAGGTTGACTCAAAAGAAGTCCAATTTTCAAATTACAGGTAGTAATCACTCTACTATATTCTGTTTCTGCCAGTCTCTACCTCAAATATTGTGTCCCGTTATTTATCGGGTACCATTTTAAGAATTAATTGGGACAGATTCAGAGAAGGACAAAGAGAATGATTAGGGATTAGAAATGAAATCCTATGAAGACACAGTTAAACAGAAGAATATATTTAGCCTTCAGAAAAGAAGACTGAAGAGAAATATAATATTTTTCAAATATCTGAAAGGATTCCACACAAAGGATGGTTAAGATCTGCTGTCCCTTTTCCAGAATGTGTGACACAGAATAATACATTTAAGCCGCAGGAAAATAGTTTCTGATTGAATGTTCGAGTAGGTTTTTAATAGTAGAGGAATTTGACAATGGAACTAATTATCTACAGAGATGGCAATTTCCCCTCATTGGTTGTATTCGGATGGCAGCTAGACAGTCATTGTTTGAGATGATTTAATTTGAATTCCTACACTGAGCATAGGGGCTGAACTTAATAATTTAAGTTGTCCCTTCCAACCCTAGTATTTTGAGATCAACATAACTAGTAACCCATCAATATAACTAAATAACCATGATTTTTATTGTTCAGAGGAATGGAATATCTTTATGACCACATGGTCAGTATCATCCAGACAGTGGTGGGATTCAGTTGGTTCGCACCACTTCGGCAGAACTGGTAGCTAATTTTTTGTTTCCCAGGCCCAAAATGGACTTCCGGAAGCGGCATCCACACAGAGAACTGGTTATTCACATATTTGAATCCCACCACTGCATCTAGACTCTAGATGGTTGTAGAGAGAAGTTGGTCACATATAAAGTTTAAAGTGTAATTAATTTTCTGACAGATCTGTAAAACAAAATGCAGAATTCAGGTTAAGAATATCTTTTGTTAGTAACACACATTGTTCCCCGTGGTCTCATAAACAGGCTGCTGCTTTAAGTACTGCAGCAGGCCTTCAATTTAAATTTATAGAAAAGCTGAACCATAGAAGCCTGCACTCAAAAAATTTTAATAACCTATTAAGTTGCGACTTCAGATTAATTTTATAATCATGTTCCTCAGGGAGCAGTACTATCTGGATAAATATAGGTTTTTTTTTCTTTTAAAGATAAATAGCATCATTAATCAGCAACATTTCTTTTCTATTATCTTTCAAAATGAGGAGTTATTTTGTTCTGATCTTGAGGTAATTAGCCTTCATTCAGCAGCCAGAAAATGACTGTGTTCAGAAAATTAAAAATATGTCATTAAGTGGAATTTACCATAATGTCATTTATCTTTATATAGTTCATCAGTGACAGCAATGGGCCTGGGAATCCATCAGCTTTTACTAAGGAAGCATTAAAACAAATTGAAAAACAGAATAATCCCAGACACTCTTTAAGAGAGTCAAAGCCATTTGGGTAATTAAATAGTGGTATTTAAAGTTTTAATTTAGATTTCCTCTTCTCTTCATCAACAGTCAAATGAGATGTCCATATTCATAACTGTTTGTAATAAATGGCTTCATAAAGCAAAAATATATCAATATTATAAAAAATGAAGAACACAAGAATCTTTCAGAGATTAACAGAAAGTCTTAGTTTTTGCAGAAATCATTTTCTAAACTATGGCAGGTGGGGGGGGGGAAATCTTGTTAAATCTTTTCAAATTGAAGGATATAAAAATATTGAATTGGTATTACCCCTTTGAACTCTTGTTCAAAGACAGATACAACAACAAAAGTTCAATCAGACTTTATGAGAGATACTGTCAATTCTAAGAGGTCACAAGCATGGTTAATGAGAAGTGTCAAGGAAGCTATTAGAGAAGAAGAAAAGTTCCCTTTAGAAAATAGACTTATCCAAACAAGAATAAAAAGGGACTCAAACTTGCACAGAACACAAGGAAGAAATCAAAGGGTTTTAAAAAAAATATATCTTGAGTCACACATTATTAAAAACATTAACACCAACAATTAAAGGTGAAATAAATGTTATTCCTAATAAATATATTGAAAGTGGTGTTAAAAATATATATAGTAAAAGCATTGATAAAGAAGAATCAGCTTATATAATATAGATCTTGCTGGTGCAAAATTCAGTGGTCCATATGCATATTGCATAATCATTGCCATATAACATCAATACTGAAGGAACTTGCACAGGCTACTTATTTATTTCTGAGTACAAGCCTAGGTGCTGGTTTATGGGTAATATGCTCTATCTCAGGGTGGGTACTTTTGAGAATATCTATCTACTAAAGATACTTCCTACCAAATTTGAAGACACAGAGAATCGTGCTGAAGATCCACCTATTGAGAGGTGTGCCAGGACAGGGATGAAAAGAAGGTATTTGTAAAAAAAAAAAAAAAAAACCCCTACTCTAGAACAATTTCCTCCATCCTAAGAGTAGTTCCTACTCTCTTGGCATTCTGGAAGTTTGTAAAAACATGGCAGTTCTAGAAAGATACTTTTTCCAAATGGTTTCCAATGGTTTGACAACCAAGATCTGAATGACTGAGAATCTCCACATACAGTTCTAAAAAGTTTTTGGACTCAAGTGCAATGATGCTCTTAGTGCTAGGGATGTTATACAAATTGTATTTTCGATTTGCAATAACATACTGTATGCCATATTCTAAATGAATGAATGGATGGATGAAAATGAATAAATGAATGAAATAATGTAGGTTTTTTTATTATATGTCAATGGATTTGAAATTATTCTATTGCTTAATAGTTGCTGTTTTGATAATTTGCAAAGAGGATTCCAGAGTCCTTGGAGAATATTGACAAGTATGTGGATATGGGGAAATCTTTATACTTGTATTTTGCCATAACCTTTGATACTTGTTCACAAAAAGTTCCTGTGTGAATTAGAAGTGATTGTCAAACAAAGTCCTCTTCAAACTTAAATTCTGGATGAAGAATAAGCAAAAATAAATTATAGATTGTGCAATGGAAAGATGTAAGAAGTAGCATCCTTCACGGCCTATATTGGATGAATTTATTTTAGCTTGTTCATAAATGTGCTAGAGTTAAGATGAAGAGTGAGGAGCTCAAATTTCTTGACAACCTTAAATTATTCAAGCTGGTTAAAGTAAAAAAAATGCACAGAACTAGAAGAACTGGAGAACTTAATATGAAGCTAGCAAAGCCAATTAAGTGCCAGCAAGGGTCAAGGAATGCATACTGATGCAAAAACAGCTAGCCATATATATGCTAATATGGTGTAAGCTAGTAATGACTAGAAAAGAAATACTGTAATTGTAGCAGACAGCTCAACAAAACATTAACAAAATGTTTGGCCACTAGCTGCAGATTATTCTATGATTATATTGACAAAACGTGGCAGAAAATCACTAAATTACAATAGTAAGATTTCTTTAAAAACCAAATAAGCAATAGGTTTAATATATTTTTCATGTTTTTCAAAAATATATTAAGTCATATATTAAAAGCAAAGTGTCTGCTCTGACTATGGAATAAAGAATGGTCGATGCCATTTGAATGGATCTATTCCAACTTATTTCTTGGCAAATTGGGATTTTTCTGAGAAAAAGTGCAGGATACCAATATTTTCTGGATATGTCTGTAGCTATCATCCAAAGCCAAGTAAAGTAAACCTCCCTTTATTTAATTAAACATTGTTGTTTTCTTGATATTCTAAAGCTCTCCCATATCTTTCTCACATGGAAGGAAGGCAAAAAGAGAAATATTTCCAATTATACTGATGGAAGGTGTTTGATAGATGATGATAGAAAGTTGATAGACAGACAGACAGAAAATCAGAATATAATCCATTCAGTCTATTTGTTATGATATTGTAAGTCATTCAGAATTGGGGGGGCAATAAATTTGATAAATAAATAAAACAAATAAATAATTCAAATTATAATTCAAAATATTTTCAAAAGGCATTAGTGATCTCAGAATAAATTCTAATGGTTAGGGTACATGTTAAATAGTGAGCATATTCACCATCCTCTAGTTTTTAAAAATAAAAGCAGCCATCAAAAACAGAGTATCAGAACGATGAAATATACATTAATATTCCCCAGCACAGACATTCATATGTATAAATTGACTTTCTTACCTACCGAGAAAAGTACATGCATATCTATATCCTGTTTTTCCCAGTTCCAGATACTGAATATATTTGATAGATATATTCTCAGAAAAGCAGTCTAAGAATTATCAATGAATACTTGCCAAAATATGTATAAAAATAGACTTTAATTTCTCATATGTAGCATCAGGAATTACTTAATGAAAAACAGCACTAAATAAAAATATATATTTAGATGTCTCTAAAGATAAGCCCAAAACTATCATAAAAAATGAGGATGGCTATCTGATTTCAAACCACCCTATAATGCTCTTTTTAAAGAAATATATGTCATTGATAATATTCCATTTTATCTTAAAGCAATATTATCACTAACATACTACTTTTTATATCCAAGAAAAATATGTGCATAGCACTTCCAGGGTTTTTTGGTTAGAATGGATGCATCCATAGCATCAGATCTAAAGACATAAGGACTACTTGTATAATATATGCATTGTCATGTGGATTAGAAAAACACAATGCGAGATTTTAAAGCTTATGTGTTACAGTAGCATTATGATCATCAGCAATAGATGGAAACAGATCTTCATGTTGGAAGTATTTAACTAAATATTAGTTTTATTTATATATAGTTTATTGACATATTTGGAAACAAAATGATTGCTTTGGGAGAGGAAGAGGGGCAGAAAAAAATACAATACTACCTCAAGGACTATATAGTTAGTTCTCAAGGTACAACAGCCCATTTAACAAACATTAAAAACATTATAATAGACCCCCCAAAAAGGTTACATATGACCCCATTTCACAGGCTTCAGAGGCCCGCGATCATTCACCCTTATGAGCCATCACAGGGTTGCTGCCATGGGCCCACATCTCTTCCCTCCTCCCACCCCATTGGAACCCTGCAGCACTTGGGCCTGCTCCCCATCACACACCACATTTACCTTTTGAAGCTCTTTGCACCTCATGTTGTGGAAGAAGGGTAGGTCACGTGTCTCTGGGCCACATGACGATGATCCAAATGTGGCCGCCGTTTTGTCTCACCCGCTTGTGGGAAGGGACAAAATGGCAGCTACTAGACAAACTGCTTCACTTTGCTGCCTTAGTAAGCTCTGAACAATGCTGCAGAAACTTGTGAATGCTGCAGAAAGCTTCTGCAGCACTGGGCAGATCTTGTTAACACAGCAAAACAGCAATCTGAATACATCCACTATTTTGTCCTGACCGCTTGTGGGCAGGGATAAAATGGCAGCCGCCAAACAAAATGCTTCATTTTGCTGCCTTAAAGAAGTCTGCACAGTGCTGCAGAATTTTTGAATGCAGTAGAAAGCTTCTACTGTGCAGATGTTGTTGAAGGCAGCAAAACAAAGCAGTTTGTTCCCAGGCCACATGGCGTAGACCTGAATCCGGCCACTATTTTGTGGGTGGAATAAAATGGCATCCATTTTCAGAATTGTGTTATGCAGCTGCTCAAAGAAGCAAGTCATTCCAGTGCACCAGGAGACTTTGGAGTTCTTCAAAAGATAAGTGAGGAGGAGGGTGTTTGGCCTGGTGGGGTGGGAATCAGGCCTAAGGCCTAAGAGGACCTCGTGTGAGTGGGAAAAGGCCTGTTGGGATCCAAGCCTTGGGAATGGAGCATGGCATGTCTCAGGGGAGGGCCAGGGTAGGCAGGCCTGGGCCTATTGTTGGTCTTCAAAACCCTCCCCCACCCAGGAGGCACCCTGTGCTCTGCTTAATAATCCATACATTCATTTTAACATTTCACTGGAGTCAGCAGGGATCAGGAAGGTGTTAGGTTAAACATTTCACCTAACAACATGCGACCATAATGGACCATAATGGACAGGCTCCATTACCATTGTATCTCAAGGACTACCTGTAATTAAGTTTCATATGATACAGCCTTCTAGTGGTAGAACACTAAACATGACTTCAGGTATAGCAAACCACTTCACCGTAGCCAACTATTTATTCTTCTAATTGCTTTCTTATAAGATATGTCAGTTCTTATAAGATCAAGTCATGCTAAATGCAGTATTATTGTGTAAAACTAGCATGATTATATCATACTTCTCAGTTCCTCTACAGTTGTAGCACATATAAAATGATGTTTTGTGGTGCAATGGACTAACTGCTGAACACTTTAGAGATACAATGCTAGTTCAAAATTGATGTACATCCCTGAGATACCTCTCGCTGCAAGGCATTGCAGACATATCTTTAAGAAGGTGGAATAATATCTTCATGTGAGTCAAACTTTTCTCACAAGAAGCATATCCAAAAATCTAATGAACATCCAAGAAAAGTTAATACGTCATTCAACATACCATTCAAGAAACTGTCATATGACTTTGCATATCACAGGCATCAAACATAGCAGCTAAAATATTATAATTAAGAACAGTGATTTCTAATACTTAATGGTTTTCGAGATTTTCTCAGATCATATATGATAGCCCTAAATTTGTGGTAGCTGTGTTGCTGACTCCCTGGACAATAGATTTTAGATGGATGGGATCAGGCCAGAGTCTTCTAAAGATCTTTGTATTTAGCTCTGCTATATTAACTCAACACCTTTAAATAAGGTGGCCATCTGTTTTGCTTTGAGAATGCTTCAAGCTCAATACTTGTACTTGACTTGTAAAAAAGTCAAAGCAACATCATCTCATCTGGGTGAGATTAAAGTACAGAGCAATCAACATGAAAAACCACATACTATAGTGCTATTCCTCACCACCACCCTCAGCTTAACGTGCTCGGTATTATGGTAAAAATTCTAAGAATATAATTAAAATAAATAATTCTGGTGTGACAGTCCTTCTATACAGAACAGGCTAAGTAAAAGTATCAGCATACAAAAGCTAGGAGTTGCAAAGAAAAACTGTCACGTGTAAGCATTCATTTATAAAATGCGGCCACTTGGCTAAGAACACTCGTAAAACAAAGTTTCAACATTTAAGTTTGACATTTTAAAAGTAAAGTGTTGACTAACGTATGCTACAACTCAGCTGCTTTGAAAGAAAAGCAAGGAAGGCTTCCCATGACTAAATGGATTAATTCTTTGGTCTATCACAATTACTGTTCTTCACACTGTTTCACTAGACATCTAAATAAGTATCCAAAGCTTATTTTGTGCAATGAAAAGATTTAAACCTAGGAATAATCCCAATGTTCAAAGATCACACTTTGTATGAAGAAAAAAAATAAAGAAAACCTATTGCAAAGATCAGAATGGCAAATGGTCATTTTAGGCAGATTTATGGGTGACATCTATCAACTAATGGATATCTTTGTCAAAGTAACTTTCTCCAAATGTCTATTTTATTTCTAGACATCTTTCTTAGAATAATGTTCTCCTCCATGATGTCGTGAAGTTAGCCTCAATTTGTTGCAATTTTTAAAGTCACATAAAGCTCTATTTAGGGAGTACTAAGACCTAAAAGGTAAAAGTAACTTGCAAACCATTACTGTATATGATTGCATAATCCTGATAAGAACTGAAATTATGTATACATTTGTTAATAGTTGGCTGTTGTGTTAGCATGCAGTCACCCTAGGCATGGAAGGAAGACACTATTTTAGGGGTTGAGCTCCATAACATAAAAGGCATCTTTAGCAGCACCTGAGCACTTTCAATACTATTATTACCTATTGGTTCCCATTCTATAAAATGGCCTCTGCTCTACAAAATTGCTCAAGTGAAGAGTGAAAAAGTCCACATCCAAGATATAAGCAAATGGTGTCTCTTCTATTTCCTTCACAAAGAAGGAAAAATCATAGGTCAGTTGGTTGTTCATCCAAATAAAAACTATAAGTAGACCATTTTTGTTGGAGCAATTATTTCTGGGAGATAGAACTATTCTGCAACATTTTCATAAGTGAAGCTAATGCTTATTCATAAAAGTTATTTGCAATCCAATAGTATATAAGCCCTAAAATCACATAATTTTTTTTAAAAGGCTAATCTATAAAAAGAGGTCATACAAGATTGAGTTTTTCATTTTTCAACGATTTTTCCTTTGATACATATGGAAACTGTTCAGTCAGTGACCAATTCACATTTTACCTCTGGTCTAATTGGGTATGTAACAATAAACAATTGTATTAGGCCACAAAGTACTTTACTCTCCATTCTGTAGAATTAAACCCTTCTATTGAAACAGTTTAATTCTACAGATTGGACAGTAAAGTAGTTTGTTGCATATTGATTCTGTTTCTTAGTGTACAAGAGTATATTCATTCTGCTCTTGAGATTTTATGATGTCTTATCCACAAACAACACAGGGCAATGTGAAAGAAGGATGCCTGATTCCTAGGTAAGTGATGTTTATCAGATAACTTATAGGATTAAACAGTCTTTTATTAATTTCTCATCCAAGCTGCAGAGGGGGAGCCATTTTTTTTTAATAATCAATGTTCAATACCTAACACCTAACTTTGGGCCCTGTTTCTTTAGGCCCAATGGTGATTGTGATAAAAAGTGCCCAGGATAAAGGTGGGATATCTATTTTGTATTATATAAATATCCAATATAGCAAAGAATTGTGACTAAACAGTTTCAGAACTTTTATCATTCAAATAAAAACAGTTCTGTGAACCACACAGCTTTTGTGTAATGGTTTTAGCCTTAGCAATCTTAAAACGGCTTATAAAAAGTTACACCTCTAGTCACTTAATGTCAAGCTCCAAACAAATGGGCAAGATCAAAGAAGCAAGAAATATAAAGATATGAGTAAGGTATTTTTTTTTATCCTGGTTTGGCAATAAATATATAATATTGTAAATGGAAAGAGAAATTTATAGTGTGCTCATTAAGACAGATTCTCTCTGAATGATTTATGCTTCTTCTCAGTTTCCTTACAATCCCTCACATTTAAGATAGATCTGAAGGTCCTATCTACTAAGACTAGCAAAAATTAGAATCATAAGGACAGATCTGAATAGAAGTGACTACCCCAGGATTCATCAACATGTCCCAAAGGTGTTTTTTCAAGAGGCAAAAGGATTTTCTTGTTTTTCTTTGAAGACATTTCGCTTCTCATCCAAGAAGCTTCTTCAGGTCTGCAATCTCTATCTTTCGGACAACCATGACCTGGATGACTGAGAATCTCCATAGAGATTCATCAATATGTTCATATTTGTTCTCGTTTTATGCATAAAGCAGAAATACAGGATCCTTATACATAAGAAACCAGCACACCAAAGCAAGAATGACTATATCACATCTAATAAATTTTGTAAATGACCCTTATCAAAAAAAGCAATTACCGCTGTCTACATTTTTTCATCTGACCTCCTTTATCATCCTTATTATGGGAACACACATTTTTATTTCAAAATGTGAATTTGATACTAGACTGTAGTTCATAAAAGCTTGTCCCATAATAAATGCATTTGTTTTTAAGAAGTCATTAAGACTGCTACAACAAACTAACCCTAACTCTATTTTTTTAAAGGATCTAGAAGAGTCTCTTTCTCGTACTTCCAAGCACCAGAATATTTTACAGTCTTTTGAGAACAAAGATTATCAAAACTAACTTTCTCCCAGAAGAATAAAAGGAAATTAAATAAAAACAAATCCAGGATGTATTGGGTTTGATCCATCTACCTTTCTAATTTAAGCTCCAGTTGAAAAAAAGACAGGGATGAGTCTGTCCTGAAGGCAAGATTCTTATCACATTCCCTGATTGTCATTTAATATCATGAGACGAAGGGGATGAGAACTGGAAGCCAGAAAATACTGGTTTTTCCATCATAGTACCCTGGAATAATCCCCCTCTAGAAGCTAGGCCCTTTAGTAATAGTCTTTCAGAAGGCTGAAATCTTCCAGAGGATCTTTGGAGAGTAATTGTGAGTTATTTGAAACTAGTTTTAAGCTAAATAATTACATATATAATTTATTGGCATTCAATATTATTTATTGCAGATTTTATTTGAGTTTGATATTATGGTGATTTTCTATTTCACCATATACTGTTGTATTGTTATACTGTTGTAATCCATGATGTGTTGTTTATTTATTTAATGTGATTAATAAAATCTTGGTGAACAAAATTTTAAGGCTGATTTTGAGTTGGATGAAACAAAAGAAAAGAAACTCAAGCATAAAAAGCATTTTAAACTGTAGGTATTTTGATGAATAAGAAGTTTTTAGACAAATAAATAAGTCAGGAATCATTTTGAAACAATGAGGTAACTTTATCATGATTGCTACCTAACATATGTCATACGTTTTAATGGCCTTTTTCAATAGTTTACTTGGATTAATTTTTCACTACAGATCAGCAGAAAAGTATGTTTCTAGTTTTCAACCATTTGTTCTGGAATTTGACTGTTCTACAACCTGGGGGAGAGAAAAGATTTGAGCTCTTGAAATGGAGGTTCCTGTTTGAATCTTAAAAAGGTACCAGGGAATAAATAAGCCCAAAAGGATCTGGTTCCAAGAGAGCAACCCAAACTGGCTAGGTAAGCAACCAGGATTTGCCTTAAAAGTGAAGGCAAGGGAGTTTGAAACAATGGAGGCAAGGAAATCAGGAGAGAATCTAATCAATACATGGAAGAACAATAAGCTTATCAGAATCATAGTCTGGAGGGAAGAACCGAAAATGATGGAGCTAATAACAACACATGGAAATATCTAGGCAATTATTACCAGAAAGTGATTAAAATCAGTTTTAGGCACTTATTGTTTTCTCATGAGTTTGGTGTTCCGTGTATATTATGACGGGCATAAGATTTATGAAGAACTGACAGAAGTGCATGGTTAATTATTTGTGAGATTAATGAAAGCAAATAGAAATTATCATATTTAAAATAAGCTTCAAAACTTTGAAATAGACATAGACAAAGAGAAGATCCTGAGGGTTTTTTTGAATGGTAAAACACAAACAAAAAGATATATAGTGAAGAAAGCAAGCTAAATATATTATAGTTAAAATAAATGAAATGTAATAAAAATGAATCTAATTAACAACAAATCCATGTAATTGAATATAAACAATTGCATAAAATTAATTCAACCATTAAGTTTCTCATTAAATATAGATCATATTGCAACATATATCATCTTTTTATTTTCAGAAAAGTATTTTCTTGTGAACCATTCCTTAAAATAGAGTACATTTCATTCCATTTACATAGTATTGTATTCTTGCTGTGCCCCTGACTCAACAGAGCCAAAACATCATGAGATAATCAATTCCATGTTTTGGGGATATAATCCTTAACTACAACATTTCTTCCCAAGATTACATTAACATATGTAAGAGTTTTAAGCCAAAGCACAGCTATAATAGAACCAAGACCAAATCATATGAGTCAAAGATTCTTCAAATTTTTTATATATAAGAAGTCTAACATTTTTCAACATTTTTGTGGAGTCCATTAAACATAGAATAATATTCTTTTTATCTGGAAATGACCTGAAATATTTGAAATATTAGGCAATCTGGAATACAGTTTTTTTAAAAAGTACAATACTACAATAAATTCACCTATAATAAACTGTCAATACAGAGCCCCTCAGTGAAGGTAAATAGTATCCAGAGATGTGTACAATGGGTAGGATAGCTGAAGTAAAGAAACTGGTAACCTGGAAATATTTCTTTCACAAATCTGCCTGGAGACACAACAGAAACATTAACTGGCATTGTAATTTAATGTTGTGATTTTCATCTAAATATGGAAGGGATCAAATTAAGGATTTTACCACAATTGTCACAATTCTTAAAAGAAAATATTCATCTTGGGAAAAGGTACCCAAATTAAGACTGGAAAAACTGACAATAGCTTAATACAATAATAATGAGTATTACTGAAACACATGAAAAAAATTCACACAGGACAGGGAGAAAACCCCAAAGTCATGAAGTCTGCCACAGGCTTTCATGCCAGAGTTGCTTAGAGCATGAAGAAAACATACTCATAAACTGAATTTGTTTCTTTTTAGGAAAAAGATAATTTTAATAGCCATGTTAAATTCCAGTATAACTGAATGAATGCAAAACAATACATGAAATCTCATGCACATTTTACAACAACAATAAATGCCCATTTTATGGTGGAGTTTCATTAATTGAAATGATAATTGAATAGGAATACAGGTTTTGAGTTCTAAGCTGTAACTGAAAAAGTATCATTATCTGTGCTACAAAATTAAGAATGTACCTGAAAAAGTTACAAACTATAAAACAGCAGAGAGTTAGCATTTTCTACACCAAAGAAACTATTCTATAAAATTTTGGAAATTTTGTTCTGAGCACAATGTACTAAACTCTACCCATTATGTTTAGTATCTTTAGATTATCCCCTAAATGTATTCTAACCATTTCTAGCAGAAAACATCTAGGAAGTAATTTAATGTATTGTGAACCACTTTGATGGTAAAAGAGTAGAATATGTTACATAATAAAGTGAATAGATTGTTTAAATTTTATTGTAAAGTAAAAATGAATTAGCTCCTAATAATATCACGGCTGTGTCCTTATGTTATAATATTATTCTAGGCAAACTAAAGATCTTGCCTACTAGTTCTGATATGTTTGAAATACCCTAAAGATTAAAAAGTATAAAGTAATAATCTCCACATTACATTAAAAGGGATAAAAATTCCAAGTCTTTTAATGAACTTTATATTTTTATAGCACTATTAATATAGCATACAAGAAGTCAGTTATTTTAGATAAAAGTTTATGAAAATCCATTTCTCAAGGCTATTCAGTACAACATATTCTGCTGCTTCTTAGAATTTGTTATTTTGGTAATGTTCTTAGCATTAGAACTGGATTTCCATTTTGAGGATTTACTGACATGGCATACTATTATGAGAACACCAGGGAGAAAGCTAAAGAGAAGAGGAATAGAAATTATAGTTTGGATTTTCTGAATACCAAATGGAGAGGAAAGCTTCAAATAATATTTCAATGCCATTGGGGGGGGGGAAATCAATCTGTTTTCTTAGCGGGTAGGCTTTAAGGCACTGAAAGTATGGAAGAGGAACACAACACATTCAAAGCCAAAATTTCACCCCCTTTAACATAAAGAACAAGTTTAGAAGTTCCTGCAAATTAAACATTCCTTTTTCTTTCTCACTAAAAAGAACCACAATCTATATTGTTATACTGTAGAACTGTGTTATACAGCTCTAGGACACCCCCCTCCCCAAATAAAAAGAATACTAGACTTTTATAAAAGGCCTCTTTGCAATGGATGACTGAACCTTCTTTTAGTCCCATACAAATAATATGGAAACTAATGTAAATCTGTGCAAGGAGAAAAACTATACTACTGACTGCTAGGCAGTCAAAACTTCCAGTTGTAAGGATTACATTCAAGGAAGTACTACATTTATATGTGATGGTTTGTTTTATGTAAATAATTCCAATAGAAAAAAGCCTGACCTTTAAAATAAAAAGACATTAATTTGAAATATTTTAAAGAAACTATTTCTATTACTTAGGAAATTATTCAAATTCATTCAGATATTCTGTATTTATAATTACTCCAAATTTCAAACAGATGTTTTTACAGTTTTAAACCTGCTGCTAGTAGTATAGTTTTGTCCTGGGTAGAAAATTATTTCAGTCTATGTCTTCTGCACTATATGTAGATCCTGTCTTCATTATTTTTACAAATAATTTAAGAAAGCTTACATATCTAATGTGCCTTACTCCTCTTATTTTTCCCACAACACCACCTTGTGAGGTGAATTGGGCTGAGAGGCTGACTAGCCCAAAGTCACCCAGCTGGCTTTCATAAGGCAGAACCTCGGAAGGCAGAACATGGTATCCTGATTTCTAGCCCAGTGCCTTAACCACTAGACCAAGCTTACAGTGTTATAAAGTAGATACACAAAAGGTGGTAGCACTCAACATCTATTTCTTCTCAATATGTGTCCTGTATAGAACTGCCTGACACTTGATACATAGGTTTTTGGCTCAGTAAACTTTCTCTTCACTGCGGTTTTATATCTAAGAGTAGCACAGGGAGTTAATAATAATGCCTCATTGTGAAGAGTTACATATAGGTTTTTGCGACTTATATTTTTTCAATATATTATCCTTTCGAACAGGGGTCCTCAATCTACAGGGAAATCATTCTTCATTTTCTCCTGCTCCGAAGTCATCCAGCACAGTTCTATGATGACTATTTTAATTATGACAAGTATTGCCACTTTATATAACTTATTGGGAAGAGAGAAGCCCTCGTAGTTGTATGCCCATGTTATGGATATAAAACCAAAGCTGGCTTTTGTCCTACTGTTTTATCAGAAATACCAGGTCTTGGACTACTTGACTGCCAACTTGTAAATAAGCTGTTTCTTATCTGAACTTGGCTTTTTTCTTACTTTTTTCTTTTAAGCTGACTCACCTCAAATTACTGAGATATGCAGAATGTTTCATGATTCTATAGACTTCTAACCTGACCTTGGTTAGAGGGGTAACGGGGGGTGGGATCTGTGAAAAAGAAATTGTTTTCTTTGTACATGCTATACAGGGAGGTTTGAAGTTTGGAATTTGAAGGAAATATGAAATATTTTCTAATTTAGGATGAGTGAAATCTTTTTAAGACAATCATATTTACAATTTACTATTCCAAGAGAAAGTGAAATAAATAGATCCATTTTAGAAATGGTTCACTTTACCTCACACATTGTGGACCAAAGTCACAGGTAATTTATCTTATTAGCAAGTCTAATATTTCCAGTCCTTCACTGACAAATGGAAGGAAATCTCATACTTGATTTCCAATGGACTATTGCTGACTTAGATTGAATGATGAAAAACTCACAGAATTTCAATCACTTTATAAATGTGATGTTGGGGTTCCACAAATAAAACTAGGAATGGTGCTAGTACCAGAGCTGTTAGTTCCTGAATTAGTAAATTAAATCCTCTTTCCTCTTTCTAGGAAACCACTTGTGGCAGACTAGTCAAACCCTAACACTTTAATTAGGAGCATCAACTATGCTCCAGGAAACATAAATTCTTAATGTCGCTAGGAAAAAGACATTGTCTGTGTTGCAGAACAAAACCTTGTAACTGCTCCTCTGCCAACCACAGAAAAAAATGAATTATGTTTAGACACAATATGGGATAATTTTATCTGATGTAGAAAAATGTTTTATGTTTCCTCCCACAGCATCAGCCAATAGGCAATAATTCTTTTAGAGTCCAAATTCATATAGCCATCTCATGCAGGAAATGAAAACATCTGCATCTTTTCAAAAGTAGTTAAAATACTGGAGCAAGTACAGGAATGGTTTTGATTCCTGATTACCACTGACATCCGTTTCTCTAGCTCCATCTAATCTGCAAGTCTGGAATATTTAGCTAAAATGCTGAGGACAAGAATGTTTTTGAGCAATTCTTTCTGGCAATTTCCTTACCCCAACATTATTACAAACATCACAGAATCCACATCTATCATACAGAATCCCATCAGTATCAGGACATGGCTTTTCTTTGAAATTACAAGATTTCCTAGATGGTAAGACTGCTATTATTCAAAAATCTAAATATTTACATTACCACTTAATTTTTTTTTTTAAGAAACTCTGTACCAAAATGTAGTTTTAAAAGTGAACATTAAAAACATGGCTGATTAGACCAAGTAAATATTTCCCTAAATAAACTTTTCTAAGATACTATGAAAATGGAGAACACGGATTAGCAGCCATGGTAAGATGAGGTCATCTTGACATACTGAAAGAGCATTCTAAACCTTGAAAACTGACAATGGTGCAAATTCAACAAATCCTCTGAAGTGCTCGCCCTTGTTTTCCATAGAGCATGGATTAGTCTGAAAAGATTTCCAAACAGTTTCTAAATTGAAAAATACAATGACCTTTTTTTTCCCCTTCAGGCACATGAAGAAAATGGTCACTCCAAAAGAGGAAAAAAAATATCTCCAGAAATGATCATTTACATATTCAGCATTTTAAACTTCTTTATGATGATAATTTCATTGGATACAACTGTTAATAAAACCCCAAACATATATGAATTAGGTGAAATATTTTAGAAGCTTTTTCAAAAAAATAAATAAGAAACATACACAAGATATAAAATTCTTACTTCCATTATAGGATGAAATGATTTAATAGCATTGACTTGATAGTTCAACTTCAAATTCTCCTTTTGTGAAATATAATTCTACCAGATTAGCTGTGAGTATCTGCTGTCAATGAGGATGTGGAAGAGGAGTAATCTTCATGGATAAGGCGTATTTCTCAGACCAAGAGTATCATGCATTTTATTTACTGCTATTATTTCCAACTCTTAAAATATAAGGGAAAGATTCCCATACTTTCATTTTTGAAGAGCTGCATTATTGGCTATTGGGATTGGGCTTTCATATTTTCAACACTAGCATTTATTTAGAGATGCGTCTTGTTCCCAAATTATTCTTCCTCTGACTGGTGTTCCACAAAGCTTCAACATCTGTCAATCTCTTGCTAGTACTGAACATTTTTGTAAATGCTTACTATGAAAACTGTAAAAGATAGAGATATAAAAGTAACAAGAATAGTGAAGTGACTGAAAAATGGAAGCACAGATAGGAAAAGCAAATAACATATTTTAATTTAATATTGTCTTTTAACAAAATTTATTGTTTATATTTTACCTTTCCTAATTATACCAATATTGTCAATTTAGTTTTGGATATTTGAATATCAATTCCCTTTGCTGGCTAATAATCACAATAAAGCTATTTCAAAAGATAGAAAAAGGAGCTGTGGATGCTTAAAGAAAAAGGGAAATAAAATATTCTAGGAATGCAGGGCCTTAAAATGGTTCAAAATAGAGTATAATAGGAAAATTTCTAAAGAGGATTACTACTCACTAAAATCATTTACCGATTTTCACTGATGGCTTTGTTATTAGAAAATATCTGCAAACTATCAACTTACATTCAACAATGTCTAAAGAAAGAATTGTCTAATTTACCTGGTTAGCAAAACTTGTAAAACGTATTTTGAGGCAAAGCTGGTAAGAAAATGCAACTGATATTTTGCTTATGATATTTGGAACATGGAACTTTTTCTATCAGAGAATAGGTCTGCTACAATATTCCACCATCAACTTCTATTATTTCAGCAAACATTTGGTCTGTCTGCTCTTAAAAGAAATAATTTGGGTTGTTACATATTCTGAGTGCTATTTTCTTTGTTCTCTGCAGCTTAATTCTTATTTTATTATGATTAATTATATTGGATTGAGGCCAAAAGCTCCTTCTTCTGCTAAAAGATTACTGGTTCCATCAAAGAAAATGAATCTTTGGACACAACCCAATGCTATTTATTTTATATTAAACTGCACTGAGCATTTTCATCTAGAAACTGAGAAGCATAATAAAAATAAACAAATTCTTTTCAGCGAATGGTGTAAAAAATAGATTAATTCCAATTTCTCCTGAGACTGTGATCTGACTAAATTTGAAAATGAAAGGCATATAAGCTGCCTTGAATTTGGTGATTGAGGTGGCATATAAGTTGGCAAATAAATAAATTTCTACATTTTCATTAAAGGAGCAAATGAACAAGTTTGAAAATACTGAAGATGCAAATTTAAACAAACTGATATTATTGTATTTAATAAAACAGATCCTTTCCTTCTTAGTGCGTTGCAGAATTAAAATTTTAACTATATAGCTGGGCATCTATCAATCTAACAATATTTTTTCCAAGTTACTAGCTCTCTTTCAGAAGAGCTATTAGTTAGTGGCAGTACTTATTTTGAATCTGATATTATATTGCTTTCTTCCTAAACGTATAAAAACAATATTATGTAACCCTGCCATTCAGAAATTCCTTTTAAACTGAATACTATTTGGACTGCTTCATTTGCTACTAAAAATATGAGGAAATTCTGAACAACATAAAAATGATAAGATACAATTGCCCAATTTTTTGTTATATTTGCAAGTTTCAGGCATTCTTATATCTGTTTTATTCTACAGTAGGTCTCTGGCTTAATTAAAAAAGAAAAAAATGTTCCACTACACAATTTATGGTTCATTTAAATGTATATAAAGCAAAAGTATAGCTCCTAGTCTAATTTCTATAAAATATTTTTGCAAGATAATTTTCATACATACAAGCCCCAAGGACAGCCAAAAATTTCCTGCACCCATATGGTTGGCAAAGCTGTCAGTCATCTTGATGAGCAGCAAATAAATGAATGTCCAATGATGGGATTTTGCATTATCCTTTAAGAAATCCATCCACTAAACATCAACAGGTAAAAGCTTATACCTGACAGCTATCAATTTCAACTATTCATGCAAAAAGACAGGTGAGCTAAACTAGTAAACCTCGAAATTAGAGATGCATTAATTATCCACTCATAGCCAAAGCAAACAGATTTTTTTAAAACAGTAAAAATATCATTTTTCCTTAGAACTTTATTTGCAACATTTAATGTCCTGTTACATTTTTAATCAAACAGAGGAAGTTATTTTTAAATTGAAAATCTGCACTCACTAAATCAGACAAGCAAATACCAAGATGATTGAATGGCATTGCAGAATACACTATTACGGCAGGTAAACTGTACATTTACCTGTCACGTCACAGAAGTTATTGTGCAATCATTGCATCTTCACTTAGAAGCAGAATAAGACAAAAAGGAAAGGTTTGTTAAACATTTTAAAATGCATAATATTTTAAGTAAACACTATTATAGTTGATAGGATAAAAAATACAAGCTTCCTTCATGAGAAAGTCAACAAAATCTTAGCTGTTTCATGTTAGCCCAATATCATATCCCAATATTTTTAAAACAGCCATGAATGCTCATATTGTTTTTCACAATAAAAGCACCCAGAAGAATGAGGGCATCTTAATCTTCATTATACTTTTGTCAGAAATTTTCTGTTGACTTGATCCAAGTCACTAACAGACCATTCTTAAATATGTTTTAAAAAGAAAAGTTTCCTTCAGGTTGAAACTTGACTCATAGCAACTTCATGGGCACCAGGCAATGGTCTAAACAACAGTATGATGTTTGGCACTACCTTCTTCCGATATACAGTAAGGCTCCCTAAGCTCGACGGGGTTAACCACCAATAAATAGGTTTAAGATTATGTGTTACAACAACCAATCCGTTTCTATTCCACCTTCATAGCCTTAACAAGATGGCCAGAACTGTATTTAAATGATAAATATTTTGAACTTAACCATACTGAAGATGAGAGGCTCAGTGCTAAAAGTATCACAATAATGAAACCATATCCATAAGGCTGTTTTAATCTATATAATAAGATTTATACTGACCTATATTCATGACATTTATAAATTATGTATACCTAAGCTTATTTCAGTCATCTTATTAAAATGAGTGGCAGCATACAACTCATCTGGCCAACTGTCAGTTACCCTGATTTAGAAGGTGCCAGGTCCTGTAGTTAGTTACAAATATAGCACTGCTGACCTTGAAGGCAGCTGTTTTTTGAAATACAATACTTAATAAATTCACCTCATTAATCCTTTCCTCTCATTTTTGGATTCTTAACATTATTACCTGATTTATACCCCTATCTATACATATTATCAGCAGTAGTATAAAGATGGCTAGTTCACTATTTTTCATTTTTGAAAAGAATTTTGAAATTTATTTTATTTTTTAATAAAGGAGTGTCCATGCATAGCATAAAACAAATGGGCAGCATTTTCAGGCCTAACTAGGTGCTATTAAGAAATAGTGTTTCATAAAGCTCATGGGCATCCGTAAAGAATTCTCCATGCAAAGTTGCAACAACAGAATATATTTATTCCCTGGACATTTAACACAATTGTATATAGTAATGTGGCTTGCTTCTATAGTCTATAACAGAGGTCCCCAACCCCTAGTCCATGGACCCGCACTGGTCTGCAGCATGCCAGAAACCAGGCCACGCAAACAAGAGAAGCCCTATCCGCAGGATGCAGGTAGTATGTGAAACCATTTCCCCTCTGGTCCATGGAAAATCCTCTCCACGGAACCGGTCCCTGATGCCCAAATGTTTGGGGGCCACTGGTCTATAGCGCTAGTGTCATGGCAGAGATTCAAACCATAAACAATGGAATATATGTCACACGAAGAATTTGCACAACAGAAATCAGATAATGTTATAGTTATTTCTGAAATTAGCTAGTAATATCCACTGAATCAAATATAATAGCATGAGAATAAAATGAAATCATTAATGTTAATGTAGCTTAGTGCACGAAAAATAAATCCTAATTTTAAGAATGCCTGTGTGCCAGTTTCAGTTTGTCACAAAAGTAATGGAAAACTTAATCTGTTTATGTTATATATTAGGGCTGTTAAAGCTTTGAAAATGATTTGAAAGAAGAGTAAAAATGGTTTGTTTCCTTTCAGGCTTCTCTAGGATGTGGCTGTTTTAATGAGAGGATTCAGTCAAATTAACACAACTCTTAAAGTTATAATAAAGGATAATAAATAATAAATAAATTAAAGGATAATAATCAACTATATTTCCATTCCACTGACTGGTAAACTATTGGCCCAATAGTATTTTTACAAGGCAAATAAATTAAAGCCACCTTCCTAAAACCGGAATCCTGATTTATCTAAGAAAATTCTTGATAGTCCCCTATCCCAAATAAATTTCCTACATAATCTAAATGAAATATTTACTTGGTATAAGCACAGAAATACCAATAAGACATTAAAATATATGAAGGATTATATTCATTTTAATAACAGTAATTTTACCCAAAAAATGTAAAGGAATTTTAACATCCAATCGAATCCTTTCTAAATGTTTCAAAATTCCAAGTTTTCTATTTGCAAATTGAATAATTTGGCAATTTTATTTGGACACGAACAGGGGACTTTTAAAAACATAGATACTAATTATACAAACTTAAAATGAAGTTCTTTTTAGTTCACTTGGAAAAACCTATAGCCATATTGTATTTATCCTCAATATCACAATAAAACTACTACAGTAAATATAATCAGTCTCCAGAAGTTTTAACTGGAAAAAGATAATTCCTTGGGGGAGGGGGAGAGCAGGGAGACCAATACATATAATTTAAAATGTTTGCCACAATTGAACATTTTTAAAGAAAGTGTGTAAAATAAAGAGGATACTCTGAACTGGATTTAGCAATATGCATAAAACCCCTAAGAATCCATTTTCAAGTGGTGGGGGTGGCATAATTATTCATAGTCTCGATCTAAAGGCATCTTCCCAAACCCCTTATTAAGTCAGTTTCTTACTTGAGTGCTGCATTGGCCCAATAAAGGGATTATCTTAATGTGCCTTTTGGAAATTTTCTTATAGCCAATCCAGCCTATCCTTGAGATTTGTTTGATTTTGTAAAGACCAAAGTTAGTCTTTTAACAGCAGGGTCCTACACTGCATAAAGAGGCTTGTTTAGCACCCTATTTAGGATTATTCTAATAGAACACCGCTCCCAAATGCTACCTAATTTGGCCTCCTATTCCTTTATCCAGTCCCTTTTCTAATGGAAAAATTTAAAGATAAGGTTTTGTATCTTTTAGTTAGCCCAGTGAGGGCTTTACTTTGTTTGAAACGGGAATTTTTAAGTACCTCAAAACTAATATATAAACAGGCTTTAATTAACCATTATATAAAAGAACTAGAGATGACTTTCTCAAAGCTAAATAATTATGCATTTCAAGTCACTGATACATTTTTATAAGAAACAAAACCCATTACTATATTGGGAATTCTTACATAACAGCTGCATATTCTAAACTTTGCATTTAAAAATATTTTGAAAAATATGAAAAAGTATATTTTACTTGACGATATTAATTTCAATTTAAAAATGTATGATTTCCCCTCCTAAATAGTGGTTACTAAAATATAAATATTAAAAAT
This sequence comes from Azemiops feae, assembly GCA_023970755.1. Classification (NCBI taxonomy): domain Eukaryota; kingdom Metazoa; phylum Chordata; class Lepidosauria; order Squamata; family Viperidae; genus Azemiops; species Azemiops feae. The sequence goes on from JALGBA010000069.1 coordinate 828,390, forward strand.
CTTACAGTGGGCATCATAAAATGTCTGTAAGAGGGTTAAATTGTAATAAGTTCTGTGCTCTACGACACAGAACCAACCTCTGTAATAAAATGAACTGATAACTTTATAAAAGGTGTGCTTTAGGGTAAATAATCATTTAAAACATAATTTCTGAGCATTCATTTTCATCTAAGAGTTGCCTGCCTGAAGATCTAAACATAAAAGGTTACATTAGTAGACATTGTAATAGTGAAGGCCGCAAACCTGAACAAATACAGAATATAATATATTGCATCATTAGTTATCTTACTGTACTGTATTTGTCAAACAGAAGAAAATTTCTGCCTCTAGCCAGCCATAATTGACAATTAGTAACTTACCTAAAAGATAAGGAAGCTATTGGTAATTTCATCAATTAATTCTCTTTCAAAGTGATAGCAAAGAAAATATGAATTGATCAATTGTTCAAATAAAAGCCAGGTTGGTCTAGTACAGGGGTAGGCAACCTCGGCTCTTTTATAACTCGTGCTGGCTGGCTCAGGAATTCTGGGAGTTGAAGTCCACGAGTCATAAAAGAGCCGAGGTTGCCTACCCCTAGTCTAGTAGTTAAGGCACCAGGCTAGAAAGCAGGAGACCATGAGTTCTAATCACCCCTTAGCCACAAAAACCAGCTGGATGATTTTGGGCCAGTCACTCTCTCTCAGCCCAACCCACCTCACAGGGTTGTTCTTGTGGGAAAAATAAGAGGAAGATGTGCTAGATATATTTGCCACTATGAATAATAAAGGCAGGCAGGTAGGCAGGGAATTTGCTATAAGACCACTAAATTATTATATAAACCAGTAATACTTTGAATGTATTACTAACAGTGAAAAGACATTCAAGAGAATGTATACAGATTCAGAGAGTAATAAACCATTTAACCCTTACTGCCAAAACTCTTATTAATTATATATTTCTCCAGTGCAGTTTTGCTATCAATACACAATTATACAGCTTTTTGTTTTAATGTTAAACTTATTAAAATGTGAGCATCAGTTAGAAGCATTTAAGGTAGAGAAGAGATTCTAAAATTATCTTAATGGGCTGGTTTTAAAAATATGGGTGAAATTTGGCATAGTTTCATTAATACTTTTAAGTTAAAGGATTTCTTACTTCTGTTAATGTGCTCAAATCTTTAAATTGAATTAGGCCACAGGTAAATTTTTTTCTCCAAAAGTGCCACAGTAAATTTGCATATATGTTTAAATTTATATATTAATCATATCTACAATGGTAACCATGTAATTCTGGGGATGTTTAATGTCACCAATTCTAAATGTAATACTAATTTGCAATGCTTTAAAATTTTAAATAAAATGAACAGTCACTACATGGAAGAGTAGACTTTCTGTTGTTTCAACTCTTACATGGAGGAACATTAATTTCAAGTATCAGTTGCTGTAGGGCTACAGAGTCATAGCTAAAAAACCTGAAGGTTATATCCCAGTCTTCCAGGAAGTTTAGTCTGGCTCCATCCATTGACTAAGGGGAATTAACCCTACAAATGCTTCCTTGTGAAAAAACCAAATCCTTGCCAGTTGCTCTGGGCCTACTCCATACAATAGTTTTAAGAACTTCCGCTCCTTTCGTCAATGAAGGACTGCTAAATTGCAGGAGTACAGACTTAGGTTTTGATGGGAGAGGACTGATTTGTTATAAGTTACAGATTACAGATGTCAGGAAAAAAATTAATTCACATAGCAAGTATGTCAGGGAACAGATGAACAGGGAAAAATTTAATACACATAGCAAGTATAAAATATACACAGACAAGTACCACACTTTCATTATCTCATCATACCCCATTAAAAATAAATTTTGCTGTCTCTCATCAGAAAAATGTGACTTTGTTCTCCTCAGAATAGTTTCCATGATTACCTTTTACTACAATTGATTTACAACAAGAAGGTGGAACGGGCAACTGAGCAGAGAATTTCTCAAAGTTCAGTGTTATGATAAGGTTCCTAAGTTTGAGTCTTCTACATATATTTAAACCCCATGTTCAAATGCAGCATCTAACCAAAGTTTTATGCATACTTTGCAAATTCTATGGGAAGGGCACAAATACAGTGTGGACCTGAAAAGCCACTCAAAAGTCACTGCAACAGAATCAGAATTACTATTACATGTGTAGCAAATAATCGATGTAATACTTGTAGGAATGTCTGCTAAAATAATCCTCAGACGGTGAAGGGATTCTTTATTTTGCCACTATGAAGAGCAATACCATTGCTAAGGATATTTGATTTTGATAACAGTTGCTAAAAAACTGCTTCTGGGAAGTTGATCAGTTCTTCAAATCCATTCCATAATGACTATATTAATGTTTGGCAAAGTCCAAAACTTGCAAGAAAAGCGGTAGGAAATATGGTAAGGGGCAGTAAGCAGGGGACAAAGAATTCTATCAGGACAAAATCTAAAAGAATTATAGCGTTTATGTCCAGCTGCAGAAATCAAACATTTTGCATTCACAAATGTAAAAGATCTAGCCTGTAAAATTAATCCACAGAGATAATCACTGATATGGACAGTAATTATTGCCCCCTTCCCTCTAGTGCTTTCCATTTGTTTGCTAGCTACAGGAATATTAGATAAGCTACCAAATAATTATAATTATGGAAAATATCCAATTTTTCTGTACCACTCCAGCTTACAAAATGAGGCATCCTTTTGATCATTACAATATTTTCTAGTGATACTGTCACCAGTCATGTGGCCCTTGAGTTATGATCTGAAGGATTCAAGTGCCAGATTGATAATCCTGAGCAACAACAGACTGATAAGTGGCTCCTTTTCATCAAGTTTTTTTTATCTCCAAGCACTGGTACCTGTAAGAGCTGCAGAAAAAAAAAAACATTTTACCATTGCAGAAGAATTTCTTATTATAAATTTCAATCATTGCTTGTCTAGACTGTCAAGACTGTTTACCGTATTCTAAAACCATGTCCAGAAGACCTATAATAGGGCTGCGCACAACATTTGAAAGAAACGTTTCACAAACCCATTAGCAAGAGTGAAGCACTCTTCCTCCAAGTGTTAAAGCAATCATATCTTTTGGCAGTCTTTCACAGTTGCTTGCTAAATTGCCCCAGATGTCTGCACCTATATATGGACAACTGTTTCATTTAGTTGCCAGGCCCAAAAGAACTGTGTGTGTACATACAGCCAGAGACAGCCTTTCTCTGAAATGTTCAAGTGAAAAGGTATAGCCATTTCTACACTGGCAAGGTACCACTTGAATTGTAATTCCAACTAACTCCGTTCCTAGTTCATTTAAAGCAACACTGCATGCATGTAGGTACTGAATGGCTACTGGAAGGCTTGAAATGTCAAAGGTCCTTTTCAAAGAATGCTTTAAACTCCAACTTGGAATAGATACCCCTCTCTTACTGAGCAGGAAAAGACCATTATCAAGGATCACCCTACTATCTAATTAAATATTATAACTGTCTCCTTGACCTGAACACAGTGGATTTCCCAACAATCCATGAGCTTTTCATTAGAGCCGATGAAGTAGGATTAATAAATAAAATGGAGTAATAAATAAAATATTTATAAATAAATATTTATAAATAAATAAATGAAAACAGAAAAAAATAATAAAAGGAAAAAGAAGTGTCTCCATTTTGTGGATTTGAGGAATACCATTTAGGTGTTGGATATAAAAAACTGCCAGTTGCAAATATTTTAATGAAGTTTCTATATTATGCTAAGATGATCATTCTACTTTTTGATAAGAAATCAACTGAAAAAAAATCTAATTAAAAAATTGTTTCATTTGGTACAACCTTCCTAGAAAAAAATGTGAGTTTTTATTTATTGAATTTTTATGCCGCCCATCTCTGCTCTAAGGTGGCCTACATATGATTTTAAATCATTGAGTCCCCACAATTTAATGCTTATTCAACAATTAAACATATTTTGGGGGACACAGAAGCTGTATTCAAGCCCCTACAAGTGGAAAACTTTATCTCCAGCAGTCAACACTTGGTATGTCTAATTTAATGAAGAGAAGGACAAGGGGTGACATGATAGCAGTGTTCTAATATCTCAGGGGTTGCCACAAAGAATGGATGCAATGGATGGAAACTAACCAAAGAGAGAAGCAACATAGAACTAAGAAGAAATTTCCTGACAGTTAGAGCAATTAATCAGTGGAACAACCTGACTCCAGAAGCTGTGAATGCTCCAACACTGGAAGTCTTTAAGAAGAGACTAGACAGCCATTTGTCTGAAATGGTATAGGGTTTCCTGCCTGAGCAGGGGGTTGGACTAGATCAGGGGTAGGCAACCTTGGCTCTTTTATGACTCGTGGACTTCAACTCCCAGAAATCTGGGAGTTGAAGTCCACGAGTCATAAAAGAGCCAAGGTTGCCTACCCCTGGACTAGATGATCTCCAAGGTCCCCTCCAACTTTAATAATAATAATAATAATAATAATAATAATAATAATAATAATAATAATAATAATAATAATAATAATAATAATAATAATAATAATAATAATAATAATAATAATAATAATAATAATAATTCCCTTCACTCAGTAGAAATGACTAGAAATTCAGGACAATGGTTGATGAATCCTAAATGATTTTTTAAACATTACTTTATTCCATCTTTTGTGAAATAGTCAGTATCATTTTGCCAAGTGATCCCAAGTTCCTAATACTATCAGGTTAAAAAAAAAAATTCCTGCTACAACAATATTATATAGTGACATTATTACACAAGGCTTAGCTCTACATTCTGCAATTTGCAATAAATGTTTGTTTTGAGACTTCTCTGATGCAAATTCTACTACTGTTCCAATGTGCTGGATGTGCCCATTTACTCCCAGTCTGCACACGTATTGTATATAAAGTTGTTTCTTATCATAGTGCTCACTATTTAGCAGAGGAATTTTGATGCCAATAAAAATGCTGGAAGAAGGTTGAAAAGAATGAAACAGAAAATCTCCAGATCAGTGAATAGAATTAAACTCTTCCAGCCTTTCAAAACCTCCATGGCAGCTTTCTATCTTCATAAGTAAAGAAATATATTTGATCAATAGTATCACTACTCAATATGTAAGTTTGGTTGGGTATAAGAAAGCCTATGTGGTGCTGAAGCAGTGGATTTTTTTTTTATACTAGCTTTAGCCTAGTGTTTTACCACTTTTGTTTATTCAGAAAATCCTTTTGATTAATTCCTTATCTTGCCAGCACTGTATCTTATGCTCAAAATACAATTTTCTACATATTGGTAAAGAGGTGTGATAAGGCAGAATGTGCCTACAAAAGGGGGAGGTGATATGATGGACTATAGTAACGCAACAAGTTCCCAGGAAGGAGGTAGCACATTCCAAGGAGGGGAGCAAGACAAGAGAGAGAATCATGGGAGGAAGAAGAGATTCAGGATAGTCCCTCCCTAGAAACTACCATGGTATATCAATTATGATAATACAGGTAGTCTGGCAAGATTTTGTCTCTATGGTGTAAGCAAATAAAGAACTGACCTTCAGCTGGATTGTGTTACTCGTTCTTGGGCTAGGCCTGACATTTGCTTATACAAGGGGATGATTAAGGATCACACTACAAAACAATAAGATGGAGAAGATCATTGTTTGATGAAGCTGGTAAAATCATGACAGAGAGATGAAAATTGTAAAAAAAACAAGAAGGCCACATATGAAGTAACATACAGTCATATTGGAAACTGGGATTGTGAGCATGCATAGAAATATATGAAGAGGTACAGTTATTATGAGACTTCTTCTTATCTCCTTTAATTTCCTTAGCATTCTATTACCGTACTCCTTTTCTGCATTCTGCACCATGTTTACTATAAAAGAAAACATGATGTGTGTATAGTTACTATTTTTCATTAATATTTACTACACTGACTCTCACCTGTCATTTTGGTACTCATCCTAGTTAGGCACAATTTTCTGGCTCTTAATAAAACCCTGTAGCCCCTCCCCTAAAAAAATCACTCACATTTAAATTTGTAGCGAGGTGATAACGAAAAGGGAAAATAGTGAAGAAAATATCAACAAATTCTACTTTGGTGTAGACAGCAACATATTTATTTTAGTTGTTACTCTATGGGATCTGAGGTTAGTATTTATTTTTATCATTCTTTTCCAATAATAAACTCGGACAAGTGAGTATCAATAGAACTAGAGCCTAATAAAACTTGTTATATAAAAAAAATAGAACTAGAGCCTAAATAAGGCTATTGACCAACAGAAGGAGGGTATATTAACTATATATAACATTAAAAATTCAAAGGAGAGCAATCCCATCATCATGCTGAGAAAAGGCGTTCAGGTAAGACAACACCCCTTCTCCAGCATGAGGATGGAGAATCCACGAATGGGACATACCAAAGCTACCCTGTCCCTATGGGAGGGAATTAGTCTGGGCCTGTGTCCCACTCGATGACAACACTTGTTGTAGCACCCGCCGGCCAAAGGAGGCGTCCGCGGAAGCAAACTTGTCCATTTTGTAGTGTCGTACGAAAGGGGAGGGCGAAGACCAAGTCGCCGCTCTGCATATCTCATCAATGGAAGCTTGCGTTGCCCAAGCCACCGATGTTGCGTCGCTACAGGTGGAATGAGCCGTGATGCGGCCAGGCACAGGTAACGAATGTGACTGGTAAGCCCGTGCAATGCAAGCCTTGATCCACCTGCCTATAGTTGAAGAAGACACTTTCTGCCCCATGGAAGAGGGTTGAAAGGAGATAAACAGTGCCTCCAACTTGCGAAAGGCGGACGTCCGTTTGATGTATTGTCGTAGTGCTCTGCGCACGTCCAGAGTGTGCCACTGACGTTCCAAGCGGTGAGACGGGCTGGGGCAAAAGTTAGGAAGTATCACCTCCTGGGCCCTGTGGAACAAGGTTTTAACTTTGGGAACAAACGATGGATCTAAGCGAAGGATCACTCTGTCCTTTTGGAAGGTGCATAGATCCTCTCTGACCGAGAGAGCCGCTAGTTCCCATATGCGCCTGGCCGATGTGACGGCTACCAGGAAGGCAACCTTCATGGATAAGAGTCAGAGCGTACATGCCCGGATAGGCTCAAACGGGGGTGAGGTGAGGGCCTGTAAAACCCATGGTAGGTCCCAAGAGGGATATCGATAGACCGCAGGGGGTCTGGTGTTGGTCGCCCCTTTGATGAAGGAACGCACCGTGGGGTGCTGAGCTAAAGGGGACAAATTGTCACATTGTAACACCGTTGACAGAGCCGCGACCTGTCTACGGATGGTATTGGGCGATAAGCCCTTGTCGAGTCCCTCCATCAAATATTCTAAGATCCTCGGGATGGTGAGAGACGAGAGATGTAACTGCTTTCTGGCACACCAGAGACTAAAGTTTTTCCAGGTGGAATCGTAGATCCTATTCGTAGAGGGGCGCCTGGAAGCCTGAATCATTGAGATGACCCTTGTTGAATAGGATTCTCGGGTTAGGAGTTGCCGCTTAAGTGCCAGGCGGCTAACTGGAGCCACTGGGGATCTGGATGCTGCAGGGCTCCCTGACTGAGGGCAATGCGGTTTGGAGGTATTCTCCACGGAGGGGAGATGGAGAGGCCTACAAGGTCGGCAAACCATGGTCGACTCGGCCAGTGTGGAGCAATTAGTATGACCTCCGCCCGTTCCAGCAGAATCTTGCGGACAACTGCTGGGATCAGGGGAAGAGGGGGAAAGGCGTATAGCCGTTCCCTGGGCCAAGGGCTGCGGAGCGCGTCCACCCTCTCCGCCCCTGGAGAAGGGAACCGGGAGAAGAACCTTGGGAGCTGAGCATTCAGCGGCGAGGCGAACAGGTCTAGTATCGGTAGTCCGAACCTGTCCGAGGGATCCAGGCACCACTCGGAGTGGTCCACCGTTGATCTGCTTAAGGAGTCCGCCTGCCGGTTTGCTTCTCCCGAGATGTGTTCCACCTTGAGGGAGGAGAGGTTGGTCTCTGCCCAAGAACCCAACGACTGAGCCTCAGTCATAAGGGATCTGGACCGGGTACCCCCGACAGTTTACATGGGCTTTGGCCGCTACATTGTCTGTAAGGACCAGGACATGTTGACCTGCCACACTGTTCTTGAAGTGGCGTAGGGCGAGATGTATGGCCCTGAGCTCCAACCAGTTTATGTCGGGACCACCGGCCCTGAGCCAACTGTGATTGGAGGTGAGCCCCCCAGCCGAAGAGACTGGCATCAGTAGTCAGAATGATCCGGATGGGCTCCTTGAATAATGAGCCTTCTGCAATCGCTGGAGATGTCCACCAGCAAAGGGAATTCAGAGTCTAAAGTGGGACCCTGACCCTCTGGTTGGAGGAGCTGGTGCCGAGCCTCTGGAATGGGAGCAGGAACCATTGCAAGTTCCTGGAGTGCAGCCTGGACCATGGGACAATGGACATGCAGGAGACCATCTTCCCTAGCAAATTGGGAAAGGGTGGCCAGAGAAACCACACGTTCCTTTGTACCTGAAGCACTAGGGAGCGGATGCTGTCTTGGCGCTCCTGTGATAAGTAGACCATGCACTGTCTCGTGTCTATAATCGCGCCCAGGTGTAAGAGATGAGTGGATGGTACTATTTGGCTCTTCAGGAAGTTTCCTGAGAACCCGAGGTCCTGTAGGACCCGAATGGATAAGGCCAGATCCGTATGGGCTGCCTGGACGGAAGTGGACTGGATCAGGATATCATCCAGGTAACACTGGATCCTTACCAGGACTAATCTCAGGTGGGCCGCCAGAGCTGCCAGGATTTTGGTGAACGCTCTTGGGGCGGATGAAAGGCTGAATGGAAGGGCCCTGTACTGGTAATGATGACCTGCGAAGCAAAACCTGAGGAACCTGCGATGGTCGGGGCGAATGGGAATGTGTAAGTACGCCTCTGTGAGGCCGATGGACGTGAGGAAGTTGTCCCGTCTGATGCTGGCCAGAATAGAATGGAGTGTCTGCATCTTGAATTTTCTGTACATTAAATGGGAATTTAGTCCCTTGAGATCAAGAATGGCTCTCCATCCTCCTGAGGTCTTTGGCACAACGAAGAGGATGGAGTAAAAGCCTGTCCCTGTTTGTCCGGTAGGCACTGGTTCTATGGCCTTGATGTCTAAGAGATGACGTATGGCCTCGTGCATGAGTCTCTGTTTGGCCGGACTCCGTGGAGCTGGGCAAGAAATAAAGCGGCCCGGGGGCCTGGATAGGAATTCTAGTGAGAGACCATCTCTGATGGTGTTGAGCACCCAAGAGTCTGTAGTGATGGTCTCCCATTTGCCAACAAAGAGGGAAAGTCGGCCTCCTATGGGGGCTGTCTCCCTGCAGTCACTTATTCCTCCTGAAGGGGCGGCCGCCAGTCCCTCGAAAGGGCCGCTTGGCTTGAATCTGTTGTCTGGGTCTGGGGCCGGAACGCTCGCATTGACGGTCGGGTCTGGGAGGAAAGGGTCGGGTAGGCGGAGCCCATTCCGAGCCTGTATCCGCACGAAATGGCAGTCTGCGATAGTCCGGGGCAGAGCGTCTATCCACTCGCCTGTTAAGGTGAGACATGACTCTGCGCCTGTCACGGTTCTCCATCAGGTAGGGATTGAGGGACTCACCAAACAATTGTCCGCCAGTGTAAGGGGCGGTGGCCATTTCGACTTCAGGTCCGCTCGCCACTGTTTAAGCCACAACAGTCTGCGGGCAGCCACGTTGTAGGCTATGGTCCTGGATGAGAACCTGGCTGCATGTAATGATGCATCCGCCATGTACTCGACGTCGCTAGCAACTTAGCCAGGGTCTGGTGGATGCGTACCTGATCCTGGGGAATCATGGCCTGGAGCTCTCGGAGCACATAATGGATGTCCTAGCGAAAAAGGAGGTGGAGGTCGAAGCCTTCATCGACCACGCCGAGGCTAGGTGAGACCTCCGGAGAGAGAACTCTGACTTCCTGTCCTCTGCCTTTAGGGTCTCCACCATGTCTCCTGATACGGTGGAGGGGGAAACCAGAGGCATTAGGGCTTCATCCACCACTGGGACCTCTAGGAGTTCAGACAAGGAGGTGGCGACATTGAACAATTTCTTGTCTGTTGTTGCCAGTGTGGGAGGGGTGCCCAGGGGTGCCCATTGCTTTTTAATGGTATTAATAAAGAAGGGAGGACAAGGAATATGTTTCTGAGTTACAGCAGGCTCAGAAAATAATGGATTTGGGGTCTGGCTGGTGGAGGGGACTGGTTGGGTCTCCTGATCCGAATCAATCTTGGCTGAGTTAGTTGCCTTAGTCAAGAGAGATTTGAATAACGATGGGTCAAATAACCCAACAAATGGGGAAGGATCCGGGGATGACTCCTCATCTTCGAATAAATGTATCTCCCCTGGTTCATATTCCTCTGGATATGATTCCATATTGGGAGAGGATTGGTCAGAAGCAATGGAGCAAGGGTAATCTGCGGGATTTGATGGGTAATGAGATGGCGTGATTGGTGTGGCGGATTCAGTCCTGGGACTGTGGAACGATGAGGCCATGCCCTGAGCAAAGGCCTGGGCTATTAGAGCCTGAAACTGTTCCGGCCACATCTCTTGAGGGGCAGTGGGGCGGAGCCCAGCTGCTGTGGGCGTGAACGTGGCCTCTGGTCTTGGCCGTATTCTGGGCGATGGTGCCACCCATTGAGGATATGCTGGCTGGTTCAGCATCCCCTCCTCCTGCCCGGTGTCTCCTTCAGGAGACCATGCCCTTTGGGTAAGGGTGCCAGGGGGAACGAGTTGAGGATTAAAGAGCGCCCCCTCTGCCGGGACAGGAACAGCCGGGACCATCATGTCGGCCTGTTGTTGTTGTTGGGCCTTGGAGAACTGCCTCTCCAAGGCGAGGTGTCTCCTGTTGGCCTCTTTCTCGGCCGCCTTACTGGAGATAGCTTTGGCCTTGGCCTTCAGCTTCTCCGCTGCCTCCAATTTGGAGGACTTGCGCCACTTTTTGGCTGGAGAGGCCAGACCACCATGAGTAGTCATTGGAGCTGCGTTATCTTCCATCACGTCCACTATCGCTCAGTGGTAATCTGAGGGAAATCTCAAATATGGAAGCAGAGCACTGGGATTGGTAGAGGCCCCAGATACCAGCAAAGCCAGCAATTGCTCTGAATGATGGTGGCCGCTGGACCAAGGATTGGCCACACGCACACCAATGAGCTCCAGATGGCTGTCAAGCCGAAATGCCGAGGTGATACTTCCTAACTTTTGCCCCAGCCCGTCTCACCGCTTGGAACGTCAGTGGCACACTCTGGACGTGCGCAGAGCACTACGACAATACATCAAACGGACGTCCGCCTTTCGCAAGTCGGAGGACCGTTAGTCAGGTGGACGGTGGCGGCCAAAACCACAAACTGGCAAGCGCCTGCTCACACATCAGTTCAGAATGGTGGCAAAGCTGTAAGCGATGAGGCCACAAACAGGCACAAAATGGCGTCCGTGAATGAGGACCTATTGGATGGTCCTGAATGGTATTCAGTCCTGGGCCTGGAAAGCGGTGCCCGTCAGGCAGTGACAGCGAGGCCCGAAAGCTTAATTTTCAAATTTATAGTCCTCAGGCAGGGAGTCCTCCAAGAGGAATTCCCCCAACGGAGCTGTCAAACTTCGTCACGGCACCTAAAATGGCGGCCGCAATGAGCCCGCCAAAATCGCGGGCCGCTGGCAAGGCCTGGGCTGAGCTAGCAAACAGCGGTCTGCGGGCAGTAACCTCGTACAGGCAAGCAGCGGGGTGGCTAAAAAAGCCACAGCAGACGCGCTCAAGAAAGGAGTCCAGCGTCTGAGGCTTCTGCTGAACTGTCGGCAATTTGCGGCACCCCACGGAGCCCACCACTCAGCTGAGCTGCGGGAGGCCTATCAGTTAAATTCCGATCGCCGGCTGTTAAAAGGCAATCAGAAGCTAGACAGAGAAAATTTAAGGTGGAAGGATTAAGAATCCACAAATGGAAATACAACCTGCCAAGTCTGAAGGAGCCAATGATACGTCCTGTTGGGCTAGAGACTAAGTCGTAACTGGGTCAGAATCTAGCCCAGCAGGAGGCGTGGCAACTTGTCAGACTTAGTCTCATTGGGCAGGAGGATGAAGTAAACCCATTCGTGGATTCTCCATCCTCATGCTGGAGAACAGGAAGGGAGACAATTGGTATGTTTATTCCCATACAGTATTTTAAAAGTAGAAGAGTATCATTTTTCCTTTTCCTTACTTCCCTTACTCCTGCCCATTGTAGAAAGGCTTTTCATCCAAACTACTGTTCAAACTAATTCCTAATCTCAACTAGGGATATTGCAGGTCCCCACAGTATACAGATTACTTCTGAAAGCTGCCTGAAGTGTTTGCCAAGCCAGAAACACAAAATAAAAATGTTTTGAAATAAATAAAGCATTAAGTATTAAGCAGCAGAGTTCTAAGGAAAACTAAGGACTACCCAAGGTTTCACCAGGTTGGAAAACAGATTTCGTCAAATAAAGATCTACTGAGACCACTGTATGAATTTCAATGGATTTTCTACAGCATTGGCTAAATCCAAATCCATTTAATAAATTATCAAATTAAAAAGTATTCACTGTCAAGCAATCAAGTATCTATATTTAAAAGCATTAGAGTTTATTTAAACCATTTACTCATTAATACTTGGTAAATCAGTTTAGTCACTTATATCACTGGATAGCACTTCATTTAATTAAGTATTAATTTGTTTTTATCAAATTTAAGATAGCAATGTTTCCTACTATAAAAATATAATAAAATGCAATCAGCACAATGTGAATAAAATCTTGTGAGAAATCAAAATTTTATTTAAATTGAATGATTTTAATTTTTTTATAAAATTCAATGGATATCTTTTTTTACATAGGGAAACAGGTTTGATGCAAATGAAATTTACACCTAGCATTTCTTTAAATCTTTTGCCAAATACACTGTTTTTCTATGTAAAAGACTGCAATGTGGAAGGATAGATTACTAAAGGTATTCATTTTATTGATAAATAAATTTAAATTTATATAGCTGCCCATCTCACAAACAGCAACTCTGGGCAGCATACAACAGAGATAAAAACTGTTAATAAATTTTAATAAATGTTTTTAATAAACGACATATAAACACCAAATTAAAACAAAGAATAATAGTCAAAAAGATATTAAAATATGAGCCAGCAGTGTGCTGCAGCTGCCAAAAAAGCCAACACAGTGCTAGGCTGCATTAACAGAGGGATAGAATCAAGATCACGTGAAATGTTAATAACACTTTACAATGCTTTGGTAAGGCCACACTTGGAATACTGCATCCAGTTTTGGTCACCACGATGTAAAAAAGATGTTGAGACTTTAGAAAGAGTACAAAGAAGAGCAACAACGATGATCAGGGGACTGGAAGCTAAAACATATAAAGAACGGTTGCTGGAATTGGGTATGTCTAGTTTAATGAAGAGAAGGACTAGGAGTGACATGATAGCAGTATTCCAATATCTCAGGGGTTGCCACAAAGAAGAGGGAGTCAAGCTATTCTCCAAAGCACCTGAAGGCAGGACAAGAAGCAATGGATGGAAATTAACCAGAGAGAGAAGCAACCTAGAACTAAGGAGAAATTTCCTGACAGTTAGAACAATTAATCAGTGGAACAACCTGCCTCCAGAAGCTGTGAATGCTCCAACACTGGAAGTCTTTAAGAAGAGACTGGACAGCCACTTGTCTAAAATGGTATAGGGTTTCCTATCTGAGCAGGGGGTTGAACTAGATGACCTCCAAGGTCCCTTCCAACTTTATTATTATTATTAACCTCACTTGTTCACTCATCCCCTGGTTTCCCTAACTCTGCTCGTATAACCAGGTACTGAGAGACGTCCAGAAGCTCAACAATGATGAGGCCAACCTTGTCCTACCATGTTTTCCCGAAAGTAAGACCTACCCCAAAAATAAACCCTAGTTTTGGGGTGGCCCTAATATAAGCCCTACCCCAAAAATAAGCCCTAGTTTTGGGGTGAGATACACACCTAAAAATCAAGCTAGGGTGGGTGTGGGGTGTGGAGCTGCCCCACGAACCCTGCACCTGCTTATCTTGCAGCCAGGCCTCTCCTCGCCGGCCCACTTCTTCTGCGGCATCTTCTGCAGCCAGGCCTGCATTTCGCAGTCAGGAAGGCCTCTGTAGTCAAGAACTGAGCTATGGATTCAATCCATAGCTCGGTTCTGCAAGGCCTCTGCAGCCGAGAACCAAGCTATGGATTGAATTTATTGCTCGGTTATCGGCTGCAGAGGCCTTCCGGAAAGGCCTGACTGAGAAATGCAGGCCCGAGCTCCATTCTCAGCTGCAGAATGGAGGTGAGTGGAAAAGCCACCGCCCGAAAACAAGACCTGGAGGCAAAAAAAAAAAAAAGACCCGGTCTTATTTTCGAGGAAACACGGTAGTAACTATTAATAACTATTTAGTACTATTTCTCTAAAAGTAGCAAAATTTTAAATTATTTCTAAACTTTGCTCACAAATGGATGCCAATGATCTTCAAAGTTAGGGGGTTTGCTTTAATTTTATTGAATGTATCTCTACTAGTGAATGACCAAAGTATTGTGTCTGACTAACTAAAGATGTAGATAAATTAAAATGTAATATATTGTATGATGTTACAGTGGCCAATTTTGAATATTGTTGCTTCTACTGATCAGATACCATAAACCAGGGGTGTCAAACTGCCAGCCCACGGGCCGGATGCGTCACGTGGAAGCCACGCCCACCCCATTGCTGCCAATGGCAAAATAGTCCCGATACGTTGCGTGACATCACGTGATGTTGCGAGTTTGACATGTCTGCCATAAACATTCATTTGTTAATGTCATCTAAATATGCTATTTTATGCTGTAACAATCTTATTTTGGAACCTAGAAAGAACCTACTTAAAATTGAAAGAACAGCTTCGGCTCATACAAGAAACATGGCCTAGTTTTTTAAGAGTTTATTTCTTTAAACACTTGAGTTGTCTCCTTAAGCCATATAGTAAGATGCTGAAAAACTCTTCAAATGTAACTATTTTTATTATTCTTTCAATATTGGCTTTAAACCTCAAGGTAGGTTAATTACTTAGGGGTAAGCTACAAGTTAGATGAGTGGTTTACTTCTCAGATTCTTGATAAGGACAAGTTAGCCACATTACATCCAGGACCACATAAGTCTTCCCATGTTGTTTTATTTATCTAAATAGTTCCATCAGGGAGAAACAGAAATACCAACATCTAGATCATTTCCCATGCTGAGTAGATGAAGGGTTTAAATCAGAAAATCAATATATGACAGAGGATAATAATATACATCATGCATTGATAAACTTTAATATAATATATATTATAGCAAAGTTTATCAATCCATGATGTAACAAGGGGTTTGATTTACCAGACAGCTTCTTACAGAGCCTAACTGATTTCGGCTGAAAAGGAGTGACTGATCCAAGGACATCCAGCTGGTTTTGATGGCTAAGGGTCCTCCCACTTCTAGTCCAGCATTTTAAGTTTCATCTTATTACACTGAGAGTAAATCTTATTAAACATAATAGTACTTATTCTAAACAGAAATGCAAGAACTGTAGTTATATAGAAATCATGAACTCCTTTTATCTTTAAAGATTCATTGTAAAACATCAGAACTGAATACTTTTTGACAAAATTCAATTTCTTGCCACTATTTATCAAATATATCAAAAGATTTTACCTCAGAGAGATTAAGAATAAATTCTGTCCTAATCCCATGCAAAAATTCTATCTTTTCCACAATTATAAAAAAGTATACCCTAAATCAGAGGAAGGCAATTAATTTTCCCAAGGGGCCACATAAGAAACTGGGATTATTGTGGAGGGCTGCTGTTGCTGCCCCCAACGTCACTGCCCCAACACCAGCACGGGCTGGATAGGAACAGTCAAAGGGGCGGATATGGCCCATGGGCCATAAAATGCCCAGGTCTTCTCTAAATCAAAGTTATGCCTAAGAAATTTACACAATATATCTTTAAACAATATTTCAATAAACTTTTAAAAGTTTCTTATTTTGCCCCAAAATGTTCCATTTTGTAGATTAATAAAATTAACTGAATTTTAATATATGTACAATACAATTTTCCTCCAGTTAATTAATTTAATTAAGATTTTCAGAGTAAACAAAAAAAAAGAACGAGAGAGGCGGATGCAGAAAAAGAGGAACTCATGTCAGTTTCATCCCCTTCACCTTAGGAATAGAGAACTATAAAAACAACAATGTAGAAATGTTATTGTCTTATCTAAATATACTATTTTTGTTTTCTAGTTGATTTCAAGTTTCATCTTTTTATTATGATTTTCTTCAAAATGCGACTCCAATATTTCATTGGTTATATAAATCTTCCAATATACACCAATGTGACTACTGATTTAATCTCCTCCAAAGTTTTCCTACAAATGTTTTCTTAAGTTCTATTGTGGTTATCCCCTTTGAGGAAAATATTCTGATGTCTAAATGAAAGATGAATTCCTGCTGCTTTTTTAAAAAGCTTTGTTTCAAATCTTAGAGTACTAACATAATCATCATGCTGATAGATGTTAGTAAACCATTATGTTATCAAATTACTTGACATCAACACATCAATCTTCCCTTAATATATTAGTATTAACTTATTTTTTAAAAGAAATATACATTCCTTTTATTATGCTCTAAATTATAAGAGTCATTTTTCCCTTAAACTTTATGGAGGTACATAAAGATACATACTGCTGGCATACTGAAAACTGTTATGTACTACAGCATCAAATATTGCTTTGCCAGTAGCTTAAAACTTCATGGTACTCAGCAACCATCTTTTTATGTAATCTTGAGGAGACTGGTAATGCAGATATTTAAAGCAATCAATTATTTGATTATTTTAACATGTAATCTATATAGACAACTGCTTTCAAATACAAGGATAAGGGCATACAGAATAAATAAGAAAATTACAACTATGTAACAGAAAAATTACTTACAGATATACAACAGCTATAACATAGTGACAGGGATAATTCTAAATAAAAGCTTTTACGATCTGAAGTCTTTTAGAAGCCACGCTACCAGATTAGGGATAACATTTCTTCTGCACTTAATGAAAAAACACACATTAACAATGGAATATTTTGGATACAAAGAATAGATAACTATTTTTCCCATTCTCATTAAGTTGTAGAGCAGATTATCATTCTTTAAATTCCATCCAAAACAGTGCTTTTATAGTGCTTATGTAACAATTCTGTTTGTTATCTCCCTTCCATTTCCTCCTCCTGTGAAGATGTTTTGGAGGAGGAAAAGGGAAAGGAAGAAAACGCTAATACCACAGAAACACACATTATTCTTCTGAAGATTTAATATATAATTTGAATTAAAAGATTAATAATCTTTCAAATACTCAACTTCCATTTTACCCCAAGAATGATTAAAGCACAACGAATAATGTTTTCTCATCAAACCTGAAGATTTGTCCAACTAAGTAGCAACATTATGCCTGCAAAATTATTTAGCAAAAGACAGATTCCACTGATTTCAATGGAATAAGTGACTTAAAACTGTATTTCAGTCAAATATTAAATCAAAGATACATAAACTTTGAATTATAGGTTTGGCAGCAACCACACTGTAATTTCTAGCAATTTTATAATGAAGTAAGCTAAGATGTAAAATTGCTAACTGATTTCCCTCCTCAAAGGTATCTTTAAATCTGTATTATTTACAGATTTAAACAATCTGCATGGTGCAAGAAGCTCCATATTTAATACACAAAGAAAAACAATTTAAATCAAAAAAAGGTAAAATAAGCTTAGTTTCTATAAAACAATATTTGTCAATGTTGAAAAAGCTTTGTTATTTAAATAATTTTTTGCAGATACAATCTTGAAGCCATTTTTCCCACTCTCCAAGTTTCAAAATTAGAGGTGTTTACTTTTAAAGAAATTGATTTGGTACAGTACTGAAAGGTTCATCTCTCAACTATATTAGATAAAGGTAAAGCCTTCATGAGGGCATATATATACACTTGTATTCATTTAGTATATACTAAAAAAGTTTATCTATATTCAAGTATTTGATGTTTAATGATTTTGATACACGTATAATAAATTAAAGACTATAGTTCATGACTCTATTAATATACTATACAATAGTTTTTAAATTTTAAACTAATATCAATTTAAAAAGCAGATGATGCTCAAGAGTGTTATTTTTGTACTTCATAATGTACTAAATTATTGTGAAGCTCTGGTTTGGAAATATTCTTAGAACTGAGTAAAGCTGGAGGAGTTCCTAAAGTTCCTAAAACACAAAAACTTAGGACAACTCTTCATAAATCATAGTGCTACAAACAAAAAAGGAAGCAACTACTGCAGGAAAGGAACAACTCTATTGTTCCTTTTTATTCTGAAGCATAATTAGACACTTTAAAAATTACAAAATGAATACTAAGGGGAAAAAATCATAATGAACCTCTCAGATGAGAAACTAATTGGGACTAAGTACACAACAGCTTACATTTAATCCTGTTAATCATCACACAAAAAAGAAATAAAAGACTCACTTTTCAGCCATCTCTCTGGACGACTGGGCTAAAATAACAGCATGACTAAATCTGACATTGACCCCTTGGCCCTGCTAGAAGTTTAAAGAATTCCTTTGAGTCTTCTGAGATCATTTCCTCCCAGCCCCCCACCCCCTGCTCAACGACTCCAAAAGAGTGGGCTAGTCCCAGACATTTGACAATCTTTTTGCAAAACGGTGGCATAAAGAATGGTGACACAGAAATTTTGTTGTATTGGTTATAGCACTCTGACATTAGATTGAGAACATGCTCAAGGACTGGGTAAAACTATCCATTAGCATATTTTATTTCAAAAGGTTCTAGATAGAATTCTTTGAATTCTAAGTCATTTCTACAAGAAATCTAATTAGAGATCTAAAATCACAGGAGGCTGTGATTAATCAAACCAAGTAGCTACATTGATGCAAATACTACAAAAGGGAAAAGAGTTACATTTATTGTCTTACGTCTTTAGCAAATTTGCTAATATTTTTTAGAATTAAGATTTCACATCAAAATCCACAATCATGCTTTTTGTAAAAAAAAAAAAAAAAGAAACAGAATCTTAAGGGCAAATGTTTTTGAAGAAACATTATTAGCAGGAAAATATTCCCTTAAAAATCAGATAAAGACACATAACATCCAAAGTATGGTACAAAGACCCCTTCAACAAAATCCTATCTGGTCATTAAACTTTGCAAAATGAAGGAAAGAGGAACAATAAAGTCCTCGTTCTGCCAGAAGGAAATTAGCTTTTTCACATAAATTTTGTTCATGTACAAAATGTGAAGAACAGAGCTGTTCTTATAGGCTATCACTTGCTAACATGTTCCCCAGCCTCCTCAAATAAAAAAATCCTTCTGGGTTCAGACATCTGAAAGAAACGTGCCTAAGAACTCTGCATCATAAAGAATTTAACTGGTAACTTTATACAAATTGGCAGCAATCCTCTTTACATGTGAATATTTTAAGAACTCACATACTACAAATGTAAACTGATTTTTCTCTCTGCTTCAGTAAGCTGCCCTGAATGTTGCTCCTCATATCCTATCATTGTCTTCCTAAACAGAGTGCAAACCCTATCTAATCCTTTTAACTTTTTTTATTCTGTTTAGACAGAATTATAAGTACATGTCAGCCTAACATTGTACATTGGTTAAATGAATAAATGACCACCAAGGCTCCATTTTACAGCAATTTTTCCCCATTATTGAAATTGTTCCTACTATCTAGAAAATGATTTATTTCTCAGAAAACTGGTTTGACCTCAGAAGCCAAAAGGATCCACAGCACTCAAGACTTAGTTACTACTTGTGATCCAAGATATGGCAAATTTTTATTTTTGCACAAGGTGGGTATATCACAATAAAAGATTTTGATTGTTGAACAGCCTCTTTTTACACTGGGAAAAAACCTCCCTACAATAACAAGTTATGGAGAAGAATCAGGCAAAAACTCTCCAAAGGATTGTTGTATTTATTCTTTGTGTACAAAGCATCTTGGGACCCTTTAAAGATTAAGAAACAGATAATGATTGAAGTGTCCTGTGATCCATAGAAAATGATAATTAACATATTGGTCTTTAAGGTGCCAAAACACTGAAGGAAGAAAAGTTTCAGCTCATGTGAGAGCACACACACACACACATACAAAAGATGATCAGTGCTCTAGCAACTGAATATTTTCTCAAAGTAAATTATATACCAGAAACAATGTTGGCATACCCTCTGATGGTGGATGCATTCTTTTACATACGAGAAAGCAAAAGCCATACAGGAAACTTTTTAACGCACTGATTAAGGAAAATAAGTTTTACTATATATACATTCTAGAGGCACAACTTTATACTAGAAGTAATCTTCTTAAACTGTTTTGAATTCCCTTTTAGATTAGATTTTTGCCATATCCTGTCACAACTCTCATAAGATTATACAGTTATACCTTGCACATTTCTGAAGTTTTTGCAAAAAAAATGCATATTTGATGAAATTATCAAATTTTGCCTGGCACCGATAAAATAGCTGAAAAAACAAACTAAAGCCCAAGTACATTTAAGGTGAACAGTCAAGCAGTCCAAATGTTGATTTTATTATTGTTATGAATGTTATTTTGTTAAAACAGAAATTTAAATACAAAATTAAGTATGAATCTGGCAGGTACTGCATCTTGAAGGTATTAAAAGTAAACAAAAATATAAATATATATTATCAGAAGTTGTGAATTATATAAAGTATTTGTTATTTATATTAAAAAACCAAAGAAGTGGTTGGTCCCAAAGTTAACCACTGCATTTAATTTATGGCATTTAATTTAATGCCATAAAATTGAAATCTTTCTTAACAGTTTTATGTGTTAATATGATTTCAAGACTTACCTATTATAATACAATTAATTTCCAATTGATTCTTGCTAAGATACATGAATGAGTTCCTAAAAATATGTTTCAACGGTGCTATTTGATTTTTTAAAAGTATCACTGCATTATGGAACAAGTATTAAATACTAACTTTGAAGAAAATCTTTCTTGTCCAAGATAACTATTTAAACAGGTTAACTGGCATGTTGCAAGATGTGTACGTATGGCTAAAATTGTTTCAATTTTATAAATGTTTGCAGCTGCTGTTACCTACCAGCAATTGCTTAAACAATACTGAAATAAATATAAAAATGTATGATCACTGGGAATGCTGCCACAGGTTTATAACCTTGGACAGTTGATCACAACGCACAATACCTTTGAAAATATATTCCTAATAATGTAGCACTATGTGAAAATTTTAACTACCTTCTTTCACCTTGTATTTTACATTCCAATTCTTCATTTTATTCAAGAGATTAATATTTCATCTTTAATTCTTGGTTTCATTTGGAATAATATAATGGATTTTTAAAATACTGTGTATAATTCTGTGGAGTAAGATTAGACACCTTCATTTTATGACCTTTTGCCTGAAATGCC
Source organism: Azemiops feae (assembly GCA_023970755.1). NCBI lineage: Eukaryota > Metazoa > Chordata > Lepidosauria > Squamata > Viperidae > Azemiops > Azemiops feae. Next base: position 849,888 of record JALGBA010000069.1, read on the forward strand.
AAAAAGCATGTTAAATTGTAGCATAATTCAAACTTCCTACAAATACAGTGGGGGGGGGTTCACATTGCATTTTGCCAACAGTTACATTGGGGAATCAGTTTGCCAAAGTTTTTTTTCTCCTAAAATGTTAAATTCTTGTAACATTTTATAAAGAAACAGAAAATTCATTTTCCCACTCATCCGCATAGCAAAAATGACAACGAAGAGCTTCCCAACCTGTAAGACTTATAAATAGAAGGAGATAAGGAAGAAAGATCAAACTGAGAGAAGTGGAAAAATTCCTCTCCTACCAATCAACAAAATGACAACAACAAAAAGTGAAAAGTCGCCCAGAATATATGACCATGTAAGCATGGGCACTCTTGCAGAAAACCTAGTCTGCAATCCAAAGCCATGGGAAATTTAAATTAGTTAAAGCCAAGATCCACAATAGGCAGAGAAATCTGTACAGATAAAAGAGACTGCTATGGCTCTAGGTATACTTAGTTTAGATCACTAGAGATTTCCACATGAACTTTATTAGTTTTATTAATTTTTTTTAAATAATCAAGAGATTCAAGTGTATCCACATTACACTGTAAAGAAGATTAACTTTTTTTCTTTTAATCAAATATCCATATGCATGTGCTGTTCCTAGCAAAGGGTAGATGATTCCCACTGCATATTACAGCTCCAGGGTGCATAGTGTTATAATAATGCATGGTTAAAGAGCTCCTGATGTTTAAATACTGTTAATATGGCTAAAAACAAAGGCACAAATTAGGGCAAGTAAAAATAAAACATTAACTTTAAGTTGATTCATTTTTTTCATGAAAAAGATATTTATCAGGTCATAGATACTACAACGCAGTGACAAAGTCATTTTATGACATTAACTCTTAATGTTGCTCTTAGGAAATTCCCTGTTAAATTACACAGCTGCTTGATTTATATATTAACATTGGTGAACCAAGTGATGTGACTACAAAATTATTACCAATTGCTGGAAAAAAATGCTTTCCTTTAAAAAGATTTTTGCATATTTAATGCATTATGAAATCTGGCAACAAAATGGAAGATTTAAGTATATGCTGTGAAACACTGTCTTATCTCAGGACATGCAACTATTGTTTTATAAAATATGGATCTATGTGTTCCCATATAAAGGTAAATTGCTATTCCCTTCATCAATGGATATGAACACTAATTCTGCAGAGGAGAGATTTTTTTCTGTAGATAAACAAATATCTCATTACCTCATCTCTAAAAATTTTGCTATTTTTAATAGAGAAAATAAAACTGGTATTTTAAGGAATAAGGCTTTTTTTTTAAAAAAAAATCTTCTTGGATAAAATAATATTCTGTAAAGAATAGAATGACAATAAAAAAAATACTGGCCTCCAAAGTGTAGGTCCCTAACACAGCAAAACAAAGATTATTAAAATACTGCTAATAGAATATTTTTTCATAGTTTTCAATTTTATGGTAAATTTTATTTTATGACTATTTTACCAGGTCACTTATAATTTCTCTAACTTCTGTTGTAGAAATGGACTAATGAACATTTTAATAATAATTTATGTAGTCTATTTTTCAAGCAAATAACAGTTCTTTTATTGCTCTTCAAAGCTACTGTTTCATCTAGGAAAAAAAGGTACAGAATTAAAAAAAAAAAAGATATAGAATTAACCCTAACAATATAGTATAAATGCTGCTGTTTATATTGGACTTCCAAATCTTAGTCTTTCTAGTTTTAAGTACAATATTTACAATTAGATCGTATTGTTGTAAAGCTTTTCAGTTTGCTATTAATCTACTATTTTATAAGTTAATTCCAGGAATGGTTGTAATTTTATATATTTCATACTGGTCTACAAGCAAAAATAATGAAGATAATGGTCATCATTTATTACAAGAGTAGGAATAATTTCTCATAATGTGAAACATTCACAAATATTTATTAAGGAAATATAGGTTTATACTAGGTGTCTCCACATTTTGTCATGTGGAAAACTGCAAAATGATCAACAAAAAGCTGTTTCTTGAGCAAGATGAGATAGTTTTGTTTGTTGTTGTTATAAGGTATTGGCTGTTAATTTGAAGACTTTAAAATTTATAAGAACCAGGATTAGGCCTTCTATCATTTCTCGATTAAAGGCTCCATAACAAGTGATGAGGACAGAGGCCCTGGCATTAGATAAAATGAACATTCTTATTTAAAACACAGCATTAATTTAAAAGTTTAGAACATTGAGACAAAGTGATCAGTACAAAAAGTATAAATGAAATACTACAGTGGCTACTCTACAAGGACATGAAAACTAATCATAAATATCTAAACATTGTTAACATTTTAAAAGTAAAGTGCTGATCTATTTTTCTATAAAGATCTGAAAGCTTTCAATCTGCTGAACATTTTCTCCAAAATGCATGCCATTTGATCCTACTTGTGAAGCACAATGACATTCATGTTATATTCTTTTACAGTATTGGAGAGCAAGATTAATAATAAAAAATATTAATATCCACATTTTTAAAGTGAGCCATTATATTAAATGCAAATATTTCTCAGAATTATTACATTAGGTTCTGGAAGAAAGTATTCTTCAAATACCCTAATAAGAAATGATAAAAGGATAAACTTAAAGTCATACTATCAACTGTAAATATAAAAGATTTGGCTTCATTAGTATACAAGCTGTCGTGCTAGAACATTAAAAATTGTTTTTAGTTAAAAAGAACAGCACTGTGACTAATACTGCAATAACATATTGGGGGGAATCAAAAAAATCACAGTGGCACACGCATACATTGTGAAGTGCGATTATCCACTCTATTTTTTATTTTAAAAATATGTAACTTCTATAGAGTTGCATATGCAAGATGGGCAGCTGTATAAATTTACCAAATGAATAACCATATTTGTAAAACAGTAACAGCTGCATTTGGGCTTCAGAATTAACCACTGTACATCATTATGGAAACACATCATGGGGATTAAGTCTCCCTTTCTCCTCAACTGCAAAGAATTTTGAACTTGTTCTATTTATGTTTATCCACAATAGATTATTTTATCTAAGAAATAACAGATGGAACTGTTGGTTGAGAAAATAATGAACATTCTTTTACTTCTCCAGCCATACAATCATATGAAGGAACAGCCACAATAGCCCTTATCTGTGAATGGCATCTAACTTTTTCCATAGTAGCAGCCATTTCTGGAATCATGGTTCAATGTTTTTTAGCATCATAGATTCTTACTAAGAAATGAACAATGAATATCTTGAGTCAGTCTTCGCCTTGTGCTGATATTGTAATTCTTAGTGTCAGAAGCCCAAGATAAGACTTCTGTTGGCAGCCTGTCTAATCCAATGTTCAAAAGTCTCCCTGGCCACATGGACAGAATAGTCTCAGGGATTACAATCAAGACATATGGAACACGTTTTGTTTAAGCAATGGGTCCATACATAATCGTAAATAAGCCATTACAAACATGACTGTCATACTCCAATCTGCATAGAAGCGGGGGCCCCAATTCATTGCCTCTTAGCATTTTAGCTAAGATCAAATGTAGAGGCCCCAATTCAATAATCCAACAGCCTGGAGACCAATCAATTCAAAAATATTTTCTGAATACAGACAGGTTTATTCTAAGACTGTAATCAATAGCTAATCTGATATTTAAGTCTCTGCCTAAAATGAAAAATAGGAAAGCTAATGATGCTGATGTATGACTGTAACAAAGATTAATTTGATCTGATCTGATCTGGATAAGGCTGATGTTCAAGCTAGAATAAAATTCTAGTCACAGCAGAAATAGTTTCAAGTAATTGAGGATGCCAATTAGAACACAGATGATGAAAAATTCATTGGAAGCACAATTATAAACATAAAACAAACCATCTTTGAGCTGCTCCTTCCAGGACAACAGCAGCAGCAGCAGCAGCCTTTTCTTTCACAAATGCATTCATACAGTGCCAGCCAGCAAAATTGTTTCTGAATGTACAAAACTCCTCTGTGTAATTTGAATGGACTGGTTCAGTACTGAAGCCATGAAGGGCACTGTGTCACCAACTTGAAACAAATAAAACTAATTAATAGTAGTAGCTGTATGCCATATTTTAATAGCATTAATATATTAATAAAATATCAATAACCTTATTAAATCAGCATGGAGCTAATGTATTACATTTTTAAGCAAAGAACGTGATTTAACTGCTTATGAAATTGAGACTAAAAACCTATTCTCTACATCTTTTCTATATCGGGATTTTTAAACTCTTCCAGGATAGAGCTGAAGACTTCAATGAGTTCCTTCTTGAGGGAAGGTGTAGCCTCTCTTACTTTTAACAAAGGAACAATATAACCTTAATGAACAAACTATTAGATTTTTAACTTTAAACAGCTACATTCAATTTAAGCCCTGCCCTTGAGGCCCTGGAGAGGACAGCTATCTCTCAACTCAAATTGTAGAAAAAACTGATTTACTTCCTATTCAAATCTGCATAATGGAATGAAAATGCTTCGATCATGCTAACACAGGGGATGTGGTCTGTGACACTGCCTATTTATTTTTTTTATGTAGAAAAATAATAAACGTTGACAGTCTTCTTCAAAGACAATCTCCTGGCTATCTCTAATGGTCATAGCAATTCTGTTATCTTCCAAACTGGACCAAAACCCTTTGAGACCACCAAGACTTTTCACAGGCATTTTTTGTTTTTGACTCCAACCCACAGCAACCACTCATTCAGAACAATTATTTGCCAAGCATCCGTAGTGTTCCCTCAACTTAAATAAACTGTTGAACACACAATTTGATTGAGGCCTGCTGTTGTTGTTCCTTGTCTCTCTGGCTGACCCTATGCTGCTGTCCAATCATCACAAAAGAGACTCAATCTCCATGATACTACAACTCACCCAATCTATTGTAACTGGAGTGACCAACGGTGGTCTAATGCTTGGGGGGGGGGGAGAGAATAAAAGAACAGCATGGGTATCAAAACTAAAAAACTAATTGCTATAAAGAGAGTTGAAAGGAGCAGGGAATATTAAGAATGAAAGGTTCTGCAACTACTTACGAATATCACTTTTTTTGTAGGAATAAATAATGGATATAAAAATTGTAAGACAATTCTTGAAGAACAGGTTCCCAAGCATGTTGAAGAACAGTCAAAACTACATTTGGCAGAATCAATTTCAGAACCACAAGAGAAAGTAACAAAAAAACATCCCAAACAAACATGGGGCTTCCTGGGTGTGGCAAGCAGCCCGAGCCATGTAGTTCTAGGGCTGCTTCCTGCCCAGCAAGGCACGGTGCAGGGCACCAAAAGGACAGAGATGGGGGAGGATGGATAGGCAGGTGGAGGAAGTAGGAGGCAGTCCCTTACTTTACTGAGGCTTGGGGCTGAGAGGGATCAAACCCAGAATGGCTTGGCTTGGGACGGGTACTCTCAGTTAATTCTCAGTTTCTCAGTTAATGACAGCAACAAGGAATGTCCGAATTGCAATCACTAAGCAATGACTGAAAATCAGGCTTGTCAGATGCTATATTTTTTCTATCCTGCTCTATGGAGTAGAGAGTTGGTGTCTGACAGAAGGCCACCTGAAGAGACTAGAAGCATTTGAAATGTGGATTTACAGGCGGCTGTTACATATAAGCTGGGTTGACAAAATCAGAAATGAGGTGGTGATAAGCCGCCTGGGAAAGCCAAGGGAAATCATCAAAACAATTAAAAAACGAAAGTTAGAATATTTCGGACATGTGATGCGACACCCAGAAAAATACGGCATACTCCATTTAATCCTCCAAGGAAAGATTGAAGGCAAACGAGGTCCAGGCAGAAGAAGAACATCATGGCTTCAAAATCTAAGGGACTGGTTTGGACAAAACTCAGCAGCACTTTTTCGTGCGGCTGCTGATAAAAACAGGATCGCCAACATGATCGCCAACATCCGATAACGGATATGGCCGAAGAAGAAGAAGCAATGAAGTCACACAACTTCCTGCTTTACATTTAGATTTGATGGCTTAATGATGAAGGCTTCTAACTCTACATCTATGGAAAAGTATGTTATTTACATTACATATAACTTTAATAACATGTGTTATTTATTTATACTATGTGTGGGACATATTATTCATTTAATCCATCCTTAGAAACCGAAAGGGGAAAAAATACATATAATGAGAAATCTTCCATGACAGAATGTTTTTCCTTGCTTTTAGCACTGAAGTCTACTTGCTTAAGATAGCTCTAATCCAGAGATTTGTTTCAAATGTTTAAGTGTTAAAAGATCCAGATCTCAAAGTTATATACTGAACACACCCATGAAGGATTTTGTTACTATTGTTACTGAACACAGGCTGATCTTGGAGCAGTCATCTTTTTCTATTATATGTTCTGATTGGCAATATTGCAGTTACAGGTCCAAGTAATAACATTTTCAGTGATATTTTTTTTAATTTAATAATTTATTTGGCAAAAGTTCCCTTAACATCATGGTGCACAGTTCTTTAAAAAATAGGAAATAGGTATCTTAACTTGACACCAACCATTTCTTGTCACCTACCGATCTCAATTTAAAAAGCCAAATAAATAGAAAATGGTATGTTTAAAAACAAAGCTGAATATCATTTAGGTTCACTGGTACTTTAGAGAATAAAGACAATGGAAATATGTTTGGAAACCTGGCCATCTACCAAGAAAAATGACCAAGATAAGTTGGGTTAGTTGACAGTTTCCTGGAGAGCAAATGTGGACAGAAAGGCACAAAATACTTCTTTATTCTCCAGAAAAAGGATGTTTCTATCTGATCCATTCACCATAGCAGCCAATTCATGAAAAATCAAATCACTCCCAAATCACTGCTATTCTATGACACTACCCACAAGATCCTTCCAAAGTTTCAGACATGTTCACCACTGCAGAAAAAATATCTAAGTTGGTGGCATGTTTCTTCATGAATTACTAAACGTTTTAGGCAGAAACTAAAATTATGCCTGTGCCATCCTATTGTTTACAGAAGCAATTTCTACTTAGTGCCATCCTATTGTTTACAGAAGCAATTTCTACTTATTGGTAACTGAGTCTTCATTCCCACTGCTATTCCTAGTCAACCTCAAAGTGTGCTTCAGAAACTTTTCCTATCACCTTTTGAAGAATGAGGATGCACAACAAACTGCATAAAGAAAAACAGGACAAATCCTTTTGCAAAAGCAAAATGAGATTTGTACAAAAGTGAGCTGCTGGATTCAAGGATGGTTAAGCATGCATGTAGTGCAGCCACTGCTAATTCTGAATAAATAACCCTATTTGCCACACCTCAAGAACTTGTATTTTGTTTCCAGAGTACCCACCAACTCCCAAAAGTCCCGTTTTCAGGGAGTAGAAAGATTGCAGGAAAATTCTGCTCACAGAACAGAATTTAGGATAAATCAATAATCATATAACACTTTGCTAAAATAATATCATAAATAGCACGTTTCTTCTTTGTGAATTATATATTCCTAGGCCTTTCAAAAAGCTAGACTAGATGTTACAATTTGAGGAGTTAAATTATAAAAGCTAGCACACACTGATATAATACAGTCTAAGAAAATCTGTACAGTATGCCGAAACTAAATCTCAGGTTGAAATGTTTATTCTTTTTTTTTTTTTTTTTTTTTTTAAATATATTTTATTAGATTTTATAGGGGTGCAGGGATAACATTAAGGTGCTTAGGAACCACCATGGAGGTGGGTATATTAAACATCCAAAAAAAGAAAAACAATCACAGATATATAAGTCAACTCAAGTCTTTTAAGCTTCCCTCTCTAATTCCCTCATTTAATTTTACATATTCAAATTAATAAATTCTATATAAGTTTCAAACGGTCCTATCAAATATCAGTTACATTTCAATTCTAAAAAATCCAAATCCTGTTTTTAAGCTTTACTAACTTACAATTACTATATTTCAATTAGCCTTAAATAGACATGTTATTAACACTTCGGGTGCCCTTTTTTTTTTTTTACATAATTATATCTGGTATATTGTTCTTACAACAACATTCTCATATCTTCTTCATTGATACCATTTTTTTCTCTTATCACCCATCCCTCTTATTCTCCTTTTATTTCCAAATAATTCTCTTAAAATAAAGATATCAGGCCAACAAATAAATTTCTATCTAATTTAAATATATATTCTATCAATGCCTCTATATCTATAAAAATCTTTTTAAACCAGTAGATAAAGTTTACTTCTCCAATATATATCATATCTAAAACAGAGTAATATTACAAAGGGTATCCTCTTAAAAATTTCACGTATTCCATTAGTTGTTAAGTCAGTCCAGAAATCAAAGCCTTTTTAATCCCATTAAATAAAACTTTAAAATACATTTTTAAATCTAACTCTAGGCTTCTTTCTATGCCATAGTGGTTTCCATAGTGAGGTTCCTACATAATCAAACCACACTATTAAAAGGTCCATATTCTTTAACGCTTCAAATTGGTCAAAGTTCTCTTTCCTTTCTTCTAATAGCCTTTGGATGGTAAAAGCTGTTTTATTCCATGTTATATTTGCCAATTGTTTATCCACCTTTTCTCGATTTTCAATAAGTTGTATCTGAGTGTCAGTCTCTGTTGATGTTGGTATTGATGCTTCAGACATCTCTGTTGAAGTTGTTGTATAGTCATCAGACTTCTCGATAGGTTGTGTTGGAAGTTGAATAAAATTAGTTTGTTTTGTGGTTTCCACAGTTTCTCTCAGTGTAGAGAAAAGGGATTGAAAATAAGAGCTCACATCCTTTGCAGCTTCTAAAATTGTTTCCAATATAAGTTCATAGTCCAGTTGTGTATTAAGTTCCATATCGATAATAATAAGGCTTTTTAATCTTTAATCTTTAAGAAAGGCTCTGCTTCATAAGAATCAAGCAAGCATTCACCTTCAATTTTCAATAGGCCAGCTGCATCGTTATCTTGTAGTTATGACTCTTTCAGGGTCATAGCCATTCCCAGTCATAAAAAAAAATATAGTTGCAGTACCACTTTTCGACACAAGATGTCCTCAGCAAACCAAAAAATCCTTTTTTTCTTTCCAAATAATAGATTTTTTATTTTTCGTATTAAAAAAGATGAAGAAAGGGTTCAAAATAATGAATACGTAGTTGTAACAATAATAGTCAAAAATAAAATGTTTTCAGGTCCCCTCAGTATTCCAAAATTTAAATAGTATCAAAATTAACTGGTTTTTATTTATATTTTTTTTTTTCCAACGCTGTTTTTCCCCATTGCTCACACGCTGCTTCCTCACGACAGGGAAATAATTCAAAGAAAGCTTTTAACAGGAAAGTAGTTAGGGGAAAAAAAAAAGGGGGTAGGAAAGGTCTCACCCGGATTCTCCACGGGGGTTCTTTCGCTTAGATGTTCTTCTGGCTTTCAGCTGGTGCGACGAAGTGACCGTCCATTTTGTAGGACGATCTTTTCCTCCGGCGGCCCTAAGGAGAAAGCTCGAACTGGGGAGAGCCGCCGCTCTTCCCCAGTCGAGCAGGAGCCTCCTCTAACGGTGGTCGCCTCTACGGGGCGACTTTCGACCCGATTAAGGGTCTACCGACGGAGGGAAACCAGCCGGTGGGAGAGAGAGATCTCTCCGTGCGACTGCTGGTGTCGCGATCCGGAACCGGAAGCCGAAATGTTTATTCTTAATGATGACTGAAAATACTATACAAAATGTCATACACTGCCATATAACAGAGCTTAAATTATAAGGCAATATAACATGGAAAATAAAATATATTTATTATATTCAGTTTATATGAGCAATATATGCTCTGTATGTGTATGTGTGTGTGTGTGTGTGTGTCGGGGGGGCGATGTCAGCTGGTGGAGACTAGGAAGTATGCCTTTTCTGCTGTAGTGCCTGCCTTCTACAGTATTCACCGTTCGGAAATTAGTATGACGTCAACCCTGTTGGCCTTTTGTAAGGCCTTGAAGACCTGATTATATGCCCAGGCCTGGGACTCCATTTTGTTAATAGCAATAGCACTAGCAAGGGTCCTGTTTCCTGATTTTGTTATGGATTATAGATTATAATTTTCTATATATAATTTTATAATTTTCTTTGCTGTATGTATTTACTTGTTTTTAAAATATGTTTTAATTGGCTTTATGATTGTTCACTGCCCAAAGGCACTTGTTTAAGATGGGCAGCTGTATAAATTGAATAAATATATTGTATATATATATATATATATTAAGATTTTTATGCACAAATTAAATGAATACTTGTTTTTAGGCGTTTCATACCTACCTCGTATCTTCTGCGGTTTTCTTGCTAATAGTGTACAAACCTAATTTTAAGTTTTTATTTGTAAAACAGTAACTTATTCAGACAGCAAATCTTACAAAACACTCATCAGGCAACCGTCATTAAATACATTTCCTTTCCCTGTGAAAATACCATATTTTGAATTAAGATGAGGATGAGAACAAAACTAAAATTTGTGTCTTTTTAATGACATGTTGGTGGAAAGACAGACAGAATGCAGATAATCCTCAATTTATGACAATTGGGACTGGAATCTCAATGTTGAGCGAATTACATGGCGGGCTATGGTGTGGGGAGTTGGGAAGAATTTCTCAGTGACAGTAGCAGCGTTAGGGCTAAAGCCGAGATCTGAGGGTGGTGGCACTGGCTGAGACTGCTGAAGGCCCAGGGCCTCTACTTCAAGCCCAGCCTTGGCCTTGCCAGGTATTGCTGGGAAGGGTGACCTAAATTGGGGAGAGGAAAATAGGTAGGTGGAGATAGTTGCAGTGCTCCTGTGGTTATAAGCCTGAGCAGGCTGCCAAGCACCTGAATTTTTATCTTGTTGCTATATGGGCACTGCAACTTCAAACACTGATCTCTTCATTCAGCGCCATCATAATTTCAGTTGCTAAATGAATGGTCATAAATCAAGGGTTAACTGTAAAGGAGAAACCAAGACTATCCCAAATTTGTTTTCATAACAGACTTTATCACTGTCTCCAAATACTGTTCTCTCTGAATTGGAAATGTTAATGATTTAAATTATAATTTTACAGTTATCAGTCCAAAAGTATAGTGTGCCTTTCATTTGTTTTCCTCATTTATTGCATCAGTATAATATTTGTAATCTTTTTATTGCAGATGCCTATTAGGTTCATTGCAATGTGCTCTTCTTTTCTCGCTAAGGTTACAAACTGTGGACATATCCCAGGAAGACTATACTTCCTTATAAATAGGTGTAGGGCTGTGGTGTGAATGCTTTTCTGCTATTCAAACAACACAACATGCTTTACAAAGGTACCAATACATTTTATAGCAGTCATTATACTTACTGTTTTATTTCCCAACACCCTAAAACTGTTTGACCCTTTATATTTACTCTTTCTATTATGACATCTAATCTTCCTTGTAGCTACTTGGAATCACCCCCCACAAAAACATACTAACCTCTACTGGCTGAAGTTCTACAGCCTTCAAGATTTAACAGAATATCATCATCTTTGTCATCTGCGGCACTTCCCAGCAGCATCCAGCTCTCCACATTATCACTTTCAGAGGATATACTTGACACATCAATTGCATCATCACTGCTGGAGCTGTCCTCAGTTACTAAAACTCTATGAATCATGTGAACATCACCCTGGTTATTTAAGATTGCCTTTTCATCAGCCCTTCTTGCTTTACTTGAATTTACTGCAATCTGATCCTCAGTTTTCAGGATAGGCTGGGAAGGGTGTTTAATAGATTTTTTGGCACAAGAATATGCAGTCTTATTTAATTTACGTAAAGTTGGAGATGCTGATACTGTTAGCTTCTGGAGTTTACTCTCATAAATGCTATCTTCATCAGGAGTATCAGACAATATTATGACATCGGAGCTATCTGAAATGTTAACATCACTATCTGAAATGACAATTAAGTTATTTCTCTGATCTTGTTCATTCTCTGATTTCTTTTTCTTCAAGGACTTAAATTCTTCTTGTCCTTTGACATCCTTATTGTTATTTTCACTGACATCCCCAAGGTCTTGTGCATAATGGATTTGACTGTAAAGATGAAATTCTACTTCACTATCAATGCTCGTTTCACTGGAAGACCCTTCCGAATAAGGGTCATCTTCAAAGGCTTCTGCATCGCCATATCCACTGAACATTGTGGTAAATATTTTATCTAGGGGGGAAAAAGAAAAAAGAAAAAATGAACGAAGCTCAGCAAACCAATGCAGATATTTCATTAACACAGAGAACAGGCTTTACAGTGAACAAAACTTCAGTCCATCTATTCTAGGGTGCATTTCTATGCATGTTTCGGGTAACACTGGCTCCCTCGGCCATGAAACGGAGATCAGCACCGTGTCCTAGAGTCAGGCACGATTGGGCAGGAAATCTTCACCTTGTATCTTTTTACTCAAAATCAAGCTCCAATGTGTTCAGTGGGTTTTATGCTTTTGAAAGAAAACTTTTAACACGGCAAAAGGTTCCCTAAGATATAAGTGCATCCCGCACTAAATAAAAATACTAATGCTACGTACTTGTGAGAAGTGTATTCCAAGGCTAGGCAAAGTCTTTCAGAAGAGGGTCAAAAACCTACTTGGCAACCAAGAATTCTGCCAGCTCTCTACTGCGCTGCATGCAGCATGAAGAGATGAGGATTCTTTTATCAATTTACCCAAAAGACCTGCTTGTCAAGAATTTTTTGACAGATACAAAAGAAATGTGGTTTGGAAAATAGAAAGAAGAGATGACTTATTGTACTCAGGGGCTGCTGCAACTGTGCAGATACTCCAGGTTGAATAAATTCTGCCTCTCCAGTGAAACCCATCACATACCAGATCCCGTCCATTATTTCTTTTGCGACAGGCAATGACGGAAAATGTTCTACCGTGCAGGCGCCTCTACCCAAATAGGGTTCACTAATTTGAACGATTTAATAGGTCAATGGTTTTTATAAAATAAAATCAACCAGTTTAAATATAAAACACTAAAGTTATATTCATATTTCTGTTTATTGGTCCATTACTTTTAATGGATAAAAAAAAGAGAAAAAACGATTACATTGGCATAGGATGTAGGGAGAAAAAACTGATGAGCTCAAATAAACAATTTCCCTTAAAGAAATCCAGGCCCCATGTTCTCTTGAGAGGAGGGAGAGACAGTAATAGTTCCGGTACATAATTGGAATCCATTCAGATGGTAACTAATATAAGCCCAGACAAGGAACAATAGAAGAAATACATGCCAAACAAATGAGAAAAAAATTCCAACTCTTTTCATCAAGCTCTCTGGAGATCACTAAGCTCTGACCTCACTGAGCATTTCAGCAATTTATAAATGTTGTTAAATATTTACACACCACTTTTCCAACTGATTAAAGTGGCTTACAACCAACAAACAAATTAAATAGTATCAAAAATGTGTAGCCTTGCAATTAATCCACATCAACCAAAACCTAGGCTTTAAAAATATTTTTATGTTACACTGTACACATTTGTTTTGTTTTTTTAAAAAAGCAGCAAATAGCAGCCAGTTTATTTCTCAAAAAGATTCCTGAGTTTTGGAACAGCCATTGTAAAAACTCTGTGTTAGGGTCATGTGTTCCTGCCAAAAGCTAAGCCAAAAAATCTCCCTATTTGTTTTATATTTATACTGTCAAATTCAAAATGACTCCCAGCAGTTTAATTCACAAAAATATAAAACAAAGTAAAACCTAAAATTTACAATAATACAATAGTTGCATTAATGTCCATTAACTACCCAAAGAGGCTTTCCAATAGTTCTGTCATAACGTCTGGAAACCCAACAAGGAAGGCATCAGCCTAATTTCCAAAGGAGGCTATTGCATAATACTATACAGAGGCTGCAAATGAAAAACTATGCCTGAAAACGCTTGTTTCATTCACTTCACACACCTGAAGGAAGACTAAAAGATGCTAATGTTGAGCCAAATTGGGTGGGCTAAGTGAGGCACTTCTATGCAGAGAAACCAGCCTTGCTAATAACCCAATGTCAAGTTATATAGGACTTTGTGGGTAAAAAACCAGCACTTTGAACCTGGAAACCTACTAATAAATCAACGCTGCCACCATAAAGCAGTATTATATGATCATCGTGGTTTTGACTTGTTAATACACAAGCAGCTATATTTTGTACCAGTTGTAACTTATCAAATAGTCTTCAGAGGTAGCCCTATCTAGAGCACATAGCAGTAATTCAAATAATAGCAACAGCAACAGCACTTAGACTTATATACCACTCCATAGTGCTTTACAGCACTCCCTGAGCGATTTACAAATGTCAGCATATTGCCCCCAACAATCTGGGTCTTCATTGTACCGACCTCAGAAGATGGAAGTCTCAGCCAACCTTGAGCCCATCCGGATTGAACTCCTGGCTGTGGGTAGAATTAGCCAGCAATACTGCATTTTAACCACTGTGCCACCACAGCTCCTAATAAATACATGCTATGTATTTATATGACAAAATCACTATGAGAAAACTCTCCCACTCCAAGTAAGGCCTCAATTTTGAAGTAGCCGTAAGCAGGGTGGATTTGATTTAAATCAAGTCGATTTAAATCACGATTTAAATCGTGATTTAAATCACTAGTAAAAAGGCTTGATTTAAATCAACTCGATTTAAATCATAATTTTTAAAGAGCAACTGTCATCTGTCCCGCAGCAGCTCTGACCCGCTATTGACTCACCAACAGTCCCACTCACTTTAATGGGACGGCTGGTGATGCGGCAGTGACACAAGGTGAGGGACGTGGCGGGCAGCAGGTGAGTGGATGCCCGCTAACAGGGGCTGCCATGATGGATCTGAAATGACAGGTGCTCTTTAAATGTACGGAGTCATTCTTGCTGGTAGTTAGAATCTTTTAATATTATTATTTGCAAACAAAATGAAGGTTTCCTATTTAGAATAATAAGCTGTCAGGTTGGTAAAACAGCGATATCAGAACCGATTTTAGGTTAATAGGTTAATCACACATAGTTGGAGAACTACTCAAATTCTTTTATTTAGTTAAAACACTTAGAGCCTGGTACAGATGCATTTCTCTTCGAACAATCATACAGTTTGTAGTGTACATAGATTTGCAAAACAATGGGATAAAGGAATATTCCTGAACTTTGTTTTATGATTTATATCATGGTTACTGTGAAATTGTGTGAATGCATCGATGCAGTGCATGTTATCTCAGCTTGCAGAGCTTGGATTCATTGAATGAGTTTACCAAAAATGTAAATATTGCAGAATATACAGCCTCATGCTACATACATAACTAAGCTCCATTTCATGCTGAATAAACTAAATTATTAATGTATCTTAAATAGAAAACTATATTTAAATAGAGTTTTACTCCAAAAGCATTTTATTAAAATAAATTTGATAAAAAATAAAAAAAATCCAATTTAAAATTTTTTAAAAATCCGATTTTTTTGTTTGCTTTGTTTTTAAAAATCATCGATTATTATCCACCCTGGCCGTAAGTCAAGGAAGAGCACCAAATTGGACATAAGCTTTCAAATAAGTTCTACTCCTTCTGCCCAAGCAGTAACTTGTCTTGCATGCGTTCAGCTTCAGCTTGCTTCATGTCATCCGAATCCAAACAGCCTCCCAATATCACTGTGAGATTGTCCTAGCATCTCCAATTCACAGGGTTCAAACTATATGAAATGCTGTTTATTATTTTTTTATCCTGCTCATTTTATATATTTTATGCAACTCAAAGCAGTTGACATACCTAATTTTTCATATCTCCTACTTTCCCCAAACTAACAACCATATCACCTAGGCTGGACTGGCCCAAAATCAACCAGCTGGATTTCATACATAAGAGAGGACAAGAACACACAACCTCCTGCTCTTGAGGCTAGCACTTCATAGGACCACTACACAAACTGGCAATACCAAAATGTATTGTCCCTGGATTGATGGTATCTAATCCTGAACCAATGGACGACCTATATTAACTGCTAATAAATGTTTATAATCTTGGACCAAAGTAAGCCTTCTCTCATGAGGAGAAACAGTTCAAGTAATATGAGAGTCCCATAGAAAAAAAATGCTGGGATGTATGATACAACCTGAGGTCTTCCAGATTATCAAAATTACCATTTCCAATACTACATTCTGGCTGAAAATGATGGAATTTACATTTCAATAATATTCACAGGACTGCAAGTTACCCAGGTTTAAAGTCAATATTCTATATGGGATTTAAAAAGCAAATGATAGCCAATAAAGCATAAACGATGAAGAATACCTGCGCTTTCAAATACCTCTCAGCACATGCACAGGAGGATTCTTGATCAGCTGAGATTTCATATAGCTTTCAATTACAACCCTGACTCAGGCTTTCAAGTTACAAGAGGACTGCGACGCAAGGACCAATTGGCAGGTTCATCCCTGGAAACAACTTAAATGGTGATCTATTCTCTGCCATTCACTAGTTGTAATGTTTAAATGTGCTTTTAGGACTTTAACAATGACTTGTTACAGCTCTTACCACTGGAATTCATTTAAATATTGGGGAAAGCCAACTCTGAAAGCTACAGTTTTATAAGAATATTAATCAGAGTTCAAATGCAGTCTGGAAGAATCCTCCATAATTCTTTACAAAGTAGGGAAAGTTTACCTAGGATTAATGGGCATTTAATATTTCTGCTGAAAGATCATATTCGGCAGCAATTGACAGGTTTTCACTACCTAAAATAAATTTGGGTCTGAAACAGTATATCAAGCATGTTGATATAACTATAAAAGACATATAATTCTAATGTCCTCAGTTTAGATCACGGGTGTCAAACTCGCGACGTCACATGACGTATCGCGACTTTTTTCCCATTGCCGGCAATGGGGTGGGCGCGGTTTTGGCGTGACGCATCCGGTCTGCGGGCTGGCAGTTTGACACCCCTAGTTTAGATTCTGATAGCTATATACAAATTTGATCAAATTTCAAATCAGCAAAGATCCAAAAAAGGCACTGAAATAAGCAACCATTTAAATTCCTCTAGATTCAACTCTATTATATAATACATCATACTGAAGTGAATTGTTCCAATGTTCTAATTGGGATAAAAAATATTTTTTTCACCATTGTATTTTGAATCCCAATGGCATGGCTGGTTAGGTTCAAGTGTACATAGTCAGGTACTGACACAAAAACTCCTCTATGTACACTAACTCCTCAGAGCTATAACATAATGAATTGCGTGACATAAGGCAAGTTCCCTCTCTAGAGAACCAATAGGATTCCACCTGATTCTACTTAGTGTCTTTATTACTGCACTGACACTTAAATACTATTAATACTGCAGAACAAAAGGACTCATATATTTCAGGGAGGGAACAGCTTCCATACAACCTGATTTCTTTTTTTTCTTCTTTCTTTGCCAAGTTCTTCTGAATAGGTCATGACTCCCTTAGTTCATGAGGTGGCATAGTTCAAAAGACAATTACCAGGTTTGGCATTAGTAGACAATTCTTGAAAGCTGTGTATTTGTGTAAAGCAGGGGTCCCCAGCCCCCATCCGTGGACCGGCACCAGTCCGCGGCATGCCAGAAATCAGTCCGCGCAAACAAGAAAAGCCCCATCTGTGGGATGCAGGCAGCACATGAAACCACGCCCCCTCCGGTCCGCAGAAAAACCTCTCTCCACGGAACCAGTCCCTGGTGCTCAAAAGGTTGGGGACCTCTGGTGTAAAGCATGACTTCCGCAAGTAAACACCATCTCAAGCTTATATTTAAAAAAGGAAGGCTCACAGTCAGAAGATAAAAGAGCTACTATATCTGCAGCTTGCAAACACTCAGCCTATAACAGTCCCTCTTGCCAAACCTTGTTCTTCTGGCAAGCAACATTATCTGACAAACATTTTAACACATTAATCATACCTTAGCAAATAGAGACAACCCTTCATATTATAACACACACACTCCCAAACTTGTCACATATAATATGCAATCTGTCTAATGATTTAGGAAACCTAACAAGACCTAGCACTATGACAAATAGTTGGCTTGTTGTCCAAAAGTTCACACACTTAATTTTCCACACATTGTACTAATTCATATGAGCCTTAGACTATTCAAGTATTTCTAACAAGAATTCCTTTCCTACAAAACTGATGATGAAAGCATGGTTTATTAACTCAAAGTTCTCAAATCAAGTCATACTCCCATATTGTACAGATACAGAAGGCATCATTTGTGAATCAATGCTAGATCAAGCAAAGATTAAACTACACTACACCTCATTAAAGATTTGCAGGAACATTTTTAAAAATAAAGAAATCAAGAGTTATCACAGTATAGATAAGAAGCACTTTGTTTCTTCCATTCATCTAAAATTAGTATCTATACAGTACACGAGAAACGATTTGATGTAGTGGTTAAAATATCAGGCTAGAAACCTGGAGACTGTGAATTCTATTTGCACCTTAGGCACAAAGGCAGCTGAGTGATTTTGATCCAGTCTTTCTTGGCCTTAGGAAGGAGGTAATGAGAAAAAAAACTTGCCAAGAAAACGACTGGTCCAGGGGTAGGCAACCTCGGCTCTTTTATGACTCATGGACTTCAACTCCCAGAATTCCTGAGTCAGCATAGCTGACTCAGGAATTCTGGGAGTTGAAGTCCATGAGTCATAAAAGAGCCGAGCTTGCCTACCACTGGTCGATCCAATCACTAGGAGTTAACAACTGACTTGAAACCACGTACATATACATACACACAATAAAATAAAGAGTACATATGAAGTTGTTTTATATAAAGGTAGGCCGTTGACTTATGTCTTTCCGATAGATATCAGCTCTCCAAAGTTTTAAACAGAAATCTCTTCAGTTTTACTTTATGTCATCAAGGTTTGAAACCATAATCTTTTGCAAACCTATTTAGCTAAGCATTAGTATGATTAAAACTATTGCAGTTATTTGCAATTCTACTTTCCTAAATAAAATTTTATTTTTTAAAAAAAAATCTGAAAATGGGGTAAGAAACCTAGTGCCTTATAGCCAATGTTTTTATTTTTCAGTTACAATTCCCATAATTCCTGTTCATTTGTTATGCTGACTGGGGCTTATGAGAGATGTAATCCAAAATATCTGGAGAGTACCCTAGCTTTAAGGACAAAAAGGTATGAAAAGAACCAAAGAAATAAGTTAACATCTTTAACCAACCAATTTTGTCCTTGTGGAATATTATTACTTCAGTAATATAAAATACTATAAGGTGCTATCATGACTACTTATTAATAGCCTATTTCATAGATGAGCAAATCTATATTTAGTGAAAGCTGCATGCTCATAGTAACTCACTGACTAGGATGGAATTTTAATAGACGTTTCCTCAAAATAAAAATGTAGCACATCCAATGTATAAGAGCTTCTGAAATAAGCAAATATTAAATGTTTTTAGGTTATTTGATACCAGGGCAATTAAAAAAAAAAAATCCCACGTTACCCATGTTTTATTTGCTGAGAAAAATGAAATAGGTAAACTATAGAAAAAAGAAAGCTCTCCTAACAGGATAGCAACATTATTCAAGTTTAGAGACTTTATTTTCATTTCTCCAACAATGAATTAAAGGTAAGCTTATGCCAATTATCAGGAAAGGGAAGGGATAGGAAGGACACCAGCTTTGCTTCCTCCTGTATAGGATAGTACTGTAATGTTGAAGTTTCTATTATCACAACCATCCAAAGGCAGCAATGAGATTCTTCTATAAATATACCAACACAGAATGTATGGGCTACACATATTTTTATTTCAATCATATTTCATCCATGAATTTAAGGTAGACCCATATTTCTTTAACAAAATTTTAGTCTAATTTTATTTTAGTCTGACAGTTGGTGAATGGCCAAGATTAGCCAGTAAGCTTTCTCCCTTACTAACTACACTGAGGTCTCTTTGATATGCATATTGACTTTGGTAGCACTGCCTAGCATTATTTTGTTATTGGTTTCTTCAAGAAATTGGTTTCTTCTGTGCTATCAGAAAAAGGGAGAAGTCTATTTCTTAGAAACTGAAAAATAGGTTTATACTTTTTTCCTATTTAAACTTTTAACTTCTCCAGCACTGCTAGTGCTTATTTTTCCCAACTACCGGTATATACAAATTTTAAAACCAGCAAAGCTGAGAAGACTTCAAACCTCATCAGGCCTTGCTTCTCTCCCATGAGATATTCCTAGGCTGCAGCACAAGGAGAAAAGCAACCCCATGATTCTGTTACAACAGGTTATTATAAAGTATTCTATCATTTAAGAATCAGCACGTCACTGTTTTGTTCTCTCTCCAATTTCTTCTCCCGTGTCGTCTTATTATGAAATTGTAATCCTAAAGACACCCAGCCTCTTTTGCATTGATCAGGAAACCACCTTAGAACCCTTTCTGGTTAAACCCTTGAGATAAATAAATGGATAATCAATGCCTTATGATATGCAATGTAGCCTTCTGAGAGAACGATTTTGCAAAACAGGAGGAAAAAAAAAATTAGGGACCATGTTCCTCCGATCCTAAGAAACATCCTGTACACCCCGGAAATAACCCCAAAAGGACAAACTTGGCTCTGATTTTGCCTTTCCTTTCTGCTTTACGTCCTTCTGAACTGGTAACTGACCAAAGCATGAAGTTTTTTTAGGTGCGTAACCGCTCTAAAATGGGGAAGGGGGAGAGGAACAATAAGCCAGAACTCAGGCTAAGATGGGGGGGGGGGGAAGAGACACGAATCGACGAATTCATGGCCACCTTCGCCCACGTTACTCACTAGCGCTGCCTGCTGCAACCAGGAAACCCCTCGAGACCGGAACAGTCGCCACCAAAGACCCCTCCTCCCGCCTCTCACGTCGAACTGCGCTTCCGCCCGCCGAGCAAGGAAAAGGAGGAGGAGGCGCGGCTGATTAGGTAACTGCTATTGCGCCTGCGCTTCAGGGGGATCACGCCGGCAAGGACGCAGGCGAAAGCACGCGCCGCTGCCACTTCGGTGTGAGGTCACAGGGCTGGCCGGGCGCCTGAGCACGTGCGCTTTGGTTTTCCCCCTCCCCCTTGTTAGAACGGAGTCCTTTGGATCCAGCCTTCCTCTACGTATCAAAGGAATTATGGTGTGTGTTGTGTGTCTATAGCAGCATAGTTGGAGGGCACCAGATGGTGACGGCTCTTTTTAATTGATCTTTGTGGATTCAGAATCATAATTTGGGACTTTAAACAATCCAGCCCATGGCTCCAATTCAGTCTTCTTTAACTGACTGGATCAAGATGATGAGTCTTGATGCTCTGCTCTCTGAGAGCACCATTAAGGACTCTGGAAATGTTCAAGCAGTTGTCCAATTGTTACCTAGATGCTGTGGACTACAACTCCCATCCGGATAAGTTCTGGGGTTTGTAATCCAAAGGAAAGGGTATTATCCCCCCCCCCATTTTTTTAGAAAGTGGATACAGATTTATCCAAAAGGCCTTGGATCTGGAAAAAACAAAATCAAATCCTTCCAGTACTGGTGGTTAAAACATATTTCCTTCATCGTTTGTAGATTCTTCTAGTAGTTTTGGAATAGGATTTTTTTTTAATTTGTTAATCTGGAAAAAAAACGTTTTTTAGTACAACAAAACTGATGCAACCCTGGGGATTGCTGGTGGCTTGAGGGCATTGCCATATACTTTCGCCCTTCCGAAATTTTTAACTTTTATTTTTACTTTTAACTTGTAAGTTCTAACTTATTCCTGTTTTTAATTTGTGGTTTTATTCAGATTTTATATTGTTTTATTATGTTGTAAACTGCCTAGAGTCATTTGGATGAGATGGGCAGTGTAGAAATTTAATAAATAAATGAACATGATACATAAAAGGAGGCATATGATTTTAAAGCTGATAAGAGATGTAAATCAACTAAATTGGTTTTCTCCAATCTTGCACTCTCTTTTTCTATTGAAGTCTTAATTCCCAGATGAGTAACCTGTCTCTTCATTCCAAAGCCTGACAGTCAGTTTTGGTGATCATCTGTAATTTTCTTAGCTTACAGAATAAGAGCTGCAACCATGTGTAAATTCACAGTTCCAGTGATACAGAGTTTATGCGAGTAGACTGTTTGCATGAATAATATTTTGAGAAAGTGAGCTGGCAGCTATTTATCAGAGTGATGATTGCAACCTCATATAGTTATCTGCTGGGCACAGTTCAGAGAAAGTGAGTATGGCCAAATTCCATGCTTAGGCATCGTAAAGTTCTATGGAATAAATCCACAGGCTCCATCCAACAGAAAAAGGATTTCAGAATCTAATCACAGATTTTTCTGTGAAGTTAAAATGTCATTTCTGCTATTCCAAATTATTTCTGATGGTAGTCAGCCTTGACTTATTCTATATATTGTACAAAATTCCACTGTGATAGGAAAGCTTGATTTGCCTAATAGAGGTAAAAATACATTCCAACGGGGGGGGGGGGGAGTCATAGAAGAATATATAAAAATTATGCAAAATGCATCCCCATCGGTCAAAAAAGACAAAAGCTTGTCTTTTGCCCACACACATTCCATATGTGATAACAAACGGCTCACTATCAATACTTCTGTTTCCCCAATTCTGAATCTAATTGGGAGTCTGCTGACAAAAGAATTTCTGTACGTTAACACTCATTAAATGGTTCTCTTGGTCTCTGGGAAGGCACCAGCTAAGACTCTTTAGAAATTAAAGGTTGAACTACTATACTAATATATACCAACTATTAAATATTAGGTGATTGTACAATGATGTTGAAGGAATTGATCAATATCACATTTCCTGTAGCAAAGGGAGAGGAAGAACAAGATATACTTAAGAGTAGCCCCATGGCGAGATAAGCAGCAAATAAATTTAAAAATGATACCTCTGTATCCCATTTTTGATACTGAGAATTGCATAGTAGTGGAAAAATTCATAGATCCTTTTTTTTAGTCTAATATATCTAATGTATATAATAAAGCTAAAACGCCAGTTTGGTCTAATGGTTAAGGCAGTAGGCAAGAAAGCAGGATATTGTGAGTTCTAGTCCCACCTTAGCCATGAAAGTCAGCTGGGTGACTTTCGATCCAGTCACTTTCTCAGCCCAATCCACCTCAAGGGGAAGTTGTGGAAAAATAAGAAAAGGATAGGTTTGCTGCTTTGAGTTATTTGTAAAAATAACAAAGGCGGGATACAAATAAATAAACAGAAAAAAATGTAAAACTAAGGTTAAATCAGGCACTGATAAAGGTATTGGCACCTTCTACTCATCTAATTCTGGTTTGCTTTTACATTCTTTTATTAAATAAGATTTTAAATAAACAAGGTGTCAGGACTAGCATCATCTTTATGGGATGCCTTTAGGCTGTATGTAAGTCTTCACAGGCATTTCTGGAGGGAAAAAAAGATGTAACCCAGTGTTTGTGTTGAAGTATGCCAAATTACTAAGGACAATCTAAAGATTAAAGGAGTGGGGGTGAAGTAGGTGCTCTCATATTCAACGAAATGCTGCTGTTTCAGATAATGCTTAGCGCTGTAAAAATTCTTTAATCAGTTGTCCATTTGGCCAACATGACCAAGTAGTACGGCCATGCTGATTTTTAAATGAACTGGCACTAGAAACTATAGAAGTTAAGATGTTGTCTTAGCACTGAAGAGTGTCAGGTTCAAGTCCACTCTCACATAAGTTGTGGGTTATTTTAGGCCAGTCATTCATTCTTACTTCCAATATAGGGTTATTGGTATAAGGGAAAATGGAAGAAAGGAGCAAAATGATGTCCCCTTCTGATATTCTTCATAGAGAGCTCTTATTTATTATGTAGAAAAACATTTCTTTTTCATATATATATATATATATATATATATATATATATATATATATATATATATATATGAAAAGACAAGATTCGGAATGAAATTAGACCTAAATTTAACTGGCCAATTTATCTACATCTTAAAAGCTACATTATGGGATTATATTTTCTTTGGTTATGTTTGCATCAGTAGCAAATGAACAACTGGCCTAGTTCATATGTAACAATAAATCATAGAGCAGATGATTAATCAATTTTGTTTTAATATGACGCAGAAACCAGCTTCATTTTTTATAAACTGGCCTGTGTCATACCTACTACTTGAACTACTGACCTTGGGGCTGGATCTTCTGCCCACCATTGCCTACTACCGACCCAGCACTTGACCACCTTTGTTAGACTGCTTACTGGAACATTGACTCTTATCTGGAATCAAAATATTATGGTCTGACTGTCTGCCACAGAGACAGAAGAATGGATCTCAATTAATGGTTTGTAACAACAGAGATTTATAAGAGGACCTGCTTACATTTCACTGAAGGGTAGGGTATGAAATTCTTCCTCAGTTTGGGTATTCAGGCTATTGGTTTCAACTTTGCTTCATGAATTTGAAGCAATATTCCATCTGCTCTACAGTTTGGAGCATGAGGACTCGGAGCAATATGTCATTTAATACCGAAGTCAATATATGGGTCTTCATTTAACTTAATTTCTGTCCTAAAAGGTGTCTCTTCTTGATGTGCCAATTGTCAAATTGTTTGCGTTTTTAGCAAGTTGATTTTAAAGGATGCATGGCTTTGCCCTTTATAGCACAAATAATGTAAATATTTCAAGATACTGTATTACACCATGCTCAAACACTTTAGAACAGAATAGAGCTGGAAGGGACCTTGGAGGTCTTCTAGTCCAGCCCCCTGCTCAAGCAGGAGAACCTATACCATCTCAGACAAGTGACTGTCCAGTCTCTTCTTGAAAACTTTAGTTCATGTGTGGATTCTGCATAGTTCATTCAACTTCACTTTCCTTGGATCTAGCTCATGCTTTATTGTATTTTATATGCTATATGCTTTTCAGACTTAAGTGGCTTTTATTTTTTAGCTTTTAGGCCTGCAGCCTTCATAGTTGCTAGAACAGTCGAGTGCATCTGATTTTATTCATTTTGGGTAAGTGTATATCAAGAAATTGTCAGTGGATACGGAAACATTCTCCAGATCTCATAAAAATGTAGACATTACCCTTTGAAAAACTCAGGAATAACAGAAAAATCTGTCAAGTGGTATAACAAGTGGCATGAAATTAGCATGATCTTAGTCTGACTAAATCAGTCAAAATCTTGCAACTAGCAGTAAAAGTACTTAAGAATGTGTAAATTGGGGAGAATTATAAGAGATAAGATAACCTTTATTGTCATTTTTTATTGTGAGCACACTGGCACACATTAAAAATGAAATTCTGTTGCCTGCTCTCAAAAGTGTACACGTACATAACACACATATAAACATGCCATATACAACATATGTATATACCTGCACCCTTACGTATAAATACATATAAATATTAATCACTGTCCATCTTGAATACATAGCGTAATACATATTCCATTATTCCATAATTATCCACTATGGAAAGATATGCTCTTCTCTATGTGTGGCTTTGTTCAGCTGTTTCAGGTGTACCTATAAGCAGTGGTGGGATTCAAATATGTGAACAACCGGTTCTCTGTATGTGGATGCCGCTTCTGGAAGTCCATTCTGGGCCTGGGCAACAAAAAATTAGCTACCGGTTCTGCTGAAGTGGGGTGAACTGGCTGAATCCCACCACTGCCTATAAGTAAATTCTGCTATGGAACCCTTCTGTTGCTATGTACTTTTTGTATGATAATTTCAGTCCTGCCTAATTGAATAATTATTTCTCATTCTATTTTGGAGAAGTGGGGCTAGAGATCTGGCTGTTTGGGGTATATAGAACATGGCTCCTCCCTTAAACTTTATTCTTACTAGAAAACTGTTTAAGGTTTCGATTTCTAGGCAAGACTCCCTGAACACTTTTTTTCCATACAGCATGCTAGATGTCTGTCAATCTAGAACACGGGTGTCAAACTCGTCACATCATGTGACGTGTCGCGACTCTTTTTGCATTGCCGGCAATGGGGTGGGCGCGGCTTCGGTATGATGAAACCGGCCCGTGGGCCGGCAGTTTGACACCCCTGATCTAGAAGTTTCTTTTTCTGACCACAGAATACATATACTTTAAAGACATCTCCATGCCTGTCCTGGCTGAGGGCTATAAAATAAGCAATGTAAATTCTTGCTGCCAGGGGATGCAGTAATCTCTTACAGATGAGGCAGGCTTGGATCGATTCAGTTGTATTACCTCCTATATCAGTTTAAAAGCATACTGCACAACCATTAATTTGTCATGACATTTTTCATCACTTGGCAGAGTCATCAGGGCATACAGTTGATCCCCCCCCAAAATACTCATTTGGTATTGCTGCGTTTTGCAACTTCTCCTTTCTTTAAGTTACAAAATAACCCTTTTTCTTAAATTTGTGGCATTCAGGCATCTTACGGGATATTCTGTTCTCCATGCATGACCTCTGAGTTCATCTAAAGCCCTTCAGTCTCTGTAGTGATGTAGAGAGTTTTGATCACAGGCAAAGCTCATCTGTTCTGGCTTCATAGGCTTTCTTTGGGTGACTCAGGCATGCAGCTCACAAAATGTTTTTTGGCCCTCACAATTCAAGGTTTGTTTTTATCATCTGTCCAGCATTTCTAAGGTTAAAGGCTTTGGGCTAAAACCTGGCCCAAAATATTCACAACTTACCTGCCCTGTGCCAAATAGTATTGTCCTAAATGCATAAGAAATGTTGGCTTTCTTGTGCCTCATCTGGATACATATTTGTGCAGATTCCAGGAGCATGAATTTTTTTAGGATATGGAAACAGAACATTCTTAACTATAGCAATGGTAAAATGGTTTTTTTTAAATGTGCTTTGTCTGTGGTATAAATGAGGGTGCATACTTAGATTTTTCTTTCTTTTGCTTTCATTGATAGTAAATCTGTAGGAAAATTACTAAGCAGAACATATACAATGCATGCAAAAGAGGAAACACCCAGGTGGGGATTTTTTTAACCATGCCAAGTATCCAGATTGTAGAGGTTAGAGCTGCAGATGACTGTTATGAATATATGCTTGGGTATCTCAAAACTGTAAAAGATCCCCATATTTTATACTGTGCTTGTTCTTTTCTAAAGTGGCCCAAACCTTTCAACTGAAACATAATAATGTAGAATATTTAAGTAGCAAAAATTTATAAACTACTTCAATTCTTAGTCTGCTTTCCATGGTAGAAATCTCAACCCCCAAATAATTTCAAATTCTGTTCTTTTGGATCTCTTTCTTGACATATTTGATATTGATTTATCCCTCTCTTACTAAGCAGGATCACATTTCACCACACTATCTATCATAGCTCCAGATCCGGACTGGGCCGTTTCTTCAATAAGCAGGATTTCAAAATTCTGGCTAAGCATTATTTGTGAACCTAACTGTAATAGGTGTGACCATAACTTCTGGAATCACCTACGCAAAACATAACAAAGTCTGGGAGTCAAAAGCAACTCCATATAAGGTAAGGGAACAACTTTACCTGAATACAGAATGGACTTTGAAGTTCATGGTCAGCGCGATATTTTCAACTGTTTTCCAACTCAAGCCTGTGTCAGTCATGCCTGCTTGTAAAATCCTTTCTGATAGGCCACTGAATGTGCAGGACTAACCAAAAGAGTAGCAAAAGATGCAAAGAAAATGTTTTGTGGTCTGCTTTCCTCAAGTGTTTCATAGGGCACACTTACTGCTCACTCACTGGGTGAAAAGGTTGAACTTGCAGTTAGAAGAGATAAGGAGGTAGACATAGCTACAGCTTGAGAAAGGGCAAATGTGATTCGACCCAAAAAATAATAATAAACAAGGAAAATGTTTATCTTCCTCCTGCCATGCCTAAAAAAATGCCACACGCTTTTGTCTGTTAATTTTCCCATTAAGAGAAATGATTAGGCAGAACAAAGAAATAACCCATGCTGTGTCACTTTTTATAAAGGTATTGTGGGAAAAATACAGGGATTGTAACAAGTAGATGTTATATCATTTCCCCTCCTAAACTGGGGATTACTACCTGTATTATGAAGCTGCTTGAAAGAAATGTGAGATAAAAAGGCACTGTACTCCGTGTGTTATTTTAACAACACTGAAGAGCTGTATTGAATCAAATCTTGTCCCCTATGCAGGTAGTCCTTGCTTAGTGACCACAAGTGAAACTGGCAACTCTGTTGCTAAGCATCATGGTCGCTAAGAAGAAAATCACACAACCAAGACGGGTTTACAACCTCATTTCCACCATAATCATTAAGCAAAATATTACATGACCATGACTTACGATTTTATTTTGGCATTCTCCATTAATTCTGCTTGTCACAAGCTAATTGCAAAGCATGCAAATGGCAATTACGTGATTGTGGTACGCTGCAATGGTCAAAAATGCACACTGGTTGCAAAAAACCTGAATGGCGACCACTGGACACCGCGACAGTCATAAATGCGAGGATTGGTCACAAAACTATTTTTTACACTACTGTGACTTTGAACAGTCGCTAAGTGAGGTTGTCAGTAAGTGAAATCTGTAAATGAAAATATGTCAATTCCCAGAGGGAAAATTTGGTAAAAGCAACTGCAGATTCTTGACTTCCAGTTAACAGAGGCATGAGAGGGAAGTGCGTTCAATGTGGCTGAGTATGTGATGCCAGCGTGTGCACACCCATACCAAAACCAGGAAATCTGATATAATAGAGGGCTACCCCCCTCAAGCATCTTTTATGATGACAGTAATTACACCATTAGCGAATGATTTACTGCTGAGAAGAAAATTACCAGGGAAGTCAATTCTATCATATTTACTGGAAATAAAGCACAAGTCAGCCTCTTCAGCATCATGCAAGCACTGTCTGGTGTGCTTGCTTTCTCTCCTATTTTCTGGTGCTAACCCAAAGCAGGCACAATTTATTGTCAAGAGCACTGACGCAAGTTCTGTCCTAGGACCATCCTATAAACTGCTCATTTTATGGCTGACGTGAGCTTTCCCGTCATCACAGCCTCTAAGAAATATTAAATCAAATCTCTGTAAAGAAAATATTTGCAAGAGGAAGTTAAAAATATTTTTTTTTCTAGATTAAACACAGTTGCATTTGCATATTTTTTCAATAATCATTTTCAAAAGTAACTAGTGTTGACATTGTTTTAAAGTCAGTTGAAATAAATAAAACTCCCACCAGTTGTCTATTATTATTCTTAGTGTTATTATTTTAAATGTATTGGAGAATTGGGCAGAAGATTGTGAGCACCAGCAGAAAATAAATACGGTCAAAACCTATTTCCAGAAACTTAATATAATGGAAGTAAGCCTTCTTTCTTGTTGTCCACTTTCTATGGAAGTGCATTTCCCCAGAAATCTGAATGGTTCCTACCATGTTGGTTTTTAGACCATTAAATTTTATTATTTCCAGGTTGGAATTGGGATGTTTTAATATTGTCCTCTCTGGCTTTGAAGTGTTTTTTTTTTATGTAATTGATGTTCTTGTTATATGTGTGTGACATCATTCGGAACTTTCAAAAACTGGAGGAAGAATGTAAGAATGGTGAAATAAATTAATAATCATTTGCAGATAAAGCCCACCTTTATCAGGCTTAGCCTGTTGTGTGAACCATGTGTAAAGGAAAAGTAAGACAGGACTTAGCTTTGCAAAAGTTGCGTCGATACTTGTTCCCTCCTGATTATCTTTTGATGATTGGAGAAACTCAGACCAGCTCAGCTAGGCCAACATAGCAAGACAAGCTGAAGAGAAAGAGTTCTCCCAAGGTTGCGAAGAATGCATCATGAAGTTTAAGGAAGGAAAAATGTCTGCAATGATTATGACTGATGCATTAACCCAAGTTAATAATGTAAGTGTGTTCTGAAGTCAGTTCTCTTAGTTGTATAAGACTTACCCTGAACTAAGTATGCAAAAGGATTGCAGTCAAGATCACTCTGTGCAAGAAGTCAACATTTCAACCTTGCTGCAAATTGCAACAGCTTTTTGCTAGTCTCCTCTTCCTCTCTACTCCCACCCCGCCTTCATGTATAATGTGCCTTTTGAATTACCTCAAGAAAGGATTTTTTAAAACATGTTTGCACTTGGAAGCTCAAGAGAGCTATTCTTGGATCAGCAAGAAACATTGATTGCAACGTGTTTCAAAGGATTTGTGAAATTCTCAGCATGTGTGAATCGTAAATCACACCCCACAGGCCAGAAGCCTGATGACATGTGGAAAGCTTTGCTCACTATTTGTCCTTGGAAATGTGTAAGTACAGAAGTTAATCCTTCTTGGGATAAATCTCATTTATGTGTTTGTCTCCTCAGCAAGGTTTATCCTACTTCATTAAGTTTTGGCATCTCAAAGGGCAACAGCTGCACCGTTGCACGGCCACTGCGTGAAAAACCTCCACTCATGATCATGTTTAATGCAAACTTATTCCTCTTTTCAACGACAGGAACATTAAGCCAGATTTTTCTTATCTTATTGCTATTTGCTCTTTAAAGTATTTTGATTTTAAACAAAGATACTGTACAAGGTCTTCAGCTGCTGTACCCTGGCATGGTTCCAATACTTAAGCATGACTCCCTCCCTCCAACTCAGTTGGGAACCTAACCTAACTTAGAAGAGATTAGTGGCTTAACAGACGATCAGAGGGGGAATATGCTTGTTTATATGTAAGGGCAAGAAGAATGATTTCTCTGATTCACATGGAGCATGATGCAAAGCTTTTCATTAAAGCAGTGATGGAGAACTGGTGGCCCTCCAGATCTTGCAGACCGGGCCAGCGTGACTAGGTTTGAGGGGAGAGAGGCAGCATTTACAAGTCAGCAATCTCTGGAAGCTTCCCAGGAATGCCCTGAAGTCTAGAAGATCAGACATGAGCCAGTATAGTGTAGTGGTTACATTATTCAACTAACTGGTGTGGCTATTCATTCTCTCTCAACCCAGCCTACCACACAGGTTGTTATCGTAGGAAAAAGTAGAAGGAAGGAGTGCTCTTTCTCTCTCTCTCTCTCTGACTCCTTGAGGTCTTGGAGGAAAGGCAGGGTATAAATCTAATATGTGCATTCAACAAATACAACAGAGCTTGCACCACTGAGTCCCAGTTCCAAAATTATGGGGTAGGTCAGTGATGGCGAACCTTTTAGAGACCAAGTGCCCAAACTGCAACCCAAAACCCACTTATGCATCATCGGGTGTGGCCCATTGGGTGGGCGTGGCTGCGGTGGTAACAGCAGACTGGGTGAGACTAAAAAGTTCAATCAATCAATTCCAACTTTGCAAGATCTTTTTTTTTCCCGCGAGAAGTTGAAATTGACTGATTGAACCTTTTTTTTTTTGTACATGGCGGCGGAGGCCTAAAGCGAAAAGGTTTTATAAAACCCAGCTGAAGGCCTAGGACTGGGGCGACGGCGCGCGTGCCCACAGAGAGGGCTCTGAGTGCCGCCTCTGGCACCCGTGCCATAGGTTCGCCACCACTGGGGTAGGTCCTCTGTCAGTTTCTCCCTCCCTGTTGCCCACTGACTTGTCCTCTTTTAGGACCCCAAAGGGACAGCACAAGCTAGAACATGCTTGATGATCTCCAGTTCTTTTAGACTACAACTGCCAGTACGTCTGACTGGTCAGGTGGCTGCCTCTACTGAGCATTATTATCCTAAATACCTAGCAGGCATAAACAAAAAATTAAACTTTTGGCTCCAGGCTTTTAGTGATTCCAGAATATTGATGGATAGCATAAGCTATTTTCATTTTCTGGATTTACACAGATTATATCAACCC
The DNA here is from genome assembly GCA_023970755.1 of Azemiops feae. Lineage (NCBI taxonomy): Eukaryota > Metazoa > Chordata > Lepidosauria > Squamata > Viperidae > Azemiops > Azemiops feae. The sequence continues at coordinate 881,573 of JALGBA010000069.1, forward strand.
AAATGGTTTGCTTGGTTCTGGCTATGGATTGCAAACTATGATATATATTACATGTAACAATTTAATTCTGCTTTGTTAAACAAGCTATGGCTTAGTGTATAGATCCAGCCAGTGATTAAATGTTCTTATTAAGTTTATTAATTTCCAAAACAGCATACAGGTTTGTAGTACTGTATAACTTCAGGAAAACCTTTCTCATTTATCTCAATATTTACAATGAAAGTATTGTTGATTAAATGTATTTACTCTGGCTAACCCAATATGAAACAAATTCTTGTTTACAGTGGAACCCTAACAAAAATACATGCAGAAAGGATAGAAAAAACACATATGAAACTGGATTGCTGACTGGAACACTGATTTGCTGCCACATCCAATTTTTCTCATTAGAACTTGTTTTATTTGAACATGACTCAGTACTCCGTGTAAAATCTGAAGTTGTTAATCGTATTAGTATATGGAAACAAATTAATTATGCATGATATTGGAAGTGGGTTGTTAGTTCAAGGCTGGAAAGATCAAACAAACATAGCCATTACTTCAAACAGTATCTGATACATATAACACCTCATTTTAGGATCATTTATTGAATAATAATCTACGTGGAAGTGCAAACACAAATGCTATTTTGTGTATCTTTTAAAGAAAATTCCACTGAATATTTTCTGTTATTATTTTTGAAAATATGGTAACAGTCATCCCAGCAAATAGATGAATTCAGAATTAATCTTTTGTTCACAATATAGAGAAAAATCCTGTCTGCTAAATTCTCTCCCTGTCAGCAGCTTTCACCAAATTTCATTCCGTATGCAGGGACTGGTAGGAAGGTAGCATAAGGAAAGGAGAAGCTGGCAAAACCTAACTGTGTTCTGGAATTCTGTATCATTCATAGAGGAGAAATTAGGCTTCAATTCAAAATCAAAATTTATGGCCAGAGCAACAAATTCATTAAATAGTTTCATCATCCCATACAAATCTGAAATATCCAAACTTTTAAGCAAAAACTGGATCATATGATTGGTTCATGGCTACCACAAAGGAAAAACCTGCAGTCCTAACATCTTTTACCATCTAATAAATATAGAATGTGTCCATCGATCGGGACAAATTATTTAACAAATTTTGACCACTTTTAATCTCTCCAAGAGAGGAGAGGTTGTGAAATTGCCAACAACTGCTCCTCCAACTTGTGAACTGCAGGAACCCAGGTTTTGGTGATTGGTTTGTGTGTGGAGCAACAGGAGTCAAGGAGGTTCCATCAAGTTCACTAACACTAACATAGTTTCCATAGACAAAAAGTTCAGTTGAACCTCTTTCTTAACCACTTTTGGAATTGCTTTTTAATTACTTATCAACTATTATTAACTTTCAGATTTGCAAGTTTTACATCATTCACTAGGTGAGTTTCCTTTAGTGCTTGAGAAATACATTTTAAGTGTAGGATTAAGGACTTTAAAACAGCCAAAGGGTGATTAGAATTTTGATTTCAGAAATGTATAAATGGATTAAGGATCCAGAGGGATTTTAAATAATTTTAAGACGTTAAAAGATGTTACTGGGTAAGACTGAGACTGAGGGTGTGGATTTAAAAATGATAATTAAGAATGATATGGAAAAAGATGTTATCCTGGATATACATATTCATATGAAATAGGCTGATATCTTAATATTTAAAAGGGATATTCAAATAACAAACCAGAAATGTGATTTGGATACTTTTCTTATTTTGGATATAAAAAAGAGACTCATTAAAATTTCAAAGGATTTTCTGAGAAGAGACGAGGAGAAAATAAAAAAAAATCAAAGGGAAGGAATATAAAGTTAATTGATTTGATCAAGATTAAAATATATGCATTGTTCTTGTTTGCAATAACCCTTAGTGGCTAACCAGGACTGAATGATAAGGCTTTAAAGATTTAGAAAAAGAGATTTTTTGTTGATTTTCTGGTAACAGTTAATGGACTTTTGCTTACTAGAACTGAATGTTGAAGCTTTAAGAACTTGTTTATAGAAAAGAGTTGAGATATGGGAAGAAAATATATTTTCTTGTCAGAGTAGGTGATAAGTCCCTGAATTGATTATGTGATGTAATGTGAAGTCATTTCTTTATATATTTCTTTTCATTTTGTTTACTAAATTCTTGTTTTTCCTCCTCCTCTTTTTCTTTTTTTTAATTTTATTTTCTGCATTTATTAACCTCCCTGTTTTCATTCTCTTTTATGTTTTAGTTTGTATTAGTCTTTTTTCTTTGTAAATGTAAACTTTAATAAGAATAATTAAACAAGTCCCAGAACCTAAAAAAACCACCTCTTTATAGTTTAAGGATTCATTCTATTTTCATGACATTCCTTTCACACATTTCTATAACCTATTATGAAAATGCTTCCCAGATAGCCTTGAATGAGGAATAAAGTAAGATTTGTGATGGTTTATTAAGATACCACCAACATTTTTTTAAAATCACTTTGACTGGAAAATTGATCTAATATGGCTGTTTTACAGGAATTATGCCTCTATATTACCTCAGTACAGTCAGTGCTGGAACACTGCTCTATTTTCTATTGGATTTTATTTCACAATTTAAATAAACACAAAATTGTAATTACAGAATAAGCTTATTGTATTTCATAGTTAATAATTTTCACATTGCTGTAATGGCGACTAAAGAGCTTTTATATTTCATAGTTAGCAATTTCCACTGTTGTGCAATAGGGCTGAAGAACTCTTAAAATTATCAAAATTGATTACTGTTACTACCTGGCACCACTCTTCCTTAAAAATCCATAGTGAACCAACATTCACTCTTATTTTTACCGTGAGGCTTTATAAATAATTCAGTGATATAAATTATTATATATGCATGTAAAACACAGGCACCCCTATCTTTCCTCTCACACTCACACATATATCTTTAAGCAAATGAATATAAACAAAAGGATTTGAAACGTCAAAGCCAAATGAAATCCAGCAAAACCATCTTGGTAGAAATGCTCTCTAAATCACACAGGGACCTATCACTTCATGAAAATAAAACAAAATAAAATGACTCTAATGCCATTGCTTAGCGGCCAACCACCGACCATGCATTTTCCTTGCCAAGGTCTAATTTGCTTTCTAGCAGCAGAGTGGTTAATGACTTGGCTTCCTGACAATAAAAATAAATAAATATTTAACACATTTGAATGTGTCAATCACAGTTTGCCTGAGTATTCACTGGTGCAGTCAAAAGCAGCTCCTGACATTATTCTGTAACATTTAAAACTGAAAGGCCCAAAACCTGCCTTGTTGAAGTGAAATTTTAAACCTATATTCATTTCTTTCATGGAAAATATACTGAGGTAGTTGTGCTAACAATTAAACAGCTGCCCAGAGATATGAGCCTCCAAAAGTATCTTAAATTGGTAAAATTTAAAATAATAATTTTAAATAAAAATATTAATTTTCTTTTCAGATTTATCTCTTTCAAAGACCATTCTCTTCCCCCCTTACCGAAACACAGATTTACATTTTATGCTACCTGAAACCACATGTGGTTTCCAAGATAATACGCCCCTTCCAATTTATTTATTTCATTTAGAAACCACCCATCTCCCTCAAACAGAATGACCTTGTGTTTTAATTTTAAGAGTAAGAATGATTTTTTAAGATCCCTAAGATTTATAAGCTCAATGGGCAATGAGACCCAAGCCAGGGCTCTTTGTTATTTTGCTAATTTTAAGGACACTAACTAAACTGAAAACCACAATGTAGGCAAGCAACCTGTCAGAACAAAAAGCAGCTTTTCCCAATCAGCCAGCACGAGATTTGTAGTCCAGCATTGCTGGACAGGCTGGAAAAAGAGTTATCATATAGTCCAGATAGGCTGCCATAAGAGACCATTGGGGAACAAAAATGTTTCTCCACATACTGCTGTATTATTTTTTGAAAATCCTTGTACAAAAGAAAAGAAGAAACAGGAGCAGAATTCACTCTCTATGAGCCCTCACCTTCAGCCTAAAGTCACACAGTGCTAAATCTAAAGTCCCTAATGGCAAATAGCAATACTAAACACAAACAACTGTACAATAATTTAGTATTCCATCCTTGTGCATTGTTTGTAGCGTTTTATCCTGATCTATAGTAAAAATCCTTAACCACATCTCCTTTTAGTTCATCAGCATCTTTTATTCTGTCTGCCATTGTCTGAGGCAGACTCTTAAAGAAGATTTGGCTTCACACCTTTCAATTTTTTTCTTTTGCACTATTGGGCCATCCTAGTTATGAGCAATGTCATCAACTCCAATACATTATCCCATTTCTCGATGTGCCTTTTCATTTTTCATGTTGGTAAGATCTGAGATATGGGTAAACATTGAACCTCTTTTAAAAGTTCTGATATAATGAGAGAGAAATCAGAAATTGCACACGATGCAATAATGTTTCCCCCTTTTGAAGTGACAGTAAGAGATGGAGCAAGGTTAAATATTGAATGTTTCTGAGCTCTGAACCTCTCTCTCTCCACACACATCTTAATTTCTGATTCCTCTCATATATACCAGAACTTGAAAAAGAGGTCCAATTTTTACACACATCTCAGATCACACCAGGATGAAAAGTGAAAGAAAGAACATCAAGAAATGGGATAATGTGTTGGAGTTGATGACATTGCTCATAACAAGGATGGCCCAATAGTTTCAAATTTGTAAATATTGTTTCCCAAATTTAGGCAATCATGTTAGCAGTATATAGAGCACAGGTGATGCAAAGCTAAGGGGTATGCTATCTTTATCTGAAATAGTGTGGATATGGTTCATAGAGTGTAATTTTTAAAACGAGATGACAACAGTGGGCACGTTTTCTAAAACCTTTTCTTGAATTTCTGTTCTGCATTTACAACTGACAGAAAGATGAGCAAGTAGTATCAGTGTGGGTTATGATTTTCATTCTCCTCCGCTCCTCTGAAACCCCATCTAGATGATGTTAGCACTAATGGACCTTTGCTGATCTTTAAAAGCTAAGGAGAGTCAGAACTGGTTAGTATTCAGACAGGAAACCATCAGGAAATGCCAGGCAGTAAGCTAGACTGGAAAACTGGGGGAAAAAATCCCAGAAGAAAGCAATGAAAAATTACTTCATTAGTGTTGTACCCAAAAACCTATATGGAGATGTTTATGATAGGACCTGTATACTGCACGAGTCAAAAAGAGGGCTGTGAAAATATCTACAGACCCCTCACATCCTCGACATAAATTGTTTCAACTTCCACCCTCAAAACGAGGCTATAGGGCATTGCACACCAGAACAACTAGACACAAGGACAGTTTTTCCCCCCATGCCATCACTCTGCTAAACAACTAATTCCCACTACACTGTCAAACTATTTAGTAAGGCTGTATTATTATTATTATTATTATTCTTTCCTATTACCTATCTCGTTATCTACTTATGACTATAACTTTGTTGCTTGTATCTTACGATTTATATTGTCTTATTTAGTTTCCTAGTATGATTTATGTTGATTGCTTATGACTATCACTAAGTGTTGTATCTTATGATTTATGATGAATGTATTTTCACGATGACTATGATCATGATTTATCACTTATAGCTTTTATGTACACTGAGAGCTTATGCACCGAAGACAAATTCCTTTGTGTCCAATCACACTTGGCCAATAAAGAATTCTATTCTATTCTAAAAGTGAAATTAAAATAAGAGAGACTTAATACTGATTCTTTGATCTGTAACCCCCCTTAAATGAATACCTATTTACTACCAAGAACACAGAAAAGAAACCAGAAAAACAAACAAAAAGAAAAGAAAACTACAAGCTGTTTTATCAAACGTTAGATCACTTGTGCTGCATATTAATGTATCTCATATTAATCTGAGATTTTAGATTATCAAGAATAACTGAACTTGCCAAAATACAATATAATATAATATAAAATAATAATATAATATAATGTAATGTAATGTAATATAATATAATATAATATAATATAATATAATATAATATAATATAATATAATATTATATTTCAAAATGAAAAAGGTCTTCTGCAGTCACGACATAAGCCTAAGACTGAAAATCAGGCTTGTCAGATGCTATATTTTTTCTATCCTGCTCTATGGAGTAGAGAGTTGGTCTCTGACAGAAGGGGGGGAGAGAATAAAAGAACAGCATGGGTATCAAAACTAAAAAACTAATTGCTATAAAGAGAGTTGAAAGGAGCAGGGAATATTAAGAATGGAAGGTTCTGCAACTACTTACGAATATCACTTTTTTTGTAGGAATAAATAATGGATATAAAAATTGTAAGACATTTCTTGAAGAACAGGTTCCCAAGCATGTTGAAGAACAGTCAAAACTACATTTGGCAGAATCAATTTCAGAACCACAAGAGAAAGTAACAAAAAAACATCCCAAACAAACATGGGGCTTCCTGGGTGTGGCAAGCAGCCCCAGAGCCATGTAGTTCTAGGGCTGCTTCCTGCCCAGCAAGGCACGGTGCAGGGCACCAAAAGGACAGAGATGGGGGAGGATGGATAGGCAGGTGGAGGAAGTAGGAGGCAGTCCCTTACTTTACTGAGGCTTGGGGCTGAGAGGGATCAAACCCAGAATGGCTTGGCTTGGGACGGGTACTCTCAGTTAATTCTCAGTTTCTCAGTTAATGACAGCAACAAGGAATGCCCGAATTGCAATCACTAAGCAATGACTGAAAATCAGGCTTGTCAGATGCTATATTTTTTCTATCCTGCTCTATGGAGTAGAGAGTTGGTGTCTGACAGAAGGCCACCTGAAGAGACTAGAAGCATTTGAAATGTGGATTTACAGGCGGCTGTTACGTATAAGCTGGGTGGACAAGATCAGAAATGAGGAGGTTTTAAGCCGCCTGGGAAAGCCAAGGGAAATCATCAAAACAATTAAAAAACGGAAGTTAGAATATTTTGGACATGTGATGCGACACCCAGAAAAATACGGCATACTCCATTTAATCCTCCAGGGAAAGATTGAAGGCAAACGAGGTCCAGGCAGAAGAAGAACATCATGGCTTCAAAATCTAAGGGACTGGTTTGGACAAAACTCAGCAGCACTTTTTCGTGCGGCTGCTGATAAAAACAGGATCGCCAACATGATCGCCAACATCCGATAACGGATATGGCACAATAATAATAATAATATATTATATTATAATATAATATTATATTATGATATGATATAATATAATATTAGAATGAGATATTAAGAAGCCTAAGAATTTTATCCTTGTTTAACAATTCAAGAAGAAGCAAATATATTAAATATTCCTGTTAAGAGAAACTTGAAGTCAGATGCAGGTTAAATCCAGATCTCGAATTATAATATGCAAATAGTTTCCATACTGAATTAATTTAGACTTGTTTTGTGGTAGTTAAAATACTGGCCTAGAAAGCAGGAGACTGTGAGTTCTAGGCCTCCCTTAGGCATGAAAGCCAGCTGGGTGACTTTTGGCCAGTCAGTCTGTCTCAGCCCTACTCACCTCATAAGGTTTTTGTTGAAAATAGGAGGAGGAGGAGGCATGCCAGATTTAAACATTAAACATGGGAAAAATTGAGATGAATAAATGTTATATATATTGTTTTAATGTTATTTAATTTGAATATGCTATGCTACATTGAGATGTGCTTAATTCCAAGGAGCAAAGTCCAAGTTATACATGGTTTTCTATTCTGAACTGATCTGTGGTTCAGAATTAGGTAATTGAATTTTTGGAAAATCCATTTTGTAAGACAGTAATTACTTGTTTATCAGAAAATAGCAAAAGTGTATTTAAGAGTAATTTATAAATAGACAATAGCAGGTTGTGTTATTTATTGTCTCTAGATTTGTATTTATTTATAGACACTTTTACTTTCTCAAAAAATGTATTGTGAAACAACGTACAGTGGAAATCATAGAGATGCGAAATCTCTAACCCTTTATTTCTATTGGATAACAAGAGATTCTAGAATGTTGGATCTCTGTATCCACTTTCTGCATTCCATTGAGTTTCAGGTGTCTTTGTTATATTCCCTTTCACTTACCATTTTCCTAAATTGAAAAAATATGAAAGGAATTCACCTCCAAGTGAATTTACTCCTAGAATCATGTAGTCTCTCCTTGGAGATGAATTGCTTTAGCCCCCCAAACATTCAGATTGGGATTTTCTGTAACTTTGTTTAACGTTATAAAACCATCTGTTTCACTGTAAATGTGGTCACATCATATATTTGTTAAAGTAATGACAATTTTATATTCATTTTTTTCCCATCCTGACATAGAATTTTGACATGATCAAATTTGTTTTGCATCTAGCACACACCGAGCTACCATTTTCATTAAATAATCTAATATGGTCTTCTTTGTTTTTTTGTCATACGTCACCAGACCAGACCCCACCAATATATATATACATAATTAAAATTATTTACATTGAATCATATTTGCTAGTTTAATGCTCAGAATCATTCAATTGAAGGATTATAAGAGATTATAGAGATTCCATGTCTTTGATATCTCTTTTCATTTTAACCCTTCTAAATAATTTGAAGTCATCCATAAACCTGGTTACTTCACTGCTCATGCTTAACTCCAGATGATGAAAGAACAGGTTTAAAAACAAACAACATCCATTCATCCATCCCAATACAGATCCTTGGGGGATTTTATACCACTCTATTCTTTCTTTAACCAAGCGCCAAAAAAGGAATCGTGCGTTTGAGATACTCCGTGAGACAATGTTCACTAATATTACATACCTGTATCACTTGAGATGATATGTTGATCTATATGAAGTAATCCCCTGTACATTAAGAAATAATAGCACATTGTTGAGAAGGTGACTTTTTTGTGATAATATTTGGACAAGACTTCAATCACGAAATCTCTGCCATCATCACTATGAAATAATTCTGTTCTTTTCCAAATCTTCTAGTTCCGTAAGAATGAAGTCCTTTTCACAGTAATGTCATAAACTAATTTTGTCAGAGTGGCTTGCCAAGAAAACTCTCTACTGCATGGCCTAAATGCTTTTCTTGCAGTGGCCCACCTCACTGCAGCTTAAATTGACCTGCAGGGACATGCAACCAAATGCATTGCCTAGAATTGGAATTACTTAGGTTATTTGCACACACTATAAATATATAGTGTGTGCAGCAACCTAGAACTAAGGAGAAATTTTCTGAACAGTTAGAACAATTAATCAGTGGAACAACCTGCCTCCAGAAGCTGTGAATGCTCCAACACTGGTGGTTTTTAAGAAGAGACTGGACAGCCATTTGTCTGAAACAGTATAGGGTTTCCTGCCTGAGCAGGGGATTGGACTAGATGACCTCCAAAGTCTCTTCCAACTTTATTATTATTAATTATTATTATTATTATTATTATTATTTCACCTCTATGCAATACAGTTTAACAAAGAGGAGAGCGAGATTTGGTGCAACACTCAAAAGTTTACATCAATTATTAATCACCTAATTAACTGAACTTAATGGATTCAGTGTCTCATCTTTCAATTAGGTAATCAATTAGATGTTGGGAATGTGATGTTAGACAGTCTACGAAGAGACTCAAGGAATTTTGAGATGGAATTCCTCTGAAATTGCTCATTTCTCCTCTTGCCTGGATTTGCTTTATTTATTTATTTATTTATTTATTTATTTATTTATTTATTTATTTATTTATTTCCCACCTGAGTGATTCCGGTGGTTTATGTTATTTTGATTTATTTCTCCAATCAGGTATCTCTAAAGCTCCTGCAGTCATCAGCCAAACACAGGCAATAGCCAGTATTATAGGAGTGTTGAGTTCAATGTATCTGAAAGTGGAACATTAGGGCAGGCTGGCCTGCGGAGTCTCAGTCTGCACTCAGCCTGCATTCAGGCTACGGCGCTACGCCAAGATTATGCAGGAGCCTAAATGGATTAATCTCTCTTAAATTTCAGAGGAGCACTACGAGCTCTGTGTCATGCAGGAACAATGTGGTCTACATGCTGTTCGTAATTTCTTTGCTGTAACACTGCGAATTAGGAGCAAGCTATGCTTCTGTTTCCCTAAACATGGATTAGTAACTAAGACATACTGTAATAGTGAAAACTATTTTTTATTTAACAGGAAAGGATGAGACAGAAAACAAAGTATGAACTCCATGGGTACTAGCAGCCAGCCTCTCTGATATCCCCAAGGAAACTGATAAAAATACCTCTTCTAAAGCCCTGAAGGACACTGTGACTGTAATAGCAAGTCTCTTCTGAGATGAATTTGACTCTTAGATTTTATGGACATATTCATGGAGTAATTTCCCTTTACCATCTTCTGGTATGGTTTTTCAGTCTCCCAGTTGAGCCTGTGGTCCTGGTGGTATCCTATCCAAGTATTAATTAGCTCCAAATCTGCTTAGAGAAACCAAACTGGGCTTGGTACTGCCAGCAAACTGGATTTTCACTGAATGCAAGATCTGACAATATGCAGGATTAGAATAGCCATTAATTTCAGCCTAGAAAGATTATTATTTTGTTCACACTATGTCTGCCCCCTGCCCCCCCCCCTATAACAAGCAGATTTCTGGGTGACTAATTTCCTCTGTGCCTGATGAGTTGTGATTACCAGATGTCCTGAATCAAACAGCCCCCATGCAGACTTAACACCCAATGTCAGGAAGTTCTAACAATCCTACTTTCTCCATCTAATTGCTCTTGCCAAGAAACCAACATTCTCCTAGAACAAACCCAGAAAATCAGCAAAAGCAAATGCTTTAAAAAAATACTGCTAAGACTATTGAGGCACAGCTAAAGGATCACTGCTCATTTATTTAGGGGACGTAATCCCTCCTCATAACAGATTCCCTCTGCATGAAAACAAGCAGGCAGTCAGGGAGTCAAATGTTTGAAAAATAAAGCCAGACACATCACAGTGGATGTTGCCAGTATCATTGGTCTGCAAGCTGAATACAATGAACCCCGTTGAGCGTTTGTACTTTTCCAAATGTCTTTTTATCCTTTTCTCCACATTTTCTTTTGCTACCTAATTTCATGCATGGGAAGTTAGAAGACAAAAGGTCAAGTCTGGTTTAAGAGCCATCTAAACAGGCTGCCATTAGTTAAGGGCACAAAAAAAGTGTCCCCCACCCTATATGCATCATCAAGTTCCTCAGTTCCTCAAGCAGCACCATTTCTCCCCCCTCCCTCCACCCAACACACACAGGATTATGTTTGCAAAAAAAGGAAAGCAACTTCATAGGCTATTAGTTTTCCTGCCAGAATTATGACAAATCCCATTTTGAAAATGCAGAAGACAAAGAGTTAAATGGGACCAAAGAGCTTGCTAATGAGTAAAGAAGAATTTGGGTTAATTTGTGTTCATTTTTAAAACATTGTTTCTAGTCCTGTGAATTTTATGTTAAGGCTTATTCCAATAAACAAATTTTCTCAACCAGATATGTAATCCTGCATCATACCATCACACTGGTGACATCTGATCTATCGGTTTGCTTCTGAGTACCTATGATGAAGTCTTGAGTTACTTATAAAGTAATAAAGGCAGGACAAAACATAATAAATAAATGAAATAAATAAAATCAACATACTACATTATTGCTATTTCTTGGGTCACTGGCCTATTTTTAATTGAGGATGTCCAAATTAAGTTAGCCCCCTGTGTTTATTTCTAAATAAAGCACAGAAGAAAAATTAGCCCAAAACTTTAAACAATCATATTTTCCATATTATATTTTGAAGGAGAGGTGGCTCTATTCGAGTCTTTCAGTATTCTTTGACTTTGGCAACTTTAAGATGTGTGGACTTCAACTCCTAGATGAAGAATTCTGGGAGGCGTTCTGCACATCTTAAAGTTACCAAGATTGAAAAATGCTGCTGTAATTCTTTTCCAATTTCCCAGCATCCCTCAGTTCACCAGACCAACCCTGCCTTTTTTTAAAAGAGACATCTATTATTTGCATTAGTGGGATTTTAATTCTAAATAGATTTATAGACAAATGGGGTTGCCAGTTCTACTTGAAAGTTCAATATTTGAAAAGGCAATAAACAAGGGGTTGCCTGGGAAGCTCTTATCATACAGTAAATAATAGAATAACAGAGTTGGAAGAGACTCTGCAGGTCTTCTAGTCCAATGAGAGATACTCAGGGTTGATCCTAAATAATGTGAAGTGTTTTTGTATTCTACTGATGTCTGTGGGAGAATTAATCACTTTGTTAAGGTTGAACTCATAAACACAGGAATTGCTGAAAATGGGGCTTGTTTCCATGTATACAATATTTGTTAAAGTTTGTATTAACGGTTCTCCCAAATGGAACATACACCTTTACATTTGGCTAGGCTTAAACCATTCATCTAATTAAGCTGTTTAAATCTTACTAAATACTGAGCAGTTTAAATAAGAATGACAATCACAATCAATATGTACAAACTACAGAATGATATACTGTACCTTCCTTAATGTGATCTCATAACGGAGGATTGGTTTAATTGGTAGCTTAAAAAATACTGGAAACAATGTGTGATTCTGCTCTATGCCATAACCACCAAACAAAAAAATCTTAACAAGAGAGATCATAATTGGGCGTAAGTTTAATTTTTCCTTCTAGCTCCCTTGCACAATTAAAAGGAAATAAGAGTAGCAGAACTTGTAAAACACAATGAACCGCAAAGCCCCATTTCAGCCTACAACGTTGCCTGATCTCAGGCTTATTTTGTGATCACTTATGTCATACAAATCCAGCAAACTCGACTGAAGTTAGACACAGGTAAGTAAGTTGGATTAAAGCCATTTTATGGACCTAGCCTTCAGTTTGCAACTGAAATGTTTATGCTGAACTTTCCATCAAGGTTTGACTTCTTCCTTACCAGTAGTCAATTCAACTTACTGAAACATAATTCCCACTCTCCCACCCGCATATCAGGATTATGTAATCTTAACAACTAGTAGATACATTTGAACCAGGATCAAGTTGTTCTACTTTGGAAACTTTATGCCAAGACCCAGCTCTCTGGAAAATGCTCTGATTCTGGGGGAAATGGAAGAAAAGAGGATGGCCAACAGCAGGGTGGAGGGATTCAGCTATAGTGGCGATGAGTACACTCTTGGGAGACCCAGTTAGATAAGATTTTCTCATGATTTACCTGCTAGGAGTTGAAAATAACTTAATGGCACATAAATCAGTCAGACCCATTTGAAATGTTGAGAGCTTTTTGTGGGTGTCCTTACTATAGGCTGCCATGAGAAAAGCACTAGTTTCAAAACATCCCCTTACCCAAAGTCCAACTGATGACATAGCTATCATCTGTCTGGCACTCTTGCTTACCTTCATTTTCCTGTTTTTTGCCTTTCACTCAATGGGCACATTTCCAAGCAAAGTGCAGAACTACAGCTACTTCCACTTTTATTTTCTGCAAACCTCTATGGGCCCCAATAGTGTTCTTGGAAATAAAAACCATTTTATTATGTGGCATGCCATCTGTCCATTTATTTATTTACATAAAGAGAGTCTTGGAGGTGTGGGGGGGAGAGAAATGGAAGTCCAGTGAGGCAGAAAGGGAGGTGTCAATGTGCACAGTGGCACCAGCTGGCAGCACGCTGCCCATCTTTACCCTTATCTATTCTAGTTTACCAGAGACTTAAAGGCAGAAAGATAGATAACTGATTACATGCCCCCTTTATCTCTACAGTAAAGGTCTTGGTTCAACAAGTGTTTGCCAAGCAGAACTGAGAACTGCCATTGGCAATAGTGTAGTGAAAGAGAAATGGATACGTATTTTAGAACTCCCCGATCGGTGGGGGGGAAAATGCAAATCAATAAATAACATTAGTACACACACACACACACCCCGCTGCATTTTCACTTGCATCCGATTATCGCCGGCTTGATATTCAGATTCTTCTCGGTATCCCCGTGTCAATTATGTAAGCTGCCTTAGGGGCAACGCAGAATGCGTTCTCCAATAAATACGATTTTGTGGAGACTCCACTTTCTGTTATAGGCAGTGAAGCAAACTTTGCTGCCACATTCCGTCGCTTCGAACCCAAGGAGGTTTCCTTCCGAGCCAGTCGCGTTTTCCTTCTACTACGCTTCGCTCTAGTCTTCGGTTACCGAATCCCTCCGCGCAGCGGGAGCAAATTGGCACCAGCTCTCTTTAGACGCCTCAGCTGTTCTTAGGCCGTCAGGTGGCTTCCTTTCCGTCTCTATGGTTGCTTTGCTTCCTTCCCCCCCCCTCCCATTTTCCACCGGCCTAAGCCTTTCCGGCCAAATCCATTCTAGGTCTAGGAGTTGCTAAAGTTGTAGCTGGTGTTTGGAGGACTCCTCTCGGTCCCAACCAAGGAGCTGCAGTTGCACATTAGACCTTTACCAAATACAAATTCCCGCCTGGTTCTTTCGAAGGTGGAAGTTTCGGCTGCGTCCGATTGTGACACAAGCAAGAGTTTAAGAAAGGGGTTTCGTGGTGTTTTTTTTTTAACGAAATCAAGAGCTGGGGTGGAAGCTGCAGCTCGGTACGAAGTCGCTGTACTGTGAACTCAGAAGGATTTACTTCTGAATACGGAGTCACTCTAAAACGTGGATGACATTCTCGGTGCAAATCTGGCCTCGAGCACAAGCTGGCTAGATTCGTTGGAGTCTGATAACTCGAGAAATAAGCGGCTGGATTCGGGGGTACTGTAGATAAAGTAATATTTCTTGTGCTCACAACCTTCATCTTGAAAAGTGTGCATTATTAGAAAGGTGCGCGATGCTTTTTTTTTTTTTTAAGCGCTCGGTCCTAATGTACATCCAGTTCTTTCTCCCCCCCCCCTTCTCTGGATTTGTTCCCCCCTCCCCCTCCCGTCGCAGACTCTACTTGTCCAGGTCGCTTTGGTGAACCACAGTTTAAAGCTACTTCCCACAGGTCAAGGCAAATTACCAGCAATGCTATACTGTAATTATATAACAAATTTCTGTGGTACTAGGAGCAGGAGAATACCCAACAGGAGCTTTCGGGGAGGACAGAACGCAGTTTTATTAAGCGTTAAGACTCCCTCAGCGTGGAAAATTCCTAGGAACTATATTGTAATCAATGTGCTTAACTGTAGGCTCTTGGTTGCTAATTCATTCAAGTAACCTATTTACAGTATTTCCAAGTAAGCGCTTTACTAATGCCAAGTTTGAATTACAGGCTGGTTGCAGTAAGATGCAATAGGGTGTAGCCAGATCCTCAGCATTTTTACTCGAGGGTAAAACCTATTGAATCTCATGGAATTTACCAAGCTGTAAATCCTAGTGACTAAAGCATCAGGTTAGAAACCGGGAGGTCCTGAGTTCTAATCCCGCCTGAGGTGCGAAACCAGCCAGGTGACCTTGAGCTAGTCACTCTCTCGGCTCTGGGAAGGAGGCAAGGGCAAACTACTTCCGAAATCTTATCCAGAAAACTGCAGGAACTTGTCCAGGTGGTCGCCTGAAGTCAACACTGATTGGGACGCACACAATCCCATTATTCAGAGAATGCATTCTGCCTGTGAAATGAGGAATCGGTGAAATGACACAAAACCTACTCATAAATGCATGGGATTTGTTTCTGAACAAAGGAGTTTGCAGTCTTGAGTGAACTCCAGAGGAGACTTCTGCAAAGGATGCTGTCCTATAAACTCTTTACAAAACGCCAACACGCTTTATGTTCGGCTTAGAAGAATCACCCTCCCTTGTTAACACGCCGAAGTGAGGAGGACTCGCGATACAAACGAAATTCACTTACTTGACAATAATGAGCAATCGGCAATGGGTGATATTTCACCAGCATCCGCATCAAGGAAGTTACAGCTAACTTCCGAAATGGGTCTGCCTGAAGCTGCCATTCTAAGCATTCTTACCCGGAAGTAAGTCTTACTGGAACATAGTGCAGGGACTCCTGAGCAAAAGCAGCTGAACTCACACAGAGTAAATCCTTCTAGGTCTAGGGTGCCTGGCGAACAGCCTTCGGGTTGGAGATTCCCCCTTGGAACTGTCTAATGGCGGTCAGGATAAATCTGAATAAAATGGTCCCGCGGATCCGCTTCATTGGTTTCAGTCAACTTCCGGGGTAACAAAGGGAGAAGCTCAACTTGCCAAGGCATCTCTGACATTTTAAAAGCCCCAACGAGCAGTCCCTTCAGGCTCCTTCAAGGCTATTGGAGACAATTGAAGTACCCCCATCTGCCCGGAATCTAACCCCAACCCCTTTAAATCAGCGTAATCAAAATACAGTTGGATGGATTGGTGTCAACTCTTCATCTCCCTATTGTCCGGATAGAACTTCTAATATAGCCAGGTTTTTCCGAAGTTTAAAGCCTGCTAGACAGCTATGTAAATCTCTGTGGGATTCACTCTACATTTTGAAGCAAGTAACAGGCAGACTTTAGTGTTTCTTCAGAAGCCTGTCCTATTAAAGTCTGAGATAGATGGCTCTGGAAACCATGATCAATGAGCATACTGATTCAGCTCTGAAAATCGTTGTGGTGTGTTTGTTTAGTCTTTTGACTCCTGGTGAGTGTCTGGAAAAGTGCCTGCAGTTTTCTTGGCAAGAATTTTCAGAAGTGGTTTGCCATTGCCTCCTTCCCAGGGCTGAGAGAGAGGGACTGGCCTAAGGTGGGACCAGAACTTACAGTCTCCCGGTTTCTAGCCTGATGCTTTAACTGCTATACCAAACAGGCTCCCATTTACTGTATTCTTAATTTTCATTGCAATGGCTCTTTGAAGGTCCATTAGAAATATGAGCAATCTACAGTAGTCTCCTACAGTATAACCCTGAATGCAATAAAGTATTTTCTAGATTCTAGAATAAAAGCAAACAGGATCTTACATCAATAAAAAATCTATTCCAATACTTTTCTTTCCGATCAACATATCTTGAAAAAGATTTAAGCATTGCTTTAAGATCCTCTCTAGAGAGTAAACCTATTGATCAAACTTGGGTTTGTAACTTCCCAAGATTAGGCTATGCAGCTGATATTCTGAATCATTGATTTAGATCCTAGTCTCAACTCTGGAACTATCCTCTACGAAAGCATGGTTTAGACTGAAGTTATCAGAAAAAGAAGTAAATGGAATTTCATTGAATATGACTTTTAATTTTTTTATATAACTTTATTGACTTTAAAAAAAAAACAAGATGAGGAAAATTAATTGTATAAAGGAAAAGGGTTTTTTTTATTAAAGCTTCATGAGAATGGAAAATTACCTGAATTAGATTAAAATACCCTTAAGTGTAAAAAAAAATGGATCCTAACGTATTTCCTGCTTGAATCCTATCCATAAGCAAGAGTTCTTGCCATTAATAAATTTAGAGTCTTGCTTTGGTATGTATGCATACGTGCCCCCACAAACACACACATTTTTCATTCCACTTCACTTTAGTGATATTAGATGAATTTGAGGTTTTGGTTATAACATGAATCCATGAACATGTATACTATTAATTTATTATTTTTAAAAAAAAATATATTACATTTTTAGGCAACTTGAATTTTCACAATTCTGAGCAAGCATATAGAAATGACCTTACTATTAAATTCATTTCCATATGGACATATATATATATATACTTTTAAAAATTAAAGGTATATCCACCAAAAGCATTGCAGTTTTTTTAATACTGCTTTTGTGCAAGTCCTAAAATATTGTACATACGCAAGTGCACTTTTTTCTTTTTCATTCATAAATTGGAATAATAGATCAGCAGAGAGGCAGAGCTGGCAATGCAAATGTCTGTAGATAATATTGCTCACTACCTATGGGGCTAGTTCAGGTATGTGAAGTTCTTTCAAGGTTTGAAATATAATAAATAGCATATAAGATACTCTGATTATTGAACATTTTGAAATCTCATTGACTTCCACTGAAATAAATAGGACGCCCTGCTTGCAGTGGCTTTGTTAAACAAAAGTAAAAAATTAATAGTGCAATTATGAGATCAAATGTCCAATAGCGGGAAGAAGGGACCCACTCAGAATCAGCCCTGAGATATTGGCCCCTTTTCATCTCTCCATTAAATCCATATTGGCAAAATACATTTCAGCAGGTCAGTTAAAGATTTAATGACTGCATTTGTACAACCAGAGAAACTTGAGTCATTTTATTCTTTGTGGGCTGAGCTGGTTTGTATCTTTGTTTTCATAGGCTGTGCAAACAAAAGCTCTTTGGTGTATATAGTGTATATAGTGAACCAGAAAACAGGTTCATTGAGTAGGCATGTTCAACCCCTTGTATGAATGCAGTCAAAATATTTCTGAGGGGGAGATGGATAAAGAATACCAGGGCTTTCCAATATCCTATTGCTTCGTCATGTTTGTGGATGCTGATCCTTGGTGAGGTCGCTATTAACCCTGCTGGAAGTGCCTGTGAGAACATTGACCTTGACCTGGGATGGACCTTGAGGAGAAGGAGAGGGAAGCTCCAGGAGGGACCTCTTGGCCATGGAGTTTTTTCTGGGGCTGGGAGTATCCTCTGTGCCCCCTGCCCAACCTAGCTTTAGTGGTAGTAAAGATGAAAAAGTCCCACTGTAATGGGCAGTAGCAATAACAGGAGGAAGAGCCCCAAAACCAAGACAAAGGTTAGAGAAAAGAAATGTGAGTGAGAGGCAGAAATGTAATTTGAGTAAGCCTTTCAGGCTTAGCCCTCCCCAGATAAAAGAAGGCAGGGGGAAGACACCTTGTGTCTTGCAGGGTTCCGTTACTGTAAGATTAACATAAAATAGCTTTAGCCTTCACAATTTTGGTTTCCTCTATTGGCCTGCCTGGAAGGGCTGACACCTATAGATACTTGGTCTGTTTGCTTAATCTAACTGATTCCCAAGTCCCTCTTGGGCGCCTAAATTTGCACACACACACAAAAAAAATGGAGCTGCCCGATTATCAGCATTCCCACCAAGGCGAATCCTCTTTGTTGCCTCAACCCGACGAAACGGGACGCTTCCCAGTTCAGTCCCCGCTCCTCTTTCAGAAGCAGTGGAAGATATTTCGGGGGCCCTCCGGGATGTGAGCAAATCGACTGTCCGAACTACCCTGCGGGGGGGGGACCAGCCTAAGGGTCCCGGTGCTCAGCAGTTTGGCTCCAGGTGGGGGACATTCTTCTCTGCGGTTGCTCTCCTCCCACACTTTGTTGGGGGGACGCCCGCCCCCGACAGAGTGGAGATTGGGTTTGGCAGGATGTGTGCCTCCGTGGTGGGTGGGGTGGGCTGGGCTTCCAGGAGTATATAGATTATTCTCCCACGTTCCCGCCGGGGCTCTGCAAGCATCCTGGATTACAGTCCTCTTAATCAGTCTGGGTTTAGAAGGGCTTTCGGCCACCGGCTGGGAGAGATCGGCCCGCGCTGCGGCCCATCAGGACATTTTATCACGGGAAATCCCCGTCAAGAGGGCTCTTTCCTTGGTCGCCAGTTTCTCAGACTCGGCCAAACTACTCCCAGCTGCTATCACCAGGGGAGGATGTGCAGTGTAGTAGTCTAGCGCATCCCGAGGAGGCCCCGAGACAGGCGAAACGGAAAACGAGTTAGAAGCACACGGAAAACGTTGGGCAGCAGAAGGGGGGGGGGAAGTGTCGCCCCAAACGATGTTGAAATAGAAAGCTCCCCCCCTCCCCGCATAGGAGGAGGAGGAAGAGGAGGAGGAGATGGCCTAACGCTGGCATTCCCATTCTGCTCCCCAAGAGCTACGAAGAAGCGAGCGTGGGTCCCCAAAACTCGGGAAGACTTTTCCGCCTTTCATCATCTGCAAAAGCGCCCTGGCTAAAGCGGAGCCGCTCAGCTTTTCCGTGCCATTCGGAATCTGTGCGCTCACCCCCCACCTGACCTCCCCCCCCCGCCCCACTCCAGCACCACCCTCGAACTGGGAGTTTTTTCCTGGGCTGGGGAGCCTGGCGCGCCCTGCTCCGTTTCGCCCTTGCGCTGCTGCGCCAGCCTCGGATACGCAGCCTTTTTACCCGCGAGGCGTCCTGGCAAAACCGGGCGGCGGCGCTGCCTCCGGTCCAGAAGGTACCAGGCCAGCAGCCCTGGCCTTCCTTTCCGAGCCTCGACTCTTTTGTCAATTAAGCACGACGGACGGCGAGCTATTCGCACGCAAAATGGGGGGAGGGGCTGTTATCCGCTAGGGAATCCCCCCCCCCTTCCCACTCTGATGTCGGAGATCCCTGCAGAGAGCGCGCCCATGTCAGTCCGGTGGCTACCGACAATCCTTCAGCTGAAGAAGAGTTTTCAGCTGCCAGCCGAGCGCGCAGGGGTCTGCGCGGGCTTTCCCCTCCCCTCCCCTCCCCTTCTCCTGCCCCGCAGAGTGGCTTTAATTAAAGTCACAAAGTCGCAGTTCCTTCTCGCCTGGGCTCCCGCAGCTTCCCTCCCTCCGCCCCTCGGAGGCTTTTTTCTCTCCTCATTTCTCCCATTCACCCAGATGTGGCAACCCTCCCTCAGAAACCAAGCGGGCAGCTTTGGGCCTTTAGCCTTCCGTCCCCTCCCTCCCGTTCTCTCTCCCCCCCCATGCTTTTATTCTTAAGACTTGCCCATTCCCCGGGAATAACAAACTCCGCGGGGCGCCACCGCTGACGACTTCAGTTCTCGAAAACTTCGGCGGGCGGGAGATTTTTTTTGATCCACACCGCTAAGGGTCGAGTTCATTTATTCTTCGAATTGGTTACTTGCCTCTGCGGGGGGGAAAGCCTGTAGCCAGCAACAGGTCGATGATCTTTCCGATGAGAAAACGAGTTTTGAACCCAAACTTTCCGGATCAGCCGTTGTTGTTGTTTAGGGACTAACCTG
Source organism: Azemiops feae (assembly GCA_023970755.1). Lineage (NCBI taxonomy): Eukaryota > Metazoa > Chordata > Lepidosauria > Squamata > Viperidae > Azemiops > Azemiops feae. Next base: position 902,336 of record JALGBA010000069.1, read on the forward strand.
AACCCGGTACCTTTGAATGTACATTTTACTTTCCATTCGCTCTTATTAAGATAGCCGAGTCCGGGGTCACTGCAATCAATTTAAGACTGGTTACTCCTATATTGGCCTGGAATTACAAAGCAGAGTTCGGTCAGTCCCTTTCTCCCTCTTCCTCTCCCTCGGGTTTAGGGACATCCACGTAGCCAGACTTATTTTCAGAGGCCCGTTTTGTAAGGCGCTAATTTGACCCTAATTTACTGAATAAGACACCATTGACTGAGTTCTGCGATACACTCAGTCAACATGGATTTTCCTTGATTTGGGCTTAGAGAGGGAACCCAGACAACTCAGCTGGGGAATCCGTTCGCCTAGAAGAGGACTTTCAGATTGCACCCAAGAACTGGAGCAACGAGAGACCTTGGAAAAGTCCGCTCACGATTCGACAGGGCGTTAAAGCTTGTCTGCCTTTTCTACACCCGTCTGCTTATTTACCTAACAATTTCTGTACATTTCTTAATTAAGAATCGTTGAAGAAGTCGCACTTTTTATTTTAAAAATCAGCGGGATCCTTCGATCCGCAGGTGATTCCTCCGGAGAGGGCAAATGCTCTACCCCGTATTAATCTCACACGTTTCGCCTTGGGGGCGCTTTTGGGGGGGAGGGCTCCGCCTTTCTCCTGCCTTGTCCTTAACTGCCCGATCACCAACCTCGCTTTCTCTTTCACACCTGCGCCCCGCACCTTCTCTCCCGAAGTAGCTCTCCAACCTTTGCCCTTTTTTGGATCTGGTCGGCCACTGTTTTGCAAAACCTTTTGGGGTGGTTGGCAAAGGACAACGAATGCCCCCCCCCCCGAGTGCCTGCCACACCACCTGAGAGAGAAAGCAATTGTGTGGGAGCCACCGGCCCGGGCCCTGAAATTTGCCAGAATTATTGTTCTTGGCAGGAGGTGAAAGGGTCCAGTTTCTTTAATCTGCCCATACCCCACCCCACCCCACCCCTCCGCCTCCATGCTCCGGAATTCTTTTCTACAACAACACTGGCGGTTGTCTGGAGGAGGGCGCTGAATTCACTGGAATGGATTAAGGAAAAAAGCGCGTCTTGGAACAGTACTTAACAAAGTCCATAGGACCAAAGGCCATTCATAAATTGAACCTCCCCCCACCCTCCCTTCAAAAAGTTAGTTCCACCACTGGATCTGGGACTTTGTGGTCTGTGTATTCTCAAAAGCCATTGGTGTGTGTGTGGGGGGGAGGAATGCAAACAAGACCCAAGCACTGCGTGGCATTGCTAATCTGGCTTTATTTTTTATTTTTTTATTTTACTAAGGAGACAGAGGTATTTGGGAAGAGTGGAAGCAAAAGGTGGCTGCATCAGCCCCCAGAAAATCGGATTGCCCTTAGTCTGAGTTACAGCCTTCATTACAAGCATCTTCTCATCTGAAAGGGTACTCTTGAAGCAGCCTTCTCCCCCGGCCCCCACCCCGTGTCCCTACCACACCCACCATTCTTGGTATCCTCGATAAGGGGGACTAAAGCTATCAGAATACCAAGGCCCACCGTTTTTTCTAGGAAGGATGGGAGCTGTAGTCCAACCTATCTGCTTGAGGGATGTTGTCTGAGACAAATTGTTTCCAGCAGGTCAGAGTAAGACCTCAGTTGTTTTAATGGGGTTTCAGCTTCTACATTGTACGATGTCCGCTGCCACTTGGAATTACTTTGTTGGTTCCATCATTATTTTCTGATTTATAATAATAATCTTTTCTGTCAACATGTTTCCCCCGCAAGTGCATGCTCGCCAGTCTCCTTGACAACCTGCCTCCTGGTTTTGCAGATGGTTGCAACAGACTCTTCGAGGCCAACCTCTTCCAGGATCAGGATCAGAATCAGAGGGAACCCAATTCAAATCACTGCTGACCATTTAAAGAGCTCTTGGATCTTTCATTATTGTTCACTCCACAAGACAGTTGCGAGGACTCCTGCTCTGATGCCTTCAGTTCTGGGGCAGGAAGAAAGACTGAGAAAAATGAAGAGCCATACACATACTCCAGTCAAAGTGCAGATGGTGCTAGTAATTCTTCCAAAGAAGCCACTCCTAAGATTCTGGGTGCCTTGATTTAACTAACATCCCTGTGTCTTCTGCTGATTCTGATTTTCCATGGATTGCCCACTCTGTCTGGAATCACCAGCCCACCTCTGTTATAACCCTTGTCCAGCCCAACCATTGCTATGCAAATTCCATACCAATCCATGTGGACTGCCTTTCACAGCTAGAAAAGGGCATAGGTTAAGGATCTGGCCAAAGCACTGGAAGTCCTCCAAAATGAAAGTGTAAACAGTCTTGATACTTTCTTGATCCAGTGATGGAATCCACTGTTGACTCTACACAGATGAAATAAAGCAAACAGAATGTTGATCCATCCTCTCCACTTGGTCAGTCATAAGAGTGGTATATTTGTTACCTGTCTTTGGGCCAATCACTCCCCTCAGCACCACCAACCTTAGAGCAATTAATCAATCAGAATAGAGCTGGAGGGGACTTGGAGGTCTTCTAGTCCAAATCCCTGCTCAAGCAGGAGACCCTATAACATTTCAGACAGGTGGCTGTCCTGTCCAGTCTTTTCTTAAAAACCTCCAGAGATGAAGCACCTACAACTTCTGAAGGCAAGCTGTTCCATCAGTTAATTGTCCTCACTGTTAAGAAGTTTCTCCTTAATTCTAGGTTGCTTCTCTCCTTGATGAGTTTCCATCCATTGTTTCTGGTCTTGCCTTCTGGTGCTTTGGAAAATAAGTTGACCCCCTCTTCTTTGTGGCAGCCCCTCAAATACTGGAATACTGCTATCATATCATCCCTAGTCCTACTTTTCTCTAGACTGGCCATATGTTTTTCTGTCCTGACCCTTAATCATTTTAGTTGCTGTTCTTTGCACTTTGCACTTTGCACTTTTTCCAAAGTTTCAACATCTTTTTTGTAATACAGTATTCCAGGTATGGACTTATTAAGGCCTTATAAAGTGGTACTAATACTTCATGTGATTTTGATTCTATGTCTCTGTTTATATAAACAAAGATTGTATTAGCTGGCTCAAGTTTAAGTGATCGTCTACTAGGACTCCAAGGTCCCTCTCACAGTTACTGTTTTTGAGCCAGGTTTCACCTAATCTGTACTCATGCCTTTGATTTTTCCTGCCTAGGTGTAAAACTTTGCTTTTCTCCACATTAAATTTCATGTTGTTGGATAGGGCCCATTATTCAAATCTGCCAAGAACCTTTTGGATCCTGAGCTTGTCTTCTTGGGTGTTGGCTATTCCTGCCAGCTTAGTGTCATCTGCAAATTTGATGAGTTCCCCTTCTATTCCCTCATCTAAGTCATTGATGAAGCTATTGAAGAGTAGTGAGCCTAAGATGGAACCTTAGGGTGGTACCCTACAGCAAAAGTTAGAAGAGGGAAAATTATATATGCCCTCACAAATTCCTGTACAAAAGGCAGGTTATCAATTCAATATATAAGTAAATAATGACCTGCAAAGTTCTATATGCTTCCATAACCTTTTAATGAGTAGATAGGCACCTATGTACACTTCTGCCAAGGAGGGAAATTTCACACACACACACACACAAATATATTTGATGGGTACTGTGTCAGTTGGCTCACATATCTGGGAATACTTAGCACAAACATTCTTTATATGTAACACTGCATTTGTTTAGGTAGTGAATAATCTCTTGTCATCCATCCAATTATATCCACATTAACAAAACTGCAAAGATCTAAAGGACTGGGTTAGGGACAAATTATCATAGAGAAAAATGGTTTATACAGTCACTAAGAGTTGACATCAATCTGATGGCCCACAATCAATTCAACTGCAACTCTACACATTCTGTATCCAGATTCAGCTACATATTAACATGCACTCATAAATAAACCGTGTTTCCTATTTTCTGTCTTCAGTGGGATCTTAATAGCTTATTCAGCAGTAACTTTGGATTTTGCTGGTATTTCGTTTCCCCTAAAGGCCCACATATAAAGTTGATAAAATGCTGAGGTTGAAGGATGTTGCAGCTGTGTTTTTGACATGCTTTGGTATCAGGGTGCGGAAACATCAGCCTCCTTCCCAACCCAAAACACTTTCCCTTGAAAAAACGATCACAAGACTGATTGTTTACTGAACTCTAGGCATACAAGGTGAGGCAGGCATAATTACTGGGAAGTAGGTCCTTCGGAGCACAATGGGATTTACTCTCATGTAAATGTGATTTACACATTTTCCTGGTATACTTGGTATACTGAATTGTACCTGTTCACATCACACACACACACACCTAATTAATTAATTAACACTTAATCAGCCAAAAGCTAAAGGTCTTTTGGTGACCCACCAAGCCATTCCGCTTGCCCATTGAGCATCCTTTTTCTCTTTTGAGTCCAGGAAGGGAGTGCAGAGAGGGACAAAAAAATCTTTAAATCCTGAACTCAACTCCACCCCCTTTTCTTTTCTTTTTCTTTTTTTGTCTTGCAGAGCAGGATCAAGGAAGTTGAGACATCTTGGAGAAAAGGGTGGTTGGCTTGCTTTAGAAAGTTGGAAGGACGGCGTGTTACAAATGGTGTTGACACTCGGGCTATTTATATATAAACAAATCAGCCATTTGAGACGTTAGGAAAAGGAGAAGTAAGGCAGCTGAGAGAGAAGCCAAATTAGCAAAAGAGCCCGTTTGGGCGTTAAAACACGCAAATAGCTGCAGGCTCGAAAGATTGGCTCGCTGCCCTGACCTGGCATCCTGCTCCGGAAAGGTCTCCTGCGCAAGCTTAGCAGCATCGGTGGGAGGAGTCGGGAGGAGCCCGCCGGGCTTGCGCAGGAGAACTTGGCGGGAGCTGTTATTCCCCCTGGGAGAGCCTGTTGACGCCCAGACTGAGAGGACTCGGAAGTGTTAACGCCGCTTCAAAGACGGCTCGGAAAAGTCTGGAAACGCCACCTCAGTCCCAATAAGGGCGGCCGGGAACAAAAGAGCCTTGAAGGGGACGCCGATAATTTGAATTCTTCGCCCCCCTCCCCCACCCCCAGTTTGATTACTGTTTGGATCTTCCTAATCTTGTGCCTGGTTACTCGGCATACGGATGTAAGGGTTTCAAGGAGTTTATACTCTAAAGTAAATATGCATGTGACTACAAGGCAGAGGCTGTTATCTAAAATAATGCTAGCTCGATCTTCCTCCCTCCCTCCCTCAGTTCCGTTTCTTTTTATTACTTTCTCACTCTCTCTCCTTTTTCTCCTTCCCTCCCTCCCTCCTTTCCTTTCTCTTCCCACCTTTCAATTGCCCTCCCTTTTTCCTATTTGTTTTTATTTATTCCTCACGCTCACTCCCCTTTTTTCCTCCCCCCCTTTTCCTTCCCTTTCTCCCTCCTCCCTCCCTCTCTCCCTCCCTCCCGCTTCTACCTATTCTCTCTTCCACATTTGGCTGTCTATGAGGCATATTTTAGATTGATAAAAGGCCTAGAATCTTTCAATGAAAGCTCAGGAAGAGTCATCATAAAAGGAGGAAAGTGTTTAGTCTAAATTGGCCCAAAATTTTGTAACCCCCCCCCCCCGCAAATGTACATGGAATTTTGCTTTCAAACTGGTCTGGTTTGGACAAGTCACAACCCTTGCTTTGTGACAGTCTGAGCTTAGGTCCAGGCAAAGGTTCCTGAAAATTCTTTTTATCCGTAGGGTGGGTGGGTGGGGGCTTACTCTTTCCCTAAAATTATAGCATTTTTTTTTTAAAAAAAAATCGTAATTAAATTATGCTCTGTCTTAAGAAGGAGAAAGCATGTGCACAAACTTTTCTAGGATTCAATACACATCTAATTTTTATTCAGGTTGGGGAAACAGGAACGAACAGGCCTGCCATTCTGCTGTAAAGCTTCAGTTCTCTGCCCCACACATCTCTACTCTCAAATAATTCTTATGGGGTCAGTCAGACTTGTAGATAATTTTTGTCTTGTAACCATACTTGAAAGTAGGCACACCAGGAAATCTTAGGAAACCTAAGGACCTTTTGTGGTATTTAGATCCGAAGTTTTTCTTCCATCTCATCTTTCAAGGGGGGGCGGGCAGGGCGCTTTGGCTCAATGAAAATTTAACTGAAGATTCGCTTTCTACTTCTCAGTCTGAAACAGAGGCAGATAGAAGGTGAATTCCCAATGAAGTAGGGGCGAGGGGCTAGAGAAGCCATTTTACATCCCGCAGGGGAGAAGGATTGTAATGCTAACTGCCCAACAGGCACTGGATATTTTTTCAGTATTTGTGCTGCAACTTGCAGAGTTGAGTCTGTCTTTGCTTACCTCCTTCCCTCACCAACCCTTTGGGCTGAAGGAGCCATCCTCTTATTCTAGAGTTCAGGAGCGGATGGAGGGTGGGGAATGTGTTTATTTAAGAGTTCTAGATCAAGGAAACATGAAAAGTTACACGTTTAGTGTAGTGTACTAGAGCCAGTTGGTGTGGTGGTTAAGGCACTAGGCTAGATGCCTAGTGACTGGGTGACCTTTCTCTCAAGCCCTAGGAAGAAGACAGGGGCAAACCCCTTCGGAAAAATCTTGCCCAAGAAAACTGTAAGAACTTGTCCAGACAGTCCCCGGAGAATCGGACACGACTGGACAGAAGAAGAAAAAAAATGGCAGGTAGTGAAAAGTGAGTGGTTTCTTCGTCCAATAGAATAAGGAGATTCGTTTTAGGCAGACATGATGAATATTTCAAACTTAACCAAGTCAGCCATATTACAGGGAAGGGAATTAATGTGAAAAAGCATTTGTCACTCCCCCCCAACCCTTTTTAGTCCAGGGCTGGCAGCTGGTATTTATTTTTCTCTTTAAAAATCACACCCTTTATTACAACCGGAAGCCTGTCTAGTTGTGCTTTCTTACAGCCTATGTAAGGGTCAAACACTTTATCTGGGAAATAAAAGGGAGGGCACCTCAAACTGGTAGAATAAGTGGCAGGAATGCTTTGGGGTTCTGTGTTCCCACCCCACCCCGGCTTGAAAATGTGATTTATTTATTTACTGATTTATTTATTTTGATTAAACATTTTATGGCTGGGAATTATTTTCAATGACTTTCTCTATTGTTATGGGCTGGCGCTAGTAACATTTATTTTATTAATGCCTGAATAGGGATTGGAAAACTAAGGCAAGAAGGGGGTTCTGCTGCAGTGTTGTATAAAAATAACATGTTTGGGACAGAAGAGAACAAAACATTTCTTTTCCCCAAGGTTCAATGGAACATTAAAAAATAAAAATAAAACCCAATCCTTGTTTTAGAAATATCTTGTGAAAAGGAACCGAATTCTACATTTTCCCCCGTGAAAAAGTATATTTGAATTTTCCAGGTTACACACCACACACACATGGTTACATTTCTTCTTCTTTCTTCTTTCTTCTTTCTTCTTTCTTCTTTCTCCTTCCTCCTTCCTCCTTCCTCCTTCCTCCTCCTCCTCCCTGTGCCCCTTATTGGATTGAACAGCAGAGACATTCACTCACTGTTCCAATTATAACACAACCAATCCTTTGGGCCTCCTTTTCACGAAAGTAAAGTATATAAAAATTAAAAACAGAATTGTTCCACCAGAATTCCCCCAGTAAAACTGCTTCCTCTGGCTGAAGAATTCTTTAGCTGTTTTTGAAACCCAGCCTGGCCAGCTCTCAAACTTTGACAAAAATTAAGAGGGTTTAATACACTTTGCAGCCCTTCTTGGTTACCTAGGATTTTCTAGTTAATCGAGCAAACTGTTTTCTCCCCCCCCCCCCCCCGCGCTGTCTTCTATTTTGGAAGCAACTTGAAGAAAGCTAATTGGTGAGGCAGTGGAATATACCCGCAGACGCTATTTCTTTCAACCCACCTTCCATCTTCCTTTCAGGACTTAGCGTTCCCGTTTCATGCTAAATGAATGTGTACATTAATGAAAAGTTGATCGGAGGACTTTAGTTTCTCCAAACCCTGCGCGTTTCAGTGAAATGAAAACCCGCTTCCCCTCCCCCCCCCGCCTGCTTTCCTGTCACAGCCTCATTCTGTAAACAGCTCCTGTAACAGTTTAAAGGCTGCAAACAAACTTGGATTCCCGCTACAGCAGATGTCAGAGTTTCTTGAGTTTGGGCTGCGTCTAGGGACATCTTGTGATGTTTTTAGAGAACAGGACATGATCTCACATGGCGAGCAGCTCTTTAGTTCCTTAATCATTTCACGGTTCCTTCGAACGCTTTCTTCCCACCTAAAACGTTTAGTTTCAGCTCACTGATCAGCTGCAAAAGCTCGGCGGGGAGCGGAAGAGTTGAATTATTCGAATCTGCAAGCAGCCCCTCAAGGAAAGAAAAAAAAAAGAAAAAAAGGGGGGGGGGAGAAAAGTGCAAACTTTTTTTTTTTTTTTTAACCCCCTCTCTGTTCATTTCACCAAAGTCCTGAAAAATCAGAATGGAATTAGAGAAAAACTACATGACTCCCAGGACTGGCAGATCAGGTAAGGGCTGAAGTTCTTGTTTTTCACAGGTGCATTTGAGATTGAGAGCGAGATGCATGTGATTTTATTTTATAATATACAAGGACGAATGGCTTTCTTGTACGGAAAGACTGGATATATAACAAGCACAGGATTCTGGAACAGTTGCTTTAGGCGTCCCCATTGGGTTTAGTTCCGTGTAAGTAGTAAACTGATGGTGGTTTTAATTTTTTAGAACTTAGCATGTCTGACTTGAAAGAGGGTACTGAATTAGACCGACACATTTTTTTTCCTATTGTCTATCATAAACTATGGTTTAAGTTGGACTGCTCCTATTCAGGAGACAGTCCCCACGTCACGGAGGTATCTTTTCTCTTTCTCCCTCAACGTCTGTGCTAGATAGTCATCTGCGAAATAAAGAAAATAAAAATAAAAATGGGGGCCAGTTATTTCCCAGCAATAAATAAAAGCTGGCTGGCAAGCCTAAGCAAGCATCCTTACTCTTTGGAAGCACCTCCCTTGCTTTCACTGGGAAAGTCTTTCAAAGTGATGGGTTTAGGATGGAGAGGCTTTGGGGGGAAAAAAGAGAAAAAAAACTTGGATCAGGGGCTGCCAGCAGATAGCAGATGGAATCCACTTCACAGCCAGGCGAGCTCCTCAAGGTTGACAGGAAGTGCTAGACTGTTTAAGTAATCAACCTCTAGAACCCCCCACCCCTCCCCAAGGCTGTGCTTTAATTGGGTGAAGCTGTTTTGTCAGATGGAAACTCCAGAATCGAACCAGATTATCTGATCTGGATGATGCTGATGCTGTCAGATCCGGCGTGCCTTGCAGGCTATCAAAAGAAAACCAACCAGCGGACCGCACTTGTTCCCCCCCCCCTCCCCAAACTCTCGCTGCTCTTTGGCTAGCTAGAGGTGCGGTCGCCTGGCTCTCGCGGTGTAACTGCTACCTTTGCATACTAAATCCAGAGGACCCGTTTAGGACCTTTGAAGGGGCTTGGGGATGGGGATGGGGATGGGGGGGGCCCGGAAACTTCTCCCTTTTGCAAGGCCACGTCGGGGGTCAGAAAACCCGGACCGGGTCTCAAATTCCCCGCATTTAGGATCTTCCGGGATCTGGTTCTGCTCTGGGGGTCCCTGCGGTGGGCAGAGAGTCTTTTGTTTCCAGCGGGGAAGTCCCCAACTTAATAAAGTGTGTGTGTGTGTGTGGGGGGAAAGTTTGATGTCAGCCGGCGCGTGCCTGGAGAGCGCCTTGACAAGCCCCCTATTAATAATGTGATTTTCCAGAGCGATCGATCAGCCCTTTTATTAGTTCAATCGTCTGAATAATCGTTCCATCGATGCAGCGTTTGGTTGCTCTGGGTTGGCAGGCGAGGCCGGCCGTGGCAGGCTGGCGTGGGGTGGGCTCGGGAAGGCCCCACCAGAAAGGGCGGGAGGGGAGGGGAGGGGAGGGGAAAAAAAAAACGCCGCTCATGTTATTTCCTTTCCCTTTCCTCCCTCCGGCTAGCAACCCACCCGGGGTCTCTCTCGCCCGCTGAGCCCCGCAGGCTCGACCCCTCCCCTCCCCTCCCCTCGCAGGCCCACACCCCTTCCTCCCCCCTTCCTCCGTCAATGGGGAGCCTGCCACTCTTGGCCCGTCCCGACCTCCTTCCATATTGAATGGGGGCGGGGGGGGGAGTTGTCGCCACCGACGCTTCCCTGCAGGTTTGGCCTCGATCGGGGTTGTTGCTTTGCCGAGCGCCGGGCAGGTTCTCGGCAGGTTCCGAGGCCCGGCGGGGGCCAGGGTGGCCGCCAACTGGGTCCTCTGCGCCTGGAGGGGCTTGTGTGTCCAAGGCAGAGCCGCGATAAAGATATCCCCGTCTCACCGGGGAGATGAAGCGAAAGGGAGACGAGTAACCCCCCCCCCCCACACACACACCGATTTTCGCCCCGGAGGCGGATATTCTTGGCTTTCTTCCCAGGTGAGGCCACCAGCCAGCCGCCTTTGCTACACAGGGCCCCGACTTGGCTTCCAGCGCCTGGTGGCCAAAATAACCTTTCCTACGATCCTCCCCCCCCCCCCGAGACACAAACACAAACACAAACACACAGACACACTCAGTTCTGCAGGCTGATTTTGCTTTGAAATCAGACAGACCCTGTATGGGGGGGGGGGCTCAAGTCACATCTTATTCAGGGGAAAAACATCCCCCCCCCCCCGGCAAAACTCGCCTCGGATGGTTCGGAATAGCCACGCCGGGCTCGTCGGACCCGTTTGGGGGTTTTTTTGTTTTTTTTTTTGATCAGCCAGCTCGTGGGGCGAAGAGCCCGAGTCCCCTTCTTGGCGTTGGAAAACTCAGCTTCTGGGTTCGCCTAAGGGAAACCCAGAGGTAACGTTGGGTCAAGGCCTACCGGGGTCGGGGGAGGGTAGGAGGAGGGAGAGCAAAGGTCATGGAAAGGTGACCCAGAGTCACGGGAGTTGGGGGATTTGAGAGAAACGTTGGAGTTTTTGAAAACACACGGAGTTATGAAGGTATGGAAAAGAGGCTTGTGGAGACAGGAAGAGTTTATCCCTTGATGATTATAGCTATTCTGGAGTGGTTCCTGTAGGTTCCATCCTGGGTAGCCAGTGACTGACTTTCTCTTCTTTCTTTCTTTCTTTCTTTCTTTCTCTTTCTTTCTTTCTTTCTTTCTTTCTTTCTTTCTTTCTTTCTTTCTTTCTTTCTTTCTTTCTTTCTTTCTTTCTTTCTTTCTTTCTTTCTTTCTTTTTCTTTCTTTCCTTTCTTTCTTTCTTTCTCTTTCTTTCTTTCTTTCTTTCTTCTCTCTCTCTCTCTCTCTCTCTTTCTTTCTTTCACCCTTTCTCTATCTCTTCCTTGTTCCTTTTTTTTTGTCCTCTCTAAATCAGACAGCCTCAGTTAGGGCATGCACACTTTAAATTGGAGCCCATAGAACTTGGGAAAGCAGCTTGGTTGTAACGGGGGGGGGGGGTGAATGGGAAATATAATCCAACAGCAAATGTTATAGCCTAAAATCGGGCCTCTTTTGAACTGAGTAAGATAGATTCCTGTGATAACTTCAAAACAATGTTAGCCACCCCCTTCCACCACCACCATCCCAGTTAAAAGGAAGCTGCAAGAGTGCAATTCCTGCCTGCCGGTGGACTATTTTGTGACACTTTGCATGGGTGATCATCCGGGACACAAAGCTCTCCCTTTTAACTTTGGCCTCCTGACTTCAGTAAGGATTTCTCTCCTCCGTATGGAGAGCACATTGCTGCTGAACCCTTATAAAGGGAAGTAGCATGACGCCAGGTCGGTTACCTCTTGAAGTCTTAATGGGAATGCAAAGCACGGTTATATATCATTTGTAATCCCTGGGTTCTGCTTATACTGGAAAGGGGGTTTATTGTTCACAATGAAACCCGATTCTAACCCAGATGTAATTCTGTGTCTGTAACCCAAAACCAATAGGAATTCTAGACATGTCTCTCTTGCTGATATCAGGCCCATTGTTTTCTAGAAATTCCGCGATGCCTCTCCTCAAAGAGAGGACTTCTTTTGGATCGGAGTAGTATGGAGCATGCAGATGTAGTCAGATGGCGTATTTCGGAGTAAAAGTTCTTTTCACCCAACTGTCTTTCTACTTCCTGAGAGTAGGAGAAATCGAGGCGGGGGTTAGGGTTTCTTCTAGGCTCAGAAGGCCGATCTGGGACGACAAAATCTAGTAAGAGTTAGATAGAGACAAAGAAATGGTGGCAACATTTCAAAAGAAGGTAAGGTTCAAACACTGTTCCAAGAAGCCTCGCTGACTCGGAACGGCGGGGCTGCAAAAAGATCCCCCCCCCCGGGTTTGATGAATTGCACGATTTTGATGGGCAATCCACTGTCCCGGCCGTCTTTCTCGTGCCACTGAGTCCAGACAGGCTGTTAAGGGAGGCGCTTTTCCCCTCCGTGACCCGTGAAATAATCTATAGAAGTGTTTACTTTCTCGCCTCACTGTCAAACGCGCTCCTTTGGTACAACGCACGTGGGACCCACGCTTCCACCCCTCGGCGTTTGCCATCCTGGGTGGGTACATTATTCTTTCTCGTCGCTTTGCAGGGGATCGTTTGTGTCTGGCGGAGCGGGGGGGGGGGAGAGAGAGAGAGAGAGAGGAGGGGAGAAAGCGATCGCGGGCGGCAGCAGCCAGCTGGCCAGGAGTTAAGCTGGGTCGCAGGCCTGTGGGGTAGGAAAAGAAGCAGGCAGCGCCCTGGGTCTGCTGGGCGACCAGACGGGAGGGGCGTTAAAGTCTGGCAGATTACAGTCAAGTCCACCTCAGATCTATTTCAGATTTGGGACGGGGGGGGGGAAGAAAAAGCCAATTTAAACCTTCGCCGTGGCTATAGGGAAGCGCCGCTGCGTTTAGCGCCCTCGACGAAGGAGCCGTTAGTGACAGAATACGAACCGTTACCCTGGGGTTTTTTGGTTTGTTTTAAGCCTGAAAGGATTTGCGGCGTGGACGTGCGAAGCGCATCTGAAGGATAACGCGGACGATCGTCAGGGCAGGTGTTTTTATTCCTCGTCCTAAACATCAGTATCGTCGGGGGCTTTATTATGGGAACCTAAGCAAAATGATTCCGCGCACCGACGAGAGCGCGCGTTGTCCAATGAATCAGGGGGAATCAGTGTTACTCCTTGGTGTAAAAGTTGTGACATGGCTGAGTTTAAAATGCGCCTGGAAAAAACAAACCACGTAAGTGAGTGAGCGAGCCAGAGAGCAAAAGCCAGCGAGGAAGCTCCCCCCCCCACCCACTGCAAGCCTTGCTTGGTGTCCTGGCCCTCCTCCGACCTCTAGCATTCAAGAAATCGTGAGTGACGTTCGGATCCACAACCCACTTGCGCCCAGCTGGGATTTAAATGCGTGATTGCGAGGGGAATAACCAATAGGTTTGCGACCTTCCACTTTAGCTCGAATTGGTTTGCGCCTCCCGCGGAGACCGAGACGGGCCGCCTCGACCCTAAAACGTATTTATTCTGTACAGTAGTTGGAGATTTCCCTGCAAGTCGCCATCTCAAGTTGGGTTTCTGAGCTTGGGGGTTCAGTGGCTCCTTCCTCTTCCTCCTCCTCCTCCTCCAGACCACACCGAAGCCCCGCCCCCTCTGCCTTCTCCCAAGGTTCTTGCCGGCTCGGACTGAGCTGGAAGACTGAAATTCCTCGGTTCGACACCAGCCTGCCTGCTCTGCGCTTCCTTCTAGCCTGCCTGACGCCCTTGCGCCTGTCCACTCCGAATGCTTAATAAGATTAGGCGAAAGGGAGGGAGAGCTCATGAATAGCGCCGTCTCCCAGGTTAGTGTAGCATAGAATTTAGAAATTCACGTGGCCGTATAAAAGGCGGAGAGGGAGGGGGGGCCGTCTTGTGAGCCCCCCCCTTTTGCACCCATCAGCAAGGCGCGTTTATTTTATTCCCGAACACCTCCCCTAGCCCCGAATCTTGGGATATTTAGCAATTGCAAGACAAGTGGGCTCCCGAAGCGAAACGTCACAGCCACAACAAAGACAAAAGAAGAAGAAGAAAAAGAAAAAGAGACAAGAGAGAAAAAGCGAAGCAACGGCGGCTCCAAAGTTTTCTGATTTGTTTCAAAAATCCAAACGGATGCCAGGAGCCCCTTTCTCCCCCGATTTTGCTTAATTGTACAGATCTTGGCGAGGCACGTGGGCCTGCCCAAAGTTCAGGGAGGTAATCTGCATATAATCCAATTCGTCTTGGTTTCTGTGCGAACGCCAAGTGCTCCTTGCAGCCAGATTTCTTTACCTTTAGCCCCGTCGTTCAGGCTAGAAAGAAAAGAAAAGAAAAAAGAAAAGAGAAGGAAGGAAGGAAGGAAGGAAGGAAGGAAGGGAGAAGGTGGGAAAAGTCTGCCGCGTTTAGATACAATTAACCCCACAGAGTCTCCAATCCGATCGAGAAATTCTTCGCCGTCTTTATTCAAGTGAAAAGGGAGAGGACATACCCCGTCGCGAAGCTGGCTTTTCTTCAGCAAGGTTGCAAGAGGGGGACGGCCGCATTTGAAAGGAATCGGAACGGCTTGGGATCCTGCAGCCCACAATGCCACCCATTGAAAGACACAGTTGGGGGAAAAACGTGTATGGTGGAATTAGTCGCTCGTTGGAGCTATTAGCGATGTCGTAATAAATGCCATCATAATATAATTTCTGTAGCATTCTCTTTCTCTCTCTTTTTTTCCCTAATGGATCCCTGCAAATTACCGTGGTGGGGCTGGGCACCCGCGATGTCACAAACTTAAAAGATTTAGCAGGGGACGCAACAGAGAAGGGCTGCATCTCCAAGTCAGTTTTCGGATACCTGTGACTTTCAGAAAGCGGGTACCTTAGCCAGTTTCTTACCTGTTCACTCTCTTTTGGGGTGCTCCGGCTGCTAAGAGCAATCTTTTGCAGCCCCCCCCCCCGGGGATTTTTCTCTTCACCACTAGATCCTAGTTTTAGCAAATGGAGCTTACTATTTCTTAGGATCTATTTTTACTTGAATTGACTGGGATTCTATCATATTGACGATGTCGTATAGACATGTTAGTATATAGGCATAATTCCGTGGGTTTGCGGAGAAGTAAATACCATCGTTAAACGGATCTCGCCTATACTGGTATTAAACTGGCACGGAATGGGAACCCTGGCTTCCATACCTTTCACTGTCTTGTTAGTATTTTTTTTTTTTTTTGCATTGGCTAGAATCAATATAAACAGTGAAAGTACAATGTAAAACCTTTTTACCATATTATGATTCGTGGCACAGTCAGCCAGATGTTTAAACTGGCATTTTTGTCTACTTATTGAGTCCTTGCCAAGGGCCTGAAATAGGTGGGTGTTGTTTCATGGCGTTAAAGATATCTTCGCAAGATGTAAGCTGTTTCAAGTAAAAATTATGTCTCACCCTATTTCTTATGCCAGAGATACCTGATTCTTCTATGAGACCTATCCAGTGTGGTCAAACCTCTGGAATAGCTCCTATTTTTCTCAAAGCATACAAGCGCCACAACTACACCAAGGTAGTGCCTCACTGAGGGATTATTATTATGGTTCGTGGCACAGTCAGCCAGATGTTTAGACTGGATCTGGCATTTTTGTCCACCTATTGAGTCCTTCCCAAGAACCTGGGATAGGCAGATTCATATTATTATTAATACTATTATAGTAACAATAACGACTTCTGAATTGGATAAGGAACCCCCTTCTGCTGATCTTTGCCTCTCTCTGACCCCTGGTATTTTTATATGTATATTTTTATTTGCTGCTGCATGAACAGGGTGAGAAAGCGCTGGGTAAAATCAACCCGAAGGCAGCATATGCATTTGTAGGACAAGTTCACAGTGAAGAACCATCTAGCCATGATGATGCATTCTTAAGTTCCATTTCTTGCATAAAAGAAAGAAGCATCTGCTTAAAAGCAGCACTCTCCTGTAGACATGACCTGAATGGATAACAGTCGAATCAGTGAGACTAATTGAAATTAGTTTTTTGAACAAAAAGACATTAAATCAAAATATGCATCTCTTTAATTGAAATAAGGGGGAAATAAATGGTCTAAAAACTCCGTTGCTTCCTATGCAATGCTTAACCAGCTTTTGTAAATATCTACCTTAGTTGGTTAATCCAAATTAGGTTTATTGTGGCTTTACATTTATGGGAAGGGGAAACTAGCTTATTTGACTAGTGTATACCAATTCAGAAAATCAGTGAATTTTCTTAAGAAGTTATGTATATAGTGAGAAGGATGCAAAGATCATTCACTGAATGAAGTACAGTTGTTTCCCTCTATCTTCTAAATCGTTTTTATTGTTTCTAGGAATCTGGAGGGTTCACTTGCCACAAAATAAGATTCAGGGAATGTTGTTCAAGAAAGAAGCTTGTTGTTAGGCAGGCTGTAATACAGTTATGGTTAAATAATGTGACCTACAATAAATGCTGCTCTTTTTATCAGTTTTATGGGTCTAGATTTGATAAATAAATAAGACACTTCTTTCAATCATTGGCAACCTGGTCCACAGCGGGTGATAACAGTCCAAGACACCTTTTTTCAATCTTGGCAACTTGAAGTTGTGTGGACTTCAACTCCCAGAATTCCCCAGCCAGCATGCTGAAGTTGAAGCCTACATATTATCAGATTGCCAAGGATGAGAAACCTTGATCTAAGGAAACCATGATGTATCTATGTTTAACAACAGATCTCATGGACTATTTGCTTGCAGACAGAGGAGAAGGGGAAGAAGGAAAATCTTTCTCCCACTGATTATGCTCCTAGCGCATCCATTTTTTATTTAGTCAAATATTTTCAGGCTACCTGAATGAAAAGTAGGTGACCAACCATTGATTTAGACTCAATATCCTGATCAAAAGCTATCCAGCAGTGTCAAGCATCTGGGAGAAGTTGGTGCGAAAGGAAACATATTTGGAGCATAGGAGAGCCAAACTGCTACCTATCCCAGTCAGGTGTGATCCCAAAGAATTCTATTTCTATAAATAGAAATGTGAAGCTCATATTTCCATGTTTTCCATGAGATTTTTCAGTTCTGCGGCCTATAGAGATCCAGACTTCTGACTTGGTATAGTATCCGTTCCTCAACAAACACTTACAGAAGCCTCTTCATAAATTGTTCTCAACCCAGGCACCAAAAGCCATTTATTTAACACAACACCTGCACTGCAGAATGTTTACATCCCAACAAAGCACCCCACATTCAAAACCACAATTGAGATTATTCTCAGGCTATTGTGTTTTCCCATTAATATTGCAAGCTTCAGTTACTCATTCATAGTCAATATTGCAATTTTCCACTGAAAGCCGCATGTGTGAATCATGTATTTGGGTTCAGTTTTGGGGGCTGGAAGACTCTCTTGCCCTTGCCTGATGTTTTCCCATTCAAAATAGAGCGAGAGTCTGTACAAGAGAAAGGAATCATGGTGTGCTGGGTTGTAACAGGATGAAGAGCTGCAGGCAACACCAGAGTCAGATAAAAGAAATCTGAGTCAGGCTTGACCTTCCCTAGTTCTCCTGTAGATAGAAGGAGGTGCATTTAGATTTGCAAAATTGTATTCTTGTAACCATATACTAAAACTGTGTTAACATTCATAACTTTGGTTTCCTAGTCTGATCTACCTTGAAGGACTAACACATGGTGTAGATATGGGGGGAAATTGGGGTTTCTAGGGTCTTTGGGGCTGCTGTAACCATTCATGAAGACTGGCACTCTGAACTGCTGCATATCTGATGATTATACCTGGAAATGAGCTTGTCTCAGAAGCTTGTCTAGATGCTGCAGGCATAGCAAAGCCCTCCCTTGCCTCCCATGTCCTTCTTCCCCCCCCCCAGAGCATAATTTTTAGTGCAAATGTTGAAAGAACATCCAAGGAGTAGGGTGGCCTTTCCTTCAGGCTATTGCAACCAATATTTGTTTCTGCAATATCTGCCAGAAGAACTTGAAAGTCAGGGGAGTGGATAGCAATGGAGAACCTGGAATTATGGTATTGCTGTTGAACCTCAGTGGCACCTTTTCAGCTGCCATTCGGAATTGCTTGATGGATTGTTTTTTGAGGTTCTGGGATCACACCACAATCCTGGCCATGCTATCCGGGACAAGCAAGCCCTACCATCCTCCAGAGAGAATGCATAAGCAGCAAATAAGAAATGATTTCCTTGTTATGGTTCTTTTTTGGGACAGGTGAAAGTGTTGGTCACTCTTTGGACAGCCCAAATAACTTGGTCTTCTTGGGTTTGGGGACCCCTGCCAAGTGACCAATTGCTGTTCCACTTCAGAGTAGGCTTGTCTTTAAGATGATGATATGCCATCCATATTTTGAGCCACTTCTATCTAACAGAATTCAAATGAACCAGTTTAAATGCACAGGTAAAGCACGGAAGCAGAGCAATACAACCTGTAACTCTCAACATTGGTCTGAAGGATAATTAAGTTTTATAATGGTTGGCATAGAAAGAAAATAAATTTTACTGTTGGATTCACATGTCACCTTGTGCCTTTAATGCGATTTGGTCGGTTTGGGTTTAGTTATTTAGTTATCCCTTGTGGGATATAAATAATGGTTTAGCATTACTTGTGACTAGACCACTAAGCTGTTCAAACACCATAGTCAAAATTAGCTATGATTATAGTGAGGTATGGACACAGACTGAATTCCTTTGTAACTCCATCTGGTGCATTTTGGGAAGTTGAACCAGCTGTACTTTGTTTTGGAATAAACACATTTCATATTCCTGCAGAAGGCAGAACAATTTATTTTCTTTTGGTTTCTCTTTAAGGTTGTGTGGACAGGGCACCCAGAGAGAGGAAAGGATTGCTGAAGTGGAGTCTTCCCATCTTATTGGTTTTGTTAGGCTGACTTGTAAATCATTCGAGTTTGTTTAATGTGTGGAACAGTATGTTCGAGTGTGTTAGAGCAGTGCTTTTCCCTGATAACCCCTAACCCTTGAATTGCATTTGATCACATATCCCATAATTCCCCAGCCAGTGCTGTCAGGACAACTGGGACAGATAGAAATTTCAGTTGGAATGCATCTTAGGGAAGGCCA
The DNA here is from genome assembly GCA_023970755.1 of Azemiops feae. Lineage (NCBI taxonomy): Eukaryota > Metazoa > Chordata > Lepidosauria > Squamata > Viperidae > Azemiops > Azemiops feae. Next base: position 921,339 of record JALGBA010000069.1, read on the forward strand.
GATTGAGAAAGGGTGGCCTAGTGGATTGTAAACTCTTGAAAACTCCCAGGGAAGGGAACAGATTTGTAAGGCCCAACCAGAAGCTGATGAAATCAAAGCAGAATTTGCTAAAAACGTTGATGTGTACGGGATTTAAATCTCCATTGGTTTAAAGCCTGCCCACCAATTGCTCTCATGGAAGGTGGAGACAAAGCAATGTAGGTATAATGTAGATGTTAGTGAGGAGTTTCCTGTTTAGAAAAGGGCCTCTCTTCACACCCAGACCTTCAAAGTTGTTCAATTTTTAATGGCAGGTTTTCAAAAACACAACCTATAAAGATAAGAGGGGTGACCAGGCCGCCAAAAGGGAGAAGTGTTTTCATCTCTTTGTACATAGGAAAAGGAAACTTTGCAGAAAAGCTTCTTTGGCAAACAGAGAGTCCCACTTCCACAGCTGGGGGAGTCCTGTCCTTCTTTGCCCCTGGGCATTCAGGCACTTCCTTCCTGTTTTTAAATATGGGCTTTATGAAGGAGCCCTATTAAGAACTATAAATCTGCTTTCAGTGGGCCTTGATCCAGAGAGTTCTTTTTCAGTGGCAGTGGAGGTGACAGACTCTGGCAGGAGAGCAGGGAAGGGAAATCTGTGGGCAGGTTTGTGACCCATATTGGGTAGTGGTTGGGTAGTATTTACAGTTGGAGTGAAACCGAACAGAAGTAGGAGAGATCAGGATCTTGCCTCTAGCTGGAAGTAATTAGGGTTTATCCTTCTCTTTCCTCATCTTCCTTTTCTCATTTTCCTCTCCTCCTCCTCCTCCTCCTCCTCCTCCTCCTCCTCCTCCTCCTCCTCCTCCTCCTCCTCCTCCTCCTCCTCCTCCTCCTCCATTTCAGCTCCCATTATCTTGCATGGCAGAACTAGCGGAATATGCATTCCTCATCAGCTAGAGAATACCAGATTGGGGAAGGCTACTCAGAGGGGATAGAGCATGGCATAAAGGCAAATAAGAGAAGTAATGTTATGGAGGGTAGGCATTAAGATTTGAGTCCAAATGGGGTGAGAGGTGGGCACAACCAGAAATGCTTTGCTTGGATAAGACAGAAGTTGTCCTTTGCTTATACTGGACAGAAAAAAAAAAACCAGTCCTAATTTAGCTGGTCCTCAAGATTCAGTAAAGAAAGAAATCACCTCCAAAGGATGTCTAACAAAGAAAGACTGGTGGGGAGGGCTGAGAGTCCAAGGTAGGCACACAAACATTGTTTGTGCTCTCTTGAGCTCTCTCTTTTTTTTTTTGCCCCGAATGACTTTAAATACTACTAGCTGCTTTTAAACTGGCAGAAATCCAAATGGCCAGACTATTGCTGGTTCCTAACATCCAAAGCTGCTTCCAGTCCCCTGAATTCCCACCAAGAGATGACGAAGCCGAATGAATGTGATACAACTTTGGCTTGGTCCTTGGGCGATGTTGGAATAAGGAGGAAGACATTCCTTCAACCCTGAGACAGCTAAGGGCCATTTAAAATATTCTGTCTCAGTCACAGGCTGTGGGGTGAGTAGGGAGGGCAGAATGAAGCAAAGTAACAGAGACCTAGCAAAAAAACAACAACAACCCAAAAGCAAGCCAACACCCCTGCCCCGCCCCCCCCCCCGCCCCCGGAAGAAACCAAAACATCCTCAAAACATCAAAAAACATGTTAAGAAGACAGTGGGTAGCCACTTGTCTGGAATAGTACAGGGTCTCCTGCTTGAGCAGGGGGTTGGACTAGATTAGAAGACCTCCAAGGTCCCTTCCAACTATGTTATCATCATCATCATCATCATCATCATCAACAACAACAACAACAAAAGATTGCCAGAGAGAGGGCAGTCTGCTGCAGACTTCCTTTCATTTCTCTCTTCCTCACCTAAGCTCACCCTCCTGCTGAGAGGACTTATCAGGCCCAGATCCTCAGTCTCTGGCTACAAAAGCCATCCTGGAGCGTTTAAGGCCATGCTTGCGTGGAGGGGCCCTCAGATGGGATGTGGCCACAGAAAGGGGCCTCCTCCAAGGTCTGGCCTCTCTTCTGAAAGCCCCTCCGCCAACCAACGTGGGCTGGAGTTACTATGGAGCTGAAAGATCGCTCTCAGAGACGTTTCCTTTCCTTTGTGGAGATGCCCTTCATTCTTTGTTGTGGCCATTGAAAAACATCCTCCTCGACATTTTTTAATCTAAAGGCAGGGTGGGGAGGGGGAAGGATTTTTCAGATGTCACAGTAAGGGGGGATTGCCGGTGTTTGTGTGTGAAGTAGGAGGACGACATTGACCTCCTTGTTTCAGCCAAATACAAACTCACATGTTTTGCGATGTCCTGATGAGAAGCACAGCACATTTGCGATGTCCTGATGAGAAGCACAGCGCATTGACAACATTTGGGGGTCTTCCAAAACAACTTGGTCCAGGGCAGAACTTTCAAATGCAACTCGGTTGCCATTTTGCAATCTGCTGTGACCTGAAGTCAGAAAAATGCCAGTTTTTCTAAACATCAGCCTAGATGTGTAACAGAATTTCATCCACGTTTCCTTAGCGGAGCTTAGCGGAGAGGAAGAAACATATATTATTATATTGCATGCATTATATTTGCATATTACATTATATCGTAAACCCAAGGGCCGTTTTAAAAACATTTTTTCTTTCCTTATTTTCCACCCACCACTTTAAAGCCATATTACCGCTGTGAGTCAATCAACTCCTTAAAAAAACAAACAAGGTTTGGAGGTCAGGTGTGCACAAGGACCACCGATGAGGACCCGTTTAATTGATTGATTTAATAGACATGTGAATTTGAACACCAGAAATGGAAAAGGTTCACAAGAATAATCACTGGACAGTTTGAAATTCGGAAGTACCCTGGTACTTTTTGGTCTCCCTGGTGAATGGGAAAGAAAATGAGACGAATAAGGGAGAAATCTGAATCTTAAAATACCACATGCCATTCAAAAGGAACCATACCGTCCAGGGCGATTTCGATGGGGGATGAAAATGTCTTTCTGGGTTTAAACTACAAGTGTCTAAAGTTATTATATATGTTAATACACGAATGCCATTCTCTTCTATTTGCTTGTGCCTAATCAAATGTGGATGATGGCGACGATGATGATGATAATCCCGAAAGAAAGGCATTGTCCTTATTTGTAAATAACATCAGTCCGAAATCTACTCTCCAAGCGCGACAGGTCTGTCTTAGAGGTTCATTCTGCAGTCTTCTCTAGGAATAAAGGCAAACATCTAAAACAGGATTCAACCAAGTCCCAGAACTCTTTTCTAACCATTTCCAGGCCTTTCAACTGACATCCCTCCGAAACAAATACAGTGCTGTAAGCAGTAACTGTTCTCCGGGCTCCAAGAATCGCCCCCTCCTTTCCCCTTCCCAGTTTTCTCCTTCTCAAAAGACGTGGTCTTTTGCCGCCTAAGGCAAGTTCCTTTGGGGGTGGATTGGGGCTGCAACCCGAAACGCGCGCCAGATTAGCCCCCCCCCCCCAGCTGACCCTCTTCAGGGAGCAGGGCTGCAACGGCCATCCCCTCAACCTCCTGGCCAGGATGCATCTGAAGGGGGGGGGCGTTGCAAGGCCGGTTGGGAAGGTTGCCTTTGGAACTCCAAGGGACTTGACTTCCTCAGGATTCTCCAGACGTCCAACAGCGTTCAGGGGAGTCTCCGAAAGGAGTGGCGGTGGTGAACGAGAGCGAAGAGACGCGCGGCGCTCTTCTTTAGGGAAACAAACAGCCCCTCGTCGCCCACCTTCCCTCGAGGTCGCTTTCAGATTAGGCGCCGTTGAGAAAGGCAGCTTGAGTCCCCCCCCCCCATCCACACCACCAGTCCTTCCCTGGCCAGTGGCCAACCCCACGGGGCGATTAAAGCCTGTCTGGCGGAGACACTCCTTCTGGAAACAAGGAGTCGAGGAAGCCAACCCTGAGAGGAGGGCGGGGGGGGGGGGCGTCAGAGCCGCCCGGCCCTCGCGGGTCGGTGTGGCGGGGGCTGACCTCGGTCCGGAGGCACAGCATCTTTTTGATCCGTCCGGCAAGCTTCTTAGCGAGGAGACCTCAGGGATCCGCCACTCAGCGGGAGGACGGGGACAGCAGGAGAAGCGCTTTCTTAGTTGGCTGGTTGGTCAGTCAGCCCAGTAGTAAAGAACCATCTAACTAGCTAGGGACAGACGGGCGCTTCTTTGGGGTAATGTGTAGGTTGATAGATCTATTTAAGCTCTTAGTTCCAGGGCTGGCATCCCGTGGTGCGGCCTTCCCCAGCCAAAAAGAGGGGGAAGGCAGGCGCTGACTGGCACGCACGCCGGGCCCATTTATGTCTCTGAGATTTTCTTCCTGCCAGCTTGGCCGAATTATCGCCCGCCAGCTCACCCAAGAGCCTCAGGTAGGATACTGGCTACAGCTGGGTTTGTTTGGGAGGCTTTGCTGGGCGGCTTCTCTCGCGGCTTCGGTTGGCCCCGGCGCATCCTCGTTTAGGAGGCTGTTTTTCAGAGGTGTTTTGGCGGGGATACCAGGTTGCGTTCAGAGGGACGGGCCAAGAAATCCAGCCGCGGATTATCTACTAAGAAGCCCTGCGGAGGCGCCCACCTAACAGCTGCTGGAGAAAGAGAGGCGTCCCGGGAGGAGGGTGTGTGCCCTTATGTGTGTAAAGCGCCTTTTGAATCAAGGAGAACCTCTGTGTACCAACAGATAGATCCACCTTTCTCAGCATCAGTTGATGTTTTCTTTGCTTGACTTCAGTGAGTTGTGGCTGATCTGGCCAAGCCAATTGCTAATTATTCGAAAGAAGCGGGGGTGGGTGGGTGGGTGTGATGGGTGACTCCATCCTCAAACGGGCATCTAACTTGTCCGGTTCGACTTAACTACGGTGCTCTGGGAAATCCTAAATTTATAATGTATTCCACACAGTACTCTGGCACTCTCGGTTGGCTCAAGGCTTGTGTAAATGCGTGAGCACAAAGGGAAGCACACCTTCCAGATAAATAACACTCATGTCAATATTCTATATAGGTAGAATTTGGACACGTGACAGGGATATAGGCGCCAACCGCGCGATTTTTTTGGAATCACGTGATTACCAGGATTTCTCTCTAGATGGGTTATTAAATCAGAGTCCTGTAATCGTTTTAGTTACAGCTGGAAGAAAATGTCTGCCTCTGAATTGTATTCACGATCTTCTCGTGAGAATATCAGGCGCCTTTTATCAAATGTATGTATTTATGTATATAAGCCCAACAACACTGCTTTTATCTGAAGCTCCCCTCCTTGGAAGTCGGTTCGTTCAAAAGACTTCAAACCCCCGAAACCGGATTCTGACGTTGTCGAATGAGAAATTATTGCTTTTTGCTTGCAAGTAGACTTATTTCTTGCCTAAACCATCATGTCTCCCGAGATACCAGCCGCCTTGAAGGCAAGATTCTTCGCTTGGCTCCATACGGGCGCACATACACATACATGCATATCCGAGAGCATACATGGACCAAATGCAGAGGTTAATAATAGTAGCAACTGTTAAGGGAAGCTGCTCACATCTTCCATAATCTGCGGTGATCCAGAAGTAAGGATATTCGCCTCTGTCCTGTAGCAGAAATTCTCTCTGGTTGTGTTTATATATTTTAGGAAGGCTGAAAAAAACGACAACCAAGAGAAAGGAAATGGGTTAGAGCAGCTTTTGGCCAGGAGTTCAGTGCTGGTTCTAAAAAGCCAGCCTACTAAGTAGAAGGACCATACCTTCTATTTTATACACTTAATCACTTTTTTTTCCCCCATTTTGAGGCCTACTTTATAAAAGGAGCGCTTCGGTCCGCCTTGTTATATACGTGTCCTTTTGAGAATCAATAGCCAGATGATGCTTAAAAATCCCCCAAATCATTTGGTTCCCCCATCTTTTTTTTTTTTAATTGAAAAGCAGAATGTAAAAAAAGAAGAAGGGGGAAATCGGATTGAACTCTCTTTCATGATTTGAGGAGTAGGAGTTCGGTAACCAGATTCAAGAGACAATTCTACCAGCCCCGTTCCTGTATCCTGGGCATTTAGGTCGTCCTCTCCGCCTCCGCGCCCCAGTTCAGCGGCTAGAGCAGCCTGAAAATGCGCGGGAGGCCGGCCTTCTGGCCAGCCGAGGGCAAGTCCGGGACAAAATCAAGGAGATCGGATGAATCAGCCGAAAATAACGAAGGGCTTGGAGGGCTTGCAAAAGAACTTTCCAGCCCCGGGATAAAGTAAACCACTTCAAGTCCCCCAAAGCCAACTCTTCCCGTAGAACTCTCTGCATCTTCCACGGCCCCGGAATCCGGAGCCCACCAGAAGGTTCACAGGCGTCGCTCTTTCTTGGGAACCGAAGAAACGCAGACCCAGAACGGATCGAGAGTGAAGCTCTTCACCTCCCGATTAAAAAAAGGCCCAGCAGCAGCAGCAGCAACACGCTCTCATGTGCAAGCAGGCCTCTCCGTTCACACGTGCGCCTGCCGGGCTTAGAATGTGATGGGGTTCACTCCGAACGCAGCCCCGTCGTCTTCACTCAAAGCGCATGGGATCCCAGGCACAGGGTCCTATTTTTTTTTTTTTCACCGATAGCACACCAGTCACGGCACATTCTTCTGCAGGCAGGCAGCCCGCCCAGCGGCGCGGGTCGGTTTCTAAGGCCAGATTCACCTATGCGTTGCACGTTAGCGTTAATCGTGGTTGTTCTACCCTTGTTGACTTACTACTGAACGCATTAAAAGGTCAATGAACAGCTTTGTGTTGGGCGCGTGGGATAAAAAAAAAAAAAAAAGGACCAGGCTCCTTAGATTCATCCAGGAGAGCTCATTGGCGTGGAAAGTACGTGGCTCCGAGTAACTAGACGCGAGGCCCCCTCTCGCATTTCCCCGATGTGATTGGGGCAAGCCAGGGTGTTCCTAGCGCTGCCTCCAAACCCTTCTCCGCTTCCCACCAGATGGAGCGTGCATCTTTATACACACCACTCTTCCTACGTACTATTTGTGTGCCCGTTCCCAGCGTTGCATCGAGGAGCCACAACCTTTGGGGATCGGTCTGTTATACCCAGTGACACTTACTTCCAAGTGAACACGCGTGGCATCCCGCTTCAGGGTTGCAATCCTCAGCATGGCCACTTGGGAATAATCTGCCCCCCCTCCCATTTCTCCCCCCCCCTATACAGCATAAAGCAGGCTGTCATTGTCTTTATCGCTCGCTGCACAGCCCATGCCACTTGCGTTTCCCTCCCCCCCCCGCCACTCACTCCTTACGAACCGGCAGGATAGGGGTTCGGTGCACGCGCGCGCAACAACCGCACATCCACACACCCAGGGAAGACGAGCCGCGATCCCTCTAGTTTGTCAATGAATCCTCCCCGCTCGCGGGCTCCGCCTCAGCCGTCCCTGATTGCTCCGCCGCTGGCTAATCAGGGGCCGCCTCCACCGCTCGCCCTCTCCCCGGTGTCCCCCAACCCCGCAGCCAATGCGCGCGGGGTCGTAACTTTACTTTTCTGATTGGAGGCCGAGGCACTGAGTGACGGGCCAGCCCGGCGGCCGCGGCCGGCCGCGGCTCTCCTCCCGCCCTACTTCCTGCTCCCCCGCCGCCAAACAACCCCCGCCGCCGCTGTCCACATGCCGCCGGTCCTGAAAGCTGCTCCCGGGAGAAGCGCTTTCTTCCTCTCTGAAAGAGGCGGGCTGGCCAACCGCGGACGGCGACAGCGGCCGAGGCGCGAGGGAACCAAAGCCCGCGCCCCGCGGGCGGGACTGCAGGGATTCGGGAGGCGCCCTGGGGTATTGAGTGCCCAGGTGTGTGTGTGCGCGCGAGGGCGCGCGCGGATGCGTGGGGGGGGGGGCGTTGCGCGCGCGCGCCCCCGTGTACCCGCCCGCTCAGGGGGAGGAGGTCATTTGGCGCCACCCTCACGCGTTAGCCGGCCAGGTGGAGACATATGAGCGAGCGCGCGCGCACCCACCCACCCATACGCGCATATAGACAACTCGGAGCCGGCCGGTCTACCTGCTCGCCCGCCTCTCTTTCCGCGCCGGGTGAGGGGGAAGCACCCTCCCGCGAGCCGAGGCCGGGGCGGGGGGAAGCGCGCGTAGACGCGCGCGCTGCCGGGCAGCGGGGAGCCCCGCACTGGCTGCCGGAGGGGAGAGAGAGAGGCAAACTTTAAGCGCGAGCGGAAAGGCGCGTGAGGTAGAAAGCGTGGCGCGCGCCACAAGCAAAACACGCCTCTCTCCCTCCTTCGCGCTCTCTCTCTCGCGCGGCGGGGATGCCGCTGGCACGCTTGTGCTGCTGCTGCTGCTGTTGCCGCCGCCGCCGGTTTCTCCTCGTCTCCTTTGGCGTCTCTCCAAGCGCAACTTCCCGCCAACTTCTTCTGCCGCGGCGCTCCTAGCACCTGCCCTCCGACAAGCAGAGGCGGCGGGGCCAAACGGACTTTGCCTCCCTTTTTTCTTCTTCTTCTTCCAGACTTGGGACCCCCGCCGGGTTGGGAGGCAGTTATCCACAGCCCGCCTCCACTCCGGGAAAGAAGCCCGTCTCTCCTCCTCAGCTCTCTTCTGAGGCTCGGCTGAGCTGATCACCTCCGGCCGGGACTGCAAGCCGGGCAGGGGAAAGAAGAGAAGGGGAGGGGGAGAGCCGTACATGCCCGGTAATCCACCGCCACTCCTCAAACAAAGACTGACCCAGGGCACTTTCCTCGTCCCCTAAGCTAGCCTTGCCTTCGCCGGAGACGCCACTCCGATTCTCTTCCGAAAGAAAGGAAAAGAAAGGAAAAGAAAGATGGATGAATGAATGCTGAAAAGTGACACCCCCCCTCTCCGCACACCCCACCCGGGATAAAGCTTGGGAATAGCTGCTTTGCAGGTGCTCGGTCCCTGCCTGTCTCTCTTGCTTCGCCGTGGAAGATCTCCGTTGGCTGGGCTCTTCCCGGGGAGGGTCTTCCCTCCGACCGCAAGACCGGATCCATGGCTCTCTCCTTCTGGAGGCGGGGGAAATAAAGGCGCCGCTGCTGCCCCCCAAGCAGAGAAACTAACCGGAGACGACCTTTTGCGGTGGGGGACGGTCGAGCTCGGAAGGGGTAAAGGGGGGGACGACGACGACGAAGATTCAAGCAAGCCAGCCTTGCCGGGGGCGCCCAGACAACCCGAGTCCCCCCCAAGCCCCTTCCGTATGAAAGGAATAACTTCCCCGAGGATTTCTGTGGTTCTTTGCTCTTGGCTTGGAGAGAGATCTTGTCTCTGAAGTCCCGCCGTGTCTTTCGGGCTTTTTCTTTTTTTCTTTTTCCTTTTTTTTTTTTTTTTTAAAAGAAACAAATTTATTACAAGCAACCCTTGTAAATAAAGCGCCCTGTCCCCGGGCAAGACAAGTGGCCCTAAGGAGTGTAACTTAACCTGCTCGGAAAGCGAAAACAAAAATCCCACCCGCTCAGCTTGCCTCGAGCAGCCTGGATCGCCAGCCCAGATGGAAATACACTGTAAGCACGACCCGTTTGCAGCGATGCATAGTAAGTAGAGGCGGCTGGTTCCGGGTTTCTCTCTCCCCCCCCCCTCTGCCTTTCGGCATCAAGCTGGCCGCCGTGCCTTCGCCGCGCTCCCCAGAAGCCCGGAGTGTTTGTTTATTGAAATGGGAGGGAGAAAGAGAAACAGAAAAAAAGGGGGGTGGGTGGGAGAGAGAGGAAGGGGGGAAGGAGGAGGGAAGGCTGCTGGAGCTGAGACACCTTTGGGCATCACTGGAGAGGAGGCACAGCGGCGTTGGACCGGCTCCTCCGAGCCAGCTCAGGAGGCTGGAGCCGGCCTCGCGGGCTGCTCGCATCCTCCTCCAATTCCCCAGGCGATTTCGAAGGAGTTTAAAACCAACCCGAACTAAACCACACCAAAACTATAAAACGCCTCGCACACCCTCTTCTCGTGTAAACCGCGGTACACCGCTGCCCTTTTAAGTAATGCGGCATTATTGAGGACACGATCCGGTCAAAGGGGAAGACTGCAAAAGCTCAGTTGATTTCCATGGGAGGGTTTAAACTAAACGTGCGCTGTAACTCCTCCTCCTCCACCACCCGTCTGGGGGACTTCGACCAGAGTGGGTTTACATTGATTTAATTTTTTTTTTTTTTAAAAAAGAACTCATTCGCGGGTTCTAGGACCTGGCGGCCTTAAAAATATCTCCAGCCCAGATTAATTATTATTAGAGCAAGAAAAGAGATCCGGGGCAAGTTAAAGATATCTGCCGGCAAGTAAGTCGCACTGATTTCAAATCAACCTACATTTATACAGCTACCTTTGTACTTAGTACTATTGGAACAAACGCAGGAGCCTTCCCTATACCCTGCCTTTCCTTTCCCTTTCTTTCCCCCCCTCATTCAACATATTTTTTTATTTCTCTTCTTTCTCTACATTTTGATTCTTTGTGTCTGCCCATTGCTGCTCTTTCTCCGGCTCTCGCCCTCTTACAAAGTTCAAGTCGCTCAGCTGGAATATGTATATTTTTCCTAATTAGTCCGCCTGTATGGGTATAATGGGAAAAAAGACATTTGAAATTAATGCTAGTAGATAGGATTACCACAGTCCAGCTGAGTTGAACGCCCTTCTAAGAGATCTCTGAAATATTCCTGAATATATCAAGCACTTAAACCAGAAAGTGTGTAAATTTGTTGATGTTTCCTGAGCGCGGGCTCTAAAGCGACGAGAGCTGCCGAAGCTGCTGCTTCTCCTTCTCACGGCAACAACAAATTAGTCGAAATGGCGTGTTTTAAAAATAGCCTTATATGTTTGGACTCGGCTGTTTTAAGTTAGCAGCCATGGATAATATATTTGCTTGGGATTTGCTGTGCCTGAGAGGGTTGGAAGGAGATTTTTCATTAACGCAGGGTTATGAGAAATGACACCGTCTCTCACGGTGAGTTAAATGCTGGATTAGATCCAGAGATTTCAAGGAAACCTAGGAGAGAACCAAACACATTTCTCTTATGTATATAGCAGGCTTTTGAGGAAGACAAATGTTCTTTTGTGTTGTCTATTTGTCTACCTAATCGTTTGCTCCACGAAACCATTTCATGCTTCCTCATTGGATACACAGAGTAAGCACAAGGCAGAGAACTCAGATGTGAAATTGTATACCATAATTCACCTTCAGAGGAAAGATAACTACTTGGGTGGCAGTATCCGAGTTTGAAATTTGTAGGAAACGCTTGTCCGAAACCAAACAGAACCAAAACGGATTTGGGGATTTTATGAGAGGCATCTTAACTGTAGGGAAATAACATTTTCATATTTAAAATATGGGGGCAGAAATGTTCCCACTGCCTGCCATTCCCTCCTCTCAGGAAATTCCTTTGTGTTAACTTGAAGAGAGGGTGAGTGCAGAAGCTGCGGGGGGGGGGGAAGGATCCTCCATTAACCTAAACAATGATAAATCGATATCTTCTGCAGGAATGTAAGGGCAACAAAAACAAACCGGAAAAAGTGTGTGTGTCAATTGAGGGGTGTGTGTGTGTTGGGGAAAGAGCATCCAATCCAAACTGAGTTTTATACTTCTCTCACCCCCCCTCCTCCCAACCCCAATGCATTCGTGGTCGTTATTTAAATATCTCTTTTCTCTCCCTGCGTGTGTGTAGGGGAGAAATAGCAAGTTGTTGTTTTTCCAAAAGTGGCAAGTAGGGGATGAAAACGCGGCGTGTAGTCATTTACTGTACAAGCATTGCCACGTTGAGTTCCTTGTCAGAAAACGCTTAAAAATAAGAGGAGGCGCTTCAAACTTCTAGACAAACTAACCCCCTTCTCTAAAGGAAAACAATTTACTGCAGAAAAAGCTGACTTTAAAAACCAACCGTAGTCTTCTGGATAAAGGTTTGCCCTCTCTTCCGCCTGTCTCCTACCTAAACAACTCCCTCGAAGTGAAGGGGGCTTTTGATCTGAACCCTTTAAACAAGGGGCGACTGCTTGTAAAGAAAACACGCACACGCCCGCTTTAAAAGTCACGCGCAAAAGCCCCCCCCCCCCCCGGCAATCTTCGGAGGGGAAAAAAAAAAATCTCGTTCCCGGTCAGAGTTAAGGCAGAGGCAACCGCGGTACGCATTTGATTTTGCGGGAAAAACAAATCTAAGGTTTTCTTCTTCTTACCATCAAAAGCACCAGAGCAAACGGTCTGGAGAAAGGCTCCATTTTAGCAGCATCTTGTCCGTAGAAGAAGAATCTTAGGCGAGATTCCTGGGGCGTCCGGCTGTCCGTTTTCCCCCTGTATGGATCTTTTTGGCATAACGCCTCGCCTCGATCTGCTCTATGAAGAAAGCCAGTAAATAGCCGTTCTTGCACACCGGAGTTACTAAGAAGAATTAGCTGGAAAACTAACGTGTTTTTTTTTTCAGTTAGCAGGGCAGAGCTTAGGAAAAGAGATCTTAAACCTCTTTTAATAATCTTTCTTAAGATCCTCCTCCTTCACCTGTTAGGGCCAGTTTCTCTCGTGGCTAGTTCTTTCATCAACTTTCATTCTTTGAGCACACTGTTTTCTTATGTGTTGACCGTTTGTTTGTGAGAATGAGGTTGAGACAAAAAAAACAAGCATTTTGGTTGCGGTTGACTTACCCTGTGATGATTTGCTCAAAAGACCAAGAGTTGTTGAGTTTCCAAATCAGACTCTCAGTTACATCCACCTTCGGCTGTCACCACCAACAAAACGTAAATTCTGCTCACCTATCATATATTTGGTTTTTTTTTGGGAAAACTGAAATGCTTGGAAAAATTGAAATAATTTGGTATTTTACTGTAGAGAGATCAAGCTGTTTGTTTGCTATTATCATGTGCTGAGTCAGCTGAACTTTATAACAGCAGGAAAATCTTGAGGATGAACTCTGCAAGTGATCAAAATGTCTAAAATTTCCTGTCTAAACTGGACTAGACAGGCAGAAGAGTGTCAAGAATTAAGGTGTGGAAGTGTGGAAGTGTGTCAGAACAATACATATACTCATTTTTCACTCATTCACACACACACACACACATACCGGTAGACACTCATTCCAGTATTCACACTTCAAGAGGGAAGTCAGCATTTATATGTATATACTCAAACAATTTAAGGCTCAAAGAACAACTGGTCTCTTTAATGCCTTTGTAGTGATCTTTTCTTGGGGTCTTGGAGATTATTTAACTAACAAGATAATGATCCAAAAAAGCACAAGTTAGAAATATTAATCTTAGAGATGACTGTATGTTCATATCAATATCTTCAGCTATACATACTGACTGAGCATATATAATGTGAGTATTAGGTAATTTTACACACTTTTAAGCACTTTAAAAACCAACACAAATCCCTGTCTACCACCAGTATGTTGTGTGACATCTAATCTAACACCCTGAAAAAAAATTACACACACATACACAGGCACACTGCAGCACTAGCACATGCCCCACAGATTCTTCTGTGGAAGTTTTTGGAGCAGCTAATTCGTTCCTGCAAGTGTTCAAGCTGATTTTCTTTCTGGGACAAATCAATTGTTCATAGAAGTGAAACCATTTCATTGTATGCAACTGAGCTGGATTGGATTATCTTGCATGTTGAAATGTAAGCTACATTCCCCCATCTCATGTCTTCTAGCCTTCTTTCTCATGTGCTGGGCTACTTCCTTAAAAGCAAGGAAGGTTTGACCTATCAAATCTTCTCTCCCCCCCCTTTCCACTCCCTGTGTTACTTTTAAATACTGAAGACATCCACCTGCTAAGAGAGAATTTCTGTGTGATAATAGGAAAGGGTTATAGGGAAAGCTCCCACTGAAAGCTCCCACTAGTAATTCCCTTGCCATCCCAAATACTTCTTCAGCAAAAAGATGAGGGGTGTAAATCTGGAGCTCAGAGTCACACAAATTCTGGAAGGGCATATCTACCTGTGCTTGCTTGCAGATATTTTTACCACTACTTGCATTTTTATCATTTAATGTCAGAGAGCAACTGCAGATTCAGTTCATGGGAAAAAATAGAGGAAGCTCTGACAATAGTGTTTTTGTATTGTTTTAGTTCCTTGGCATTCTTTTCTGCTCTCTTCTTTTAGAGTGACTTCCTCCTTCCTTCCTTCCTTCCTTCCTTCCTTCCTTCCTTCCTTCCTTCCTTCCTTCCTTCCTTCCTTCCTTCCTTCCTTCCTTCCTTCCTTCCTCCCTCCCTCGATTATTGGAACAATCCTTTTGATATACACACACCACACCCATCAAGTACCCTGGATTGTATGGTTATGTATGAATGTCAGCTTTTTTAGATTTGGTCATTGATTTGACTATCATTAGCCTAGGGTTGTGCTCCTTGGCTTATTTTCTTATTTTTCCATAAAGGTAAAGTTAAGATATGTAATTCTGGAAATTCAACTTTTACACTTGCTTCTGCAAATCTCAGCATAGATAGAGCCTTGCGGATTTATTCAGCTAGGCTACAATTCCATACAATATATAAAACTGCTGAAACCCCACAAATACTGGCTGAGTTTTAAGCAGTTCAGCAGCTGTTTACTATCTTTTATTAACAGATCTGACTGAGCTGTTTAGAGGAACTGCAATTATTGTAGAATTATTAAAGCATTCCCTAGCCTTAATGAAAGTGCTACCTCAAGATATAATGGATTTTCTCTCTGTTTTTATGCTTCTCTCTTTCTCTCCCCCTTCCTCCACTTCCTATCCTGTTTCCCTTATATTTACATATATTTTGATACATTGCAGCAATAATACAATATATTACTGGCTGCAAGTCTGTTAGCTTTGGAAAGCCACAGGAAAGCTTTCTTATCTTGCCTTATTTAACTAGTCCAAGAGACGCAGTTTCACTAACTCTAGATTGATTCCCTCGACAATGAACTGTTTCACCTATGAAACTGGAACTTATGCACACTTCCAGATCAGAGTAATATACAGTCCATATTAACTGATAAATTAATTTCTTTCCAAATTGCTGGAGTTCTAATTAACTTTGTAAATCGATAAATGTTATATTTCAGTGCATTTCTATGAGCTGAAATTTGCTATCCCTTTGCAAAGACATAGCAATTTTGAGGGATTTTTTTAAACTGTGCAGCTAAAAGAGTGAACAATAATTCTCTTAATATCAGAGTCATAGTTTATGATAGTAAAAATAGTACCTGAACATTCTGTTCTTTTAACAAACTGTCAAAGTATACTTTTAATTTGGTTTATCCCTTCTTTCCTTCCTTCCTTAGACAATGTTCTAAAGATCAAATAAAATATTAATAATTCAAACAAAACAATAAACACAAAACTTGCTAAACTTCAGTTCCAGGGCAAAACACCATTTTTCAGTTAACCTTACTTATTCAAATTAATCTTTAACAAGTAATAATGGACTTTCACTATATATCAGTTTTGGAAGATACATACAGACCCTGTCAGGTTTATCAATAGTAACATTGTTGAGTTTAATAAACATGGATGATATAGTTAACAAGATTTTTATTTAATGCAGAGTTAGTAGATTGTGTTCGGTTCAAGCCTTCTGTAAATAGAGAAATTACTTTATTCAGTATTACCAATAATGCTGGCTCTTGCAATTATTTGTGTTCAACATTTCTACTTCTTTATTATAGTTTGTCTGATGAACAATTTCAGAGTTAATTATATTTTCTCACTATTCCATGGCACTGCATTTCATGCTTATTGGTTTTATCCAGTTAGCTACTATTTATCTAGTTGGAAACCATTTTACACCAGATGTTTCAACTTATTAAAAAATAGTGAAAATGTACATATAGGAAAAAAATAATAATCCTGTCTTGCTAAGCCATGCATTATAGTGCCTTAATATTTTCATAGGCATTGTAAAATATGTAAATCTGAAATTATTCCACCCACACAGTCATTCATATAGGGCATTAATAACTGAGCTATGATATTGAAAGAAAAACAGAATACTTTTGGAAGCCCCATCAATGGAGCCACCTTTCTAAATTTGGCCCTATTTCCTCCAGAGATGAGCATAGTTTGGCTTTATTTACCATCAAAGTTAGACTGACACACTTACTGTAAACATATTTACATGCAAGTAAATCTGATTGAATTTAATGGTATTAAAACAAGCATGCTAAGAATTTTAGCTTCAGATTTACACCTTAAATCTGATGGCTATCATTCATAATTTTTTGGTGCCAGATGAGTTCCAGGCTGGCCTAAAAATAACTTTTGAGAGATTTCCCCCCCCACCTCAAATTGGAGGCCTGAATCTCATGCCACATAATCCTGGGTAATTATTGAAGTAATTAGAGTTACACAAGTGTAAAATTGCTATCAGTGTCAAATTAGGTTTTAGTAAATAACATTGTTCCTCCTCCTCTGAGCAAATAAACCATAACCAGCATCTCAGAAATGCCCAAACTCTTACGAAGAAGTTATTCAATGCTTAATGGCAGAGGGGAAGCCATAGCTGCAGGAAGCCTTTTTAAAGCATTTTCTAAACAGTCTCAAAGATATACAGTATATATATTTTCTCTGCTTGTTTTTGTTTATTTCATCCCGTATCTTTCAGGACATGGAGGAGTAAATCAATTAGGGGGTGTTTTTGTGAATGGTCGGCCGCTGCCTGATGTTGTTCGCCAAAGGATTGTGGAACTTGCCCATCAAGGTGTTCGACCTTGCGACATCTCCAGGCAATTGCGAGTCAGCCATGGCTGCGTCAGCAAGATTCTTGGCAGGTAAAAGCAGATCAAAGTGAATCAGACCAATTCTGAAAAAAAGAAAAATAATAATGCGTGCTGGAGTTATTCTAAGAAACAATTCAGCTAGCAGATTCGTGAAAGGCGACTAAGCCAATAATAAGAATTGTTGAAAAATGTAGCTGGAAAACGCTTTATAGTTATATTCTTGAATGTAAAAGAGTTTGTGATTATGGTCACATGTATCATAAGCTTCCTACTGAACCTCTGAACTCACCTGAAAAATTGTATGAAATTTCTATTTAGTGAAAGGAAACTTTGTTTTCTTTCTGCAATCCTCAATCCATGCTAAGTTAGCAATAATTCTACTGGCCTCTTTGAGACTACTTTCAAGTAAATGAATGGAAACCCATGAATTTCTGGCTTTAATATTTGAGTATACTTTTGTCCGAGGTTTTAGACTGCAATCCAAATCATTTTCTTGCTTATGAGACGTACTGAGCAAAACAATTTTTAATTTTGAAAAGGCAAGTGCCGGTTTCGCCTATTAAATGGATAATTTCAGAATTCCTTTTTGTAATTATATATATATAAAAATCAGTATTTTAATTTGCAATGAAATTAAATTGGAAATAAGGACAAATTGCACATACAAATAATGTAATAGTATTAATGATACTTCAGTTTTGTTGTTCTGATCTAAGCAATGTAACAACAGTAACATTATTTATTTTAAAAAATGAAGAGAACAACTTCCAATAAAACAAATGTAGACTGAGAAATGGTATGTCTGAGACAGCATCATGATTTTGAACATCAATATAATGCTTCAATGAGTTTTTTCTTGATTTAATAAGATTGGATAGATACATTAATTTGGTATAAGGGGAAAAATAAATTAGAACTAATTAGTTAAATGTTCTCACGAAAGGTAGTTTGTAGATGTACCACATTGATTTCCATTACATTAGTGATATTTTTGCCTAATAAAAATCTTTCATCCTAAAATTGGTCAGTGTTTGAGGTATTATGGGTACATTTTTTCCTATCGTCTGCATAGATAGGTTTTTACATTTGCAAAAGTTAGAAAACGTCAACATTTGGCCATCTATGCATGAACCTACTTGGAGCTATGACAAAAATAAACATAATGGATTTGATTATTTTTTACTACATATGTACAAGACAAAACTGTTAGTTTTTTATCTACTTTTCCCACATGGCATTTTTTTTGAATCACTTCTATTACTTCCTCTTTACTAGCTAGCCATAGCACACAGGTGTTAAAATCTGTACCTAGTACTCTAAACCAAAAGTACAATTTCTGATGAATTTGAGCAGAACTTTTATTTTAAATACTTTGCTAAATTATAATCCATTAAACACTTATTCTTTAATCTAATTATGTAAGTTTCTTAATTATGAGAGTAAAGTTTTCCTACTGATATTAAAACATGACGTTTAACACATTAAATATAGCTATGAATCTGATTTATCTCTGTACTCTGTGTTGGCTGCCAGTCAACAGTAGACATATAGAAGGTCAATAAATATAAAAGAATTTGAATCTTTTTTCTTTGCAGTTATTTGATATAAATATAATATAAGTTTCAGAGAATGAAACACAATTGGTTGTAGATTTATATATGGAGAAATATGACTTCATACGTATGTGTGCATTCTAACATTGAATTCTAAAAGATAATTTATTCTGGAAATATTCTGCTGATTTTAGCAGGACTGCTTTTCAATAATAGCCTTAAGACTGAGCGTTAAAAGTTGCAATGCAATTTATATTTCTTAAAAGAGGCAAGCTGGTAAATACAAGGAAAATGAATGTCAGCAGTATTGTACAATTACACATTTTCATATATTTTATTTTTTATACTAGACCAGAACATTAATGTTTCTGGAATGTTAAGTCCTATTTCTTAATGGCAGCAGTTGGTTTTGTGCTATCCTGCTTTATTATCCTTTCTTCAATTCTTTCGGAAGACTAGATATTCAGTATTGGTATCAATGACTGAAACAAATAAACAGATCAGAAAGAACACGTAATAGTTTCAATGTTTCAGAATAGATTTGTCTTTAGAGGTATTTTCATTATTCTGGAATTAAGAATCAAGTTCTGGAGCTTTGTCACTTAAGTTGTCAACAATAAATTGAAATTTCATAGCTCATTATTTTCATAAGTAATAATTACAGTTCCTAAAATGTCAGTATAATTGGAAGACACTCTTTCCTTCTCTATGTGTGCATCTAAAAAAATAAGAGAAGCCAGACATATATGAAGTTGGATTCGATCTTGGGAACTAATATTTCTTAACTTTGAAATTTAACCATGGTGCAAAAGAAATAGTTGGAAATATAAACTATATATCATTAATAATTTGATAAGAGTTATGAATCTGTGGTCAGTAGTGCTTGAGAATATTATCATAGAAGGTACATGTAAATGGACAGCATGATGAATTCCAGAAGTAACCACAATCTGAATACAGGCCTGTTTTGTGACTTTTATGGTCAAGCCAGGATTGGAAAGCTATAGTTTTCTTCAACTGTATATTCATTTGTCAAAGAGTTCAGTTTGTATTCTTGTCATGCACAAAGTAAATATTAATCATTACTTGCTCCAAGGCAAGACTGGTATTATGACATTAGGGTAAAAAAATCAAACCCCAACGATCAGATCTCATTTACTTAAATTTTTAAAAATAATGCAAGGCATTTTTACTGGCTGATCTCAAATCAGGTCCAAACTGTCTTCCTTTCAGTAGTGTAACAGCACTGGCTAATGGTTTAAATAGGCCTGCCTGCCATTGAGCTCCTTAAAGCAGCCAATTTAAGGACCAAACATCAAGTATCACAAAGAGGGCCAATTGTTATTAATCTGCTATTATTGTATTTTTACTGCTGCCATTGGGGAGAGATGTTTATGGATTTTCTGCCTCGTGTTAACGGTGCAATTTGACTGACTTTGGGTATCATATACCTTGTTTTCCTGCATGGGTGATGCTACTTGCTGTATCCCCAGGCAACAAAATGTTAGACCAGTTAAGACGCATTACATCTCTGGTTTAACTCACTGCTGCCACACTTTCTTTTGGCCACCAGTTTTTCTCACTTTCAGCACCCCAAGAGTGGGAATATAGTTTAATAATTCTGAGGCGCCTTAAAAGGTAATGTCTAATCCAGTGATGGCGAACCTTTTAGAGACCGAGTGCCCAAACTGCAACCCAAAACCCACTTATGTGTTGTCGGGCGCCGGGTGGGCGTGGCCCATTGGGTGGGCGTGGCTGCGGTGGTAAAGGCAGGCTGGGTGGGACTAAAAAGTTCAATCAATTAATTCCAACTTTGCGAGATCTTTTTTTCCCCGCGAGAAGTTGAAATTGATTGATTGATTGAACTTTTTTTTTTTGCACACGGCGGCGGAGGCCTAAAGCGAAAAGGTTTTATAAAACCCAGCTGAAGGCCTAGGACTGGGGTGACGGCACACGTGCCCACAGAGAGGGCTCTGCGTGCCACCTGTGGCACGCGTGCCATAGGTTCGCCACCACGGGTCTAATCATTCTAAAATGGTACCTAGCTCTTAAATATTGCCAACTGTTTCCAGAATTCTCATAGTGCCAAATATGACCAAAACTGAGATGCAACAATAAGTTATTAATCAGCAAAACCTAAGGCAGGAAATGAAACATTTTATATTTTAAAAGTTCCATTTCATAAATCTGGAGTGATATGAAAAACGCCTGCATTAAATCTGATTGACTTCTATTGGGTTTGAAGAGAATACATTGGTTTAAAATGAACTTGTTTTAATTCAACGAGATTAAAGTCAGATAACGTGACCAAAGCAGGAAAATTATTCTCTAAAGGCATCTAAAAGTTCTTATTTCTTATTCAAGGGCTGCCTTGAGTATCTTGGCAATTGACAAGCCCTAAAAACTGATTAATTGAATTAATAAATTAATAATTGTTATTAGGTATAAACACTAAAACTATAACTGAACAGCAGGCCACTTCTTTAAAAAGCTAATGGAAATAGCAGGCATATTGAATGGGAACCTTTTCCTTAGGATTCTGCACAAACCTTACATTTTTTTGGATAATTGTTCCCCAAAAAGATGAGATTCAGATATGTTGGATTTCAATTCCACAATTCCCAGTGGATAGGCCAAACTGAATGGGGATCAAATACAACATATTTGGAGGGGACCATTCAGGAAAGACTGTAGTCGACTTTCATTTCAGTATCCTGCCTTTTTGTTTAACAAATTATTAGGCCTCAGATAGATAGTACAAAAAAAAAAAAGATTAATCTCTAACAACAGAGGTGAAAATTCATTCAACAAAGTGTATACTGAAGTTCAGCCACTATTGTATATAGATAATCCTCCACTTACAAGTTTGTTTAATGACTGTTCAAATTTACAATGGCACAGAAAAAAGTTATTTATGACCATTGCAGTATCCCATAGTCATTAGGTTCATGCATTTTTTTTCATGATGCTATTTTAACACTTTATGGCTGTATCATGTCTTTGACAATTTCCTATAAATACGGCACTGTCAAAATACTGATTTGATTTAGTTTCGTTACAGATTAATAATGCAGTTTTTGAGATAATTTTAAATTCAAGCGTGACCTTTTAACTCATGCAGTTTTAATTGCTGGCAAAAAATATACATGCAACATTATTATAGTTATTACCTTTAAATAACATATAATGTCAAAACTAAGAAAAGGAAAGAATATATTGTTAGTATCAGTGATTGTAATACAGTAAAGATGGGTTAATAATGTATTCCTACTGAAAATGCTAGAACCTAATTTGTGCCGTTCTTAACTTCTTATCATTTATTGGATGTGGGAGGAGAGCTTATAATTAGAATGCTGTCTAAACCTAACTTTTTCTTTCTTCTGCATTTCACCCCAGGTATTATGAGACTGGAAGCATTAAGCCTGGAGTTATTGGAGGATCAAAGCCAAAGGTTGCCACGCCCAAAGTAGTAGAAAAAATTGCAGAATATAAACGCCAAAACCCTACCATGTTTGCTTGGGAGATCAGGGACAGACTTTTAGCAGAAAGAGTGTGTGATAATGACACAGTGCCCAGCGTTAGTTCAATTAACAGGTAAGACTCTTAGGCTGCACAGTAGAGATGCTTTTTGGCAGTGTTCATTATTATCTGAAAATGACACAGGATTATTTTGGTTATTTGCATGGCTGTTTTTTCCTAGATGCAAAATCCATATGTACCAATCAGTTTAGTTTTCATCTAAGTTTGCTTCACTGAGCCAAACAGAAATAATCTCTAATATGGGATGGTAGCAGTAGTAGAAATAATACATACTCATATACACACAGATAAGATTAACAGAAGTATTTACAACATTTGTCCAGATTTGCTATTTTTTTTTTTTTTTGGTGCTTCTATAGACTGACACTTTGACATTTGAATTTTCAGGAGAAGATGACAGCATTAATATGTCATATAACGAAGTTAGTCCAAAATTAGTACAATTAAGAAATGAGCAAGAAATAAACTAGGGGAAAGATCAGATAGTCTAGATTTTCCTGCATCTTTATTACCACTATATTGAAAGGAAATCAATAATTTATCTGATAATAGAAACAAAGGTGGACAATTTAGGCTGGAACTGGTAAATTCAGTTTCTTGACTGGCATAATGAACCTATGAAGTTTATTATTATTTAGCATATGATGAGAACATGACAGAATCTATCAGATTTTAGGTTAATTTTGGAAAATAGTTTGCCATTCTAATATACAACATGCTGTTAGAATAGAACTGTGTATTATGGAGGTTTGGTGATTTGAACTTCTCTGATGCCAAAACCAGTTATGTGTACTTCTTGCTTTTCCAAGGAAAGTTGGTAATTTATTTTGTTATTTATTTATTAAACAAATTTATATAGCCGCCCAATTCACACGTAAGTGACTCTGAGTGACTTACAACATTTAAAATACCCACCCCATCTTCCTAATGCCTGCAATAGTAATTCATTACATCACAGATACATGTTCCATAAAAGCTGAAATATCATTTGGATGTGATCCACAATCTATTTATTCCCTGTTAGCTCTATTTAAATCCACATTTTGATCAAAAGTAGTTTGCTGTGAATTTGTTATCTGGTGTTTGTTATATTAATTACTGAAGCATTAAGAAAACACTATTAAGAAAAGTGTTCTATATTAAGATATGCAGCATAACTCAAGCTAGAATTCCCATTCTGATAGGAATTCAAGCTAATTTTGCTAGCTTCTCTTGCAATTTGATAGTACATCTCAAAATTTTCTGAGATATTGTAGGTAGTTCTAAGATGTTATAGAGTAGGTCAAACTTATTTATGTATTTATTGATATGTATTCGTTCAATTTAATGGCTACCCATCTCAAAGAAGTGATTCTGGGTGGCTAACAACATTAAAAAAAAGCAAAACAAAAACAGAAACTACAAAATAAATTGGCAGCTGAGATTTTTTTCTTTAAAAAAACATCAATACAGATGTAAATACAAATACTTCAACAAATGTATTTTACAGACTCCAACCCTAAGCCCAGGAACCCAGGGCCTTGCAAAAGGCAAACATATACCGTAGTAAATATAATATAATAGAAATTTCTATCTTTATCCTGGTCACTTTTATTATGGCCAGAAATAAAACCTTAATATGATACCAAAGAATCTTACCATGTCCATCATGCAGACTTTTTAGGCATGCTATATATTGGTTACTGTTAAGCATAACTGTTCCTGTTGTTATACACGCACACACACACACAGACATATATAAAACAACAGTATATAACAACAGTAACATTCAAGGACTTTGTCATGATTTAGCTTTGATTCCAGAAAGGTGCCTTGGATATGTTCTAGAAATGAATATATCGTAGCTGTTTTCAACTATTTAAAACAGCTGCAGAGGCCAGCTACATGGTCCCAGGAAAAAGCACAGCTGCTCAAGTTGTACACCGGTGTGTTCACTGCCCCTTTCCAGATTTTTCTGAATTACTGCATAGCCCTAATAATTTCTATTAATCTCATGTTTATATTTTCAATATAATTAATAATATAATTCCATTTGTACAAATCAACATGAAACGAAGTTTTACGTATAAGTTATACTCCTGTTTACAGATTCAAACATTTTGGGAATGCCACAAAACATTTAGCGTTTTAATAGTAAAATATTCACAATCATAAGAGATTAAGAAAAATGTTCACTATACTAAAATGAAGAATGTCAATTTTTCAGTGGATTGTCAAATTGTATTTAAACAACTAAGTATTTTGCAGTTGAATTACATAGCTTCATGTATATTTATAATATGAAGAACATTTGCTTAAAATTGGATTAAAATTACAAAGACTACCTGCAACTTAACATATTTCATTAATTTTAATGAAATATATGTTTTGTGAGGAGAATGATTATTTGAAGTGCTATTAAAACATTAAAGTTGATTTCTTTTCTAAATGAAGTGAAAGCACAATAATTAATCACAGCGGCTAAAATAGAAATTCTAGCTATCTGCACTTTTGATGAATTTTGAACCAGTTATTGGATTTACTTTCTTTTCTGCTACAAATATTATAGGATTATTATGGGCCAAAGAAATGGTTCTGCCGTGACCAGCTACATAAATCTATAACATTGTTGCTATCCCACTTACATATTATTATTTAGGAAATTTTATATCACCTAATCAAATAACGTTGTAAGATATATTTAGGTAAGACTGAAAAGTAAATTAACAGCTTGACCTACAATCTAATTAAAAATGTTCATGAGCTAAAAGTAGCTTAGTCATATTAATATCAATATGATGTAATTGGAAGAAGTTCAAATATTCTTGGCCTTTGATTAAGTCACCTCAGCTCGTGTTGTCTTAAAATACGTTTGTGTCTTACACTTACTATAAATCAAGGAACTAGCTCTGTATTCAGCAATATTCATGCCACTTTTATGAAGAATGTGGTATATAACTACACAGAAATTTTTGCTGAATTCAATGAGGCTAATTTTAAAGAAATCATAAATGCTTTTCATTCTGTTACCTGGCCTTTATGGAAGCTGTTAACAAAAAAACATTTCAAGCAACAAATACCTTCTCTTGTGTATAAAGATCTCATGCTGAATAAGAGTTATCTTAATTTTAATTTACACCAGGTGCTTTAAGTAATTGATTTTATATTCTTCTCCTTCACTACTCCTTTTCCCTTTTATAGAATAAATCTATGTTGTCCCCAGGAACTGAGTTCAATTTGAAGATGTCTTTATTTTTGAATTAGAGAAATTTCTGCTGCAAATATTTTGTAATCTAAAACTTGGTCCTGTGAAGAAAAAAAAGTGATAGGCATTGAACGGGGAATATAAAATAACAAGACAATGAAGAAAAGATAAATATTTATTCTTTTTATAGACACATGGTTTTATTATAGATCGATGCACACAAATTGATGGTTATGGTTGCTGTGTGATCCAGGCAAATTATAGAACTTGATCTGCTTAGCTTGCGCAGTGAACATTGTTTCAGATATGTTCTCTGCACCCATATTATTATTATTATTATTATTATTATTATTATTATTATTATTATTATTATTATTATTATTATTATTATTATTATTATTATTATTATTATTATTATTATTATTATTATTATTGTTGTTGTTGTTGTTGTTGTTGTTGTTGTTGTTGTTGTTGTTGTTGTTGTTGTTGTTGTTGTTGTTGTTATTATTATTATTATTATTTGCACAGTCAGCCAGATGTTCAGACTAGTTTTTGGCACTTTTGTCCACCTTTTGAGTTTGACTTGGGATAGGCAGATGTGGATGTTTGATGGTGTTAAAGATATTGTTGCATGATGTAAGCTGTTCAGAGTAAAACTGCCTTTTACAATTGACTGATGGTGATTTTGTCAATGCCGATGGTGTTCAAGTGGCCCTCTAGTTGTTTTGAAGTTGGACCTATGCCCCCTATTACTATTGGTACTATCTCTGCTTTCTTTTGCCACAATTGTTCTATTTTTATTTGCAGGACTTGCATCTTGTTATCTTCTCCAATTCCTTCTTTTCTCTTGCTGTCTCCAGATATCGCCACTATCCACTATTATTATTTTTTTGCCTTTCTTATTATTTTTCTTATTTATTATTTACTAAACTTAAATTTCATCTCACATAGAGACAATTCGAGAGGCAACTCTAGACGGTTTACAATCAATAAAAAACAATAATATAAAATATTTAAAACATTAAAACAACAAATATTAACATTAACTTTGAGTTAAAATTAATAAAGATGGGAGGAAAGGGAGCAAGAATGACACAGGGAGGAGGTGGAATTTTATCTTAGTCCATTAACCACCTCCAGAATGACCCAACCCCATCGGTACCCCAGACCAGTTGGCAGATTCATGCCATGAAACACTTTAAAGGTAAGAATCAACACCTTGAATTGGACTGGGAAGCAAACTGGCAACCAATGCAGTTCACACAAGAGCGGTGTAACATGGGCCACCCTAGGGCAGGTGTCCCCAACCTATAGGCCACGGCCTGGTACTGGGCCTCAGCCTGTTGGCCACCGGGCCACAGGAATGGCTGGTGTGCACCCCCCACTCGCGCTAGTGCTACCGTGCAGGTGCTAGCAGTCCGTTTGCGCATGCGCGCATGGGGGCATGCATGCACACATTTCTCTGCTCCTCCTTTCCTCTCTGGGCCGCCAGTTCAGAAAAGTTGGGGAGCTCTGCCCTAGGAGATCCAAGAACTGCCTGTGTGGCTTCATTCTGCACCAGTTGTAGCTTCCAAATACTGTTCAAAGGTAGCCCCTTGTAGAATGCATTGCAATAGTCCAAGTATGAGATGATCAGGATTTGAGTGATGGAGTGCAGGAACTCCTGATTCAGGAAAGAAGCAACTGGTACACAAGATGAACTTGCACAAAGGGTTTCCTGGCCATGACTGCCACCTGCTCTTTGAGCAGGAGTTGCAAGTCTAGGTTGAGTACCGGGTCCATCTGGGACAGTGCAATCCCATCCAGAATTAGGTACCAGGAACAAACGGCATCACACCCGTGTTTGCAAATTATATAGTGTAAATACTGTACACAGTTGCATTACATATCTTTAAATATCAGTGTCTGGGAACCAGGTATACGAGAAATACTGCTGATGAAGTATCAAAGGGAGGAATGTGACTTTCACCGATTATTTTTCGGTAATGCTTTCCCTCCCACAGATCTGCTCTAAAGAGGTGAGGGATCAGTCAGAACAGCAAGGAAAGGGTTCTTCAAGGTCAGATGGGAGGAAGAGAATTTCCATAGCTCATAGGAACTTTCAGGCCCAGAGAGATTCTAATTCATAGGTGTCAAACACGCCACGTCAAGTGACGTGTCGTGACATATCGCGATGTTTTTTGCATTGCCGGAGCTGGGGTGGGCGCATTCTCCATATAATGCAAACGGCCCACGGGCCGGCAGTTTGATACCCCTGCTGTAATTAAAGATAACTGTGTTCATGAGTAGCTAATCTTAATATTGATTTCATACATCGTGTGGCAGTTAAAATCCAATAAAATCAATGGCATCGTCTAAGTCCTATACCTGGAATCATAGTGTTGTAAGTAAGTTGATTGGCTTTTCAATTCTTTCCTCTGGGTTGCGTATTCACAGCAGGGTCTTGATTTTATTCCAGTTGTTTTGATAAAACACATTGCAGGCACAGATCATCTATTGCTTATATTCTCGGTTTAGTGAGGAAAGGAAAAGAAATATTTTCTGGATGGCAACTAATCTTGAAATCACCTCTAGTGAATGAATGCTTTATAGTTCTGACTTGATAAGTGGAGGGACATAAGTAAATGGACAAAGGTCACAGACAATTCATATACCATCTGAACAATAATATTGTTGTTTGGTTTTGGACCAATGGGCTTTGTGGAGCTAGACATTGTGGTTGGAAATTGAAGTCTGGAAACTGGGCATGAAATGGCTGTCCTCCAGCTTTAGTGCCTTTATTATTTTTTGTTCTGTTTTTACCCTCATCTGGGCATGGATGTGTAGATTGGCATGAAGACAGCAAGAGAGTGGGCAGAGAGTTATCAATGACTTATGCAAGATCACAGAATTTAATTTCTTGTTATAGAGGCTTATTTGTCCAGTCATTTCTCACTCTATGTGAGTTCATCTTATGTACCTTTGAACATTCACCAGAAATTGCCTATATATCTGAATATCCATAAGGTCATTTAGTGGAATGATTGTTTTTTTTGAAATCGTAAGAATTGGAGAACTGGATGGTTTGAAATTAGGATGGTGTCCAAGTATGCTTGTGAATGTGAAGTAGTCTGTAAAAAGCTGTGTATTGTTAAACTTTCAATAAAGAAACTGAACACTGAAGGGTCCTTGGTGCTTTCTGAGCTTGGTTGTTTTCTTGTTTTCATTACCCAAATTAGGTAACATCATCAGTGCTAATGATACACTGATGATATAATGACATGTCTTCAAGAAAACAACCAAACTCAGAGAGCACAGAGGACCCCTCAAATATTCTCCTTTACCCAAACTTAGCACTATTAAAAAATTCTATTTTTTGTAGGTTTATTATAGACTTACTTATTGTGACATTGTTCTATATTATCCTTATTACAGGTTAAGAAAAGTTTGAGGGATTTTAACAAGTCGAATCATGACTTAGTTTGTAACTTAATTCCCCACTGTTTTTTCCATAAGGTGCTAAAACTACTAAGCATGAATTCACCATCCATGAGCCTTTTCAAGAATAGTTTGCTTGGCAAACAATTACTGCATAACGCTAAATGAAAAACTTGCTTCTAGATTTTGTTTTAAATACATAGCTTTAAATTATATATTTGGGAAAATAAACTTATGTGGGTCCTCTGCTAAAAAAAGCACATAATCATTGTTGTTCATAGACTGGTGAAACATGCAAACTTGGGGAAAGTAGATAATTTGTCGTAATAATTTTTCAGTTACTTTATTAAAAATATTGATATCATCATGATCGTCATGTTTATCATCCCATCATCTATTTCAGGATGAAAGCTTAAATGTATTGTATTGTAAACTGTTTCCAGTTAAAACTTCAAATTGAGTTACAGGATCAGCCCAACATTTCTTTGGCTGTTTTCTGGGTTGTATATAAAAAGGGGATTATATTTTTGAATATTCTAAGTCTAAAAAACTAATAAATGAGAATAAATTAAACTGGAGCACATACATATTATATGCATGGATGTGTAGAATAGAATAGTATAGAATAGAATAGAATTGTATAGAATGTATAGAATTATGGCAATTAATAGAAGGTTAGTAGAGTGACGACTTTATTCATTTAAGATGTTAAATTTGTATCATGGCTATCTGCTTATATAAACACTTGAGTCAGCTTATAAAAACTGCAACCTTAGAATCAATAAAATTACAATCAGTTAGCAGCTAGGATGGTGGAAGAGGTGGTAAAATGCACCTCCCTAAATTGGAAGCTGCATAATGGAAAAGGCTCTTTTCTTTT
Organism: Azemiops feae; assembly: GCA_023970755.1. Lineage (NCBI taxonomy): Eukaryota > Metazoa > Chordata > Lepidosauria > Squamata > Viperidae > Azemiops > Azemiops feae. Next base: position 950,504 of record JALGBA010000069.1, read on the forward strand.
ATGGGAAGTTCTGGCAGCAATGGCAACTTCTTCAGGCCTTCTTCTGATCTAGATAACTGGGTAAGTTCATACCTGGGAAGGCAGCACTTCAGGTAGTCAATATTAGTATATCAGTTTGTTCTTATTGAAATCAGTGACAAGCTCACCATTTACATATACTGTAGATCTCTTGTTTTTTAGTTCTTCTTACTACATCTACTTACTCTGTAGATGTCCTAGAGTAGATGTCCTGATTTATTCCACAATAGTATTTTCCCCATCCAAATATACATTAAACCAATAATTTGTTTTAAAAAATGTATATTTATTGTTGCAAATGTGTCAATAAGTCAAGTTATAGTCCTGGTTTGTGCTGGTTAACATACATTTGTTGAATGTAGGAATAGTCTAGGATTAAATAAATGGCATAAAAATCTTTATCTGAAATAATGTTAATGTTTGGGGCATTTTTGTGATCAGCCAATGGGGCCAGAAGGAAGGAAATCAAAACCAAGTACTTGGTTAATGATAATAAGGGTTCCCTTCACCAATATCTGCTGCTCAAAATCTGCAAGGTGACAATTGTAGCAATGTTGCACACATGGACAAAAGGGACTGTACTTGGATCACAGTGGACCTGTCATCTTGCAGATTTTGACCCCTTCTCTATGGATGGCCCTGCTTCCTTTGTCTTAATTTTAGATTAATAAGTCTAATTCAATAATTTCAGTTGCCTTAGTCTTGATAAAATTAGTCATAATTAAGTTTCATGAAGCCAAAGACATGGTGATTATTAGTGGTAATAATAATTAGTTGAAATCTGATTAATATCTATGGGATTGAAATACAGCTTTCTTTTTTGGATCAAGGATGGGGGGGAGAACATTTGCGGGAATGGAGGTGTTGGTTGTTGGAATCAAATTATTGTTTATACTTTATTTCAGGGGTCTTCAAACTTGGCCCTTTTATGACTTGTGGACTTCAGCTCCCAGAATTCCTCAGCCAGTGTGGCTGGCTGAGGAATTCTGGGAGTTGAAGTCCACAAGTCATAAAAGGGCCAAGTTTGAAGACCCCTGCTTTATTTGATATTGGTCCACTTACTAAATTGTCACTCTTTCAGCTCCTCTTGCTGGGGTAATAATACGTACATTATTCCGACTGTCCAAATCTTTCTGAATGTTGCCATCTTTTCAATACAAGATTAATTTTGTGAATATCATCTCTTTTTTTACTCTCTTTCAGCAAAATTTTCAGACATTCACTATAATGCTCTCTGGGATATACCATAATAATGAACTGGAATAATTTGCTTGGACATTCATTATTGTTAATTATGTTGCATAAATAATTTGTTCTTCTGTTGTTATTTATATAATTGTAAGTAGGAATTTGTCTATTATGCAGGATTATTCGGACAAAGGTGCAGCAACCACCTAACCAGCAAGTCCCAGCCTCAAGTCATAGCATAGGTAATGGAAATTGTGCGTGTATGTGGTGTGTATGTATTCATTCTAAGGAACTTTTAATCACTCTTATGGCCAGAAAATTCTGCATAAAACAGTTCAGCACACGTACTAATGCACCTTCTTTATCATTCTCCAAGGGCTGAACATGGTAAATGAATTTTATAAATACTGCTAAAAGGTTTTGAATTTTACTGATTATTATGATAAATAGCTTTCACCATGAGACAGAAAATTGAAATCTAAACCAAAAAAAAAAAATCATCCTACTAATGGGGGTCTATAGAATGTCAGATAATTAAAGTAATAAATCAAGAAAAGGATAGTTCTTCATAACATTTTCTGCATCATTAGTCAGTAAGTAGTTTTGAATGTGTTTTTTTCTTCTATCAACCAAGCCTTCCATAATTCTTTGTGCACTTGCAATTTTGAGTGAAGAGGTAGCAAAACTTTGAAAACTTTATTTTGCTCTCTCTCTCTCTCTCTTTACCTAATTCAGATGCATGCCATCAAATGCTAGTCATTGAAAAGTAATAGACTTTATAGTGGGGTTTTTTTTGGCAGGGACTCTAACACAGAAAAAGAAATGCTTAAAATAAATTCAGCTAATTTGAAGTTACTTACATAATATATTCAAGCCGATATGCTCTTGCTGAAGAACCAAAGACGAGGAATCAAAATACTTCAACTGAACTCATTTTTAAAATAGATTACCACAGACACCTTGATTTTACAAAAATTCCCTCTGTGAAACTTTTGAGAGAAATGAATTTCGGTAAATTTTATTTGGATTATTAAAAAGAAGTTTATTAAGTTGCAGGCATTGTTTTAAATATAAAGAGCTTTGAAAGAGGTCAAAGGGAAATTCATTCCGCTTGATTTCACTTGAGACTGAATGGATTTAATTCCAGTTATTTCGGCTCAAGATATGGATGGGTACATAGAGAAGAAATTCTCCGTCTATTAATTTGTAATTGTCCCTCTCACTTCAGTTCAATTTTAGGGTCTTTCGTGAATATCCTACACTGCAGTGATAGCCCATTCATGCCCTTCGTGTGTTCCCTTTTGAGTTTGGGGGTTGGAAGGAGTAGTGCCCAACAGGAGAGGGTATGAATGTGAGCCAAATTGCCTGTTAATGACTTTATTAGACATATTGTTTTTGGTTTGGATGTTTCTGTAAGCTGCCTAAAGTAGGGGTCTTCAAACTTGGCCCTTTTATGACTTGTGGACTTCAACTCCCAGAATTCCTCATCCAGTGTGCCGGGCTGAGGAATTCTGGGAGTTGAAGTCCACAAGTCATAAAAGGGCCAAGTTTGAAGACCCCTGGCCTAAAGTCACATTGTTCAGGTTGGATAGCCATGCAAATTATTTAAATAAGTAATATTTAAAAATTAAATAAATGTGTGTTTCCCCACTCCATGCCTTCAGCAGAAAGCAATCTAATCCATCCAATGTGCCCTTTCTACCTCCTTTGCTGAACCTCTAAGGCACGGGTGTCCAACTCGCTGCGTTACATGACGTGTTGCGACGTATCACAACTTTTTTTTGCATTGCCGGAGCTGGGGTGGGCGCGGCCTCTGCATAATGCAACTGGCCCGCGGGCCGGCAGTTTGACACCCCTGCTCTAAGTCTTCTCTAGAAGGGAAGCTACTGAATGTTGTAGGTGATGCTTTTTGTGAATATGCTGAGAGGGGAATGGAGCAGGCAGAGAAATCACTTATCCAAGGTTCCTGATTTTTGTATCGTGTTTGACTTCTGAATTTGTGAAGTCTAATTACATAGAATACATATAACCTCTTAAATAAATTAAACTGGATCTTTATTAGCCATAAAACCAACAATGGATGGCACCGATATGCACTCTGCATACTTAATTCCAATTTCAGTGTGTATTTTGCTCCAAGATTTCCAACCAAATCAAATTATCTCAGTAGTGAACCAAGCCAGTTTTATCATTTGGCAGACTGGGTTGTCTACTCCAGCAGGGAAGATTTTGGATATTATTGAAGGGCAAAATAATGTTAGTTATTTATATATGTTTTGCATTTGTTAGAAATGCCGTTTGCAGACCAAGAGATTCCTGTTATACACAAGACCCAGAGTGTCATTTTCTTTTATTCTAAACATAAAATGCAAAGGCAGCAACAATTGTTACTACAACCCTCTTTCTCGTTAGACTGCAAGTATCCTAGAAGTAGTTTCCTTTGGTTTATCTTATTCAACATCTAGACTGAAAATTAAGTTTAAATCCTTTGTTATTGTATGTTATTATATGGCCCCAAGCCCTAACTGCATTCCTTTTCAGACTAATTTATTGCAAGCAAATGGCCGTGTATAGGCTCTCCTGGAAAAAAAAATTACAATTATCATTTTTTGGTCAGCTAGAGGAGGGCATAAATTAAAAGTGAGCTGAAAATCCATAACTTGGATTCATAATTTGACTTAGCCATAACCTCATGGTCTGCTTTTAGGAAACAATTTCCCACTACAATTTCCCACTACTCTAAGTTAGAAGGTGGTTGTATGATATGATATATGTTATGATGCCTAGGAAGTATTTTGAACCTTTACAAACTAACTACTACATCATAAATGGTCCAAAATACTAAACCTAAGTTTTCCACCATTTGTTCCAAGGCCTTCTTTCTCTATTTGACATCGTCCAGGAGCAAAATTCCAGATTTTTCAGCCGCTGATAAAATGAATTATTTTTGCAGTGTCCATAAAAGCGCGTACCCATTTATTTAGCTTTTTTGTCATGCTATCTAGAACTGATAACAGAGACTGGACAGGAAACTGACATTTGAGTGACCGTAAACAGTCTCTCTCTCTCTCTCTCTCTCTCTCTCTCTCTCTCTCTCTCTCTCTCTCTCTCACTTCCCCTCCCCTCCTCAAGTTTCATTAAAGAGATGATTGTAGGATGTTGAAGCATGCTTACCTTTTATGGTGACTTGCTTATTGATTAATTTGTTTCTAATTACAGCCTCCACAGGCTCTGTGACGCAGGTGTCTTCGGTAAGCACAGACTCAGCAGGCTCCTCCTACTCTATTAGTGGAATTCTGGGAATTACGTCTCCCAGCGCTGAAAGCAACAAACGCAAAAGAGAGGAAGGTAAAAAAAATTACATTATTATAGTCTGGAAAAAGTTATATGGAGCTGCATGTTCTAGTCTTTATTGCTCTCTTTGATATTTAATTCCCAGTACAAAAGTCTTTTTTTGGGGGGGGGGATAAGTTAATTTTAATCAATTTTCTTAAAAACAAACAAACAACAAAAAAGTGTGTGTGTAGACAAAATAATTCATTGGAAAATTATGAATCAATGTATCCAGAAAGCAGAGTGCTTGAACAAGAATAAATCTTTTGAGTTATTATGTTACTCTCTTCGTTTTGAGAATATTGTTTTATTCTATTCTGACATCCATGACTACTACAATTTCAAACAAGAGTAGGATGGAAGAAAGATGAGACTCTAGTACTGTCCAAAAATGACAATGTTGGGGGCCTTGGACTTTTCAAATAGCAATATTAATTTATGTCAATACTTCATGAAATTACAACATGGTTAAACACCTGTTTCATAATTGTTTTAATATGAGAACTGGGCAGTATCTCAATTTCTTCTTGCATTATCAGTTTAATTGGGGGAGGGGTTCATGTAAGCATTGTACTCTTCATTTTTTTTATTTTCCAAAATTCAGAGTAATACAAAAATTATAATATATAAAGTAGTAGAGGGAGTAGAGGCTAGACAATGAAATTTATTTTGTGTGTGTGTGTGGATTTGATTGAATCAGATTTGTGAATTGTTCAACACAAGTTAATCAGCATTGGCTTCATTCAGCATGTCCTACCTGAAGCCATCTTTAAAATAGTTTTCCAGGGTCTGCCTGTTACACACCAAATTCTCATTAAGCCTTTTATAAAACTAGATCAGTGTGCACTGGGATGTAATCTTTAATGAGATTAATTTGTAGTTTGATCAACTGAACTTTGATTAAACTGTGTGAACCAATTTTAAAGAACAAGAACCAATTTTAACCAATGATTCTCTGCATACAAGGAATATTTCTCCATTTTAAATCTATTTTGACTATTAGGCCAAAACAACCAGGACTTTTAAAATTATGAACAATTAGCTTTCTTTGAAGCAATCAGTAGTAGCTTTTATTTACTAAAAGTTATTTAGATTTTCTTCAATTATTTAAAATATTCACATGCTTTTAGCCATGCCCAGTATTATTTAACTTACAATGTTTAATTGACCACGGAAGAAACTGTTGACTCATCAATTAATTCTAATATGAGGCTCTTAGTAAGTTTCAAAAAAATCAAAAGCTTTTATTATGATCATGGAGCAGAAAACTTTTGGTTTCAGTCTCAGTACATTAACATGTGTGAAGAATGAGTGAAATAGAATATTCTTATTATAATAATACAAGTAAAAGAAGTGCCTCTCCAATTGGCTTTTCTGGTAATCCAGTAAATTCCTATAGATTTGAAAGCAGTGATACTTATCTATGGTACTAGCCCTGCAGTGAGAAGAACAATGTAATGTAATGTAATGCAATGTAAATGTATTTAGATTTTCTTAATGGGGTTCCACCAGTTCTGCAGTAGAAGTACTTCAGGTGAAAATCTATTCACAACTGCATCTTCATCCATTAATGACCACAGTGAGTTTTATCATGAATAAGAATTAACTGCTACTGGCAGTAATGATTATTCTAAGGACTTTCAGTCTAAGTAGGTAATCTGTCATCAAGAATTGACCAATCTTAGTCCCTGTGTGAATACGTTCTTAGCTCAACTACTATTGAAGGTTACTTTATGTCAGTGCAATCCCTTTGAATTCTATACTCAGACTTTTGTTACATTAATGCTTAGCATTTCTTATGCATTGCACTCCATAACAAGAAACTTACGCAGAGTGTTATTTCATATACTATACCAGTGTTCTTTGGTGGTATTAGACTGGAGCACTTAGAATTCCTGCGCAGCCTTCTGGGACTTATGAAGATAGAAAAGAAATAGCAGCTATCTCCCGAATGCTATTGAGTAAATTCATATCTTGAATTGGAACCATAACTTTTTTGATTCATAGCTTACATTTTCATTACACTCTAGTAGTCTCCATCAGTACATAATTTTTACTTAACTGGGCAAAATATGCAAATTTGAAATACTGCAGGGTCAGCTTGGTTTAGTTTGTTTACTCCGGCTGTAACACAGGAGTAACAGATATAGCAGTGGTCATGGTATTTCCCCCATTAGCTAAGTATAGTTTATAGTATAGACAAAGAAGAACAGATCAAAGCATTGTTTGGTGAACAAGCATTTATTGCAACACTCATAAACATTCCTCATTAAATGTAATTAGATAAGGAAGAGACACCTCTTTTCTTATATCTGCAAGTTTGTCTGGTTTAATATTTCTGTTCAATCTACATTAAGGGACCAATACGCCATAGCTATTATTTCCTTTTATGAAATTTAATTTTGAGACCGGTCAAATCTTTGTTAGTCTATATTTCCTACAGATCATCCTAAGAACTCTGAGGACAGCATAAAGAGCTGGCAGGAACATTTCCCTCATTTTCTACAAATCTGAATTGCTTCCTCTGTTGTTTTATCTAATGTTATATCTTTGGTTTTAGTTTAGTATTTTGTATAAATCAGGTTATTAACATAATACATTGTATGATCCCAGCCAATTTAATTTTCCAAAGTACAGTGATTTTCAAATATGGTTAATTGTAATATTGAAAGCAAATTCCTTGAAAGGGAAACATCTCATTGAAATACCAAATAAGTTGGACTAGATAAACTTTAGTAGGCTTTGCTAAACAAAAAAAAAAAGCAGAGAGGTCTCCCTTTATTAAGTCTGGGGTGCAAAAATCCATATGGTCAATAGCTGGCAGCAAAGAATTACTTTCCTGAATACCTTTGCTACCATCTAGTTATCATATGGAGTTTTGCAGCCCAGATATAATCATAATCGTAATCATAATCGTAATCGTAATCACAATCACAATCATAATCAGTTGGAAGGGACCTTGGAGGTCATCTAGTCCAACCCCCTGCTCAGGCAGGAAACCCTATACCATTTCAGACAAATGGCTGTCCAGTCTCTTCTTAAAAACTTCCAGTGTTGGAGCATTCACAGCTTCTGGAGGCAGGTTGTTCCACTGATTAATTGTATAATATAGCAGTCCTAAACTTTATTCCCCCAAAGACTGTTTGTCTGGAGACTAGAGAGTTATAGGACTTGAAGGACCATGGTGGCAAGTAGAACGATGCTGCTAGAGAAGATGAAGGTTTCTGGGGAACATCCTTCTGAGCCCCACACAAGGCATTTATCCTCTCCATCTACAACTCAGCTCTGGAGGTTTCCTCTGCTTAAGAATAAAAGAAAAAAGTAATTCTTTGTCCCCATCCTTCGTAGTCAAAGAATGAAATGCTCACTATTTTTTAAAGCACTGATTTCTTTTTTATAGAGTTGCAACAGCATCTTTTTTCCTTCTTTCTCTTGAAAACGCTTTTCACAACTCTTAGAGGTTCTTTTAGAGCGTCTCCCCAAAGCCTTTGCACTCTGGGAAATGAACTCTTAGGGGGGATGATTTGCAGCATTATTCCACAATGTAAGAAGTTTCTGTAAGAGGTTTGAAAGGAATCTCATCCCACCCCATCTCTCTTCTATCCTATATCTCTATCAGATTTTTTTTAGAACTCCTTTTTGTAGAGCTTCAGGAAACTATCCATGGTTAACTGGGCAATAGCCCTGAGCTTTCACTAAAAAGCTGGAATCTTTTAAGGTCACTTCCTCACTTCTGGTAGGGAGCCTCTGCTGATCTTGACTTCCTCTGTAAATAGAATAGCAGGTTTGGACCAAATTGCAATGCACTCCAGACAGACAGAAATAGCCAGTTTGTTCTCTATATAAATCCTATACTGAAGAACAAAAGATATATGATCATGATGATGATGTAATAATAGCAGTGCAATTGACTTCATTCAAGGTTAGTAACCAGAATGAAAAGAAGTATTGGAGAGCAATGAAAAATATGGGAATAACAGCATGGTTTTATTGGGGCAGAGGGCATGCAATGTAGACTTTGGTCAATGAGAAATGTTTCAGTGGGAGACAGAAATTTTATTCTATATTTGTTGATTCAGAGAAAGAGTATTATCAAATTAATATTACCTGAATTATGGGACATGGAACTGAAAGTGCTTGCAGAATGAGATGAAAGTATACGAGAGAAATAAAACGTGTGAGAATTAATGGAATGCTTAAGAAATTGCATTGATCAGACAGTAAGACAAAGATCTGTAATGCTCCCTTGGTTGTTCAACATATTTATGAATAAATGTATAAGGAATGCTTATAATGAATTTTAGATGTGCTGGTTGGGGATATGAATGCATATGTACTTTTCTATGCAGATGATGTTGAAACCTAAATGATTTTCAGAAACTATTAGATACAATGTAAAATGTAGAGGGGAATATAGATTTGAAAATTAAAGAATCAAAAACCAAGGTAAATATATTTGACAGGGAAAATGAAATGGACAATTAGAAGTTATATATACCTGGTAAAAACTAAACCAAGTAGGTGAATTTGCATACCTTAATAGAATGGTTTCTAAAGATAGGGACAATGATTGGAGAAAGATGGGCATAAAAGAGTAGTTGGTAATATACAATCTGTTCCAAGTGATGAATGTTTGTCAAAAGAAGCAAAAATGATTGTGTAAAAGCATGTTTTGGCCAACTTTGCTCTATGAAAATGAGAGTTGTGTATGAGAGGAGAAACAGAAAAGTTGAATGTACAGTAGTACCTTGGTACTCATTGTTAATTGGTTCTGGGAGGCGCAATGAGTACCAAAAACGATGAGTACCAAACAAATTTTTCCCATAAGGAATAATGTAGTGAGTCACAAGGCAGCCGACACTGACAAGTTCTAGCTTGTGCATTGAGTACCAAACAAACAATGAGTACCAGGACAGAATTTTCACCTCAAAATGCATTGAGTATCAAATTTGACGCGTTTCAAAACAGTGGAGTACTACTGTAGTGGAAATGGGTTATTTAAGTGGCAAAACATGAAGAAACAGGGATGAGTTGATGAGAACTAAATATGGATTGAATAAAAAAGTGAGAGATCAGAACAAAATAAGTATGTTCGGTTCACATGGTCATATAGAGATAAGAGTGAGGAATGACTGAAAGCAAGTATATGAAGGAAGAGCTAGGTTGAGAAGTAGGGGAAGACTGAAAAATGTCCAGTCCAGTGGAGTTGATCAGATCCTCAGAAAGAAAGAGGAGAGAGGAAGAAGAAAAGGCATTATATGATGTGGGGTACTATATTAATATGGAACCAAGTGGAACCAAGGATGGTTTGGAAGAACAGGAAGATAGAGGAACTATAAGAGCTGTGGTAGCACAGTGGTTAGAATTCTGCAGACTGCCAGCAGTTCAATCCTGACCAGCTCAAGGTTGAGTCAGCCTTCCATCCTTCCGAGGTTGGTAAAATGCGGACCCAGATTGTTGGGGGCAATATGCTGACATTGTAAACCACTTAGAGAGGGGCTGTAAAGCATTATGAAATGCTATATAAATCTAACTGCTATTGCTATTGCTATAAGGCAGGGGTCTGCAACCTTGACAACTTTAAGACTTGTGGACTTCAGCTCCCAGAATTCCTCAGCCAGCATAGGAATTGGCTGAGGAATTCTGGGAGCTGAAGTCCACAAGTCTTAAAGTTGTCAAGGTTGCAGATCCCTGCTATAAGATTTGATATTGGTGTAAACTAGATTAGGTATAACTTTTTTTCTTTTTCTTATCTTAAGCTTTAATTTCTTTTTTTTATTATGATTTCTTACTCATTTCCTGCACTTTGCCTAGTGTTGCTTGTCTTGGAAGGACCAGTGGGATGGCTCTATTTCTATGTCTGCACACATCTTTGTTTGTACATATAATTGCAGCTGTTAAACTTTGTTACTGTTTGCAACTGAATATTTTTTTTATAAAATTATATGTAACTCTGTATTTCATAATGCTCAGGAGTTTAAGATTTGTAATTCTTTTAAAAACTTTAAGGCTGCCCAAATTATAACCATAAAATTTTTAGGTTCAAATAATGTTGTTTTTTTAGGAGCAGAGCTGAATAAAAAATAATCACGAATTCTTCACGTTTTAAAACAATGTTAGATGCTTCTCTGCCATAGGCATAGAATTGTTTTTGACACAATTAAGTTATTTACATTTTACTAATTTTCCATAACATGTATTTCCCCTTCTGTTTATTATGCATGTTGGAAAAACAGAAAGAAATGCAAAAGCATTTTATTCTACATTTCAAATGAGCTTTGTTGTCGCAGGGGAAAGCATGGGCAAGTCATTGTATGGGGAAAAAAAATTATTGAAAGTAACTGTAATTGTAAGGCATTTTAAAATTTGACCATAGAAGAAATTCATTTCTATTCTTGAAAAATAAATTGTTTTCAAACCACTGACACTCAAAAGTTGAAATTAAATTACTCAATGTTATTGTTATTTTATATTTCAAGGACCCATTTAAATTAACAATACTGAAACTAAAAAAAAGTAAGGACTCACCCAAATGGAGCTCCATATGGAAGTGGTTTCTATTTGTTTTGTACAAGATGTTTTTGGATTTTCTATAAGAATTCCTGGTAATCCAATACTAACCCTGCTTTGATTTTGGACATCAGCCAAATATAACTGATCTGCTACTTGAAATGTATTGTTTTTGCCCCTGCCCACAAAAGTAAATAAATAAACAAAGGCCAGTTGAAGCATCTTTGCATAGTATGTGGAATCTGGGACATACTTTTCTTCTAGACAGATGGAAAAATGTAGAATTAATTGTTGTAATCTGTTTTTCTTCTTTTTGAAAAATGTAATCCAACATATTAATGTAGTAACCATAATTGATGTTTAAATATTTTCGAGAAATAGACAAGTTTATCAGATGGTAGATATATCCTAGGGATGCATAAATTTTGTGGATTACTTAATTACTGGAAGGAAAGCACCAATTCAAATTGTATTAGTAACATTTTTTGGGTGCACCATTGGACAACCTGACCAAGTTAGGAACAGATCATCATGGAGAAAATCTGCCAATGTGATCGCTAAGAGTTGACACCGACTTGGTAGCACATAATCACTCAGTCAATCAATCAAAAGTACCATTTCAGTGTTGCTTGGAAATCCAGTGTATCAGATTAAATTCCCTAAAAATCCAGCATTCTTCTTCTAACAGTAGATCTCCAAATCCATTCATAAACAAAGCAGGTTGGTAATAGCCTCTTCCTGTGTTTGTTCTCAGCAAGTCAGGTTGACTAAGAGGAATCAGAGTTGTGGAAAAGCAGTTATAGATCAGAAGAAGGTATAGCAGGAAAATAGGAACCAGTAAACAATTAAAATAACTTGGCAATGTCTAAATACTGAAGCCTAAGTTTACATTTCATTCATGTATTTATGCTAAATAGACCGAGTCTTAATAGATGCATGTGCATACACTCTCTCACACACACACTCTGATTCAGTGAGTGCAGTTTATGAATGCAGAAAAGCAGATTGTTGAAGATAGAGGTGAACCACCAAGAAGATACTTAATGTCTGTAGTACAGATTTTATTCCCATTACCTGCTTCCTCACAGAAAATTAAACCCAAACTTCTGGAAATATATGACACCATAAACTAACCAGATCAGTCGTATTTTCACTGTATGTAGCCTAAGATGGGATTGGTTAGAGTTTTTTTAAATTCTGATTATTGTGTGAATGCTGTTCTAATAGGTAGATGGTGCCTTCTGCCAACTAATGTGCTTCTGTAGTGCAAGATAGGTCATTTTGTACCAATTTGTTGTGCATTTGCTAACTAGGTAAATATACATACAGGAATATTTTTGCTGGTGTTTGAATATTGGCCACTTCTGATGGGAAGGATTGGGAAAAGGTGATTGTTGAATCCATCTATCTATCTCTAATCAAAAATCCAAGATCCACTGTATGCATTTAATTATTCATTTACATGGACGATATGCACAATATATATCGTATTTTGGCTGTTAATGCAATATAGTCTTTATATGCCTCTATGCAAGAGATAGTACATAGTACTAGTGGATAGTTTATATCTATATAAACCTCTTAAATGTCTCCATGCAAGTAGATGGTCCATATCCCACTCCCCTTGAAAGACCAAGGCAGATTTTATATTATTTTATATTATATTCAATTTTAGCGTTGGATATAATTTTTCACTTCTTATCAAGTACTACTGCTGCGCCCTCTTGTGGCAGGGATGCATTTAGCTCTGCAAACCAGTCAAAGAATTCCTGTCTTTCTTGAATGATTTCAGGAAATGGATGCTAACCTATTCTGTATCCAGTCTGTTTGAACTTTAGTATATAGGTGTTGCTGAGAGGAGAATGTTTTTTTTTTTGGGGGGGGGGGGTTGCACAGATTTGTGAGCTTCATTGTCTGATACTATTTAAAAATAGAAGTCTTTCTTTAGTAAAGTAAGGAAGTCGGTTTGGAAATGGATTTTTAGGAACACATTTTTTTTTAATAAACAACAAGTTAACTCAGAATTTGTATAGTTTTCTAAGCCATACACAATTTTGTGGATCTTGCTTGATTAGAAAGTTCTATCGGGCGAGAGAAAACAAATATAATGACAAAGTTTCCAAGATGTTTGATGGTGAAAAGGCATGAACTTTATCAACTAAGGTAGGAAGCATTTTTTAGTTTTTGTAGCCAAAAAAGTGTATTTTTCATATGTGGAAGAGTAAACATTCATCAAGTCCCTTCTGCAGTTTTGCATGTGACTCCTATCCAGTTCTTCCTCTTGACTGAAATGAAAGCAGCTTCAAACAAGGACTCAAACAAATTGTAGTATTCCTGAGGATGCAAGATTTCTGTATTTTTGCATCAGGAACGCTTATTTAAAATTGTCAAAAATTTCATAATTGCTGTCTTCTCGTAGAGACGGAAACTCAGTCAGAGGTACAAGGGCATCCTCTTTGGGTTCACATATTCTATCACTATAATTAGTTCCACCATTATGATATTACACAGTAGTTTTAGACAGTTGACAGCTCCTGAGGATTCTTTTGGGGGACACAGTAATTGTGGTGAGACAGCAAAGACATTAAATAGATGATATACTATTTGTAGGAAGCATTTTCCATTTAGCATTTGCCAGATAATAACCTAATAACGTCAGATAAAAAGGACATTTGTCCATGTTGTATTTATTTATTTATTTGTTTGTATGTTTGTTTGTTTTTTATTTGTTGTCTAATTTATATGCTCACTGACTTTCTCCACATAAGCTTCCCACAAGCAAAGTGAATGGCAGGAATTCTAGGAAGGAAGGATGGGAATATTACTTACTATAGCTATGGTTCTTAGGACACCCACATCCTTAAATTTCTTTCTAGGCTACTTAAATATATATTATTTTACCCATATGTGATGAGCTGTGAGAACACTATTCTGAATTTGCAAAGTGTAAAGCTGAAATTAGCAAATGCTGCCCAAAGTTAAACGTAAGAACATACAGTAAGCAGTACCTTGCTGGATCGGACCCCTGACTTATCTAGTCCAGCAGTCTGTTCTTGCAAACTATACAAGAAATCCCACTCATCTCCCAACAAAAGACCTTCAGAGGCAGCTTCACTGCCATCAGGGCTAACAGCCATTGATCCCTATGACTTCCATGAATCAACCCTTTTTTGAAGCCACACAATACCATATCCTGTGGTAAATTCAATTTCATCGGGTGACCCCTGGTTCTAGTATTTTGGGAAGGGGAAATAGTTTCTCCTTGATACTCTCTCTACACCGTGCATAATTTTGTAAAACTCAAACATATCCTCTTTCATTAGCCTCCTTTCCTCAAATGTTGCTTCCCTTTCTCATAGGGAAGTTGCTCCAATCCCTTGATCATCTTAGTTGACCCCCTTCTCTACTCCATTATATTTATTTTGAGGTGTGGGTATTAAAGCTGCACACCACATTCCAGATGCAGTTAATATTGGCATCTCTATTTTCAATAAAATTTCTTATTATCTCTAACATGTTGTTGACCTTTTTTTTTTTACAGCAGATGTAAAAAAGAATACTATTTTGATACCTTTATTGAACTATTTTCCATTATTACTGTTAACTTAGACAAGGGGCATGTCAGTGAAAGGATGAATCTGGAGAAATTATCAGATCAAAGTTCAGCAGAGTCATCTACTTACAAAGCAGCCATAAGCAAGCAAGGTACTACTCCTTAATTTAATATTTTAAGATTGCCTTGCTTTATAATGAGCTCTAGTGCTGAGTACACTAAGTCAAGTGATGTATACATATTCATATTTAGCTCAAGTTTAATAGTGTTTCTCAGTTTTCGATGTACTGTATAATACATATGATATATTTATCTACTGATTTGAAAATAGATCAGAATAATATCTTAGCACTGCGGAAGATGTCCTTAAACTCCAAGCCAGTAATAATTGTGTTGAAAATGTTCTACTTTAAACACTGAAGCAGTAGTAAAGGAATTAAGTGGTTAGGGAATTTGCCTGAAGTAAAATATCCAGTTAGAAGATAATGGTGTTAAGGAGTATTGTGCAAGTGTCAAGGACTGCATCTGTGTGGATACATTAATTAGTTTCTCATACCCACTAACTCTAGAACTCAAGACAAAACAGGAAGTTTTGATGGCTTGTGATGGGCACCAAGGATCATGACTGACAAAGTTGGGAGGAGAGTAAGGATATTCCCACCATCTTGGGGCATTTCCACACAGTCTTTTCTTTACTTCAGAATCAACTTTAGACTTGTGGGATCTCCTTATACCTTCCTAAGATGATTCATTTCTTGTTTCACCACAGTATAAACATCTCAGAGTCCTGTTAGATTGCATGCTTGTCGACTGGAAGGGTGGCAGTTCGAGACCCAAGCATCCCATGCTGGGGTGAGCTCCCATTCTTGCCGCAGCTCCTGCCAACCTAGCAGTTCTAAAGCATGCAAATGCAAGTAGATAAATAGGTACCACTAGGGAACAGGGTTCCATGCACCTCGGCATGTAGTCTTGCCAGCCACATAACCATGTAAGTGTCTTCAGACAAGGCTGGCTCCCTTGGTAGGAACTGGAGATGAACACTGCCCACTAGAGTTGGATACAACTGGACAGGGGAAACATTTACTTAAAAAAAGAAAAGAAATAAAATAAAGGTGCAGTAAAGCAAACCTTTTCTTTGAAATGGCGTAGCTCTGTGGAGTTTGTGGGTGGTTTGTTTCTGCATTTTCTAGAACTGTGGCATCTTTCTGGTTCCTGGGTTGACCAGCACAGCTTTTAAGAAAAAAGGTGACCTGATGGCCCTGAAACTCCCCCTCATAAGAATTAGTTCATTGTTTTTGCATTTGATCAAACAAATAAATTGATTGGACTGGGACATAGAGTATGTGCAAACCACTAATATTATTTTCCTTCTGCATAAATAGCAGTGAGGAAATATTGCTTAGGACTCAAAGCCGTAGTTCTACATAAAGTTCTGTGTTCCTTGTTCTCAGCATCTAAAGGCTGGCAGAAGTGAAGGCTGTGGTATATTGTCTCAAACTCTTTCAGAGGCGTTGTGTAGTAGAAATGACAGTGATGAAGTGCCTTCACTTTGAAATCATCTGGTCCTTAGTTCAACCTCTCTGCTGTCCTTGAGACATGATATAACCTTTATTGAGGTCAATGACCAAGACTGAACACATTTCCATGCCAACAGATAGATAGATCAAGAAACAGGTAAAAAAAAAACATTCTCAGCAAATTACACAGAATCAGAGAAAGTTGATTAAAAAGAATAAAACTACAACAACACACCCACACACCCACACAAAGATCTAAGATACTTAAAAGAACTAAAATGACAAAGCTGCTTAACTAGACGAATATGATCCTATGCTGCTAAATGATCAGTTACTGGGATACTCAAATGTAGATTTTGCAATTGCTAAAATGGTAAGATGGTTGAGAAATAATCTTAGATAAATGTGATAAAAGGTGATGTTAGCATAAAAGTCATTATGGTATGGTCCAAAAAATCTTGTGTGGGAAGTTGGGCTATTTGGTAATTTCTGTATATATTCCTTGAATGAAGTCCAATACCAAATTCACAAAATTTTGTTATTGTGGACATCACAGCTAAAACATGCTGTGAGCATAGGAGAGCATGCACGCTACCACAATAATTGCTGTTTTGTAAACAATCCAATATTGTTGACAATTTTTAACAGTTTTGTAGCAATAGAAATGTTTAATATATTTTGTCTTCACAAATGTTCTTGAAGTCTTCTTTTTTAATTATCCAGAATCATGAGTAAAATAGATTTAAATAATGTGTTGCTGTAATGTCAAATGAATTTGGAAAAGGGCATTTCACTTTAATAATAAAAATAACACATTTGTAAACACTCAGAAGGTAGCATTATGCTTACTTTTTTCATCACAATGAAACACGTACCTGAAAGCTACACTTTGTAAAATATTGCTGCCTGCAAGAAATTGTGCTAGAAGCTTTAAATGCTTTACATACGACGCCTATGCTTCTATGCTTTTTCACATGCTTTATACTTTCTTTTTACATCTCTTTTTACATGCTTTATACAGAGAGCAGATTTTCAGAGGATTTGAGTTTCTTGGCTGTGAGTTTATTTCATATTTAAATTTAGACTTCTCCGACAGAATATACTTCTATAGTGGAGTAAACGCCAGATGCAATACTTGCATGGTTAAAATATATAATGGGTATATTTTTAGTACCGTATTTTAACATATTCTCCACAAACAGAAACTGCTTTCGTTTTAATGCTGTATTTTATTGAACTCTGTACAGGCATTCCTCGACTTACAACAGTTCATTTAGTGACCGTTCAAAGTTACAACGGCACTGAAAAAAGTGAGTTATGACTGTTTTTCACAGTTACGATCTTTGCAGCATCCCCATGATCATGTTATCAAAATTCAGATGCTTGGCAACTGGTTCGTACTTAGGATGGTGGCAGTGTGCCAGGGGTCATGTGATCACCTTTTATGACCTTCTGACAAAGTCAGTGGGGAAGCCAGATTCACTTAACAACCAGGTTACTAATTTACCAACTGCAATGATTCACTTGGCAAGAAAGGTCATAAAATGGGGCAAAACTCATTTAACAAATGTCTCACGCAACAACAGAAATTTTGGCTCAATTGTGGTCATAAGTCGAGGACTTCCTGTATATAATTTGCAACCTTTCTCAAACTTTTAAGCTTATTTCTGACTTTTGGATGTAATCTATCATGTGGTCTTCTCTAACCCAACACTGAGAGCCAATTTGCTGTAGTAGCTGAGGCATCAGGCTAGAAACTGGGAGACTGTAAGTTCTAGTCCAGCCTTGGTATAAAGCTAGCTGGATGATCTTGGGACATCACTTTCTCTCAGCCCTAAGAAGGAGACAACTTCTGAAAAGCACGATTGAACTGCAAGAATAAAAACCCCAATACTTAGGTGAGCAGAATCTTTCACTGCAATCTTTCTTAATCCTATTCTCTAGATCACAGATGTCAAACTCGCCGTGTCACGTGACGTGTTGCAACATATCGCGACTTTTTTCACATTGCCGGAGCTGGGGTGGGTGCGGCCTCCGCATGATGCAACCGGCCTGCGGGCTGGCAGTTTGACACCCCGGCTCTAGATTTATTTTACCTTTGTTCTTAGAATTTCCTGAGAGAGGCCAGTGGTCCTGCTGATTGGAAATTAGGCTACAGTAATTGTAACCTACTACATCTGAAGAGTATCAGGTTGGAAAGAGGCTAATTTATTCAGCACCGGCATCTATGTTCTCCTTTAAAAAAATAATGCATTGAACTATGTTTGGAACAAAGCAGCAGTGGTTCTTGAATTTTTTTTTTTAACAACTTAGCTGTGGGAGAGGGGAAAACTGAGAATAATGCTTCAGGCTAGTAATTGGGAAGTTTTAAGATCTGTACTCAGATCTTGATTAGAAATGTAACAATGGGGCCAAATGCATTAGAACTCTGTCAGCCTTAAGAACTGCATCCCTGTTCAGATGTTCCACATCTTCCAAATGAGCCCCAAATATATCTTTAATATATATGTGTGCCCGTTAGCTTGATAATGTCCTCTGAATTTTTCCCCTCTGAAAGGGATCCTGAATGATTCTGAAAGATTGGCAGGACATTGAATTATTATGGCTACACGTCTAATGTATACGAAGTGGAAAACACCTTAGAGAACCCGTATCTCTGCAGATGAAGTCACTGCTGTATATTTTTAAATATTAGGATGTATATACATATGTATCAAGCTGCCTGCTTGAAAAAAAAATCCATTTTATTTTGGAGTATTAGCAGAGGCTAACATCACCGTTATTATTTGTCATGGCAATGATCCCACATTCAATGATTTTGAAATCAAACAGCAAAAAATGCTAGAAAAATCTCACATTTGCTTTATATGGATGTTCTGAAGCTTTATAGAAAACCAGAAATTGAAATCCAATCATTGACAAACAGTGTAAGAATTTCTAGCATAGATATAGCAATGGAATTTGGCCTAGAGCAGTGGTGGCGAACCTATGGCACGGGTGACAGAGGCGGCACTCAGAGCCCTCTCTGTGGGCACGTGTGCTGTCGCCCCAGTCCTAGGTCTTCAGCTGGGTTTTATAAAACCTTTTCGCTTTAGGCCTCCGCCGCCGTATGCAAAAAAAAAAAAAGAGGTTCAATCAGTCAATTTCAACTTCTTGCGGAAAAAAAAGATCTTGCAAAGTTGGAATTGATTGATTGAACTTTTTAGTCCCACCCTGTCTGCCGTTACCACCGCAGCCACGCCCACCCAATTGGCCACATCCAGCCAATGGGCCACACCCACCCGGCACTTGACGATGCATAAGTGGGTTTTGGGTTGCAGTTTGGGCACTCAGTCTCTAAAAGGTTCGCCATCACTGGCCTAGAGAAATGTGCTACAGTAGCAATAAAGGACAACAAACAGCAATGGAACTGAAATGCAGAATGGTCAAACCATCAGGAGCCATCAGGATGAAGCCTGTTAGTATCTGAACATTTTACAGCTGGATAACATCAAGCATGGACAAGTTGAAAATGTGATTAATAAAGAATATATTCAGAGAGCGACAAAACTGCTAAGGAAAAAAACTGAACAGTGAAAACATCATTAAAGCCATCAATATCTGGGCCAGACCTGTGATATGGTACACAGCTGGAATTATTAACTGGACATAAGCTGAAATGAACAGTTTGGATGAATAAACAAACAAACAAACAAAAAACCTTCATGACTATTCACTATGTATTACATCCCCATTCTGATACTGATAGATTATACCTGCCCGACAGAAATGGAGGCAGAAGTTTACTTCAGTCAAGCAGACTGTCAAAGAAGAAAAGAATGCATTGACTAATTGTGTAAAAGACAGTAAAGAACGAGCACTGATGCAAGTTAAAAATTGGAATTTACTAAGTGTATAGAAAACAAAAAGTAAATATTGAAATAATGCAATAAAAACACAAATGGAATGTGCAAGGAAAATCATCTGGATTTTCGTTTCTCAAAAGCAAACTATTCACACTAATGCAATCAAGGTCAGAATTGAAAAATCATCAAATGATTTGAAGTTCAGATTGTCTAGAGAAGCAGAAAAAAACAGTACATCATGTACTCAGCTTGGGTATGAAGATCTCACAAACTGATTATAAATAATGACATAACGCAATCTCCAAAACGATTCACCGCAACATGTGTAAGTTATTATGTGCCGGTAATGAAAAATTAGTGGGAATATATAGTTGAAATATTAGTAAAAAATGAGTAGCTTAAAATATTGAGGGATTTACTGATAATGTCTTGGCTCATAAAGATAAAATAGACAAAGTAATAGAAAATGAAGAAGTCAAAGTGCTCTGGGACTTTAGAATTCAGTCAGAGAAGCATCTGACACATAACACCCCAGATTTAACAATTGTTGATAAGAAGGACAAAAAAGTCTGGATAGTGGATGTGGCAGAACCTGGAGACAGCAGAACAGAAGAGAAAGAAAGGAGACAATCACAAAATACAAATTAGAAATAGAATGACTGTAGCAACAAAAAAGCAAAGATAATACCAATAATAATAGATGCCGAGTGAAATCCCAAAATAACTGGAGCACTACTTGAATACCATCGGCATTGACAAAATCATATTAGTCAATTGCAAAAGGCAGCTTTACTCAGAACTTACTTATATCCTGCAGTGATACCTTTAACACAATCAGACCTCAACATCTGCCTATCCCAGGTCCTTGGGAAGGACTTGATAGCTGGATAAAAATGCCAAACCCAGTCTGAATATCTGGCTGATGGTGCTATGAACCATAATAATAAAATAGAAGTGAATAAAAATTTATTCTTATCAATTAGGAAGTAGAATATTGCTATGTTTTGATCTCTTGGGCAAGTTTTATTCATTCTACTTTTCTTTATATACCTGCCCTTTTCAGAAAAAGGATGATGCGTTTTTGGATCCAATTGATTGCAATTAAAACGAGAAGTATGCTATTTATTATTTATCCTATATTATCTCATTAATGGCTTTTATTGTTTTATCAATATACAAAATACAAAGAAAAATATAAATAGGATAAGGGAAGGAAAGGGAAGGAAAGGGAAGGAACAAGAGAGGGGGAAAGAAAATATGAAGTACAAAGGAAGAAAGAAAAGAAGTGTTGACTTCTGACTCTTTAACACAGTACAAGCTAACAACATTCCAGCCTCAACTTTTTACTTTTACACATTAGTATATAACTAGCAAATATCTGAAAAATACGGCTTGAAGCTTAACACCTCAAAAACGAAGATCATGGTCGTCAGCAAACAACCCGTTAATTTACCACCAATAAATTTGGAAGGAATACCATTAGAAAAAGTTGAAAGGATCACGCACCTCGGTTCTAATTTACATGAAAGCTGGGACATGACCACTGAGGTAAAGACAAGAATAGAGAAAGCTCGAACAGCATTCTTCAAAATGAAAAAGGTCTTCTGCAGTCACGACATAAGCCTAAGACTGAAAATCAGGCTTGTCAGATGTTATATTTTTTCTATCCTGCTCTATGGAGTAGAGAGTTGGTCTCTGACAGAAGGCCACCTGAAGAGACTAGAAGCATTTGAAATGTGGATTTACAGGCAGCTGTTACATATAAGCTGGGTTGACAAGATCAGAAATGAGGAGGTGATAAGCCGCCTGGGAAAGCCAAGGGAAATCATCAAAACAATTAAAAAACGAAAGTTAGAATATTTCGGACATGTGATGCAACACCCAGAAAAATACGGCATACTCCATTTAATCCTCCAGGGAAAGATTGAAGGCAAAGGAGGTCCAGGCAGAAGAAGAACATCATGGCTTCAAAATCTAAGGGACTGGTTTGGACAAAACTCAGCAGCACTTTTTCGTGCGGCTGCTGATAAAAACAGGATCGCCAACATGATCGCCAACGTCCGATAACGGATATGGCACAAGAAGAAGAAGAAGAAGATATAACTAGCCATTTCTATAGCATTTATCCTGTATTATTGAACATATGATGCTCTACAGAGCCAAGCAGGCAAAAACAGAGAGCCTAGTTACAAGCTGAACTATAATGAGGCCAAATAGCCATAGATTCGGATGGAACATTTAATAAATAAGGTTTAGTTTCTTTTTAGATGTTTTAAATCTCTCCTTCATTGTTTTTATAAATTACTTAAAGCGGCAAACATACCTAATAGTTCTGCCTCCTCTGCACAACAACAATCCTGTAGGGTGAGTTGGACTGAGAGAAAATGACTGGCCCAAAGTCACCCAGCAGTCCTTTATGCTTAAGCGGGAGACTGGGACTAGAACTCCCAGTCTCCCACTTTCTAGCCTGGTGCCTTTACCATTAGACCAAACTGGCTTTCAATGTCTTCTTAATATAACTTCAGAAATATTGCTGTCATTTTGTATCATACTGCCAGACTAATGGCATAACTGTTTTCAGATTTCAGGGCAGAGCCTGAAATTCAGATTTTCGATGGCTTACTTGTGGATATAACTCAGGACTATATTTTAAAAAGGCAGAGTAATTTAGGAATATAGATTCACAATTTTTCTTAATTGAAATAATAATTGGTCATACTGCATTACTTACAAAGATAAATTAGCTTACTAACTTTTGTATATATACTGGCCCATTTTTTAAAAAAGAAAGTACACATCCGGCTTACAACAAATGAATCAATAAAAATGAACGTAGGCAATTTTGATGAATTTAGGTGTTGAACAGTAGCATTTACCAACCTGCTGTCTGCTAGATGTGCTGGGACTGAAGCTTTTGGAATACCTAGCTAGCAAGGGTGGGGTAATTTGGAGAAGACCTCTCCAAATAATACTGCTGATATAAAAATGACATTTTGAAACATGAAATATCCATGATTTAGCAGAAGAAACTTATGAAGGTATCAAATTTTAAAACATACATTTGTGTTTCCAAATTAAGATTCTTGATCATTAAAGGTTATGGCAATAACTATTCGCAATCAATGCTGAGCTTCATTCAGTATCTTTATTTTCCTATAATCCTCATGCCTTTCAGTCTTCTGTAATTTCATTCCTGCCAGATATGTTGAAATTGCAATTCCACGATTACTTGGAGTTGCAGTTCTAACATACATCCCAATGCAGTTTGAGAAAAGATGAATTATGTAGTAATATCTAGCAAATTATATAGTAATACGAGGGCAATTCGGAAATAAACCTCCGTTTGGTTATCAATGACAGAAGTCAGCATGCCTCAACACTTGTTATGCATGGCTTGTCTGACTTTTCATAACGTTTCACAGTAGACTTCTGAATTGATGGTCAATCCATGCTCCATGAACTTCACTAGCAGTACTCCTTTGGCATCTTCACATTTGGAGGGATTTTCTATGGCAGAGTTCATTTTCAATTGATCTAGTGGATAAGTCAACTGCAACACAACCTTTTCCTTCCACTCCTCACTGCCTACTGAACTACTGTCACGGCGCCATAGGATGGGCATCGCTATCCCCGCCTATTTCTCACACATGCTCAAACGGAGGTTTATTTCCAAATTGCCCTCATATTATATAATAAAAGTAGAGTAGATTGATATTACCAAAAAGATTGCCATTCAATTTCCTGCTACTCTGATGAATAGAATAGAATAGAATAGAATAACAAAGTTGGAAGGGACCTTGGAGGTCTTCTAGTCCAACCCCCTGCTCAGGCAGGAAACCCTATATCATTTCAGACAAATGGTTGTTCAAGCTCTTCTTAAAAACGTCCAGTGTTGGAGCATTCACAATTTCTGGAGGCAAGTTGATTGACTATTGTGCCACCAGTGTACAGTAAAAGTTTTGTGAAAGTTCACCCATTTGCAAAATTTTGGGGATTCCAAGAACGACCACATCTTGACAATGAAATCATATAGAACAACCCATTTTGGGACAGGGAAAGGTGATTATTTGCATTTCAGTATACTTTGTCTCTGACAGACACTCCCTCAGCCTAATCTAAACTCTTGTGAAAAATTAAACTTGAAGCAAGAAACAACGAAGCAATACGTTTAATCTTAACCTTAGCCAGTACGCTTAACCTATCACATACAGATAATCCTAACTTACAACCATTCATTTAGCAACCGTTCAAAGTTGCAACGGCACTGAAAAAAGTGACTTACGACTTGGTTCTCGTACTTATGACAGTAGCAGCATCCCAGGGTCACAGGATCAAAACGGAGGCACTCGGCAACCAGCATGCATTCACAACAGCTGCAGCATCCTAGAATCATGTGGTCACTATTTGCGGCCCTTCCCTGCTGGCTTCCGACAAGTAAAATCAATGGGGGAAGCTGGATCTGCTTAACTATTGCATGATTCACTTAACTGATTTACTTAACCATGGCAAAAAGGTCATAAAATTGGGCACAGGTCACTTAAAACCCACCTTGTTTAGCAACATAAATTCTCATCCCGATTGTGGTCATAAGTTGAGCATTGTCTGTATTTACAACTGCTATACCGACGCATCCGTTTATTGTAATATTTTGGCTCCCTAAATAATTCCTGATATCTTGCTGCATGATGACTATTTGTAGGAGCCCGAAAAATTTTCTCCTATTCACCATATGGCACTTTCAAATGCAAAGTAAGAACCAATAATTCTTGTGTTATTAGACTTATTAACTTATTAATCTCTGTATTGAATAAATGCAAGATGAATGAAGATTGGTTAAAGAAGATTCGTTACCATTTTAAACTATTCTGCCATTCTCAGATATATGCAACAATGAGGCACTACATAGGAGGATTTTTCAAACAGTCCAGTAAAACTCAGATGCTTCGGGAAGAGATATGAGACAACATGGGGTGTATCTGTGTGCTTTCCCCATGCACACACTGAGGCAGACCTCAGGCATCTTTCTTACTTAGTAAAAGGAGAAATACAACAGCTGCCCAGTATTATTAATGTGAAGGGAGAAAAAATCTATTTTATCTTTCATAAATTGCCCACTGTCAAAAATGTTAGCTGTAGCAATTATTTCAGAAGAAAGGTAGTTTTAAGAGAGAAAATATATATATATATACTGTTTTGCATTTGTTTACTTACCCAAATTTTATTTTTCTGTTTCTTCAGTGTAGTTGCTTAAAATTCCTCTTCTGATTACATTGAAAATCCAAGTTTTCAATATTTTATTTAAAACAAAAAGTACTCAAAGGAATAACATTAAGGATGAAGAAAAGAAAGGTTAAAAATAGATTATATAGACTGACAGTTCTGGTCAATCAATATAATAGGATTAAATATTGTCAAGGCAATGAATTCTCTTTTGCGGCAGCTTAAATAAGGATATTTAATGGAAAAAGATAACTAATATGGAAATTTCCAAATGTTGATCAAAATTTTGATCTGATAGATAGGCAGATAGAGATGCCTAAATAATAATTGTGTATTCTTGTGCCTTGCATAGTGGGCCTTTATATGAAGGAGAGAGAGAGGTCAGTGTGTTCACTGGCTGGTGCAAATCTCCAGGTGCAGGTCGGTAAAACAGTTCCAGCTAAGCAACTTCAGTTTTGTAATTATGGGTCAGTTGACCTCCTAGGGAAGGTCAATTGGATGAAATCTGCTTTCAATGGGCCAAGTATAAGGAGGTGAATTGTGACACCTGCTGCCAGGCTTGAGTGGAGCAGCCTAAGACATTACATTTTGCCGCAAAGCCAGCCTGCTGACATTCTCATTTAAAAAGGAAGCCCACGACATGACCAATTATGCATTTAGAACCTATTAAAAATCCTGCTGCAGAACGGGTGAAAAATTATTCCTGCTGGTGCTCAGTAGTTTTACTTTCTTTTTCTTTCTTTTAACATGTAGGATGGGAAAGCAATCAAACTACAGGTGGAGTGGGGTGGGGTGGGGTGGGGTGGGGGTCACATCATTTTTAAAAATACAACTTTTCATTTAAAAATGCACTAAGACGAAAGGCAGAAAGAGAGGCAGTAATACTGAAAGTGGTATTCAATAATGAAATACATCAAGCAGCAGCAAACCTTCCTACAAAAAACAGATATGTATCATAAATCCAAATTGAATTGTTTGTTTGTTCAGAAAACAAATCAGATAGAACTAATTAGGCAGAACTTCTTTGGAAATACATTCTACAACGGTAGTGCTACAGAAGAGACAGAACATTTGTGTACCTCCTAACCCTAACCTTAACCCTAACCCTAACCCTCCAGATCTGGTTGTCTCCTGTATGGATCTTTGATAAGATAGCAGGTTCAAAGTTGGAAGGATTTCCTAATGATGGAATTAGGCTTATGTTTGAAAGGCTTTAAAATTCAAATTGATAGATTTACATGCTAGAAGTCAGTACCACTGAGACTGGATGTAGACTGGCCCTTGATAATAATGAAACATTGCAGAGCAATTCCAGAAAAACCCAAAGCAAATAAAAAAAAAAAGGAGCGCACACAGATTTTGTCAGCTTTACAAGGTAGTCCAAACTGGAAGCACATCCAGAAGTACTAGCTGTAACTTTATTGTAAGGTTACATTAACAGACTCTTACAGATCTGAAAGTACATCTCTCCCCTTTGCCTTTACACTCAAGCACCTAGGGAGGGTCCCTTCTGAGGCTTTGCAGTACTCAGTTCCTTCTGTGGACTCAACCGCCTCTTTCCAACTGTTCTCTAGTCAGTGGCTCTTCCATCTATCCCAAGGTCATCTCCATACACCATTATGTATTTTTACAGGGAAGTCTATAAAGACATAAGATAAGATAAATAAAAGAATCTAGATCCATGAGCATAATAATAATAATAATATTAAATATATGGAGCATCACTTGAATACCATCGGCATTGACAAATTCACTGTCAATTGCAAAAGGCAGCTTTACTAGGAACAGCTTACATCCCACGGCAAAATCTTTAAAACCATCAAAAAAGAAATCTGCTTATCCTAGGTCATTGGGAAGGACTCGATTGGTGAATAAAAGTGCAAAATCCTGCCTAAAAATCTGGCTGGGTGTGTGACCAACAATAATTTATTACATTTACATGCTTTCTGAATCCCAGTGAATCTGTAGTTAGGCATCTAGGCTAATCAAAAAAGGATTATGATAACAAAAAGCAGATAGATTGATTTTGCAACCAGATAAGGAAGTCAAGATTGTCAACTCTTCTCCTTTCTAATTATTAGATCTTTGGGTTAGTGCAGAACAGGAAACAAAATATGTAATCTGGCAAATATTGGCAGCTTAGTATTGCACAGTCTCTAATAAAATTATTTCTTAAGTGGGGCCCATTCATTGGAAGATGATTGGATATAGCATTGTACCAAATTTATTTCTTTGGGAAATAGGTAGTGGAATTTAGAATGTAGCTGATTCAATGATTAGAGATACAGACAGGTGAGAAGAATGTAGAACAGCTGTTTGACCTACTTTCTTTAAAGATGGCAGATTTCCAGTTTTCTGAAACACAGAACTTGGAAAGAATTTGCAATCATAATGCACATTGTCACCAAGAGTGAGGAGAAATGAAATTTTGATTGTCTGGATGGTATTTGAAGAGTGGGAAGATTTCAACATGTCATCTCATCTGCTCCTGTAGCATGTGTAATGGTCTCAGTTTTTGATAGAAATGGGGGGGATTCTAAGAAATATTGTGGAAAAGTAATAAGTATTCATTCTGTTCAACAGAACTATTGTTTAACTTCAAAGAGGTGTTAGAACACCCTTTACCCCAGATTTTTTTTGCAGAGCTTCCAGCTTCCAAGAGAAGCTGGACAACATCTGGCTCAGGAAGAATCATTTTCAAAAGTTGGAAGTGTTTCTGTTAGGAACGATGAGAAAAAAAAAGCAATGAAAAGAGTTGAAATTAGAAATTAAAGGACAGATGGTTGATCCAACCACATAGCAGTTCCAAAACTTAACAGTAAAACTGAAGATCATTTGGAATTTCTTTTTCTGGTGAATAGTTTTATTAAAATAGTAACTGAGTACATGACTACTGCAAATTCCCTGTTGGGAATCATTAGGAAAGAAAATAAATAACTAAAACCATCCAATACTTTATATAAATATATGATATGACATTTGGAATAACAATTTGTATAGCTGTAGACTCTGTAGTTAAAGAAACCCTATACATCTGGGAAAGAACAAAAATGAACACGGTTACGGTATGTCGGGATACTTTAGCTTAGAAAAAGGGCAAGGCAAGTAAAAAACTAGAAAAATACTTAATTATGGACAAAATGCGGTAAATAGGAAGGGATGTTTTCCCTTGAATTGGACCATCCAATGAATATGATGCTAGGAGGTTCTGGACAGTTGAAAGGAAGTTGAACAATGAAATCTACTAAAGTATTACAACATGGTTTAAGGACCATCAATTTGGATAATTTTAAAAGGGAACATGAAGAGTACATTATAGCCTATATTAAAGACTATGAAAGATAGCAGTCATGACTATTTAACATCATCAGAAGCAATATGTCTCTTAATCCCTTTTGTAGGACAATATTTATTTGAAAAAATAATATTTTGCCCATTTCTTCTTTGTGGGTTTACCAACAACATTTGGCAGGTTATCTTTGAAAACATAATGCTGATTGAGTACTGTAAGGGACTTCTGTTTGTAATTAACCTTTTTCAAGGGCAGCCCTGGGGAATTATAGCCTTAGTTTTACTATATGATCCTAATGAAGACTTTAAGAATATGACTGAAATCCAGTATTTTTCAAAAATGTTCTTGTCTTATTCCTCCATACATAAGTTAATGACACAAAGAGAGGTATTTTAAATATGTCAGTTTAATAAATTTTAAAAATGATGATGGATGCAATACACACAAGTGTGTGCACACAAAGCAGTTCTAAGTGTCATGTGTTAATAAGGAGCTTCTTATGAATAATTTCTTTCCCACCTAAGAAAAGTTGGAGAACTCTTACAGTCCTTGAGCTCAAAGTAAAAGAGCTAGAATTTTTAATAAGGAAATTTGGCCTGTCATCTGCCATGAAAACTGATTGTTCCTGATGCTGTTTTGTGAAAAAGGTAGTTGCCTCGCATTAATGACATAAAGTTTCTAAAGAAGTGAAATTGGTAAAAAATAGCAAAGTTCCCCAAAGAGCAAATACAGATATTAGTCATCTTATGAGAACATGAAAGAGAAATTATATGGGTGTCAAGCCCCAAACCAAGAATGATACATGGCGATTATTCCAAGCTGAATAAAATAAACTCCAAATAAACTATCTGAGTTTCTTACTTGGAGGTTTTTGTTTTTTGTTTTCAAAGGGGAAATAAATATAAAAAACATGTATCATGAGTAAGAAATCTAAAGTTGCCACACTTTTTAAGCATGCATAGATCTGTACTGTTACTAAACATGCTGTAAATCATTTTTGCCCCTTTAAAACACAAACTATTATTCTTCCTTTTGTACTGGACTTTCCAGCATAAAGTCAGGAGCTGCACTGACATCAGTCAGTGGATTTCCTAAAGCAGCAGCAGCTCTGTGTAGAAAACCTGCAGGCTTTTCATACACAATAATCTCATTTCAGCAAACTCTGTCACAATGCTGGAATACTATGAACAACCGACACAACCGTCCTCCAGCTACAGCATGTTCCTAGTGCCAATGTAGGAAGGTTCTTCAAGGACGCAGTGTTTCCATGCCCCAAAGCAGCTTGAAAGTCACTAGTGTTCATCTTCACTTTCATTGATTTTTAAAATATGAAACCTTATTATGAACATATGATCATTTTATAATCTCAGAATTAAAACATTACTATATACTGTAAATTTAAGTACATATAAACATTCTTAAAGGAGGAACTTTCAGTAACTTAATTCCACCTTCTCTTTGCTGGACTTTAAATATGGAGAACTGTGCTCATTTCTCTTTCCTACCAGATGGCCAATAGGTTGCTCAAGAATTATCCTGCTGCATGAGGTACCAGCAAAGTAATAAAGATCCCGTATCTCCACTCCATGTTAGAAAAACAAAAACAAAATAAATGGCTAGAATACCAGTTCACATTTTTCAGTGTATGGATCTGTATGCATTTGTTCCATCATCTGCGAAAACACCTGAGCTGTAGCTGTAAGGAAGTTATAAAGGAGAAGAATTGCAAAAAAATGGAAATAAACAGAAATCAACAGTGAGGCAGTAAAAAAATCAAGTTGGTAGGCTTGGCAGTAGGGTCAATGGCAGGATGCCTCTTTGTGCATACACACAACATTGATCCATATTCAAAAGGGGAAGGGCTTTGATGACGCCCATTCTCTGGCCATTTTTGACCTCGGCGCTGTTGCTTGAAATCTACGGAAGGCTTATGTCTGCTTTGCTACCAGTATTTACTATATTTAAAGTCTTTGAGCATAATAATAATAATAATAATAACAACAACAACAACAACAACAATAATAATAATATATAAGCAATTTTGCTGTGGTTTTTTCCCCCAGAGCTATGATCATGATTGCATTTTCCTGTTGGATTGAAGGGGTGGGGAATGGGGTGAGATAAATTCTAATAAATGCATGGGGAAAAAAAGATATTTGAGGGGTCCTTGGTGATCTCTGAGCTTGGTTGGGGTTTTTTTTGCAGATGTTTCATTATCCAAACTAGGTAACATCATCAGTGCTAATAAGGAGTGGGGTTCGGTCTCAGTTTATATTCTAGTGGCTTGCTCTGTCAGTGTTGGTGGGTGATGGTCATTTAGAGACATTTAGAGGAAACCTTTACTGGGGTTTCCAGTACAAACTTTAAGGTGTTTTTTTTAAATTTCCAGAAATTTAAAATATACACGCAGAGTACCATTTGTGTAGGTGTACAATATCTCTGTGTGTTTACTCTTAGGTAGCAGACTGTGGGATGGTATCTGTTCCTCTTTTCCTGCTTTTGGGGGGCTTTCCAGAGGCAGACCAGCTATAGGATTTTCTGATATCCCTAGCTTTAGTGCACCAAGCTGATATATTAAAGACAACTGCAGTATCTGTTTTCTCATTCACCTACGGAGCCCAAACAAGAAAAACCCTTTATTCTTTATATAAAATGCAATCTCATGGGCACAAATCTCTACTTCTGTCCATACCACAACAAAGGAATTACAGTAGAATCCTTCTTAGGGGGTCCCCTGTTGCACCCATTCTGAAGCAGTGTCTCAATTTACCTTTGATACTAGAAAGAAACTGGCTGGGAGAAATTTAAAGACACATACAAAGCACAGCAAGGCAAGGGAGTTTCCTTCCTTCCTTGCATGGCTTTCGTTTCTGCAGTGGCTTCACCCAACCCCTTATTATTTTTTCTAAAACATTTCTTAACAGCCACTTATCAAATGGATTCCAGAATGGAGTACAAACATGGAATAAAAATGGAATAAAGAACAAACTGATTGATATAATCTGCACAATAAATGTAACATACAGAATATGTTAAAACCAAACTGGCATCCAGTTTGATCTAGTAGTTAAGGCACCAGGCTAGATACCAGGAGAACGTGAATTCTAGTCCTGCCTTAGGTATGAAAGTCGGCTGGATGACTTTGGGCCCGTCACTGTCTCTCAGCCCAACTCACCTTACAGAGTTGTTGTTATGGGGAAAATGAGAGGAGAATGAGTATTAGATATGTTTGTCATATTGAGTTATCTATAAGAAATGATAAAGGCAGGATAAACAAAATTACAAAAAAATGTTCTGAATATCTGTTTTACCTTCTAAAAACAATCGCATAGCAAGAAGGGGGGGCTATATAAAGGTGATAAACATAAATAAATAAATAAATAAATAAATAAATAAATAAATAAATAAATAAATAAATAAATAAATAAATAAATAAATAAATAAATAAATAAATAAATAAATAAATAAATAATATGGCCTTTGTGCAACTCTGTGTCCTGTTCCAGTTGTGGTCTTGCACTGGTAACTCAGACTCTACAGTACCAATGTGCTTTAAATAAATTTGTGCTTCACATGAGGCTGTCCTGAAAGACCATTTGGAAATTACATTCGATGCAAAATGTAGCAGCCTGAAGGTTGACTGCTACTCGGCCACAAGGGATTGTGACACTCCTGCTTCTGCTGTGGGTCTCTATTGTCTGCCAACACTTTCCGAGTGTCATTCAAAATGCTGGCTTTGACTTATATAAAGCCCTATATGGCTTGGTATTGAGGTAATCCACTGACATCTGTGACACCTAGAACTGACCTATCCTGCTATGAATATATTATTCTTAATGATAATCTATAATTAATTATTGGGAGTTGTCTACTTCCATGAAGTAAGGAGCTGAGGCTAGAAGCCAGTATTTTGACATAATAGTCCCTGCACTAAGAAGCAGGTGAGGCTTACCCCAACATTGATTGCTTTCTAGAAGCTGGCTATGCTGAAGTTCTTCTGGAGGGCTTTTAACTTTAGGTTTTGATGCTCTTGGTTGATTAAAAAGTATGTTTGAGTTGTTTTCATTTGCCTCCACAACAACAACCCTGTGGGAAAGTGATTGACCCAATGGAAGTGAGCTTCCCTGTTTGAGGATTGACTAGAACCTGGATCCTCCAGTTCCTAATTGTACACCTTAACCACTATAACACAATGGCTCTCCATCCATCTCATCCATCTTCAGTAACCAACATTTTATCTTATTCATACCCTGCCTTCACGTCAGTTCTCTCAATGTCTTCATTTATGGCTTGTTGTTTTGAATCACCTTAATTTCTTCCACCGTATCCTCAGGATCCACACTTTCTGCAGTAGGAACACAAATAAACAATAAGAACATTTTTAATATGTAGTTTTTGTAACTAATATAATCACATATTTATATAACATTAGGTCCATATTCTTACAACTAATTTGTATTTATAATCTGAACATAGGTATTTTGTTTGCTTGGAAGACTTTATGGGCCTTAATTTCACTACCCTGGGTTAAATCTTAGGGTATTCTAATTCTTATCTGCAACAATTTTTTTAAAAAAATAGGAATCTATTTTGATAGTGAAAAAGCAGTTTTAGCCTTATATTGTATTCCAGGGATTCCTGACTGTATATATATTTGTCTGAGATAAGCGATTCCAATTAGAATTTCCTGCAGCAAATCTCCAAAACCCTCTCATCATCATCATAATCTAAACACATACAGATTTAGACATCTGAGATGGATACATTTGAGCACACCATTTTATTAACGATGGCCAGATGAAAAGGACAGTGCTTCCATAACATTTAAGAACTGTTGAGGAGACTTTTAGCAGATAATTATTCCCATGTACCAGAGAAACTATCTGTTCAAGTTGAAATTTCTTCCTGACATGCATAACCATGGATGCCAGAGGGAACACTGTCCTTATTGTTTGCTCAACCTATGTCTAAGAGGAGTGTTTACAAAAATGAAATTGCTAGCCTTGTATTGGGCTGTTTGCTAAACAAATTCATTACTATGAAGTGGCTGCTGTAGTTCTGGGACTGCAGGAAAACAGCTCTTGCCATTTAGAAAGGCCACCAATGGCTTATAGATAGAAGAATTAGTTTTCCCCAGCTGCTTTTCCCCCCCAACTTCTAAAGATGTGTGCAGCAACAATCCTTCCCTGCTTTTTCTACTTTCTCTTTAGATCAGTGTTTGGAAAGTGAGCAATATAAAATAAGTAGCATCCAGTTTTTTTTTTTTCAAGTTTAGCAGTAAAACAGCACAATTCCACCAATTTGTAAGGGAGAAAAGGAAGCATAGTTTAAGCTGATGAAGATGAAAGGAAAACACACAGAAGTCTGAGGGCGACTTGCATGCACACATGCGTGCACGCGCGTGCGCACACGCACACACACACACACACACACACACACACACACACACGTACACTCACTAAATAAAACAAATTATAAACCAAGCAATCCCAAATGCAATTGTAGGGAGATGGCAGGGGTCTTTAGGAGCGCTGATGAGCTGCCGATAGTCAGCTGAAACAAATGGTCCGATAGCGTGATACCTCAGCGCCCAATAACACAGGGCAAATGGCCTTCCAGGAGGAGATATAGATTTTCCTTTGAGATATGGAAAGGGAAATAAATTAAATTATGTTGGAACATAGTTTATAAAAAGGGCGAGAGAGGGAAGAAGGAACGGGGGGGGGGGGGAACACTGAGAGGTTAAAAAGAGAGGAGATGCGTGCCATGTGGGGGGCACATACATGTGGGGCTAGGGGAAAGAAATAGAGCTAGCAAATCTGCTTTTGCGGGCATTTGCAATTTAATTGATATTTGGCGGCAGGAAGCCAATCAGTATAAGTAAATTGACGTTATAAGATAGAAATAATTGCTTAATGGGATACCTTCCCCCATGGCTGAGGCAGGCCAAATAAATGTAGCCAGGCTTCCAGAACCAGCATGATGGTCGTTACTGGTTACAGCCTGCTGCTGCCTTACAGGCAGGGTTCTACTCAGGCTGCAGTTTATTTTTATGGCATCTGTCTCCTCTCCCCGAGAGAAGGCAATGAGCGGTTTCACATTGATTGCCGCTTCAGCCAACGGCGGCCAAGAGAGAGGGCCATAATTAATGACTTTATTTGCTGGAGCACTGCTGAGAACAATTGAGTTTGTTATGGTAACAACTGATGCCAGCTTTCCTAGAGGCTCAAGGGAGGTGTTTTAGTGTGGAGTCCAGCCGCCAGGAACCGGGCAGTGTACCAGATGATCCACATGCAGCAGGAGTGTTTTGGCAGATGAAATGTCAATAAGCTTGACTGATTCTACCTTGAGCTGATGGAACCAGGGGTAAAGCATGAAGGGCTAGGATGAACCATGGCCTTCTCACTTACGGACTTCCAAGATGCATTATTATGATTCTTTCTCTTTTTTCTCCTTCCATTTTTTAAAAAACCTGGCTTCAGAGGCCAGTCATTCTGAGAAGAGCCAGTTACTCTTGTTACTCTACATATCACAGACAGAGCTACAGTTAAGCAGCTTGTAGAGCTGCATGACTTTGATGGACCTCTCCAACACTAAACTGGCCCACGAGACTGTCTGAAAAGTCTTATAACCTCCTATAAAGAAACACTCAGGCCCCAATTCAGATGATGTGTGTTATTGCACCATTTGGGATAGTTTGCAGACACTAGGCTGTTCATGTTGTGAATAGCTGACAAACTTGATCAATGGGCCCTGTCCAACAAAATGAGTTTCAATGTGGAGAAAAGCAAAGTTTTACATTTAGGCAGGAAAAATCAAACGTACAAGTACAGACTGGGCGAGACCTGGCTTAAAAACAGTAACTGTGAGAGGGACCTTGGAGTCCTAGTGGAAGATCACTTAACCATGAACCAGCAGTGTGCAGCCGCCACCAAAAAAGCTAATACAATCCTGGGTTGTATAAACAGAGGCATAGAATCAAGATCATGCAAAGTATTAGTACTGCTTTATAAAACCCTAGTAAGACCACACCTGGAATACTGCAGCCAATTTTGGATACCATATCACAGAAAAAATTTGGAAAAAAATCAGAGAAGAGCAACTAAGATGATCCAAGGTCTGGAGACTAAAACATATGAAGAATGGCTGCAGGATTTGGGTTTGGCTAGTCTAAAGAAAAGAAGAAATAGGGGAGACATGATAGCAGTATTCCAGTATTTGAGGGACTGCCACAAAGAAGAGGGGGTCACATTATTCACCAAAGCACCAGAGGGCAGGACGAGAAACAATGGTTGGAAACTGATCAAAGACAGAAGCAACCTGGAATTAAGGAGAAATTTCCTGACAGTGAGGACAATTAACCAGTGGAACAGCTTTCCTCCAGAAATTGTGGGCGCTCCATCACTGGAGATTTTTAAGAAGAGACTAGACAATCACTTGTCTGAGATGGTATAGGTCCTCCTGCTTGAGTGGGGGGCTGGACTAGAAGACCTCCAAGGTCCCTTCCAGCTCTATTCTATTCTAGTGTTGACCAGTACAGGTAGTCTTCAACTTATGGCCACTTATGAGCTCAGAATTTATGTTGCTAAGTGAGAAATTTGTTAAGTGAGTTTTGCCCCATTTTACAACTTTTCTTGCCTAATTTGTCCAAATCTTTCCAGAGACAGTGGTACTAGCATGGCACTAGAATAAACATTAACAACCCCTAAAGGAGAGCCAGGTCAAAGCATCCTGGTGCATTTTCATTCATAAAATATTGATTGTTTTGGGGAAGTGCTGTTCTGTTACAGGTAGTCCTCAACTTACGATCACAATTGAGCCCAAAATTTCTGTTGCTAACTGAGAGAGTTCTTAAGTGAATTTCCCCCTTTTTACAACCTTTCTTGCCAATAGTTGTTAAGTGAATTCAATTCAATTAAATGGCTTCCCCATTGATTTTGCTTGTCAGAAGGTTGCAAAAGGTGATTACATGACCCCGGGACACTGCAACTGTCATAAATATGAGTTAATTTCCAAGCATCCGAATGTAAATCACGTGACCAGGGGATGTTGCAATCATGTGACCATGTGAAAAATGGTCATAAGTAGCTTCTTTCCGTGCTGTTGTAACTTAAAACGTTACAACAGTAACTCTGTTGTAAGTGGAGCATTGCCTGTATTGAGAATGGGAGAGAGGACATCAACATTTAATCTTTTAATTTTCCCGGTTCCATCCTGTTGAGCCAAATAATTCTTGCTTGTGCAGGCAGTCAGAGTACCATTTCTGTAGAAAACCAACACCTGTTTGTATTTCTAGCTTAGTCTACTACTTCATAACCCCAAACTGATTTCCTGTTCACACTCGCTAGGAAAACATTAAAAATGTTACTCTCTAAGCAGGAAGCTGAAGATCTTTAAGAGGAAGTTCTTGTGTTTTCACCATGAAGCAATTACCAGGATGGTCTGAGAAGAAGCATAACATGACATGCCAACAAAATGCATAGTATATTTGGGGATTTCAGCTACACATGACATGCAAATGTATGTAACCAAATCCAAACAAATCACCACTGCCTCCAAAAAGCTGCTTTGGAAAAAAAAAAGGGAGTGGGGAGAAATTTCAAGCACAGAAGTGGAATAAGTGGTGAGGGCTTAATCCTTTATTCTTTTACTGCTTTCTTTTCCCAATTCCCACCTACCAGTTGTTTTTCTTCAAAAGAAATTCAAAGGTCTGTGGGCCTTTGGAATCTTTTGTTTGGAAAAGCAGCTTAAGGCTGCTTAGAATGGAGAAGGAGCAAAATGCTTTTGTTCAGAATTGCCCTCCTAAAGTGGTTTTTCCTAATCCTAAAGAAAGGGGAGAGGCTGTCATGGTTCAACTACTACATGCTTTTATATTTAAAAATGGTTCCCCCCCCTTGCATTCCCAGACAGCATGGCATAGGTCATGCTTGTTGGGAATTTTACCAGTTGCAATTCAACATATCTATAGCATGCACAACTTGGGGAAGGCTATACAGCTAGGCTTTCGGGAACAAGTAAGATCTGAAATTAAATGCCTTTTTGCATTTAACAAATACTGTACATTACTGTAAAAATGCAACTTGTTGATTATGGCCGGTAGGTTACTGCAATTGCAGCAGGCAAAGGGAGACTTCAACTCTTTCCTCCTCTGCACTTTTGATGATAATGCTTTTATTTGCACTTTAATGGCTATGCTTAACTGCATTGTTTACTAGGGTTGTGCAAACAGGATTACAAAATGCATTAGTGCAAGTAGACCACTCCTTCTTGGACTGTTAAACTTTGAAAGTCTTGTACAATAGCTTCAAACTACCCTTAGTAATCTGCACGGGCATGCCAAAATAACACTTTTGTGGGACCTTTAGTATACAGGTAGTCCATGACTTACATCAGTTCATTTAGTGACCGTTTGAAGTTACAATGGCATCAAAAAAAGTGACTTGTTATAACTGTTTTTCACACTTACGACTGTTGCAGCATTCTGATAGTCATGTGAACAAAATTCAGATGCTTGGCAACTGACATATTTATGACGGTTGCAGTGTCCTGGGGTCATGTGATCACCTTCTGCAACCTTCTGACAAGCAAAATCAATGGGGAAGCTAGATTCACTTAACAACCGGGTTACTAACTGAATAACTGCAGCGATTCGCTTAACAATGATGGCAAGAAAGGTTGTAAAATGGCAAAATTCAGTTAGCAACAGAAATTTTGGGCTCAATTGTGATTGTAAATTGAGGACTACCTGTAACAGAACATCAATATTTTATTAAGGGAAATGCACCAGGATGCTTTGACCTGGCTCTCCTTTAGGGGTTGTTAACGTTTATTCTAGTGCCATGCTAGAACAAACTGTACCACTGTCTCTGGAAAGATCTGAACATGGGAACAGCATAGAGTTCAGAAGACACAATACAGTGAGAACCTGGCAACGACTAGTTGTATAGGAGCAAAGTCAAGGGACTTTCATTTTAGCCACTGCTAATTTATTCAGATGAAGATATTTTATTATGCATAAGCATAATAAGCAAAACGTTTGAATCTATATTCAGTTCCTCACAACCAGAAAAGCAAACATGTATGCCTGTTGTGAAATGTGTGATTGTGACTTTTCAGTATCTCTTCATGATTGTTTGTATTGTGAAGAGAAATGCAGTTATTGTATGATAACTTGCCATTTGTACTGACTTACAATTCCAGTAAACTGATGGACAGCCAGCTATTATTCATTATTTGGATGTACTTGGTTTGGTTTAGGCTTGGGGAAGATTATTCCCTCTCTGGCAAATACTGCTTCAGACTGAGTGATTAATATCTTATTCTGTTGGCTCTGTCATTTAGAACTTGAAAGACACAATTCATGTTGCTAGAGTATGAAGGATGATGAGCATAAATAAATAAACTTTTGTACATAGAACATTGAATAAAATATATCCATATTTCTCATCCTAACATTTGAGCTAGGAGAAATGTTCAAATATTAATGCTTTGTAATGAACGCTTATATAATTGATCTTAATTTGATAGTACACACATTTTCTGGGTTTTACATTTATAATTCTATCTATCTATCTATCTATCTATCTATCTATCTATCTATCTATCTATCTATCTATCTATCTATCTATCTATCTATCACCTACCTTTGTTATTTTTACAAATAACTCAAGGTGGTGAACGTGTCCAACACATCTATTTTCCCTACAACAACAACTTTATGAGGTGAATTGGGAGCTGAGAGAGAAGTCACCCAGCTGGTTTTCAGGGCTAAGGTGGGACTTGAACTCACAGACTCCAGGTTTCTAGCCTGGTGCCTTAACCTCTAGACCAAACTGGCTTTATATCTGTTAAATGTCAGTGCATAGAATAAAAAGAAATATAAGCAACACCTGAAATGAAATCCAGTTTTCTCTCCGAAATACATAAAATATTCTCTACGCATTTTAACACTAGAGCAAATTTCTAGTAATTTATTATGTGTTATGAATAGTAAGGGCTATTTACTATTCATTATTAATATAAATTAAACAAATTACTTCAGCTGATTTCTTTATCTTTAGGTGGATTAAGTCCCTCTAGAAACGGTGGAAATATTCTCATAATACTTGGTCCTACAAACCAGTTGTCCCACACCATGGTACTTACACAATATCTCATTTCTATCTTCCAACCTTTTCCAAATAGTTGGGAACTCTTTGCAATTCTCTGGCAGCACTGTTTGTGGGTTAGTGCTTGAATGAAACACCATGAGCCAACTAGTATATAGCTCA
Source organism: Azemiops feae (assembly GCA_023970755.1). NCBI lineage: Eukaryota > Metazoa > Chordata > Lepidosauria > Squamata > Viperidae > Azemiops > Azemiops feae. The sequence continues at coordinate 990,250 of JALGBA010000069.1, forward strand.
CCCACAGGAACATGTCATCTTAGCTTCTTACCTCTCCAGTTATCTCCATTGACTGAATAAGAATAACGTACAACATAAAATATTCTTCAATCCAGTTTTTTTGTGCACACATATTTGTATACATCTGTTGGTAGTTTGTCAAAAACAGTAATATTTTATTATGAAGAGAAATGAGAGGGAGGTAGATTTGAATGATGAAAACAAAAGCAATTCTGTTTACTTGATCCCTGTGGCACCAGGTCATTCTTATATGAAAAAAGTCTCTGTGAGGTAACATAACGGTATGTCAGCAATTTAGTATGTGAATACTTACACCAATAGTTTTGCCATCATTGCATATTGCTATGGGGGCCATATCTGAGGATGGGGTTGAGGAATTGAGAAGATAAATTTTAAGGCCTCCACACTGAGCCTCTTTGGGCTGGAGAATAAAGCCTAATTGCAGCTGTGGTATAATGACTGATTTGAATTATTAGGAACTGAAAGTCAAGGTGGAGCTGAATTCCTGGACTGCCAGCAAGAGCTTCCAGGAAACTACAGTTTAAATTGAAACAAATGCAAATTAGAGCGAACTGTAATTGACTCAGTTACCCCAAAGTCAGCACTGTTAATAGAATTCATCTAGAGCTGATCCTGACATGGTTCAAATTATCTGTTTGAATGTATCATAGCATCAAATTAAATATTATTTAGAAAAGCACTATGTAAATTTTTCATTTTGGTCTTTTTGAAATCATCTCATACTAAAAAAAAATTAAAAAATTGCATTTCAAAATAAAGGATTGAATATTGTATATCTGAATGGCCATTTTCAACAGGGATGGCAAGCTTAATCTATTTAACCGGGAGGTAATCGTACTGATTAAATGACCTCAGCAAATAGACTGGGAATTAAAAACACGTGTGAAATTATAGAAATTATTTTAGTATGTTACTATAACAATAAATGAAAAACAGGAAATATGCAACAAACTTACCTTTTTAATAATAGTTTGTAGTATACATAACAATTACTCCATAATCCATGAATATATATTTTGCAGATTTTTGAAATTAAAATTTCAAAATCTGTTGGGATTTACACCGTCATGAGATACAGAAAAAAAAGATGTCTATATACATATACATAAATACATACACATACACGTGTATGCTTTTAGTAATGGACAGAGAACTGAGTTATATTGGTGTCATCAGAATAATTACATCATACTTCCTTTACTGTGTTCAGCTTTTCTGTGAATATAGAACAGACTTGATGCAAAACAAATTTGTAAAAACTTAAATCTTATCAAATATAAAAAGAAAGCACATACAGTACCTTAGTATACAAATGATTAAAACTTAAATGCCAATTTATAATTATTTTCCTGATAGCTTTGGTGAATGGAATGTTATGGAGCATTAAAGCAAAAAGCAGAATTTATGGACTAAGAAAGATAATATGTCATTGCGGCTGCATATCACCAGCATGCATGGGATGAAATCCTCAGAGTCTTATAAACTTAGACATGAGACAATAGACTGGTTGTGATTCTGATCTCTGTGTATTTGAGACTAGCAATGGTCCAAGCATATCTAACAGGTCAAGCTTTGAAATGAAGAAGCAATAAGCCAGTGAAATGGTACCATCACCGAAACATGATTGATCAATTGAATTCTATCAGAGACAGTGGACAGTGAGATTAACTCAGGCCTGATAGGTTCAATGAGTTAAAGCATGATGTTCATTTCAGCTTCATTTCACCAGTCTTTGCTTGTGAAATTGGTCAATCAATAGAGGTTGAAGATCATATATATATATATTGGTGACCATCTTATAGAGAGTATTATCTAGTGTTGTCAGCTCCGGACTCTGCCTGTCTTCAGTGCGTAATGGAGACAGAGCTGAGACTCTATCAGTGCCATCAAAATAGTCTGGTATCTTCTCCAAATGAAAAGTATTTTTGGATCTCTGATGATTTATCTTTTCTTTTTTTCCTCCCTTGCCTCCCCAACCCCCCTTCGTCTCCTATTGCCTTTGATCTTCAGCGAAACCTCATACCCTCTTGGAGAAATATAGTGATATCTCTTGAAAATATTTGTGGAGTGATGAACTGCAAAACATAAAGGTTTCCCCCTCCTCTCTTTTAGTAATATTATTCTTTAGAATAATAACATTTAGGAAACTACAATATATATATATATATATACAGAGAACCTTTCTACATTTTATGATTTTGAAATCACATGTTTGGTATTTAAAGAAAAAAATGAACACATTACTTGCCAAATAAAGACAGATTTTCAGGGTGGTAAAGTTACAAAGCTTGCCAAGTAATAATTTAATGAAGTATCTACTCTCCCTCTTAGCCTTAAATTACAGACAGAATGATAGAAGAAAAAAAAACATAGCAGTTTCTGCATCCTGATAATATTGTACTTGCATGCATAGTTCAATATTTTAAAATGTATAATTTAATGCTTTCCTAACTAGCTTGCCTTAATAAGATGTAAAATTTTTGCTAAGTCAGTAAATCAGACACAGTAACAAATGCAGACAATATGAGTTGGAAGCATGAAAAATTGCAATTTTTATGAATTGAGGCCATTTAGATAGTATTCTGTTCTATTGGTTCTTAATTTCTAACTACATACTGAATTTTATTACAAGTGCTTTATATTGCATATAAAATACTTACATAGTTTTTTTTATTCTAACAATTTGCATTTATTCATATTACATAACAATAATTTGGAAATAGGTGGTACTTATAAGGGGTTTTTGATTTCTTATAATTGGTTTTCTTTTCACAGGATCACTCTCATTTATAGAATGCTTATTCTATAATACTTAAAATGCTCATTGAGAGCCAACAAATTCAAGTAGCTATGGAACTTCTATTTTGATAGAGGATAAGGCAAATTGAGAGTTGTTAGTGCCAGTCCATAGTGCTTGGCCCCATTGACCTCCCATGCATTGATTCAAACTCGGCACAAGGTTTACATGCATAGACGTCACTGGTGAATAGGACAGCTTTCCTGAATCCGATGTCCTCCAGATCTCCTGGATTTTTATTCAAGAAACACCAGACTGGAAAAGGAAGTTTATTATTTGTACTGGGGACCTGGACACAATATCTAATTAATTTGTGGAGGCTTTGGAGGTAGATCCATGGGGCTGCCCTGATTCTTTTAGAACATTTGAGAGACTCCCTTTTCAGGTTTCTAGATCTCTACTTTGTAGATAAAGATTTAGGCTATAAAATGAGAAAATGGTTCTAGTCTCTCAAAGTTGGAGCACAAGCTCAGTTAAAAATAAAACTCAATCATAGGCTGTTCACATATTGTGTTAAAACCAGTTGGTGAGTTCATATGTCACAGCATGTTACAAATATTGGGTATATCCTTAAGGACTAGGTTTATACCAATACATAGCTGCATACTAGTTTAGCTATTATATGAGTTGCATATGCTGTCTCTGAAAATGACTCTGCTAGAATTAGTCCATTTGGTTGATTGAATCATTCTTTCTACAGTGAATTCTCTACCAGACAACAAGCTTTTTAAATCCAATTTCAATGAATTAAACCTTGATTTGGGCTGATTTTACCATTAGTGGATTTATTCAGGTATTAAAATGCTATGGGCGTGGATATGTTTACGTATTTGGAAGTCTAGAACTTCCATAGAAACAACATCCAATCACTTGTAACCCCTATGGCTAATAGTCATGCACAGACAGAACATTGCTAGTTTTTCAAACTAATGAATAATTAGGTGCTTTATTGTATCCGCTTAGATTCTATTGGATCTGTGCCTGAAAAAGAAACCGAAAAATAAGCCATCCTCAAACTTCAAAAATAAAATAAATGGCTAGATTTCACTTTTTTAATGCTCTGTAAATATGGCTTTCATAGAGGCTATGCCATTGGCTGTTCAAAACACCCAGTTGTGATACTGCATATTCATAATCTATGCTTATCTCTCTGCATTACCTGGACTGCATCTGAAAGGATCTAATTCCACTTTTAAAGATAATACTAGCAATGTGAATCCAAAGGCACAATTTTTCCATGGGTTGAAAGGACTAAATGAGAAATTCCCTTACCACTTCCTGGAGCATACTCATATAATTTAAACCATTAGAGTTATTTTTAATTATTGCAGATGGTCTGTATATTAAAAAATGTTTGATGGTAATGATAATCATCTCACATTTCTGGAAACATTAAAATCAATTGCCAATGGAAATTCAAAATTTGACAAATTCAGTGTTTGTTATAAACAAAATTAATTCTGAGGGAACACAAAATGCTTCAGATTATTAGCAAATGCAACAATCACTATCATATCTAGTGTGAAAATTATATGCATGAAAGTTTGAAGGAAATATTTGCTTTAAGGAACCTGAAGGCAAAACAAGAAGCAATGGGTGGAAACTAATCAAAGAGAAAACCAGCCTAGTAATAAGGAGAAATTTCCTGACTTTTGGAACAATTAATCAGTGAAACAGCTTGCCTCCAGAAGTTGCGGGTGCTCCATTACTGGAGGTTTTTAAGAAGAGATTGGTCAACCATTTGTCTGAAATGGTATAGGATCTCCTGCTTGGACTAGAAGACCTCCAAGGTCCCTGTTATTCTGTTAATGAAGTTTTTTGCAAAAATTCCAAGCTGCTGAGTGGAGAGGTTGCAGACTTCAACTTAATGACCAGATGACAGTTTTTTGATGATTAAAGCAGATTGACCCTAAGATGACTGGAGGGTGCACATATTTGCCCACCCCTAATTAACATATAACAGGTATTAAAGTTATTGGGAAGTAATTTTATCATTTTATTTTTTTTTACTCCATCAAAAGTAATACCTTTATATTATGTATGACAGGGAATGTTAACTGCAGACATTTTGATTTTTAATTTAAAAAGATGATCTCTTAAAACTATTTTCATAAGGAATAGCATTAAGAAAGTACTTGCTTTTAGAAAAAGTAAGATAACAAAATGTGCATGTAGAAAAAAAATAAACAAGATGCCCAACAGCTTGGTGCGATTTATGTACAGATTATTTTATTTTATTTATCAAATTTATATAGTAGCCCTTCTCACATAAGGTGACTCTGGGTTATAGTCCAAGCAAAATATCTCTGATTTGTTTCTGCAGTAGATAAACTATTTAAAGATACATAATGCAGCTAGACAAAATAATACTGTATGAGTAACAATGAATACCTAACAGTTACTTAGAAAGTTAAAACCAACCACAGAGTATCTCCCAGATGGATCATGATTGTGCCAGTGATGTATGTGGTTTAGTTTTATATATAAATCCTTCCAATAGGACTTTTGGTTTTGCGTCGTGGCGAGATGGGACGCAGGAAGGCAGAGCTCTGCCTTCCAGGCCCGATTTCGCCTTGCTGGGGGCCCTGAAAAGGGTCTAAAGTCACCCTGAAGAGGCGATGAAGAAGGAGGGGTGCCTTGTCGATCATGGAGAGATGGTGGTCTCTCTGTTCAATCCAAAGAAAGCCCTCTAAACTAGCAGGGGACACACCTCTGCCATTAGCTGCAGACAACTGAAGAACAAAAGCATTAATTAGCACATTGTAAACAGCATGTTTGGACTGGGTGAGAATATTGATCCTTTACTATTTTACAACTGAATTTCCTGGGAAAGGCTCCCAAGAAGCTTAAAACCTCCGGATGTGAACAGAAGCGGCGTTTAAAATTTTTTATGGGGGACAGAAATACAAAATACTGAAGTGAAAGTAATAAAAAGCTACAGTTTTGATAAATCTGAGAACTGAGATAATTGTTAAGATTTTCTCTTTGGAAAACAAAACTATTGAGGTGAAATATAAGAAATATAAGAAACCAACCCTTTGTTTTAAGATGGAAAATGGACTTTGAATGACATCTAGTGGTGGATTTGAGTACAGCACTATAATTAGCTCCTTGGCTGCTTGGTGACTTTCAGCTTAAGGGAGAACAGCTGGCTATAAAGGAAAATATTTTGGCATATTTATCATCCTGACCTGATCGTGGACTATAAATACCTACTGAGCTTGGAATTTTAATCTCAAGAGCCAGTGGGAGAGAAAGAAAAATTTGACTTTTGAGTATGTCTGGCTGCAGGGAGGTTGAACATTTTGAACACTGGGAACATTGTGGATTACAACCTTGCCTGACCTGATAATTTTCAGGATACTTGAGACAAAGGATTACTATAAAATATTGCTATTAGGACTGGATTATAAAGGCTATATATAAAGACCAGAAAACTAGAGGAAATTTTGTTCCACTCTTACTGAGACTGGTGATATTAGAGGATGTCTAGGAATGATGCCTCAAGAAAAAACAAATATTGACTTATGAATTGATATTATTGTTATTTCTATAATATTAGTAAAATATGATGAAGATGTCTGTATCTAATTTTATATAGATCAATAGTACTAAGAATTGTAATTGTTTAATGAAGGGAAAAGGGAAAAAATATGGGGAAGAAAGGAAGATCAAGGAAAAAATACTGGATTGTGCAGTACTGAATAGATTTATATTGAAGAACTTACTGTTAAATATGTTAACCCAGTCAACATGTTGTTTACTAATCTCTAAAGATTGTAATTTTTAAAAATTAATAAAACCTATAAAAAAATCCTTCCAATAATTCCCTCTCCACACATTGGCTAATCAAACTATTTTTCATTTGAAACACACATATACAAGAGTTTTGATACAGGCTGGTTACCATTTTTCCTGGCTTGACCCTCATTGTAATCCAAGATGGAACTCGTTCTTTCATCATTTTTGAAGATACTTTCCATTATACAAGGATTGTTGTTCATAGAAATGTCATCTCTGCTGTACTCTGGAAGTGATCTTCCTTTATCGTAAGCCAGAGAAACCTGGCTAGAAGATGCACTCCAAAAGCACCCAGGGCCACAATAAAACATTACTATTGTTATGTATTGAATGTATATATAAAGTTGTGTTAATCCCTGCTAAAGTGAAACTAACTTAACTCCAACTGCTTGTAAAGCTAAAATGAAACTAACCTTTAGATGACCCTGACTGTTAACTCCAACTGTTTTGGAGGGAAACTTTGAACATTCATATTTGGGCAGGCTTTTTCAAGTATTGTGATTGGTTAAGGCCCTGTGGGCTCAGACTATAAATTACAGGCAATTGCCTGCAGTTCTCTAGTTCTAGTTTGAGTCAATAAATGATGTTGTAACTATGCTGGTCTGCTTCTTGCCTACTGAAACCCACTACACAATAAATAATTTATTAAATTAAATCATAATTATGTACTTTTCAGAACCTTACTTTCCATGATGGCAGCCTCTTCCTTGAGGTGTCGTAGTCAGTCAGAAGTTATTTTGAAACTCTTGGGCAGGACAACATGCCATTTGCCCTGATTTGTGGTCTTTGCCCTTTCACAACTTGGAGTGACAAATAGCCTTTTTTCCAGTTCTGATGTAGTGATATGTGGGGATGACCTTGGGAGACAGGAGGAAGATCTGCAGCTTAGGCCATGGTCTGATAAAAGGCAACTTAGTCCACAGATGGTGGAAAAGTTTCAGAAAGTACCCTCTCTAGTTTCTCGGAGACTAAAAAGACAGAAGAGAAATACTTTCAGTCTTTGCAAGATTCTGTTAATGTAACTTTACAAGTAGGATTAGTTAATCTGGGTGTGCTTCTTGTATGGTCTTCCTTGCAAGATGGACACCTGGAATTTGATTTCTTTGACACTTTACTGATGTCCCTGTTGGTTTTCAGGAGTTGATACAAGAAAGTTGGTATTCTGCAACATGTAGTTCAGCTTTTCGTGCAAATTCATCCATATTTGAGCAAGTTGAATGAGCCAGACCCATAGATTGTCTAGGCACAGCATGTAGCAAATGTGTTTTGTTAATGCAGTTTTAAGGTTTCATGTGGACCAAGCACAGTGACATGCACTGATTTAACCCCAGCTACTAATGCTTGCTCTGTCAGGTCTTTCTCTTAGGAGTTGTGGGCCAAGGAAAGCGAGGTGCATGAATAAATGAACAATAATGTACAATGTGCTGTGAGTTGTATTGTGCTTTTTAAAGTGTCCTTTCCCCCCTTTCCCCCAAAGGCTCAGCTATGTACAGTAACTCAAGGAAACACTAACGTTTGGAACTAGTCAGTGAAACTCTATTTGTTTCCAAATGTTGCACCGAGCCAGGTTAGGGCTTCGTTGTTGCTCATGGTTATTTTTTTATAACTTTGCCCATGTCTTTAGGACATCCAGTGGGACAATGGGGCAGTTATTGTTTGACTGATCTTTAGAGCACACATGTTCTTAGATGTTGTTATGATTTTTGCAGATTGCTGCAATGCACAGAGAATATCAGTATTGGACTATTCTCCTCCTCCTCCTCCTCCTCCTCCTCCATTTGAAAAAAAATCAAACTAATTTACAGTTTACAAGTCTATATCTAAACAACTTAATGAGACTAATTTGCCTTAGTAGTAGTAGAATTGAATATTTTTTGTTCAGGTAACATTCTGGACCTGGCATTTTTTTCAACATGAGTTTAAAGTTTATAAAGACATTTGATTGTAGTGCATATTAATAATAGCATTTTCTGTAACTTGTAAACAACTAGTAGGCATGCCCCAAGAAAATAATGGGAAATGTTTAATTTCAGTAAAGCTGAAACTGAATTTTTCTTTCCATGCATCAGAATTATGTAAATGCATAACTTTAAAATCCAATTGCAAAATAATATTGATTTAACCTAAAAATCTAATACAAGCATTTACATGCTCTGCTGAAAGAGACACTTGGTCTTTTCTAGCATGCAGTGCCTTCCAGATTTTTAATTTTTTAAGCTATGCTTGACTGAGCACAGTACTTGTTCTGTGAGGCACTACATAATTTGGAAAAGTTAGGAACTGTAATCATGAAATACACATACACATACACATGTATGTATATATATATATGTATATAGGTCTTTGGTAATTCGGGTTTTCTCCCGCGTAAAATTGGAAGTGTCTTGGCGACGTTTCGACGAAGTCTCATTCGTCATCTTCGGCCTCGTGCTTCTAGGAGCAATGTGTGATCGCAGCTGTTTCCTCCTTTTAACTGCCAGTGGGGGTATGAACTGATTGGGTGGGAGCTTGGCTGTGTTCTGATTGGGTGGAGGTGTGTTCTGATTGGTTAGGGACTTGGCTGTGAAAACACCCGTGAAAACCTCAGAAAACATATATGTATATGTATATACTGTACATTGACATAGATACATAATTTCTATGTTTAGACTGTAATCATGAAATACATATACACAGGGCTTTTTTTCTCATAGAATGCTCAGAACGGAGTTCCGGCACCTTTTTTGGATGGAACCTTGTAGGGTAGGCAAAGTGGGTTGTATGACATGTGTGAGTTCCGGCACCTTTTTTTTTTTTTTTTACAAAAAAAGCACTGCATATACACATATACATGTATATATATATACATACACATTTACATGTATGTGTATATATATGTATATGTATATATTGTACATTGACATAGATACATAATTTCTATGTTTAGACTTGTTTTATTGCAATTGCAAGACAGATTGTAGTTTGGACTTAAAAATATTAATGGTAGCTAAATGCTTTTCACTATTATATGAAAATGTATTGAATGTAGTTGGAAATTTACTAACTCCTTTACAAAGTCCATATACAAATATACTGTACATGTTCCATATATTTGCTTCTGAATGAAGGCTGGACCCAAACAAGATTCTTTGTAGAGTAGATGACTTCTTCATAGTGTTGCTGTTGTGAGTCACATTTTCCTCTCCCGCAACTGCTACAGCAGAAATCCTTCTATGTTGCCTTTTTGACACTTTGGTCTAGCTTCTTAGAGTGGAATCTACCACAGCTTTCAATTGTCTCCAGCCATTTTGCTTTGCTTCCCTCTGGTTTCTTGATGCAGTGACTTCAGTTCCCCTTTCCCCCTGTTTTCTGTCTCAACGTTTTTTCTTACTTCCAAAATGATTTGTTCCTTATGATCTGTCCTGCCAGTTCCCTCTCTGAGTTGCCCTTGAAACAGCGGTTGAACAACTTTTCCCCCAGCATTTTAACTGGATCATATCCCAACCATTTTATTGGCCTATTAAGAACACACAATCTTAGCTTTCTGAAATATTTTTCCATTGGTGGAAAAGACAAGTATTTTGAACTTCAGGATTTGCATACATAGAAACATAGAAAACTGTTGGCAGAAAAAGACCTGGTTTCCCCATGGAGTCTGCCCTTTGATTTTTTTATTTTATTTTTTTATTTTTTTGTTGGATGATGGACATATGTTTATCCCAAACATGTTTAATCATCAATAATCATTAGTAATCATCAGTTACTACTGATTGATCCTCTAACTCTGCTGGAAGTTGGTTCTGAGCTTCCACTAGTCTTTCTCTGAAGTAATACTTTCTAACATAACTTTTGAACTTACTTCCTGTCACTCTGAGGTTATGCCGCCATATTCATGATTTTTGCTTGATATTGAAAATATTGCCTCCTAGAGCCTTATTCACCCCCTTAATATATTTAAAGGTTTCAGTCATGCCCCCTATTTTCCTTCTATCATTCAGGCTGTACATATTCAGTTTTTCCAATCTCTCCTGATATGCTTAGCCCCTCAGACCTTGCACCATTTTTGTTGATATACTAACAATATACTGTATACTATATAAGAGTGAGTGGAAAACTCATCAGCATTGTTTATTTTCATCACTTAATCAACACTTGAACCAAACATTATTTTTTCATAGAAATTAGAAAATCCTTACTCTAATGCAAATACTTAAAAAGATGAATTTGATGTGTTTATTCCACCTTAGATTTAAGCAAATCTCTCTTGTCTCTCTTTTTAAAAGTCCACTCATTTTTTTCAGATCACTGGCCAGATACAATTTTTTGCAGCTAAAGATATACCAGTTTGCCTTCCACTCTTTAGAGATATTTTCTTAAACTGAAGCAGCAATTCTTCATTACTTTTGGAATGCAGATGGCTACATAGCAGAAAAGAAGTATTTGCCATTGCCCATTTTTTTATTACTGTCCCAGAGGAAATTGAAGTTACTATTCAACAAGAGCTTTGTGTTGAATTTAAAGAGGCCTGTATTCTTTTATAAGACTACATATAAACAACTTGATATTTCAGTATAATTTACAAGAAGAGATATTTTGTGATTTTTTATTGACTTTTAACTACCATTATGTTTAATTAAATATTTTCTGCATCAATTACTCAGCAGCTGTATGATCTCTTACACCATTTCTCCATAACTCTTCAGGGATCAGTCTTATGAATATAAACACATAAATATAAAACTTACAAACTCACACTGACAAAAACACAGACACACATACATTCATAAAGCAAGTATGTTGTGGTAACCTTTATTTATATGATAATATGTTATTCTTTTAATTTCAAATGAAAAATATGCTTTTATTGCTGTAGTAATATTTATCTGTCTCTGCATTTTTCCCCCTTTTGGAAAGGTATTCAGGAATCTCCTATACCAAATGGCCATTCACTTCCGGGTCGAGACTTCCTTCGGAAACAAATGCGGGGAGATCTTTTCACTCAGCAACAATTAGAAGTATTGGATCGAGTTTTTGAAAGACAGCATTATTCCGACATCTTTACGACAACTGAGCCCATCAAACCAGAGCAGGTAATATTTAAAGCTTAGTTTTTGGCATCAATTATTTCATATTTGTCACTTACAATACTGTCTCCGACATAAGTTTTAACTGAATACTTTTAATACTTGGAGAACCATATTTGAAAACAAGTATTATCACCTTCAGTATTATCATGTTCAGTTTTTTTACTATTCATGAATTAATAATCGATACTGGGAATCTGAAATTCATTCTTTCAAGTGTACACATAGTGATACTGTAGAAAAGCAAATGCAGGAGGAGAGTGAGGACGCAAGAATTCCCATTAGTTCACGAAAAATTAAAGCACCAACAAAATGCATGGTAAAAATAAATTAAATTAGAGTAAAGAACTCCTACTGCAGAATATGAAGGGGGAATATGTGAGTTAGCAGGACTTTAAAAAAAACAAAAAACACCTCTATGCAATCCAATGTTGATTTGTGTTTCACATATGTATTAAATTAACCAGGACAACAATACCTTTAAGTCAGAGTGTTCAACCCTGTTTGGGATAAGGGACCAGTTGGGATTTTGTTTGGTCCAGATTGCTGCATATTCTGAAATAAATTAGGAGAACAAAAACTACATTTGTTCAATTTAGATTGAAATAAATTCAGTAAAAATGACTTCTTTTTGTGTATTTCAATTCCCCCCCCCCACCTGACAGATTTAAAAATACATCTTGGTGACCTTACCTAAGGATTAGGGGTTGGCACACCAACCCTTCATATATACCACTGTTTTTCCTTGTTCTTGCACCGAACTCGAGACCATGATCCTAAACATAATTAAGCATCCTTTAATGTTCACTGGCATCTGTGACGCAGATTTGTCTATACCTCTTCCTGTCAATCATTTGTTGTGCTGTTCCCATTCAACTGTCTTCTCCCCTTTTCATCCTAAAATATTAGATGAAAATTGTAGAATGAATGATAATATTAGAGGTTCTTGCAAACAGGGATTATCTTTTAAGGTAACTTGCATATAGATATCTCTACTGTACAGAATTTTCAATATTTTCCTCCTGATCTTTGAATCAATTATCTGTTCATTGTCATCCTTCTGCATACCTATTTGAGGCTAGAACCTCTTTCTGAGTTTGAAGATGTTCTGGAAGACTTTTCTTGTATTTCTGCACCTATTTCCATCCTCACTGACTTTACAGATGCTGTAATATTGCTTGTTCTCTCTTCTAACAACTCTCTGAAATTCTTTGTCTTAGCTTGCATAAGTATTTATTTATTCAATCAACGATCAGCAAATTTAAAAGAGCAGTAACAAAATGAAGCAAATTAATATGGAATACATATTAAAGACAAATCACATAACGATATTACATTCACATCTCTATTACCATATTAATATATCAGCTAGTCAAGCAATGATAAATTTAAAAACGGAAAAAGTATAAAATAGAGTAAATATACTGTAGAAATATATTAACTAAAAATAACTGTCTAAAAGTGATATTAGGGATAAAAGTGAGAGCTTCTTAAACCAATTACTTCTTTAGCCATTTTTGTCTTATTTTCATTACGGCAACACAAAATTTGGCTACTGCCCAGGTTAAATGTTGGATAAATGTTTCCATTTAGTTTTTATTGTTTTAAAATGTTTTTATTGTTCTAATTGTTGTTATTTTTTTTGATTGAGATGGGCAGCTATAGAAATTAAATGAATGAATGAATGAATGAATGAATGAATGAATGAATGAATAATAGTGGGTTTTAAATCCTGGAACAAATAATTCAGATAAAATATGTCTGAGCTGATATTATCAAAGAAATGGTAATAGAATCATTAAAGAAAGGATGCTAAAAGAGAGGCAAAATGAAATGTGAATGACAAAAATTAAAATAATGTTGGAGAAACAGTGGCAGATAACAGTACAGTTATCTCACATTGAGTTATCCAGTGGTGTATTGTTCTGTGGCAAGTGGTCCCATGTCAAGTCGGCTGGGGCAAATTGGGCAGGGCGAGCTGGGCAGGGCAAGCCAGCCATGGTGAGTCGTCCTAGACTGATCCAGGTTGTTTTCATCTGTTTCTTGGTGTTTGGGAGGGTTTTTTTAATATTCACCCTTAACAACTGCTCTGATTTCATTTCACCATTTTTTTTTATTCTATATCAATGAGTTTCCTGAGGTTTAGGTCTTCGAAGCAATTCAAAACGTTCTCCTTGAAAATAGTGGTCACATGCTTAAGACCGTATAATGAAAACTGGAAGCTTTATTCTTCCACTATAGTTTGGCTTGGCGCTTGCACACGGGGAGTTTGTGTAGATTTCATAATTAGCTCCTGGCCACATCTTTGCAGTTATAACTGAGCTCTTCCATCTCCTTGTACCAATAATATAGTCAATTTATATTTGTTGAACTCTGTCTTGTTACATCCATGTAACACAGGTATCGTTTTGATTGTTTGAAGAATGTGTTAATAGTTAAACAGATCATTGGAATGGCAGAAAATAAGATAATTCTCCTGCCTCGTTTACATTTTTTAAGCTATAGAATCCAGCTACATTTTCTTTTCTTACTATTTCCAGCTTGGACATTTCAGTTACCACCACAAGCAGCACATCTTGCTGCACTCTGTGTTGATTTCAGGTTGAACTTGATTATAACATCTGTCAACTTACCCATTTTCTGCATCCATGATTAAAGCATAAAGTTGAATAACTGTCACATTGAAGAATTGTCTAATTGATTTTATTCAGTCATTGGTTACATTGTATCCAAGTATTCTTGTTTTTTCTCCATATCCTGGATAGCAAAGTGTCCAGTTCCAGTGAACTTCCATTTACTGATGCCTTTTTTAGTCAATGTGTGTTCAATTCATTTCATCTTTCACTCTATTGAGCTTCCTTATGATCATGCTTTTTATGTTCCACGTTCCCACTTAATTCTGTCTTTGCCACTGTAGACCTTCTTTTTCTGTATGGCATCATCAGCCATTAGACATCTTGAAGGCTCATAAACATCATTAGTATCCCAACAAATCCTCAGCAATCTCTTAGTAGTATGTTGAATGCCATTCAACTTTAGCTGCCCACCATCCATCACTACATCATCAATCTCTTTATATTCCAACCATGTGGTTTTCTTGGTAAAACTGAAGAATGTTTACCACAACCTCTTCCCATACAGTATGAAATCATGCCTTTGCTGTTATCTCTAAAGTGGTTGTCCAACTTCAACTTCTTCCTATATCATTGGTGTCCAATATAAATGCCTGCTTTAGCTGGGCAGCTGGCTGACCTTCATGCTTTGGTTGACCTTCTGGGTGCATATACTTTTGGTATAAACTCCCATCATTCTTCACTCATCCATCCCAGGTACAATCCCCTCCATGATGAGACAGGATAGCATTATTTATTCAATAACCATAAATAATGAGAAGTTTAGAACAGTCTTTTCAAAACCCAATTTGGGGACATGGCAGGCCATTACTTAAATGAGAATGCATAATAGATGGAACCAGCTATCTGTAAACTCTTCTTTTGAAGTTAATTTTTGAGCCAACCTCATTCTCTGCCAGGGTCACTTTTTAGATTCTAGCAGCAGCATTATTTCTGCAAACACTTTCATGTGTGGCTACTTTTGTGTTGCTGCTTATAAGAACTTTTATGAAATTCATTTTCATACCCATGAAGACTGAAAATGAAGCAAGATTCTCACACCGCTAAGTAATATGCCCAACAGTTTTTCAAGTAAAAATCAAACCTTGTAGTTTTTGTAGACTTCCTACTTTTGAATTATTATGATTGGTCATACAGTCAGCCTGATGTTTTGATTGGATTTGGTATTTTTATCCACCTATCAATTCCTTCCCAAACAATATGTAATAATATTATTAATATTAATAATATTAAAAGTATTGTCAGAGGATGTATGCTATTCCGAGTAAATCTGCCTTTTGCAATTGATTGATGGTGATTTTGTCAATGCCGATCGTATTCAAATGGTGCTCCCAATTGTTTTGGGGCTGCACCCAAGGCACATATTACTATTGGTACTATCTTCATTTTCTTTTGCTGCAGTCATTCTAGTTTTATTTGCTGGTCTCTATATTTTGTGATTTTTCTCTAATTCTTTCTCTTCTCTTCTGCTGCCTCCAAGTGTTGCAATCTAGACTTTTTTGTCTTTCTTATCAACAATTGTTGGGGTGTTGTATGGTAGATGCTTATCTGTTTAAATTCTAAGATCTCAGAGCATGTTAGGGTCTTTATTTTCTATTACTTCTGTCTATTTTGTGGTCCCACCAGTTCTTGCTTGCAGGCAAAGCAGTTTCTGCTTTGCCTGCAAGCAATTGCCTTTTGTAATTTACTGATTATTATTATGCCTGAGTGTTGATGCCTGGCAACTGTCTGGAAAACTAGTTTTCTTGGCAAGTTTTTTTGGAAGTGATTTTGCCATTCCCTGCTTCCTAAGGCTGAGAGAGGGGGACTGGCCTGAGGTCATTCAGCTGGCTTCATGCCCAAGGCAGGACTAAAACTCATGAGCTCCCAGTTTCTATCAAGGCTCTCATTTGTATTTAAGAACCCCATCAGCCATTCAAGGAAATATTTTCATTCATTTTATTAAGTTTTACTTGCAAACATTGCTTTTCCATGAAATGAGACTTCCTTAAATTTGTACTAAGATTTGTACTAAGTACAGATATTATTAAAAATTATAGTATTCTGAAATTTAAAGGATTAAATGAATGCCCAGGAAAGGAATTGTTAACTGTAGTTTGTCTTACTTAAATACTTTCTTTTTCATAAATTTGAGATTCTTTTAAAATTTCACACACTTCTCCAAATGTAAATGGTTTGGTTTATATTTTGTCTATGTTAATTAATAGACAGCTTCATAAAATTTAGTTACGGGAATCATTAAAAAAATTATTCCTGTTTTGATTCAAAAATGAAAAATTATTGTTTCCTTAATAAGTTCCATACTTTTCATAGAACTAAAGAAAATATTAAAATATTGTCACAAGGATATTAATCTAAAGACATCTTATTTTCATATGTGTATGAAATTACAAGGAGTAAAATGTTTTTATATGCTGTTAAGTGGAATTTATTTTGCTATTGATACTGACAAAATATGAACAAGATTCTAATAGCTGTTTTTACATTAACATATGTTATTTTAATAGTAAGTACTCAGGTTTATATCTTGGTTAATCTTCCAGTTTGTTATTGTATGTTATCATACTGTATAGGCAAATTTATGTAGGAATAAATTCAATTAGAATTAAATAAATATATAAACAGCATACTTGAAGACATATCAGAATGATTTGCTACACATTCCCATTATGTAATCCAGAAATGGTGTTCATAAGACAAAACAGGCTAGTCGTTCATGACAAAAGTATATTACACAGATACAAGAGACACGGCAACATAATGGTTCCTCAGAAATTCCATTGGGTTATTCCAGAGGCAGGTTTTTGCGCATCCCAGATTTGAAGAGGAAGTTAAAGAAATGAGATTTCAGAAGTAGGAACCACAATTTTATCAAACTTGGCTGGATTTCATGATTTAAATTAATAGCAATAGATTATAATCTGTTGTACTCTCATACCTGATAAATTTTCACATATTGACTGAATTTTATTTACATGATAGTAGATTTTTTTGGTATTTTCTCTATTTTGTTTATGTATTTTAGAATTATGTTAATGAAACTACCTGGTGTTGTAAAACGAAAAATAAACAAACTACTTCTCCATTGCTCTGGATTTTAAGAATGCTTCAGGCCTTTTTGCCTCGGTAATGATTCCTGTCTATTTCCACCAAAATTATTTTCCTTACTGTCTACAGACGCATCTAAGCATTAATCTGCAGTCTTTCTAATAATCCATGCCTTTTGATCTATAGTAAGGATGAGGGGACTTCCCTTTGGATTTAACAACTTTGGGAAGTCAGCGAGGCTGCAAACTGCCATAAGGATCACTGCATAATGAAAGAGAGGACCATACTTTACATCATTTGGCTGTTGTGAAATGAAGGTCAATGAAAACTCTTACATCCTGTTCGGGAGGATTTTGCTAACATTTTCTTTGCTTTGGAAGAAAAATACCCATTTCTATAAGAGGAAAAATAACAGAAAAAACAACAACCCACAGAAGACAATTTGGACCAGTCATCCTTCAAGGCAAAAATTATCATGAGTGCTTGATTGTTACATGTTGGAAATAGATACAGTATGTAATGATTCTATTTTATAACATAAATTCCTGTACTTATTTTTTGTGTAGTTCTTTGTCATGGTGCTTTCTGTTATAGAAAGGGAACAAGAGTTGTTTGAAGTCCTGAGGCAATGTATGTGTGAGAGCAACAGAAAGATATATGTTAGCAATGTGTTTAGGTAGCTCTCTGTGCATTTTGAAGCAAAGCTGTTTGTATCTGGAACTTACTTCCTTCCTTCCTTCCTTCCTTCCTTCCTTCCTTCCTTCCTTCCTTCCTTCCTTCCTTCCTTCCTTCCTTCCTTCCTTCCTTCCTTCCTTCTTCATTTCCTGTGTGAATATTATGTCATGAATCTTCTCTATCTGTGATTGGGTGTTGCTCAGGGTGCCCTATTCAATGCCGCCATGAGCCATCCATGCCACCATCTTGTATTAGCTTGTTGATAGCTGGTTACTGATGTGGGGATCACCATGGACAGTAGAATTGGTAAATTCATATACTGCTTTACTGTTCATCCAGGCTCAGCAAGGGTTGATCGTGCATACTTGGCTTTCCATTCCTTTTTTTGTAATGTTATTGTTATTATTAGTTGAAGAAATATTTATAATGCTTCAAGTTGCCATTTGAACAAAGGGATAAAATTCTGTTATGAAGAGCTGAGTGGACCTGGAAAGGGCAACTCTTATGTGAAGGCTACCTTTTTACTATTTCTCGATGTCTTCTGAGATATTCCATAGATGTGGATATCAGCTGTTAGAATGCACATAGTTCACAAATACAGTAGCTGAATTAACATACACATTATACGTAATAAATATATCTGTCCATCATCTTTGGAATATCAAACATTCATAAGCTACTTACAGTTTATTTCTGGGTGTTGATTTTTGGTTTCACTAGTTGATATTTTTACTTTCAGAAAGGTAAGATGTTCCTGGGCCACAAAACTTTCTTGATTACTTTTCTCTGGGCTTATTTACAAATAGACAGGTGAAGAATAAGCGGAATCATAATTTGTTTACTTTGATAACAGCAACACATTCAGTACATCACACATAAGAGCTACATAGAGATGCAGCTGATCTGCAGAGTGTGCAGAGCTCAAAAGTCACACAATCCCCCCTGTTGTCACACAATCCCCCCTCCCAATTTGCCTACATTGAAATTTAAACTCTGTTTTAAACTCGGTAGCTTCTATTATATACAAAAATAAATTGTATAATTTTTAACCAGGAACCAGAGCACGTAACTTCTTTTAGGTCATTCTGAAATTCTATCTTCAACTAGGGTTGAAGGAGAGGAGAGATAGCACATTTGAATAGTTTTGAACTTCCCACTTTATTACTTTCTGACCAATGCCACCACTGAGGCCTATTCAATGGGAAACAGGATTGGATCCAACAGGCAGTTCCCAGATACCCTTTGGCATTTCAGAGGATATTTTTGGAACAGAGCTAAAAAAGGTAAAAGTAAAGGTTTCCCCGGTCCAGTTGTCTGGGTATAGGGGGCGGTGCACATCTCCGTTTCCTAACCAAGGCAGCCAGCAATGTCCAAAGACATTTCCGTGGTCATGTGGCCAGGATGATTATCACTGAGGCACACAGAACGCTGTTACTTTCCCACTGAAGTGGTACCTATTTATCTACTCGCATTTGCATGCTTTTGGACTGCTAGGTGGGTAGGAACTGGGGCGACTAATGGGAGCTCACCCCATTTCGTGATGCTCGGATCTTGAACTTGGGCTAGCAACTGACAAGCTCAGTGTCTTTAACCACTGAGCCATTGATAAGTTAAAAGAAAAGTAACAAATAAAATACCCATAGTTGGAGGAATAAGAAAAATATGTATGATGGGGGTAAACCAGAACAGTTTGTTTTCAAGTTAAAAATGTCAGGAAGGAGGGTATATATTCATATTTGTAAATGATCAGGCTTGTTCTTCATTTACTATACATATGAACACTTACTTTTATTTATTATATCTGGAAGGCATTGATTCCAGATAGATATTTATATTCTGTTGGATGTTAATAGATATCATGAAAACCAAAACAGTTAAAAGATGTTAACAAAGACATGAGTTCTGAATTTTGATATTAAAATTCTCATTCAGGAATTTTACATTAAAATCTAAATTTTGTGCAATCAGAATTAGAATGTTGACATGTAAAAGTTGAATCAGATTTAATAAACTATATATGTATTTAGGATGATTCCCAATGTTATTTGCTTTTATTTGTGAGAGATGAACCTACAAATAACTTATGAGACCAAACCAGCAACATAGGAAGGACAAATTACTATGCATTAGGACTCAGAAATTGATTGCCACCAGAAAAGTGGGCTTGTCCCTACTTGACAGAAGAACTGATTAAAGCATTTATTTTGGGAAACAGCTTTAAGCATCAGAGTGACTTATGCAAACAGCCCACTCTATGAAAATGCTAATGCACAAAGTGTCCCTTTTTCTTCCATGTGATAGATCACTAACAATTGAAAAAAAGGCAAATGTAACTCTAAAGGGATGCTTTTTAAAAAGGGGTTTTAGAACATTTTATTCATTATTACATTTGTATATCCTTCAAGGAAAAACAAATTTGGGTTTGCCTGGAATTATATTAGTGGGGCCTAGAAGGGAGGAGTTGGAAGGAGAAACAACATCTACATCCACAAAGAGAGAAGCTGAGAAGCAGGCAGTGGAGGAAAGCGTTTCATATTTACTCTCAGTAGACTATTAAACAGCACCAGGCTATTAATTTGGATTTTGAGTCTTCACTAAAGCCCATAAAAGTGCACAGTTGTTGAATGGAGTTCATTTTAATTTCCTTTCAATCACAGTAAATTATTCAGGTGATAAATCAGCTGGGGCAACCTCCTGGCTGTAATAGAAACCCTAATTCCTGGCTAATTATCCAGCCCATTGCTGCCAACAGATCAATACTTCTACAAAATGGAAAGGGCGAAGGCCCTGCAACGGGCAGAATGTCAGAAAGACAGCTGGGAACAGTGACATGTGTATGACCCCCCTCAGAGTTCAAAGGTCAGAGGGGGTTAAACTGTGTGCCATTGGTGTCTTCCCTCTTCTGCATATGTGTTTTAAGGAATGAGGGAATCATCTTTTCATTAATAATTTAATTTAGAGTGTGTAATGTTTTCCTGAATTTCAGTATATAAAAAATTCTATAGGAGATGTAGATTTTTGTCATTTCCCTCCCTCCCTCCCTCCCTCCCTCCCTCCCTCCCTTCCTCCCTTCCTTCCTTCCTTCCTTCCTTCCTTCCTTCCTTCCTTCCTTCCTTCCTTCCTTCCTTCCTCTAATTAATAATACAGTAATCTGGAAAACGTGCCAATATATATAAGTGCTATTTCAGATAGCACTTACCTAGGATCTTCTGGAGTGGAATTTGGTTTGCTATGTTATTTCTGTCTGTCAATTTAGTATTGTACATTATATAGTCTGCAAAAATGCGATTATTCAGTAATAAACTTTGCAGAGCACTTTTGTGATAAGACTTTTAGTATTTTTGTCTGTGCTTCTGTCAGAAATAGTGTTCTAGGTGGATTACAATAAAATATAAAAATCAATGTTAAATCATTATAAATTCACATTAACAAAATCAATTAAAATAGCTGCTACAAAATTAAAAATTATGCTGGCAACAAGACAGTTTAAATAGCAAACTCTTTAAATAAAATGCCTCTGGCAGTTTAACAATGGAGATTGAACATTTTTGATCACCATTTAAAGCTGGATCCCTCTGCTCAGGGCTGAGTCAAGAGTATATCCAAACTGCAGATCTGAAGTCAAATGACATAGAATTACATTCAATATAGGTTGAATTTCTCCACTTTGACCTGCCTTTTAATTTATTGGAAGCACACTGCCTTTTTTGGATTAAATATATATGTAATAGTCTTTATCTAATTTAGCAGCGGGCATGTTTAGGATGGGATTGTACTGCTTTGGAAAAGTAGCTCTGCAGCTAAGGATGATTCTTGTCTTCACATGCTCAGCTGGCATTTTGCATAATTATATTCTGTGTACCAGCTGTGATCACTTTTAACCTGGTAAGACTGGCAACAGTTTCCCATGCTTGGTTACATCTAACTTAACTTTTACAATGGAATCTTCCTCGGTTGCTAGTGAGGGTTGGCCTGATGTTTCAGTAGATATAAACTGTGATACTAGGCTATTGACTAGTGCATGATGCTGAGAACATATTATGCCAAGGTTGAAGTGGTTGTCTGCACTGGTTGCCAGTTGTTTTCTGGAAATGGTTTAAGGTGCTTATTTCAATTTTTACAATCCTAAACAGCACAGAGCCTATTTGAAGAAGCACTCACTTTCTGATATCTATGTCTATGTCTAATCCTTCTCCTTTGTGTTTCCAAGCTCAATCAGGAATTGTCCTCAGTCCCAATCTTCCTACTTAGAAAAGTCCTACTCAACCTTTTCAGTTTGCATGAATTTAACTAGGTTTTTAATTATTTCATGTGATATTAGACGTAGATAGGTAGGTAGAAAGATGTTAGAAAGTTGAAAGATCAATAAAGTTTCGCAGCAAATGCCTGTACTGATCTTATCTCCTATTAGCTAATGCCCAACCTATGATCATCAAGCATCCTAGTGATGACTCTACTAGAGATTTATCCACTTCATAAGCCAACTCACTTCTTAGTTCTATCTCATGTAGCAATCCCTTTCTGTGGGTTACAGGTTCTAATGTTTTGTCTCTTTGCTAGGTCCCCAATTTCCATATAGTATATTACTTGGCTTATTGACTTAAAGAAGAGTCACTTGCTCCAGTTACCCTTTTAATATTTTCTACTTTTTATTCAAATTTAGTGATCTGGAATTGTATGAGATAATCTTATTCTGGGACAAAATAGTTTACATCTACTGAAATTGGATCTCAGCACTTTCCATTTGCTCTTAACCTATTTCAATCTGTTGTTGTTTCTGTTGTTACAGTATTGTTGTTGTTGTTGTTATTGTTATTATTATTATATTACAAGTATTTGGTTTAAAACTTTGTCGCTCTGTGATAGGTAATGCTCTAAATAGCATCAGCTTTATAGTGCCAATGAAGCAACATCAGTGATATATGCACATCTTTTTGTTGCTTATGGAAGTTAGTTCCAAAAGTCAAGTTGATAACCAAAATAAATAAAATAGGCTTTATAAAAAGTGGTGTCTTTTACCCAGTAATAGAATCCATGAGATGTTTTAAATAATTTCGCCACTTAAAGCTGTTTTTTCCAACTATCCCAAAGGTACTTTTCAAAAGGCAACTGGACTGTCTTGATTTTCCTCTGAAAACATTTCACTTCTATGCAAGAAGCTTCTTCAGTTCAGCTGAACAACTCAAGGAGCTTCTTGCATGAGAAGTGTAACATTAAAAAAAACAACAACCCCAAGAAAGTCCAGTTGCCTTTTGAAAAGCACCTTAAGGATAACCATGACCTGAATGGTTGAGAATCCCCACAGACCAGGGTTTTCCCAACCGGGGGTGCTCGCAACCCCCGGGGGTGTGAGACGATATTCCAGGGGTGTGAAAACCTGGGTTTAGAAGTTTCAAAATTATAGTGTATATGCATAATTCGTTGCCGTTATTTCGAACTTTTGTAAGGGATGCGAGAATATATCAGAGGCATTCTAGGGGTGCAGGGTATAGAAAAGATTGGGAATCACCGCCATAGACACTTTTTCCAACTGATTTATTTCTTCCTCCAAGATATTACAAAAGCATCATATATTGTATGCACTTTTTAAAATATGAAAATCTGTTAGCATTAAATTGGATCTGGAATGTTTCCCATTTCCAACAAGGTGGTTTTGTATGCCCACAGCATTTACAAAAATGTATGATGTGTTTTTCAGGGTATTGCACTATGTTGAGACATGTCACTCTGAGTGGCAACAGCCACATTATATTTTGTGATATACAGTAGTACAATGGAGCATGACTGATGCAGCCTTGCATGTTGCAGTGGTGCTGAACAATTTGGAAATAGCAGAAACTAGAGGAATTATATATGCAGACATCAGTTTTTGCTTTGTGATATGTTTTGTATATATACTAGAATACTCCAGAAATTGCGGTTTGCAATCCTGAGACATAAGTATTCCAACCTATGACTACATAGCATGGAGTGTATTCTGGTAGTAGTTCTGACAGTGAAACATTGCTGAAGATAACATGTCATCTGTAGGGTAGTCTGATATGCTGTGTCAAGTGAGTGAATATATTTTAATATTTCATTGGGCCCAATTTTGTTCATTCCATTCTTTGGTCGGTTTTTTCCCACTGACTTTTCCAGCAAATACGGTTCATGGAGGATTTTTAAAGGCACGTTAATCAGTACTACATCAGTAACTGAAACTAATAAATATCCATGTCTTCTAATTCATATATGAATGGGATATACTGTAACAAGTCATGTTTGTTTTCTCTTGAGTATTGCTGCAAATCTACTCTTCCATTCGCCGTCTGAAGTTCCGTGAACATGAGGAAACACACTTGACACAACTGTGTTGAGGCAGATATTATTTTCTAACCTTTCTTCTCTTGAACTACTTTGGTGGCACATTTCTTTTTTGATGAAAGGAAAGGAACCTGCCTGAACCTATGTTTATTTTCAGAGGATTGGCTCAGGTATATTCTATTGTTAAGGCAAGGTCAACTTATAGAGGAGTAACCTTATAGGGGACTCTGATGCCCAGAGTCACCTTATAGGGGAGATGGATGGCATAAAAAATAATAATAAATAAATAAGAAATGGCTCTGGAGCAGGCCTTCTCAGCTGTGCTCTCCCAGTTCTGAATGCCCTTCCTTGTAAAGAATTTTTGTTGCCTACTTTTTAAATCCTTAGGGTTTTTATTTCCATTTCTAATTTAATATGATAATACTCAGTGGCGTCTGTGGGGGTCTGTGTCAAAATAGGGAAGAGGATTATCATGATGTTGTGGTATTGACTACAATGCCTTGGCTGTTTTGACTCATGGGGCAGACACCACTGTTAATATTTATAAATTCAGTTATGCTTTAATGGGTCCTTGTAATTATTTTCATTTGATTGCATGGATGCAGATCTCACCTAAATGATTCTGGGCAACTCACAACAGTTAAAACAACAACCACATAAAACAAATTAAAACAGATATACAAACATATAAATCTATCAATAAACATATTAAAATAAAAATAACCATAATCAGAGGGAAAATCTATCATTGCATCATACTCAATACAGCCATTGTAAAAGCTCTCCATCGTAAAAGACCCCAAGCATGATGGCAAAGCTACGCCATCAGGGCCTTCCTAAAGGCCAGTAAGGTTGAGCCCAATCTAAAGTTTTTGTTGCTTTATTTTTTCCCCTGTAATTAATATTATTATTATTTGTAGCTTTTATTTATACCATATCCTGAGAATGACAGTGTGCTGCATGTATCTCCTAGTGATGTGATGTGAGCAATTCTTTATTTTAAAAAACAGAGAGAATTAATAAAGAGTAAAAGGTGATATAGACCATTGATTTTTGTTAGTGCCAATCTAGAGTAGATTTTGGGGGAAAAATTTGTTTTAAAGTCTTGGAGATAGATGATTGTTGGCTGTTGATATAACTAACATTTTTGGTCTGAGAAACTATAGCTCTCATTATAATTCCTGTGAATTATACCTCCTTGTTTTGGTGTCTGCCTTGTATAGCGACCACTGAAAATATGACAGTGATAAAAAAGTAATTTTGTGACTCATACACACATTTGTGAACTTCACAGTGTCTCTGTCTCAGTCATTTGTTTGCCACTATGGTAAGTTAGCATGGTATCACGTTGTCTTGTTTTTCCCTCCTCACAGAGAGGACAGATTGCCTAAACAAGTGATCTCTTCCTGGGCTGTTTTTCTCCATAGTGCATCACTTTCTTAAAATGTGCTAACTGCAACCTAACAAGCTCAATTCTGTGACTTTAATTGCTTGATTAGAACATTCCAGCCTGGTGCAGTTGCTGCCTGAAACTGACAAGACTCTATCAGAGAAACTGAATATGTAGGTCAGGAGGAGAGAAGGGAAAGGGGACAGGTGATTGAAACCTTTAAATATACTAATGGTGTGAATAAAGTTCTAGAAGGCAGTATTTTCAATATTGAGGCATAACCTCAAACTGACAGGAGGAAAGTTCAAAAGTAATGTTAAAAAGTATTACTTTACAGAAAGCAAAGTAGAAATCTGGAACCAACATTCAGTGAAGGTAGTATGTCGGTCATTAGTATCTGAGCTTAAACATGCTTAGGATAAACACATGTCCATCATGTGAAAAAAATTAAAATAAAAAGAAAATAAATAAAATATAAAAATAATAATAATAAAAAAACAAGAAAAAAAAACCAAATACACTGAAAGGGCAGACTCAATGGACCACTAGGTCTTTTTCTGCTGCCAGTTTTCTATGTTTCTAATACTGACAAGGCTTTTTTTGCTTCCTGAGGCAAATTGGAAGCACAGTCACCATCACATGATTTTCACTTAGTGACAACTTCATTTGATGATTGAATTGCTGGAACCAATTGTGGTCTCTAAATAAGGACCTGCTTACTGTATATGTGTTAATTTTTCAGCAAGCATATGATAAAGTAACCAGGTTTGAATTATGAAATGTTTTTTTGTGCGTATGAAGTTGAAGGTTGGTAGCTGAATGAAGTAAGAGTGATACATCATGGAAGTAAAGAATGCATGAAAATAAATGGATGCTCATGAATGTTGTTCATTAAGCATGGGATAAGACAAGATTGGGTGATGACGCCTTGATTGTTAAGAATGTATAATGGATAAAATATAAATAATGGATGTAATAAAGTTAGAAGTACATGCTGTTCAATGATACAATGAATGTATATATTTATATAAAGACAATGTCCTATTGTTGGCTGAAAACCTGACTGTGTGAATATTAAATAGGGTGCATGATGCAACAAGAAGCGTAGATCTGAAAATTAATGGCTCAAAGATCAATTCTGACAAGGAAAGCAGAGTGAACAATTGAAAGTTATACATAAACAGCAAGGTAAAGCATGTAAATGATTTTCTGTACCTTGATGGATGTACTAAAGATGGAAAATTAAATGTTAAGAAGTGCAAATGCATGGGCTGTGGCAAAGAAGGGATGAATGTTTGTTTTTTAAAAAAGGTAAAATGCTTTATTATATGGAAATGAGAATTGGATATGTTTGGAGAAACATACTAGTGCAGTGGGAATGGGATAATTAAAAATGTGTGGGGCAATACAAGAAGAGGTATGTGTTCTGAATGAATAAGGACTACATACACAAGTGAGTGACCTGTAGGAAAAAAAAATAGGTTGAGTTGGTTTGGTCATACAGTATAGAGAGAATGATTGAAGACTGCACTGCAAAATAGTTACATAAGGGAAGAATGAATCAGTCAAGAGGAATGGGAAGACTGAGGGAAGCCCTGACTGAATAAATTTAATAAGAGCCTAGGAAAACAACAACTTAGCAAAATGTAATATTTGAAGTAGTATATGGATATTGTACAAACAAGGTTGGTTTGCAAGGATAAAAAATGGGCTAGCTTATCAGGCCTCCAAAAATCTGGGTGGCCACAGGATAACAGTAAAGAGGTAGAGAAAAGTCTAACTCTTTGCTGCCATCTAATGACTATCTAGATTTTTGCAACCTATATAGAAACACACAGAACTATGGCAAATGATACTGTTATACATTACTCATAATTAGAGTTTATTTATTTTTCGCTAACCTCTTGCCTTTAATTTCTTTTGGTTTTTACTTTCTACATTTTTTTCATGGTTTATGTGATAATGTTTACCCCAAAAGAAAATATTGTACTTTAATTGTATTTATTTTCAAAATTTGATTTTATGATTGATTTTTTTGATTTTATGAATCATAAAATCACTAGAATCATTATTATGAAAGATGGGTGGCTATATAAATATAATAAAAGCAAGCAAACAAATAAATATTGTGATGAGCAGGCATGTATGTATACAGTTTATATATTCAGCTACAACTTTAGTTTAATTTTTAGACTAA
This sequence comes from Azemiops feae, assembly GCA_023970755.1. Taxonomy (NCBI): domain Eukaryota; kingdom Metazoa; phylum Chordata; class Lepidosauria; order Squamata; family Viperidae; genus Azemiops; species Azemiops feae. The sequence goes on from JALGBA010000069.1 coordinate 1,018,178, forward strand.
TTTTAAACTGTTTGCAAACTATCCTGAGAAAACATTTGTTCTGAATGGTCTCATGTAACTTTTGAAAATGAATAATTCATTAAATATAATTGATCCTTGTTCTAATTCTATAACATTCTGTAATCATGAAAGAAGCTACATCATCATGGTCCAACTTTCTTAGTTAACAACTGGGTTACAGAATAGAGTGTACTTTTTAATTGCATTATATTTTGGAATGCTTTTATGTAGCAAGGATAGCCACTGAATGGTCTAAAAGAGAACTGCAAATCCTTTAGTTTACCTGAATGTGATATTTTGGATTTAAAATTTGTCATCTTGTTGTTCCCAAAAACTTACACATATCATCTCAAAATATTCATAGGCATAGCCATTTCTTACTTTTATTTGTACTTATTCTTACTTGTAAGTACTTTTAGAAATGAACATGGGTATAGATTTTACATTCCATTTCAGATATATATATATATGAAATATACTGCCATGCATGTATACCTTTTAGGTCTGGCCAAATCCCTTTCACTTATTGTTTGAGTTTTCCTTGAAACTCCTAATGTTAAAATAGACAATTTCCATCCAATCAAAAAGAAGCTAGAAAGCTCATCAGTTGAAAGCAGACTGTTTTGCTTGCCTTCCTATTTTTGACAAAAAGCAAACAGCAACTCTATATATCTCCACTTTATATCTAGTAATGAAGCAAACAATGGACTCTGTACGTGAACTGAGGCAGAGCTGTGATTTACTGGCCATCCATCAGATTTTCAATATCATGTCAAGACATAATATATGAGTAAGATGAGTACAATATAATTGCTCACATAGTCTTTGTGCCTTTGAAAAATAATAGAGCAAGGGAGATCATCCATGCAGTTTACAGTGTGTATGTGATGTTCACCACTTGCTCTCAGAAAATAGATATAGAAGTGTCTGTTACTGAGTATGATAGCACAGGCAACACAATGTTGCTTTGTATAGTAGTTTAATTTCTTAAAATGTGGATCTACATCCTGATTTCCACAGAAAAATCTATGAGCTAATAAATTTGCCTGTTGATTTGTTGGATAGGAAGTTATAAATATCCAGATCCTACTAATTTAAACAGAATGTTGTGGTGTCGCATTACAATATGCTTCTGGAAATGGTAGTACATTTTGCATTTAATCTGAAGTAATGAATAAATCTTGCTATAGTCTTTTTCTGTAACATTCCTCTCTTTGTTTTTGAATATAGTCTGTATTTTTCCATGACATAAATTACTAGTATACTCTGGCTTCTTTTGTAGTTATTGTTATAAGGAAATCCACTGGAACATTATTTAAAACAATATTTTCCATATAGCATCTAAAACATGATATGTTTACATACAGTGCTGAATTATTTTAAAATGAGCACAACTCAGCTCTGGTTGCTCAGAGCTCCTTGAACGGTTTTGATGAAAATAATGGACATGATTCCCAGCAGTAAAACTTTTATTTCAGAGGTAGAGAAACTTCAGACTCCTAGGATGTACTTTGCATTTTGCTAAGATCCATAAATCAATGAATCAAATGCACAATAGTGTTGGAGAGAGGTTAGGATAAACAAAGCATTCATATAAATGTCACTCACACAATGCATTACATTTGAACCTTAGATTCAGACAACACATCTGCAATGTTTACATACAATGTCCCACTCAAACAACCAAATTATGGCTTTCTACAGTATTAGGGATTGATTCACCCAACATGCTAAGAGATTCTTGAGTTCTCACAACATGCTGGGTCACATCCACATTTTAGCCTACTGCAGCATGTTGTGTGAATTGAATCATTGAATTAAGACACTTCTGATCAAATGGCCAAACTGCCTTTTTATAGTTTTATTTTAATTCAAGACCTTGTTGTTTCTGAATTTTAGCATTATAACTAGACAACTTGTGCCCCGTTAGGTCTTTCTTCTTTCCACATATAATGTAGGCTTGTGGTGTTTGCTTCTCCTCACAACTCTCTGGAGAGCCCGGTGAAAGATCTCTTCCTCTGACCTGCAGAATTGCCTGCTGGGGGCTGGGGGGGGGGAGAAGGAGTCAAGAGAGCCACGGACTGTGAGGAAAACTGAACCTCTGCTCCCCATTTCAGTCTGTCCCCAAGGCCCCCGTGCCTCCAGGGAGGAAGAGGACTCCCCCTTCAACTGCTGCCATCCCCAGCCAGCACTACCTTGCTAGCAGGCATTTGATTCGCTCCTTCCCTCACTGGCCATCATCATTAATGGATTTCAAATTTCAGCCTCAGTCCCAAAACAGCCAATGGTCACTCACCCATTGGGCCTTGCTGCCAGTTGATTGGGAGGTAGGGAAGGTAGGGAAGCTGAGGGAGATAGGGAAGAGAGTGGGGATAGGGGCCTACTATCTTTTCTTGTGCTATGCAACCTGTGGGTTTCTGGGAAGTGTAGTCGGAAGGCAGGATGGCACTCCAGTGGCCCCAATTTCCCCAAATTTCATTCCCACAAGAGTCATGGTTCCTGGCATTCTATAAGTTAGCTCATTTAAATTTTCTTGTTCAATAATGGTTGCCCAACACTTGCTCTACAATTGAAGGTTTCAAGGTTTCAAGGTATCAAGCAGTCAGTGGAATTTTAGTAGTATAGAGATGATAGGTGGAAAAAAAATCTCTAAATTGTATCAGAGATCTATTGATATAGATCTGCTTTTCCTCAGCCCTGTTACAGAATATGCATTGCACAATACAGCATAGCTGCAATGATCCATTTCTGATGAATATTTAATATCAGGATTCTGTATAAAGCCAATTCTCCTGACTTTACAAAGTAGAGTCCATTATGTAAGATATGATTGTAACTTTTTATGGACTTTAATATAATCTGAACATAGGAATGGACATAATAAGCGCCAATTTTTATAGGGCATGCTCAAGAGTATGACTGCTTTAGAATAAATGGTTGAATACGGTGGCATATTATCCATTAAATAAATAGCTGATTTTTTAAAATGAAAATTCTCAGTTTATACATTGGAGATGAGTGATATTGTTAATAAGTATGTGCATGCTTAGGAGTTAGTACACAACATATTGCAATTTCATGGCTCAGCTACACTTTATTAATGGTATTTGCTGCTTCTTGTGATCTAACATGTGCAGCATACAAGTAAATAAAATGTGGTAGTAGATATTACAGTTTCCCTACGCATTCTGTCTTTTAATGTATTAGGGTTTGTCAAGCTGAACACAATCTCAGGCTTTTAAGCTGCTCTAATAAGCGGTTGATGAACATTTTGTCCGCATTGCTTGCTTGGGCCTGCACAAACAATTGCAATTGTCAAGCACCTAGAAGTAGAACGGTGTGCATCCTAAAAAAATCTTCCTCATTCATTATGGAGAGGAAACAAGTTTTCTTATTTTTTTTTTAAATATTGGCAGATTGGACAGGGAGTTCACTGATTTATTTCAGCTTTGTTTCTCTTTTAAATTTGGTAAGTAGGTAGGCTTTTTTTGGCAGATATTTTTCTTTGTAGTCTTAAAATAATTATGTAATCATATGGTCATATACTGAGTGTAGAAAATGCTGTAGGAGATTCTCTGCAAAGAACTTAGTGTTGTTATAAGTGCTCTGAACTTTTAAAACATTTTGAAAAATAACCTAAACAATTTCATGTATGTGTGTGTGTGTGTGTGTGTGTGTATAATACCTATATATTCTTTAAAATAATAAGAACAACTCTGCAATCTCTACATTTTTTAAGCAGAAAGGACTAATGCTATCTCAATTTTTCTTACGAATAACATTGGCTTATTGTATAATTTTTGCAGATGGAATCTCCAAATCTATTGTCAAAGGAATATATAATTAAATTCATTTACCTTTTGCCTCTTCTGCCACAACTGATGGAAGTTGATGGGTCACACAGTTGTACAGACCCATAATGTTGTGTATATAATATATTTACTCCATAAATTATGGAAGGAAAAAAAAATTAATTAACATTTTAAAATTCCACCATTTTAAAACTGATGTCTAATAATAAGAAATAAAGTAAAGTCTCAAAGCAATGGGATCCAATCTATAAAAATCTCCGCAGTGTAGTATACAATCTCATCCCAAATCAAACTGATTCAAATGACTGCCTTCTTTAGATATCTTTTTCCTAATTAATTTAACTGGGGCCTGCTGAAGAAATTTCAAGTGAATTTTATCCGGGATTATAGAGGCAGGAACCAGACATTCTTTTTTATAAAGAATGAAAGGTATTTTTTTCTGTCCGTAGACATGACGGAAATGCAGTGGAGGCTTGTGTTGGTGGTATTATTTCTTTCTGCCTGAAGCATCTACTATCTCCCATGCTGTTCTGGAGACTCCATACCTTGCAGAAAATGGGCTAGAAAGATTGTCATCAAATTCGTCCAGGAGGAGAATTGTATAAATAAATGCCTTGCACTCCCCCGGCCATTGTCCACTGCCAATGGCCCCCTGACCCCCCTCCATCCCCCTACTCATCATCCCTGCCCATTCGCCTAGGCACTGTTTGACCCGGGCATTTTGCTGCATGGGACAAATAGGCCCCCAGCCAATTGGGTGGTGGCCCGAAAAAATGGTGCTGTGGGGGCAGTGCACAATTGGCAGTATATATTAGTAATAAAAACTGGGGGCTACTTTTATGATTTGTAACCATCACCCTGAATAAGAGACTGTATTCATGTCATACATGTAGCTATCTCAGTTAAAGATATAACAGATTATAGGAACGTGTCCTCTTTGGGGAAATTAATGTTCAGTGGTTCAATGTATTAAATGCTGGGAAGCTTTCATTTCAGCAGCACAATATAAAATGCTTTGGAGAGCAGCAACTGAAGGCAGCATGGCTGTCATTGGGCACACTAACTAAAGTGCAGGAATTTGCCTAGGAGGAAGTAAAGGACAGTGGAAAAACCATGCAGTAGACTAAGATTTGGCACAAGCCAGCAAATGCTATTTTGTATGTAGAAAAGGAAAGTGACTTTGCAGTGGTTAGAGGTGAGTAGAAGGCAGAATATATTTTTTTCTTGATTCCAGAAATGATTAGTGATCTGTACTCAAGATGGGGTAACTACAGTAGTTGGTGTGGATCAACCCTATAAACAATGGCCATCAATTGGAAGACAGTTCTGGAGTTTGGATGCAGTGAAAAAGTTTGTGAGTAAGCAGAGAAAGAGAAATGGATGTGGTGCCATGGTATATATTAGCTTCACTCCCACCTCTAATCAGGAATTAATTTCTATTCCACCATAACTGGGAGCCAATTTAGTATAGTGGTAAAAGAGATGGAGTTCAAATTGGGAGACTGTGATTTCCCTTAAGTACGAAAGCTGCCTGGGTGACTTTGAGCCAGTCATTGTCTGGCAGACCAACCCATCTCAAAGAAAATAGGGGGAAAATAGGAGGCAAGAGCATTAGATATGTGTGCCACACACACACACATGGAGAGAGAGAGAGAGAGAGAGAGAGAGAGAGAGAGAGAGAGAGAGAGAGAGATCATAAAGATAAAAATATATAAACAATAACACCATTCTGGAACTACCGGTATGCTGTGAGAGTTGGTTTTGCTCCATGCTTCATAGTTATAATACGAGAAAACAGAACTGCTCTTGAGCATTTGGCCAGTAGTGACCTCTGCTTGCAGTGGGATGATTGATTTTGCCCAGCAAAAAACTTACCTGACAGTAAATGTCTTCCTATGTTTGGGAAATCTTGCTCTCCACTGTGGCTGTTAGAGAAATTCAGTTCAGCAAGCCTTGATTCATGTCAGTAACCCTGGTGGAAACATGAGACAACACTGAGGATTTTCTTTTTGGCAACATGAATTTTTTACTTACTGTTTGTTGCTCTGTCTATCTCATCACAAATTGTTGCATTGCATTGCAGGGGGAATTATTTTATTAATTCATTTTACAGATTACTGGAGAATTGTACAAGCAATTTTATATATATAAAATTCATGTAAAAATAAGTGAAAAGAGGGCACAATATTCTGCTTTCGTAAATATGGACAAAAATTCTGCTTCTAATGATTTTCTACCTAGCGACGATTGCAGCACACCATATGTGAAAAGTGCACTGAAGTACGAAAAGTAGTACTGAGGCACATAAAACTAGATAGGAACATTAATAGCAGAGAGTAGCTTCAGTAGGAAAGTAGGAGATTTTCTACATTATTAAAAGTCCATGTTTTATTCTTAGTGCTATATTTGTGCTAATGCTGAGTTCATTTACAACAGTAAGTTTATGCTCTAGCCCTATGTAATGTGTGAGCTTTCTACAATTGTGCTTTCAGGTTTGCCTTTTCACCCAAGGAGCTTCTTCAGAACTCTTCAGAACTGAAGAAGTTTCTTGAAACATCTTCAAGGAAAAACAAAGAAAGTCCAGTTGCCTTTTGAAAAAGCACCTTTGGGACATGCAATGAATTGACGAAATGAAAAACATTTTAAAAGGAAAATAGTACAAACTAAAACATCAGCATATGATTGGGGTTCATTTTTGTGTGTGTGTGTGTGTGTGGAGTATGTGATAAATATTGCATTGACTTATTTGCTTCTGAAAAATTAAATCCCATCGTTTATTAAAAGTGCACATTTTCCATTAAAGGGTAGTTGAACATTTTACTATTATCTCAGGTACTCATAAAATAGTTAGATCCATAGGTTTATATCTAATTGAACAGCCAACGCTGTTTAAGATTGCACATTTAATTTCTACAACTTCCATGCACATATACACACACATACTGACTCCAAACATTCCTTTGGTAGCATATTCAGGGAAGGTTGAAGTCCCAAGTATATTAACTAGAAGCCTATCAAATTTAGGTCTATCTAAGGAAACAGAACTTAGCTTGTGAAAATTAATATTCATATGTCTATTTTTAAGTGGCATAAGACCTTCTTTTGTCACATTCATTGCTATTGTTGTGCAGAAAAGATTAACAAGGCCAATTTTAAAGAACAATTAAAATGAATTCTGAGAAAACTTTTAAAGAAGCATATATATATGTTTGTGCGTGTGTTTGTGTATGCCTAGACGTGAGGGTCCGTAGGAGAAAGAAACCCGGAAAGAGTGCAAGAGAGTATGTAATTTATGGATCTGTGTCCTACCACATCTCTTTAAAATTACAGTGCCCATTTTCTACTGAAATAATTTCTACAAAGAGTGGCTCCTATTACAGCAAGAGGAGCGTGGACATTGTGATTTATTATTATTTATGGTTCCTGGGGCCTTGTTTATGCACGATGGGTTAGGTGCACAGGATAGAAATGCCATTATGCAAATGACATTGAATGTCCTTACCAAGCCTAAATAATTTTTGTGTTGGACGATTAAACCTCATCTGTTATTGATATGGGCTGCAGTCAGGCTATTAAAGAGTCCCAACAGTACTTACTCCCAGTAATGGGAAAATTGAGAGGAAGAAGCTAAACAATTGCCTCAAGTGTGCTGTGATTGTCTAGTAGGAGTGGAACATAACAAACCTCCTGAATGAAAATCGTGTTCCCTACTTAGGGATAAATAAAGAAGGGAGAACATGCCATAAATTAGACTTCGTGATTTGAATTGGCGCACTAGAGAATTTGTGTACGTTCAATTTGTTTATGTAAACATTTTTGGGGAGGGTGGAAGCAGGCTGTGATTGAAAATGCCAGTAGCTACAGCTGGGCAGCAGATAGTGGTTGTGTTTTACCTTCTTTTTTTCCTGCCTTTCTCTGCTCCAGAGGAATGGGCAAAGGGAAGGCGGGTGGGAGGGCTGAGTAGTGACCCAATCTCAGTCTGCAAACAAGGGAGCTACATCGTCGTTGCTCCTTTCTTTTTTGACACAGCTGCGTGGTCACATTTTGATCAGTGTTGATAGCTTATGAATTCCAAAATTGACAAAATTTACAGAAAAATGAGGATAATCCATCTTCCTTAGCAGCCTGTCAGGAGCTGGCTATACTTCATAATCCTCAATTACAGATGCTATTTTCAGACATTTACATGCAGATATTAGAAGAAAATGAAAATGAGAAACAAAGAGAGAATGGAAATGCAGCTATTTATATGTATAAAAGAAAAACAACAGGTAAATTCTAGGCATTTAGATTGGACGTGGAGGTCTCTTTATAAATGCTCCTGAGCGACTGTAGTAGAGGCACAGATTTTAGCAGGAAACGCAGGATACATAGTTTTCCAGCATGCAAATAATAGAAGGTTTAGGTCAAAAACAGGTCAGTTATTCAGAGGTATCAGAGTAAATGTGTTCATGGCAGGGTGCACTAAATAATTCCCTCTTTAAAAGAAAATCTCCAGGGAGTGCCACGATTCTAATTGGATTTGGGTGCAAATGAAATACAGCTGCTAATTTTGTTTTAAAAAGAAATCTTTTACAGGAGAAAGATTTCAGGAGTACTCTGTTTTAGCGAAGTCAGAATTAACGGGAGATTATTTTAACTTCTATGCAGAACTCCTGCTGTTTTAAAAGCCAATTGACCAGTGTTATGTAAAACAAAGGGGTTTGGAACCCTGCCATAATTGGCTGTGTAAATAGGATTTACCCCAAAGAAAAAATTGTGTCATTGATAGCACGGAATTGAAAATGTGATGTAAATGATAGATAGATGAAGACAGGGGTGAGGAGAGGACTCATTTTTGATAAATGGTCCATCAGATTCTTGCCAGTTCAGGTCTGGGGAGTCAAAAGAGAGATTCTGGTAATGAAATTTCAATTCCTATAAAATTTAAGACAGGGGAGCACCAATGCCACACAGCTGTACATGGCACAGGGTTTTTGCGAAGCTGGGGAGATTAATTAGAGCTGCTTTGGATTAAATCTGTGAACCATGTCAAATGTTACAATTTCTCCCCCTGTCTTTGTGGCCCGACAGCAGAGCTTTTGTGGAAATCCTGATTGCTAATATAATCCTTACATTTTCCTGGTGTATTTGGCCAATGTGAGATTGCCCATGAGTGCTTATGCAAGAAAACCCCCAAGGTAATTCACATGCTTTGTATAATGTAGTCATGATGGTGTAGAGATTAAAAAAGCCTGAAGTTTTTAATTTGGGTATTTAGAAAACATTTTGACTGAAGGCCTTAAAAAGTGGCCATATCTCTTACCAGCCATAGTTTCCAAACAACTTTCTAGTAGGATTCACAGAAAAGAGAGTGGACATGAAAACTATTGCTGAGGTATTTTACATCTAATCACATTAATAGGGAGGATGGAGAAATTTTAACTTTATGAATCCCAAAATGAACTGCCCTGATCCACACTTTCCTGACCGGCATAAGCTGGAATTTAGTTATTTAATCGCTTTGCAGAATGAGATGGGCAGTATATTAAACAAAGAAACAAACAAACGAACAAACAAATAAATAGCCTTTCCACCTCCTGAATGTTCTAATGAAGTTCCTGGTTAAAATAACATTTAGAATTGGTGTAAACATATATTTTTAAGGAAAAAGAGTTTTAGAAATGTATTTTGAGGGAAAATACATTTATAAATATGAATATGTGTATTTATGAAATATGCTTCTCCCCTATTTTGGGGAATTTTCTTCAGTTCCACATACTACAACTTTTCTAGTATGAAAAGGGATCCTTCATCCTAATTTTTGGGGGGTGAAGGGGCTGGAGAAGAAAATGGGCTAGGGAATTCGTGTCACTTAGCACCACTTCCCATATCTGAATTTGCCTCTATTTTGAATAAGACACCCCCCCCAAATAAAATTATGATTTGTATTATCTTAGTAGCAATATTTCTTTCATTAGAATACAATTTTTCCTTTTGTTTTATAAAATTTAATTAAGAAATTAATTATGTGTAGTCCATCCAATAATGAATGTTTTGTGATGGATTCCATAACAATAACTTCAGCAGATGGAATATACATCACATGACTCAGCAAACAAGTAAATCGCAAATGTATATAACTTCAGGCACAGCGTTGTCATATGTTGCATTTCCATTGTAATGCTCTGCATGTTTTCAACAACTTGTACATTCTTACTAGTACTACACGGCAGATAATCCCTTAGTTGTCCATGTTTAAATGGATGAGTCAGTGTTGGAACCCCATAGAAATAGTCAACTGCCCTTAATCTAGAGTCTATTTTTAGTCATCTGAAGGGAAAAAAAAATCCTAAAAGTGAATTTATAAGCAGTGGAGAATGCATTCCTAGGGAATCTAACCTCTTAACTTATCTAAGTCTCCAGGGTCAGAGGTTTTTTTTAAATGAAAGCTTAGACTATATGTTGTTGACAATATTATTTGACCCATGCTCCTGAGGCCAAAATCAACATCAGTTTAGTGTAGATATAAGTTACTGGAAAATGACCTAATAAATTATAAGATGGAAATCCTCCTACTATTTATTTTCCCTGTTTTCTGCTTCTACTGCAAATGTTGTGCCTCATTAGAGTAATAATCTTCATGTTAAAGACTCTGGAATGGAATTTCCCCAATATACAAACCACATTTGTCAGAACACTGCTTATGCAGATGAGCATCCCAAAGCATTTTAATCCAAAATTTATTGTCCTAAAGTATAGAGGGCACTGTATATTTTACATATATGAATAGCTACATGCAAAAATTTAGGTGCCTCTGATCAAACTCTATGTTTCAGTGAATCTGTAAGTGAATTGAAGTTGACACAATCTCTGCATGATACAGAGATAAGCATGATATCTCTCTGCAAATTTGAATGAATACTTACTATTAGTAGATAATTGTGACAATGGACACTGAATATGCAGAGGTTTAGACAGACACCCTTTTATTCCTTATAAGTAGAAATAACAGCTTCCGAATGTTTCTTGTAGCCTGGAAAAATCTTTCTATTCTTGTTTTTTGGGATTCAGTTTTCCCTCATTCTTCCTTGTAGAGTTTTTCTTGCTCAGAAACATTAGCAGATCTCCTTGCCTGCAATGTATATTTGAAATCTCCTACAGATTTTTCAATAATATCCAAAACTGCAAACTAGGAAAATTTCCTAGTTTCCAATTTTTTAAATCCTTTTTCTGTAGGTTCCTTATGGTTGTTTTGGAGATATGTATTTTTCAGCTTCAGTTTTTTCACTGACTATGGAACATTAACTTCTAGGAAATGTTGGTATTTAATTGAATCTATTTTTTTCTTTCACCCATACAATATATCTAGAGACACTTGCTGCCATGCAACCTAAAACATAATAGAGCCATCCCCATGCTTAATAGCTAGCAAGAAGAGCTTTTCTTCAAATGCTTTACCCTTTAACTGCATGTTATGTTATTCAAGTTTGATTTCATCAGTCAAACCATTTGGTACCAAATAATTTCAAGGATTTCCCCCCCCCCCTATACTTTAAACAATGGTTTTGTGACATGGTGGGAGAAAAGATTTCCTTATGACTACCCTTCAAGGCGGATTACTGTTATATGAGCAGCACTATTCTGCAGACCTATGGGCAAATGCTATGGGGTTAGTTAGCCAATCATTTTAGTAGATCCCTGCACAGTGAATCGTGAGTTCGGTTTTGCAGATCTGACTAGATCTAAAGCAGTTCAGGCAGAGATTTTCCTTGATCCTTGATGGACACAATTCCATGCATCTCCCATTTCTTAACAGTATTTCTCACAGTTGAAATTGCTAGCTGTAAGTATTCAGAGATTATTTCCAAACTTCAGAACTGGGTTCAAAATATAAGACAACAGTTCTTTTATTTAGAAATGGCTTGTAATAAAAAAAAAAACACCAGTAAATAGAGATGCCACTGTTTAAATAAAAATTGCTAGGAAGGTATTTGAGAGTTAATGGGATCACTTTATTAAAAATTAAATTTTAAAAAGACCAGCATTCTTATAGTAATGTGGTGTCGCTGAAAAAGCCAGGGGAAAGAATCTTCCAGCAATACCACACTGAAAAAGTGTGATATTGCTGGAGGGTTCTTTCCCCTCAGTTGACTTCCTCAACTGAGTATTAGTATTTCTCTGCAGTAGGTTTATACATTTCAGTGTGTGTACCAGAATAGGAGAAGCCTTCTAATCTAGCCTAGGTTTCCAGTAGGTTTTATTGGGCTTCAGATAATAATGGTTTCATATTTACATAGTGTTTTATTTTTCTAAATCATAAAGTACTTACAAGTAATATTTCAGTAACCCTTGTAGCTACTATCTATGATAAGCTATATTATTTTTCCCGTATTGTAGTTGAACTGGAAAGACATTCCCTTTCTTTTTTTCTCCCATTGCTTTTAATAATTTAAAAAGCCCAAAAGTCAGATGCAAAGACAATGTTTAATGCCTGTTAGGTATGTTAGCAAATGAGGAATAATGCAAGGATAATACACTTAAATATGTAATTCAGTTTTGCCTTTCCTTGCCCTTATGTCTTTTTCTTTCTTTTTTCTTTAATGTGCATAATGCATGCATTTATATTTTTGCATTTTTGCATTTCTTTTTTGTCTCTACTTTAAGAGCAATGAAGAATATATGACTCAATTATAAATGAATATGGGTTCAATTGATTCAGTGTCTGTAGTTATGATTCACTGTTGGATAACTTCAGTTCATGCTGTGTTGGTATATGGAAGTTAAAATGTGCTTACTTTTTGTTTTGTTTTTAGGTTGATTTATGCTTGGTGCTTACATCTCTCTGCTTTCTTTGCTTGTATGCTTAAAACTGGCAGAATCCTGTACATTTATTATTAAACACTGAGAGCAAAACAACAATAAGTAATTAGATTATCAGATATGATGGACTTCAGTTCTCACAATAGGAACCTGATTACTGGAAGCATCAGACATTTATTCATATATGCATTCATTTATGACCCTTCTATGTCACTTCAATCACAAAAGACTTTAAGCCAGTTTTTCTCAATCTTAGCCACTTTAAGATGTGTGAACCTCAATTCCAAGAATTCCCCAGCCAGCTGATTAGGGAATTCTGGGATTTAAAGTCTATTGCTGAAATTGAGAAACACTGCTCTGTTAAACAATGGGGCCCCAGTACTTATAGAAAGTACCAGATTGTTTTATTTAAGAGAAAAGAATGATATCACTGGATGTGGAAGGTTGAGAACACTTCGTTCAGTATTAGGAAAGTGGGAGATAATTGCACTTTTCCCAGAGTTTACCATTTTAGCTAAGTTCCCTACATCTATTAGTCATCAGAATCAGTGCAGCTTAATGGTGAGCTCTAGTGAGTGTCTTGAGTGATGAAATAAATAACCTTTTTTTTAAAAAAAACCTCTATTTGCATTTTGTTGCCACAATCTATAGAAACCTGATTATGTGAAGGTGGCTGAACAGAGGAGAGCTTATTAAGCAACAGAGCAGATTCTTGATCAACCTTCTGAATCCAAACTATTGTGGAAATATTGTAATCTACCAAAGAATGTACCCGTCAACTCACTTCCCTACAGGGAGTTGATTTACCTCCTATTTTTGCTGCTTGTTTTACAGTAGATACAAAGATTTAGTAATCCAGCACCTGGTAGGCCACCATACCTGACTAGTGGATTGTACCTTTGTAAATCACATGATTTGTAAACTGCCCCACCAGTTTATAAAGGTACAAGTCTGAGTTATAACCCTGAGTCAGATCCCTAGTGTGTTTAGCACACTTAGAATAGTGTTAATGGCTGGCAGTGGCTCTCAACCATCTTAGTTTGCTGTTGAGGTGTTTGCTAACTTTCCTACATAAAATCTTTTTATCTGGGGGAATAACAGATCAGGGCTGCATCCAAAGAGCATTCTGCTACCTAATTATACCTTCAATATCTCATTTATTCATACTATTATCCCCTACTTTATAAATATTTGGACTATTTTTTTTTGAAACTTGTACATTGGGCCTGCATTAACCGAGCTTCACTAAGCCAAATTGCAGCCCATTAACCAAGTATGGTGGTCTACCAAAGACTTGGTAAACTGCTTGTTTTCTTTGTTGCCCACTTGTGTGATTAAGCACCTGGCAAATCACAATTCATGGCTGATGCTGATGGACATTGTTGAGTTTCATGGTTTACCAGTTCTTCAGGCTATTGTATTTGAATGAGATTCATGTCACAAGGCCTAGATACCTTTAGAGAGCCAAGTATGTATATCACAGCTGCACTTCTGCCTCAGATCATTGGGCAATACTTAACTACATGTCAATTTCCTGCTATCATGTAGATTAATTAGCAGGAATTGCAGAAAAAAGAGTGCCTCCAATAATAGAATTTAAAAGTAATTTTTAAAGTTCTCTGCACTCTTAAAATAGCAAATAAACTATTCTCCTGATATTTCTGTTTTTTTTCTCCTTCATGCTATGGCAGTGGTGCTCCATGCTGATGAGACAATACTTGGTGCAACCCCAGGCAATCATTTTTCAGGTAATTTCTTAGGACATCAAAAACCTGACTCATACTTTTTCAGGTATGAAACAGGTCAGTTTCCCCAATTATGGGGGGGTTTCTCTGGTTGTAGAGTAGACTGGATCTTAGTATAATTCCGCTCATGGCTATATCAGACCTTATTGCCAGGAGAAAAATAATATTTTTAAGATGCTGCTTATATTTAAGGAATTAGGACAATAATATGAATCGGGCACTAGTGTCAGGTATGCAGAACTTTTGAATGCAGCCTGCCAAGTGCTGAGCAGTCTCTGTTTTTGCAATGTCTACCCTAAACTGGTAATATGCAAAACATAACTTGCATATTTTAAACAATGTGTTTTCTGCACAGTTGGTATGCAATATGCAGAATTCACAGATTTTCTCACTAACACATTAAAAATACCATTACCATTAACAGCAATACTGTAATAGGCCTTCTGTTTCTGTAGCTCTCTATAGTAATGCTCACTGTTGCTTTTATTTGCAAGCAAACTTCCTACTTTTACAGTAAAGTTACCCCCTAAATTTTATATGCAGAGGGAATATTGTAAAAATGGAAACCTTTTTGAGGAAGAGTGATGAAGTTTAAAGAGGAATTGGGATATTTTCATAATTTTAAACTCTAATCTTGAATAAAAAATAATAAACTGATTTGTTTTTAAAAGCCTCAAATATTTCAAAATATAGAAGATACAGTTGCTGAAATACATCATGTAAGGCATGGGGGTCAAACTCGCCGCGTCACGTGACGTGTGGTGATGTATCATGACTTTTTTCGCACTGCCGGAGCTGGGGTGGGCGCGGCCTCTGCATGATGCAACCAATCCGCGGGCCGGCAGTTTGACACCCCTGATCTAAGGGTAAATGGATTAAAAAATAAAAATACATGACCATTTTCAGTTGAAAAATCAAGTCACATTTTAATTTGATGTGTGGCTTGATTCTACAGAAGTGCATGCTGATAAACAATAATCTGCCTTATGGTATACAATTTTGTAGGATTGTGATGTATGAAAAATAATGGAAAATTTTAAAATAAATTGTAGTTTTTTCCAATTTATTATAACACATGGGGCAATTACAGGATACATGGAACTACATATATGATTTTTATTTGATTAAGGCCATTAACTATTATAGAATGAAGAAAATGATCTTATCAATTAGGGTGGGTGAACATTTTATTCTTTCTGAAATTTCTGACAATTTGAATTTGGATTTTGGAAGACAACTCTGAAAACCTTCCTTTTTCCTGGAATAGTATCAAGAAATAACTCAGGGATCTTCTGCCTTTGAACATTGGAACTGTTGCACAAATCTTCTTCATTAACTCAGACTAACTTAAAGAAACGGGTAAATAGATCAGAGATAAAAAACAAGGATTGGTGCAATGACTATTGACAAAAGCTTTCCTTTTCCTATTTGCTTGCCTGGTAACCATCTCCAAAGCTTATTGTATCAGGAAATAGAAAGAGTCTGCTGGTTGGCGATTAAACAGTTGCAATTGTTGCAGCCAGATAGGGGGGAAAGATGGCTGTAGCTGGGGTGAAGGTATCATTGAAAAATGGACAGAGGTGAAGCTGGAAATGGAGACGAGAGATAAAATAAAACTGACTGTAAACCCATTTGGGAAAGAATATAGTGAGCATTGACATCAATTCTTTGCATTCATGGAAGAATACAATAGTTGCTGAACATGTGTTGCAACGGTTTGTATATTTTGATAAAATTCCATTGAACTGTCTCATTCAGATGTAGCATGTGGATAATATTATGGTGATTTGGTATTATCCAGCATCTGATATTAATGTGAATGAGGACCTAGATGGCTTTGAAAAATTAAAAAAGAGTTATTATTGGAATTATAATTTAAAATTCAACATTAGAATATCAGTAACAGTTACGACAGCTGATCATGTTTAGAGACAGCCTAAATCTAATGCTGAGATTAAATAAGAGGTGATTTTTTTTTCATGGCTAATATTAGAAAAACATTGCTGGACTAAATGGATTAGGCCTGATCCAGCAACTCAAGTTTTATTGGGCTGCACAGGAAAAAAAGTATTTTGGAAACTGCTTTGATCCTCCGAATACCAGTTTACACATTTCAGTTCTCTTTTGTTTGCAATCCAAGGCAGTATCTTATTTTAGCTTTTAGCTTTAAATGATTTTCCATTTAATTACTATGGTCATTTCCCCACCTCTGACTTCTGTTGTATTCTGGGAATGTCCCACCATTGTTGTGTTCAATTCAGACCAAGGAGGACAGGCTTTATATCATTTCAGTATTTGCTTGGTGATGCTGTTGTAATCAATGTGTTGTGTAGACCTAGTGAGAAAGCAACTTATATGACAGCTCCTGCTACTGTCAAAATACTTGAAAAGGTATTTAGATACCTTCCTAAGTGAAGTAAATATCTTAAACAAACCAAAATGAAATAAACTGGTCATGAACCTTTGGAATTTGGGTATTGGAGGAACTGTCAAAGCCTTGGCAAGGATTTTCAGAGCAATTTCTTTCTTATCTGAAACTGAAGCTGATATTGTTCCGAAGGCACTTATTGTGGCTTTGTACTGACTCAAAGTAATCTAGGAACCTATTTTTTTCTATTGCTTGTCCAGAAATGCATTACATTGATTGTTGTTTTTAATAGCATTATTGGATATTAATAACATAACATGATTGGATATTCTGCCAAAGCAAAATAGCTCATGTATTTACACATGTGCAAATACAGACATGTCCTTTCAGATTTGTTAGAATTAGTTCTATATATGAAGCAGAATCAAGAGATACAATTCCATCGAGTCTACCATTTAACAGGTGATAAATGTTCAGTAAAATATCCCCTGCCCTGCATCCCATGTCCATGAAAACATACATCTGCAAAAAGGCTAACCAAAAATCCTTCTGACAGCCTGTTTTTATATTTTCTTCTCCATGGAATGAAGGGTTTTATTTTCATATTAACGCATGCAATCCCCCTTTTGCAGTAAATTCCACAAAACACAACAGGATTTCCTACTGAGTAGACATGCATAGGACTGTAGCATACTAAAGGCAGCACAGTACAATTATATTCCATATTTCTTGGTATTAAACACTGAGGAAATTTAAGGACCTTTAAAAAGTTCTAATTAAGGACAAGCAAAATAACTGTAAAATGTAATAAAAACAATAACATACAAAATGGTGTATGATCAATTGGTGTTTTTTGTCGCAAATAAATATAAAAAAATGAAAATGTATATCAGTTTGGAGAATTTGATGTTTTGGGTTTCTGTGGGTTAATAGAATCTGATACACAGGACTCCAAATACTTCTTGTGATTTTTTTTTAAACAACACAGCAAAGCAAGTGAAACAGGTATCTACCTTTGATTTTAATCAGCATTCCTTTGCGAGTGTTAGATATGTATATTATGTCTCTGTTCCTTCCACCTGCTTGACTGATACACTGTGAGGAGAAAGACCTGAGGCTAGAATTATTTTCAACTGGGAAAGCATTGCTCAATAAAGTATTATTTACTAGTCATTTAAGGCTTCCTGCTTCTGGCAAAGTCTACCTTGTCATGTGTGTCAGCTAAATGTAGATGTTGCTATTTCTACATTCTATTCCTTCTTCCTACTTAGAAATAAGAGGCTAATTATACAGGCTGGTTTCTCTCTCTCTCTCTCTCTCTCTCTCTCTCTCTCTCTCCCTCTCCCCCCCCCTCCTTTCTCTCTCTCTTTTGTGATCTTCTCCAAACTGCTCTATTTTAGAAGGCTATAAGTTCCCCTCAAACTAACACATCTTCAGCTAAAACTGCTTGGTTGATTTTGGTCTGCCATCATCTTTGTTCTTCCCTAAAACCAGCAGTCTTCAACAGGCAAGGGTGTTTAGAATCTATTATGGTTTCCTATATACGGCTTATATCTTTACCTCTCCTCCTTCTCAGAGTTCTCCAGATGACTCCAGTCTGCCAGTTCAATAGCAACTCCTCTTTCCTAGGTGAAAATATTGCCTATGAGAAAAAGGCGTTATCTAGTTTACACTCAGAATTCTACTATCAACAAAAAGAACAAAATGTCTGTGGATGGCTTTATGACTAGAATACAAAGGAGACATTGGGTTATAGGAGGCTGTTACATGGAACAAATTTAGGTTACATAGTTAAATACTGTATTTCACAAGCTAATATTTATTAGCATGCATTCCATTAATTTCACTGGGACTTGAGCACAATTTTCTTTGGTTAGGTTTACTGTGATCAAGTCTTGGCTCAGAATCACAGCTTGACAAAAACATTCTCACACAGGCTAAGTTCATGGAACATTTTAAACCATAAAACATGGTTTGTAGAATATAGTAGCTAGGTTCATACACCACATTAAGCTGAAAACAAACTAAGTTTAGCTTATTTTACAAAACTGTAGCTTTAAAAAGAGTTGGAGGCAAGATGTTCTTTCTCATTGCTTTTGCCCAGTAATCACACTGATCAAGCAAGTTTTACCATTCAGTGCTACAAAACTTTATAAAAGTTATTTGACTAGAGTTGGTAGAAACAAAGAAGAAATATGTGTGCGCATCAAAGTAAGTGATTTTTTTTCTATTATACTACCTTCAGTTCTTTGAAAAGTAATTACATTTTGACAAAGTTAGTTGAAAACAGATCTAATAACAGCTTGAAATGATACATTTCTGCATGGAGGAGAATTGAGGAAGAAGTGAAATAGATTTGCAGACAAGAACTGTAGAGAAATGTCAGTTCAAGCTTTGCTGAGGATGGCTGAAAGGTAGAACAGAAAACATTATTGTTGGACATTATCTTTTTGACGAACAATAAAGATGGCTGTTATTCTATAATGATCTCTCTTTGTAGGACCCAGACTATTACGATCAACATTTCCAGACTCCTAAGTCTTTTTTTGGCCATGCCATTTTAGTCATTCCAACAATGTATTATTTTTCTTGTCAACACTAACAAGGATTGTGCCTAAAACCAAAACTGTTTATGTGATGCTTCTGAATGCTAACAACAGCATGCCCATCTGTGTTTCCTTTTTCCACTACTCTACTTTCTTTTTCAGTCCTGTGTTGTCTTTTCTCAAATACTTTGCAGGTTTTAAAGCACTGTAATTACACCATGCTAGGAAAGCATGTACTGAGCCAAAGTCTATCTCTTTTTGCTGCCACATGAGGGCATATAATCTTCAGAATGGAAGCGGAGACGGAAAAAATAGTTTCATAAAGTAGTGTTTCCGGAAGAATAGAAAAAGAAAAAAAAAAGGCTGGCAATAGGTTATGCAAAAAGGCAACACTGCTACACTGAAGGAAAGCTTTCCTGACCAGATTCACATATGAAGTTGGAGAATGAAATACAGGGAATTAGAATGGACATTATATGAAGGGGACTAAGGAGTCATAGTATAGGACACGTAGGTAAATGTAATGTAGGTACAGTTGTTTGTGTGTATATGTGGTGTTTCATTGCAGTTTAAGCAAGGCAATTTTGGCATTAGTTTCCTGCCTTCGTGCATCTTCTCAGAGCTGACAAGCAAGTACTATATTCTTTTGATAAAGCATGAGGGACAATTGCTTGAGAAATTTAACTGGTCTGTTTTCCAAGATATTTTGCAAGTATCTGTCCTAAGATCAATACAGATAGAAGTACCTTTCAAATCTGCTTGTTTTAATCTGGTTGGATATGCTTGTGCATCTGAGGAATTCCTGAGGGAATGATTTCAGAGGTTGGTGATGTGGACTCCTATTTATTACCCCTTTGGGTCAAAATTTGCCTATTCCTGATCTTTAACATTCTTTAATATTCAAGTAAGTATTTTGCTTATCTGAACATACAGAAAATGACTGGGGAAAGTCATTTGGGATTATATGTTTTAATATCTTCAATCTGTAGAGGACAGCCAATTCTCCCTTCCTTTTTGCTTACATTCCAAACCATTCCTTAGTATCCAAAATACATTAAATATATGCTACAGAGTAATGCTGATTCCAGATAGGATAGAGGCAGTGGTGGGATCCAAATATGTGAACAGCTGGTTCTCTTTGTGGATGCCGCTTCTGGAAGTCCATTCTGGGCCTGGGCAACAAAAAAATTAGCTACTGGTTCTGCCGAACTGGTGCGAACTGGCTGAATCCCATCACTGGATAGAGGTGATGTAAAGCTGACCTTCAACTTCTAATTCAATCTATGATGAATAGTGTAGCATCTCCTTTAAAAAGTTAGGTTCATAATTTATGGATTGCCAGTCTGGTGCTCTTCAAATGTATTGGGAATATATGTGGGAGTCACACTCGGAAAGCACCACATTGGAAAAAGCTGCATGTATTAAATGTGGGACTATCATTTTAGGATGATGAGGGGTTTGACACTGTCATTCTATTATTTTTTCCACCCCCACCCCCCGAACTTACCTTAGGTTTAGAATATCACGTTTATCCAAATAAACGTGATATTAAATGAATCCTTGAATTTAAAATTTAAAAATGTATGTGAACATGTGAAATTACATACACATATTGTCCCATTTAGTCTGAAACATAGAGAATTATATTTACAGAATCTGGCAGTCATGAATCCTAAGTAAGAAATAGACAAATCACACGGAGATTTAAAATGTAAAAATGTACTTCCTGTATAACATTTTAAACTATCTTTGATGATTTATTTTTTCTGAACATGGTTAATGTTTTACATTGTATACCACTTTGATCTTTCTAGAGAAATAGTTTAAAAAACGGAACAGGCATTTCTAGTTGGAGGTATGCTTATACTTAATAGCAGGAAAAAAAGGAAACAGGGATCATTCTTAGATGGGATTTCCAATATTTTAATTGAAATTTTGCAATATTTTAAAAATACTATATATGTTCCAAAATAATAAAACAATTGATAAATGCAGTTTGTAACATGACCATTGTTCCTGACTTGGAGACATAGTTATATTGCTATGTCACATGATATGGAGAAAACATTGCCAACTTCTTCAGATTTTTTGTGTGTGTGGGGGGGAAGGTGTCAGAACCTCCTCAGCTAAACTATTTGAGCCCTGGACCCCCTTGATTAATGTTACTGCTCCCCCTTGTGTCAGCTCTCCAGAAGAGCCTTTTAGGTGTTAAGCATAAGAATACCCAAACAATTTTTTTTAAAAAAAGATTAGTTAGTTTTGTGTACCTTCTCTTTTGATCTTCAAATCAATGCAGCATTTTGCCCGATTAATGTCAATCCCAAGTGTATCCCCATTTCATGAGTGTTTTCATGCCATTCAGAGAAACGATGCCTGTTTAGTGCTGAAAGATGATATATTATAGATTATATACAGACTTCCCAACAGGAGTAGATCTGATTCATTACAATTAGTCAAGCCAGCTTAGATTTGAGCTGGGATTAGTCCATTCTGATTAGTTTCTGATTCTAGAGTCAGATTTTGGTGAATGAAGTTCTGGTCTTGCTTGGAACCCCATGTATATCAGTATGTTGAAGGTTTCTGTGAGTTGCTAAGATATGGGCAACAGTTGACTGTAAGGTACAGTAGTTATGGTAGAGATCCTAGCTTGCAGAAAATAGTGTAAGCACACTTGGGATAAAACTGGGGTTTGTTTTCTTTGTATTAATGTGTGCTGAAATTTCAACATATATTGTCTTTATCATTCACAGGGAATACTGCAGGGTACGACTAGGTCTTATAGCCTTAGTCATACCGTGTAGTATTCCCTCTGAATGATAAAGTCTGCACCATCATATTACTAGAAACCATACTATGAAAGTCTTGATTAACAAAAGTCATTATGGGCAATAGGGGTAAATATTTATAGACTCACCTGGTGATGACCAAGCTTTAAGAAAAAATGAAGTTTGGAAAATAGAAAGAGCAATTTCATAAATAGCAGGAATACACGAATGAAGTGAAATATAGAAAAACGAGTATCTTGGATCTCTGTGCAATTAAGTGGAGAAGAATGTAGTAAGTCTGAATGAAGGTGAACTGATCTTACAGAAGGGAGTTGATGAATTCCCATAGGCAAATGAAGATGCAGGTTTAATTATGAGAGAAAGGGTTAAAATGTATGTTAGAAATATAAAATGATGTTGTCTATGTTGTTGTGGGTGGGTATAGAAGTAAAATTCCATAAGTTGACAATAAGTTCAATGTAATGCTTCAATAAATAGTTAGATTGGAAGAACTGAGAGATGAGTTTCGGAAAAAAAATATGTAGCTTCTGAATGAATGCGAGGGAAGAAAAAGTTTAGTTAAGAAATGTGAAAGGATGGATAAGAATAGGAAATCAAAAAGTGTGATTGGATATGTATGAGAATGTTGACAGATGAGCATCTGTTTAAAAAGCCTTTTTGTTCTGAATGCAGACTATAAGAATAAATCTATTCATATATTGTTTCATGTGGCAGAGGAATGAATATGCATTTAAATGTGTGATTCATTTCATTGTTTATTATGAAATATCGAGAAAAGCTTTGAATATAGGACAGATCAGTTTTGATCAAGTTTTGGGAAAAAAGGGAAGAATGAAAGAAATGAGCATGAAAGTTGAATTATTGTAGGAAGAGAAAATGCAAATACTTTATGAAAAAATATTAGAAGATACTAACTTCTAATACTTCTGTTGAATTCCTAACAAAATGTTGGTAAGTGGAAAGCATATAAGGGAACACTGGAGCTCTTTGGAACAGACATGCTGTTGAGGTCACTGTGTAACATCAGATTATCACAGAATTTTCTGAATATTAATGGAGGAAAATTTGAAAAGAGATCCTTGGTGGGATGATCAGATGGATGAGGAAAAATAATTGAATGACTCCTGTGAAAATGAGGATCAGAGAAAAAGACTCCTTGATATGTAAAAGAGAGGGAAAAAAAGTTGCAAAAAAAAAAGCAGTCAATAGTTAAGATTAAAAGAGGCAGAGAAGATGCAGTGCAATTTTCCTGGAAAGCTAAAATTTGGAAGTAAGCAAACTGAGTGGAATTTAAAAGAAAAAGTGATGAAAAGATATGGGAGGAAACTGAATTGAGGAACTGCTAGAACGATTATTTTAGAGGTTGGAATAGGAATGATAGTGATATAATCATAATCATATATTAAACATGTATGCCACTTGACTTCCAATGGCTCAATGTTGTATAGATCAGGGCTTTTCAACCTTTTTACCGATTGTACCACTTTTAGGATATGGCAATATTCGAGTACCACCTAGCAAGGTGTCAAAACCTTGGTGACAAAAAAAAACCCTGTTCAAAGTTGCAATTGCACTGAAATGACTTATGACCATTTTTCACACTTATGACCATTGCAGCAACAGGGTCATGTGATTTATATTTGGATGCTTGGCAACTGATTCATATTTATGATGGTCACAGTGTCCCAGGGTCATGTGATCCCCTTCTGCAACATTTTGACAAGCAAAGTCAATGGCAGAGCTGCTGGTGGCCAAGTGCTAAGGCGGGACTTCCTTCCCTCCCTCCCTTCCCTGCCTCCCTTTTTCTCATTCCCATCTCCTTCTGAAGGAAGAATTTGAACCCCCCCATATTTTCCCTCTTCCATATATTGATCAAACAAGGAAAGGCCTCCAGAGACAGAAAAGACAAGCTGCTGAGTGAACTAGCTTAAAAAGGCACTTCCACTTTAAGAATTAGCTACTGGCTAGAAAGGAAAGTAAGGAGCCCAGCCTGCACTTAAGGAAGAAAAAAAAATGTAAGTACTGGCTGCCGGCTAAGGCAGCCTCCCCAAATGGCTCCATTCATAAGTAAAATCTGCAGCTCCAGAGGACTCTCTCACTGTAAGTCTTTGCCTGTGCTGGCTCTTTCCCTTCCCCACTACACTTGGCTAGGCAGGGCTGTGTACCACCTGCCACTCATTAATGTACCACAAGTGGTACGCGTACCACAGGTTGAAAAGCCCTGGTATAGATAGTCCTCGACTTACAACAATTCTTTGGTATCATTCAAACTTACAACCGCACTGAAAAAGTGACTTATGACCATTTTTCATACTTATGACTCTTGCAGTGTCCCCATGGTCACGTGATCAAAGTAGCAAGTGACTCATATTTATGACGGTTGCAGTGACCTGGGGCCATGTGATTAACTTTTGTAAACTTCTGAGAAGCAAAGTCAATGGGGAAGCCAGATTTGCTTAACAACCATGCTACTAACTTAACAACTGCCAGTGTTTCACCTAACAACTGCGGCAAGGAAGGTCATAAAATGGGGCAAAATTCACTTAATAAATGTCTCTCTTAGCAACAAAAATTTTGGGCTCAATTGAGGTTGTAATTTGAGGACTGCCTGTATATGCTGATATGTTGAAAAGTAGAGCTGAAACAAATGCTACAAATGTTGCCTAAGTATGGGAAGAATGATCTTATTGTTCCCCTTTACCAAGGAGAAATGTTGAAAGAACGAATACAAAATCTACAAGGGGATTAGTGTGACTGGTTATGTGTTTGACTAAAATCTGACTAAAAGTGTCCAAGAAGTGGAAAAAAAAATCTGGGAAGTATAGTACAGCTTTATGTCAGACCAATTTGTGCTCTTCAACAAGACATTGAGAACATATGAATGCAAAAAAAGAAAAAAGAACATTTGCTGAATGATGGTTAAACAAAAGAACTGAAATGAATAAATTTAAATTATGGAATGTTTTCTCCAACTACAGAGTTGAAATTTGATTGCCGAATGCTAGTGGAATAGAAAAGGATGGAAGTAAAACATGAATGGGAATAACTAGAATGGTGAACAAATGATTCAGCATTGATTAGGGAAAAAGACAAGCATATATGATGTCCCCTTGTTGTTAATCTATTTATGGAGAAATGTATACGAATATTTGTAGTGATATAAGAAGTATTTTGGTTAGGGCACATAAAAATGACGGCTGATTGCTGGCTGAGAAGTAGAATAATCTGCAAGGAATGTTAGACTGATGGTGCAGAGTGAAGTATGGATCTGAAAACTGATGTATCAAAGAGTTAGATAGACATGTTAAACAGGAAGAAAGGTGAAGGAATACAAGTTATACATAAATGACAAAAACTAGAGGAAGTAAATTTGTGTTTACATACCTCAATAGAATGTTTACTAAAGATAGGAAAATGGATGGATAATTTTTAAATTATGCCAGTGCTGGTGGAAGAAAGCTGGTGGGTAGATATCATCTGTTGGGAGAAATGAATGTTGAAAGAGTAAACTTCTGCCCAATTGGTTCTGTGGAAATGAGACTTGGTTATGCCAGGCAAAACATACAAGCAATTTAAATGCAGCAAGAATTGGTAACGTAAGAACAGTGAGTGGCAAATCCAGAAGTGAGGGAATCAAGAATGTTTGGATGCTGGGTGAAATGTGAATTAAATGCAAAAGTGAGTGTACCGATACACTAAGGTGATTTAGTCATACAGACAGAATGAATGAGGCTAGTATTGCAAAACAGATATTTAAAGGAAGATTGAATGGGCTCAAAGGAAGGGGAGGGGACCAAGAAACTAGAGGTTGAACAGAGTTGACAAAGTCCACAAAAATAAAGAGAGTTCAAGAACAAAAGGCAGTGTACGAAGTGCTGTATGGATGTGGTTGAAGGAAAGTTAGCTTGCCGGAATGGAAAGGTATGGAGAGATATAACAATGGTATTGGTGCAAACTAGTTTTAGTCATGTTTCCTCTTGATTTTTTCCCCTATTTCAATCTTTACATTCTTTCTCACTCCTTTTCTGTGCATTGCATAAACTTGCTTACTCCAGAAAGAAATAGCATAATGGGCAGGTAAGCATGTGCACCTTGTCTTGCTAGGAGAATTTTCTTTAAATTGTTAAAAATGCGTATACATATCCTTATCTGCCTCAGGGACATGTGTTTCTTTTCTGTAGCTCTACATATCTATTCTCTCTCCTTTATCTCGTAGAGAGCCAACGATCCATAATTTATCAACATTAACATTAACACTATCATTATCGTGATAGTAACATTATCCTGGGACACATATATTTGCCTTCATTCATAATTTCTCTGTATAAATTCATAATTTCTCTGTATAAATTCATAATTTCTCTGTATAAATTCATAATTTCTCTGTATAAATTCATAATTTCTCTGTATAAATTCATAATTTCTCTGAATAGACAACCTTAAGCCCAACATACTCCTGTATTGAATCACTGTGAGAGACCTGTTCCAAATCTTTAGAAAAAGTAGACCAGCCTGGCTATTTCCATAAGCAAAGATGGGAGAGAAATTTTTTCTCCTCAGAACTGTTCTTTATACACTTGCTACCCCTCTTGTATTTCAAGTTGGATTTCAAGCTTTAATCTGACTCCCCAATTTCTTATTGTGTCTTATATTGTTCTTTCTTTTCTGTATTTTGACACCTAAATCACTTAAAGTACTTTTACCATGTCCCAGTAATCTTTTGTGCAATTTATTTTCCTGAGGCCTGCTCTCCCATGCCCTGCCTGTTATCAGTATATCCAGCAGCTTGCTTATGCCCAAGAGGCCCTGCCTCCATGATCTTTCCATATAACAGGTAGTCCTTGACCTATGACCACAATTGAGTCCAACCTTTCCATTGCAAAGCAAGAGAATTATTGTGAATATTGCCCCACCTTTCTTGCTATAGTTGTTAAATGAATCACTGCAGTTATTAAATTAGTAATACAGTTGATCAGTGAATCTGGTTTCCACATTGACTTTGCTTATCAGAACCTCAGGGCAGTTCAACCGTCATAAATACAGTTGCCAAGTGCCTGAATTTTGATCACATGACCACGGGGATGGTGCAGCTATCATAAGTGTGAGAAATGGTCATTTTTTTCCAGTGCTGTTGTAACTTTGAACGGTCACTAAATGAATGGTTGTAAGTTGAGGATTACTTGTATTGAAAAAGCTGGATTGCAACAGGCTATTTTATACCAACAAACAGAAAAAAATCTGATTATGTCCCCCGTTGGGCTACAGCTGCATTTATAGTACAATGGAGAGCTGGAAGACAAACTGGTCGCCGAATTTTGATTTGGGAGATCTGACATGCCTTCAGTGAATAAGAGAAAACAAAACAAAACAAAACAAAACAAAGAAAAAAACAAAACATGTCCAAAATTACCCACATCACCTGGAGTCAAGATTCACCTCAATAGTTGCAACAGAATTGTATCCATTTACAAATATTATACAAAGGATGCATCCTTATTAACAAATAAATGGATAGGCTTGTTATCTTTATTTATTTTAAAACTACATTTCTGAAGAGAACAATCCTACAAATACTAAGAGCATTTTGTTTTATGCTCTGTGGGTAATAGGTGGTCATTAAAACAGTCTGGCCAAAGTATCAACTGCACATTGGTGGTTCCAATTTACCCCAAATAAAAAACTGAAGTGTTACAAATCATTAATGCATTTTTAAAGAAATCGCAATGAAAATAAAACACAGAATTATGAAACAAGGGATTGTTCTACAGCACAGGTGTCAAACCCGTGATGTGTCGCGACATATCGTGACTTTTTTTGCATTGCCAGAGCTGGAGTGGGCATGGTCTCCGCATGATGCAACCGGCCCATGGGCCGACAGTTTGACACCCCTGTTCTACAGTATCTTCCCCCCTGGACAGAGTGGGCATTTTGGGATGAAAGTCCAGAGACAATGCATCACTGCTATATACCCCTAAGTAGATATATAGCACCATTTTTCTTTTAATGTCCCTATGAAATAAGGGAATTTAATTTCCAAGGAAAAATGCAAGGGAATGCACATCTATGTCATTTTAAACCGAGACAGTTTATTTCAATGCTGCCTTGCACAGGAGGAGCTTGTTAGCTTTTTCTCTGAGCTATTTTATACTTATTTAAATATTTTATGCTGCTGTCCTGCATGAGAAGATAAAACAAAAATACAGCAGTGGCACATCCTTAAGGTCATTGCTTAAATACAGACATACCCAAAGCACAGCTAAAAAATCAGACTGATATCTGCAACCAATAAATCACAAGAAACAACTGTAACTATAGCCAAAGCAAACATAATTAATGCAACACAAACCATTAACCGAAAGGTCAGGTAAACAGGACAGTCTATGTATTGCTTGATAATTGTTACAGTCATGTATATAGTTGGCTTGATAATTTCTTAACTAGTTCTAATATTAATTTTCTACTTGGCAATAGACTGCCACCTGTTCGTTATTTGAAGGAATGATTTCATATTTATCAATTTTTATATACTGGTGAGATGCAACCTGATTGCAAAATGCAATTTTATTTTAATGCATTTTAATGGGGACATATTCTAAGATTAAAGTGTTCATGTCTCACAATACTTTTCTTGTTTTGGGAACATGTTAAATGGAAATTCTGTAATGGACGGTCTAGCAGAGGATGCATTGCAGTTAAAAACTATTTAAAAAAACACTTCTGCTAGTGCATTATGAAACTAAGCAAAAAATATTATTGTCATGCTTAATAATTCATGGTTTTTACAGAAAGAAATTATCAGTACCTTCAAGCTTGTGGGAGTGATGCAGAGTTTCCCATGCTCTCCTCCCAATAATTAGATATATTTTTTGAGATTACCTTGTGATTCACATTAGGAAGTGCGAGTGATTTGTCCACCAAATAATCTGAGAAACTAATTTTTTTTTGGTTAACACAATAACTGAAGCTTGCAGGATTCATGTTGGCACAATATCTCATCATAGTTTGAAACTGTTTTATTTCATGCTGCATCTGAACAGTAAAAATCAATCTTCAGGTATAAAATCACTATTATCACCATTATCATCCCACTAAGGCCATCACTGCCAATATAGGAATGAAGCACTTAGCTTGGTTTTATCATATATTAGAATTTAATATATGGAAAATGTTACTCAATTATCTCATTTTTCTTTGAACTCAGTCAACAGAATATTCAGCCATGACATCACTAGCTGGTGGATTAGACGATATGAAGGCCAATTTAACAAGCCCTACATCAACAGATATAGGTGCCAGTGTCCCAGGACCACAATCATATCCTATTGTGACAGGTAAGATAACTAGATACTTTAAAAAGAATGTATGTCCCAAGTCGTGCTTGTGATGATATACTGTTTATGGTTTGCGATATAAATATGAATTTAAGAAATGCTAGTTTTTTAAAAAAATGAAATGAAACCTGAAGGTATTCAGAGACCTCAGTAGCTTGTATTCTATATAGATGTTCTACCTGTTTATTATTTCTATGAATAATTGCTTTGTATTTGTGAGATACACCTTAGCAACAAAAATAACTTTGTTGTAACTGCAATAGAGATGAACAATTAATGCTTTAGAGACCATATGCAGTCCACAAAGCTTATCAGGGCATC
The DNA here is from genome assembly GCA_023970755.1 of Azemiops feae. NCBI lineage: Eukaryota > Metazoa > Chordata > Lepidosauria > Squamata > Viperidae > Azemiops > Azemiops feae. Next base: position 1,047,889 of record JALGBA010000069.1, read on the forward strand.
AGAAATTATGCCTTTAAATTTTTAAAGCACCTTGTTAAGAAGCAAAGTTCCCCAAAAGCCTAGCAACACCAAATTGAAGCACTGACTTCTTTGTGGTTTGACCCACCAGAAAAAACGAAAGAAACATGTCCCTATCTGTGAAAAAAAATATATCTGAATGGGAAAGGCGGAAGGGACCAAACAGATATCTTTGGCTAAAGGAAAGCCCTGTTGCTCTTGGTGACTCCTTACTGCCATTTTTTTATGGAACGGTGACTGTATTGCTATATTCTTTCTTTCTTGAGCAACAATGGAGTTGTGGAATGAAGACTTTACTGGTCTGTTTGAACAGAGGCTCTCTGAAGCTTTATTACATCCTTACCCTCTAGAATGAGGGAAGAGTGAAGCCAGCTCCTCTGGAGCCATTGCTTGAAGACTTTCCAGGCAAATTAAATTACAAATTCCCAGGGAGCTGCATGAACTTAGTGGTTGCAGCACTGGGGGAAGAACCATGGGAATATATCCTTGCCTGTCTATAGAGATCATTTTGCTGCCTGGAAGACAGCATGTGAATTGATCCAGTCCAGTTTTCCACCCCCATCTTTGCTGAACAGGAATGATCTTTTCCTGTAGCTTCCTATTTTAGTACACTGAATGGGTTGCTATACAAATTCTTTGCATGAACTAATTTTGTCCAGTGGGTATAACAGTCTCATGCCATCTGTATCCTCCTTGTTCAAAAGAAACGAACAAACAAATACCCCACAATTTTCTTCACTGTGCCTATTCTATTTAATCCACTACTCAGGAAGGGGAAGATTATTTATCAATACAGCAAATGTTACTGAATTTTTTTTTGGTTTAATAGTTTTTTTAGTTGTTTTGATAGGTATTTACTCTAATTTGCAGTAGCACTTTTAGCTTCTACTGTTTGTATTTTTACTTTTTAATTATTTATTTTTAATTTTTTATTATTAATTTCTTATTTTATATTGTTTGTAGAACACTGAACATTTATTTTGTAAATAAAGTATTTTATGTCTCTTAATATAATAAAAAGATACAAAAACAAAAAGATACTGAAATATAAAAAACAAAAAGGAAAAATACATAGATAATATCAATTAATAATATATATTAGATTATGGATTTAAAAATAAAATGAATTGAGTTTCTAAGAAACAAATTATACCTTGACTATACAGAAAATAATTGGTAAGTTTTCCTCTAATTGATATGAAATCAATTGACAGATAGAAAATAAACACAGATCAACAATCTGAGATTTAAGATCTAGTTTAGCAGAGTCATTCCAGTAAAGAATGCAGTGATTTTAACTACAGTCCATTGGAAATCTAGATTCTTCATACATCATTAAGTTCCAAATATCTGGTATATAGTTCAACATCACACTAACTTCTTTATATTTTATTTCCTCTTCTCAGTGTTGAATTGAGAAAACGAATTATATTAAACCAAAATGGAACTTCGATTGAATAGGCTCAAAATGTGAAATTAAAATACTTTCCACTATTTAAAATTTTCAACATTTTAATGTTGGCATCCAGTCTTTACTAAATATCTTAAGTGTTTAGTACATTGCAAATATATATTTTTGGTTTAATGAAAAGTGTTTGAAGATCAAGAGGCATGCAGACACACAGACAGACAAACATATCATTTAAAACTAACACAATCGATTTACATAAAGTATTAAAACTCAGTTTTCTTTTGTTGTTAGAATAATCCTGTCAATTAAAATAGCTTTAGAATCTTACATATTCCTTCAGTAATAATATAATTTAATGATTAATTAAAAATTTAATATTATTAGGTTAATAAATGCTAATAATGTAATAATGATGACCAATCATAATAATAATTATTTAGGAGTTTCAGATGCTGCTAGTGCATTCAATTAATCAGTTAATCAAAAACATTTTAATTGGATATATTTCCATTCATCAGTTTTTAACTTCTTCCTTGAAATGCTTTATAAAATTGTTAGAGAATAAGTTTAGCTAAGTTATCAATATCATGTCTTGGCTACAGCCCTCAATCCCAGATTGTTCCAGTTGTCAATTACGAGATTAGAAATAAAATCTTTCTTCTCAATATATTCCAAATATATCTTGCAGTCTTTAATGGGAAATATTTCCTTTCATAGATAGAGATACAGAATAAAAATAGATTCAAACCCCTGCCAAGATACCAAGGAAAACAAAGAGTAATAAAGATGTGTCCATGAAGGCTTTAGAAAAAAATAACCTCAGATAGATATGAAAATATATATCAGTGATAAAGCACTGAATCTGAAAATCAAAACTCCCTTCACTGTAAGGGATAACAGTATTATTTTGATAAAACTGGTGAAACTGTCAGTCCAATATAAACGTTTTCATCTGTTTAAAATATCCAAACAGATTTAACATCCACATACCTCTAAAAATAGATATTCATTTAATCATACTTTATTTTTTCCCATTAAAGCATTTAATCATTTGTTAATATCAATAATAATTTGAGGTAAACATTTTGAAATACATACCTTTACTGACCTGGAGATCTTCCTAGAAACAATAATTCCAAGATTCTTTAAAAAATACAAACTTTATATGAGGTCCCAATTTTTATATCTTTCAATAGGTACATTAGATTCTATTGGACATATAATAGAATTATTCCACTTAATTGAATACCTTGATAACTACATCCATCAATTTTGATAGAGAACTTTAATAATTTTTTTAAAAAAGTATAACAGCATCTAAAAACAATTTATGTTTACCCACCAACCGTCTTATTGCCCGAGATACCCTTCAGCTTTTGAATCAAACAAGTCAGAAGTTCCAAATTTAAATTAAATGTAAAAGGAGACAACAGACATTCTTGACAGATTCCACAAAACATTCCAGTGAGTGAACAAATAATTTCATTTGTATTAATTCTGGCTGATGGAACTCAACTAATTAAAAGGTATTTTTCCAATTCAAATATTCAGGCTTGCAGCTGATATAAATATATAACTTACATGATATCATAGTGGAACAAAATTTACCTCTGTCTTTTCCTTCAGCCTCTCACCCAATTTGTACAATATTCTACCCAACGTGAGCAATGAAGATTTTACTTGCTTTTATGTCATATACCTGGATCTGAAGTAGAAAATAAAGAAGATTTAATTAGCTAGGTTTTATGCAGGTTATTTCACTGCATGACAAATGATGACCATAGGGGTGAATGTGGGGGGAAGGGAACAGAATTTCTGTCCAAGTCTGATAATGAGCTAGAAATAGGTCTGTCTACAGGCTTGGAGATATAGTCCTTAGCTTGCATTTGTTGTGATCCAAATGAGGTTATAGTTAAAAAAATATTGAGTTGTTGAAATCCTTTTGTGGTAAAAAGGGTTGAATTTAAATATGTAGAAGTGGAGACTAGTGGTAACTGTATGGATTGCAGACAAGTGGATATGTGACACATTAGTGTTAGGTCAGAATTAATTGAGAAGAAGTGAACAGAAGGTTTAAATCCTCATAAACTTTCATGGTTCATAAATATTGTGAATACATAAGAATAAAAGTATCATGATATACATAAAAGGACCCAAACGTGTACAGTATATCCAAATAAAATGTAGTAATTCATTTATGTAACACAAGAACTAACCAACTCTGTTCTTCATACCACTGTTTTCTTTCAACCCTATTTTTTTATTCTTTGACAATAGCTTTTGCTTTTCAGTGATATTGTTTGTGTATTTTATAGTCACTATTTGTTCATCAGGTTTTGCTTCAAAGTTCTTTAATAACTGGATGAAACTTACAGTATATCAGAACAGAGCAAGCAGAGTAGTTCTGAAACTAACATGTTATCTCATCTTGATCAACTTTATCTGAAAGCAAGTCATTTCCATTAAATCATCAACATTATCTAAGCACACAATCCACCTAATTGGTGCTCTGTACTGTAACAGATTTTGCCCAGGAGCCCCATTATACCAGCCTTCCAGGAGAGAAATAAAGAATTTTGCTATCAAGGGGTTTCCACTCATACAATAGTTTATTTCTTTATGAAGATTAGGGCAAGTACAGAGAAACAGGAGGTTTTTTTTTTTTGTTAGAATGGTTTTCCTTTCTATTGTTGCACTTCTGGTTCTTTGTCCCAATCAATCAAAAAATTCTATTGCTTTCAGAGGTTTCTGGAGGGGGCATATTCAACCTAAATTGGATTATTATTATAATATTATAATTCGCTAAGGCATGCTATAGTGTTGGTGAAGACCCTGGCAAGGTTTAACTTCATCCCTTGTTTGCAATAAATCAACAGTTAGTTTCAGCATTATAGCTGCCTAGGCTACTATAGTTAGAGGCAGCTGGATGGTCCAAAGCTCTTATTTCCAGTGCCTTTTAGTTTGGGACAAACTAGCTAGGCAGACAAGAGAAGTAAACATGTGAAATATTAAATGTTATGGCCAATAATTGGAGGAAAGAAACAAGGAAACCAAATAGACCAAAAGAGGATAACAGGAATTGTAGGAGAAAGATGAATGTGTTTGATAAAAAATATTTTACGAAAGTCTTCTAATAAAGTGGTACCTTAGTACTCAACTGCTTTGAAACTCATCAAATGTAGTACTCAACACATTTTGATGCAAAAATGTTGTCCCGGTACTCATTGTTTGTTTAGTATTCAACGCACAGCCTAGAATGTGTTGGTGTTGGCTGCCGTGTGACTCACTACATTATTCCTTATGGGAAAAAATTGTTTGGTACTCATTATTTTTTGGTATTTATCGTGCCTCTTGGAACCAATTAACGATGAGTACTGAGGTACCACTCTATGTATATGTATCATGTTCAGCAGTGCTTAATAAAGCAATACGGTGTAAAGTTAATAGGTCTCTGTCCTGAGGTTTCCTAATCTGAGGATACTGAAGATCACAAGATCAATTTACAGTCCTTGTACTAGATGATTCCATGCTTGCACACTTGATTTATATAATATAAATATATTATATATTATAATATATTATATATTATAATCTGGAAAGCAAATACAAGATTAATATTTTAACAGTTGAAATGGTTTTCACATATGATCTAGTAAGCTATTTTACTAAATATTTATAGTCACCTACTAAGCATTTAATTAATTTCTAGTGTTATGGTGTCCCTGAGTGGCTTAGGCTATGCATAATCTTGTTCTAAACTTAAAATCTTAAAATGATACTTGAATGCTTTGGTACATTATTATTATTATTATTATTATTGTTATTGTTATTGTTATTGTTATTGTTGTTGTTGTTGTTATTGTTATTATTATTATTATTATTATTATTATTATTATTATTATTATTATTATTATTATTATTATTATTACTATTATTATTATTATTATTATTATTATTATTATTATTATTATTATTATTATTATTATTGTTGTTGTTGTTGTTATTATTATTTAGAGTGCCATTAGAGTGATATTTAAGGTTTCTTGAGGACATCTTTATTTCTCCCTGAACCCTTTCTGTGCTGCTGTTTAGGACTGAATGCCTCAGAACGAAGATTGTCCAGGAGTCCTTAATCTAAAGTTTAATTCATTGCAGGAAGAACTATAGATTTTGAAAAAAAAGTCTTATGGGACATAACTTTTTAAATGTTCATTAGGATGCTATAAGTCAAAGAGACACAACTTAATGTCATTTAGAGATTTTGGGCCATGACTTTTGTAAATCTCAAAAGACTCTGTGGTCTTTATTAGAGTTTGTAGTCCAAAATATCTGGAATGCATTGAATTGTTCACTAATGCTCTCATCAACTAGGGGTCAAGCAAACCAATTCTTTCTCTTTTTATTTAGGGTTTTTCTCCCCCGTTTCAGATTATCATTCCATGACTCAACTGCTCTTAACAACACATTTCTAATATCATATGTTCTCTTTGTAGATCCTTTATAATTCTCATTTTTAACTTCCTGAGGTAGAAGGAAGAAAAGTAGTAGATCCTGAATTTTAGCAATACTGCATCATCCTCTCCTGCTTCAAATACAGAAAAAAGAGAATATTTAGCATTAGTACGAACTTAGAATTTGATTCTCTAGATAATAATGTTTACTGCCTTAACAGTGTGTACTTTCTTGAAAGTCATAGGCAGTTTTGCATTAAAATGCCCAAACATATTTTAATTCACAAATGTATAAATTTATCTTGGGCATTTAATTACCCATATATGCTTTTACCTGGACTGAGACATAGTGACTGTAATAATAAATAATTGAGAAAAAGTATTTTTGTCTTAATGTAGCTGAGCTCATAATTTTATAGGCAACATCAATGAAAATCATAATTAGATTGCATAATAATAATTCAAATTAATATTCAATATGCTGAATTATTACTTGGTTTTAAGTACTCCACCTTAAAAATACCATAGATAATTTTTAAAAAAAACCATCAAAATGGCAAGTAAATTAAGGTTGCCACCTCTTCCAAAGGGAAATAAAAAACTGTCAAAACTCATTTGCATATGATTTATTTAGGCATGTACGTAAGTCTGGCGAGTTGAAAATGAGTCTTTACCTCCCCATAGCAAACCCAAGTGTGCAGACGAACATATACCTACACTCATATACAAACATTCTTTCCATCTCCATTACAATATTAGTAACATAAAAACTTTTCATTCTGATGGAGAACATTCAGTTTGGAAAACTAATAAGGGAACAATAATTATTTAAGTTAAAATTCATTTAAATAACTATTTTAACTGTATTATTATTGGTTTATATTTCATCCTATTCATGTTTATTTTGTTGTAACTCCCAGGAAAATTTGAATGGGGTTAAGAGACTAAGGAGAATTGGAGCAGTATTAGTCTTAATAAATGCTAGCTTGCCTAAGATCATTTCATCTATTGGTATTAAAGAACTGATAAATTGGTGTCACTACTTGCAATCCATCTTCTGATTAAAGAACAAAGTGAAGGCAAAATTAGATACAAAGGAGAACAAAGCTGTTTCACTTTTAATCATTTTATAGAAATGATGATCTTTATCTCGATCTGACTCAGTGACATATGTTGATCTGGTGACCTTAAGTTCATGACTAACATGGACTTTGAAGTGGGGAATGCCCAATCTATCACCATACCATACAAATTCTCAATTTCTCAGTGTTCTTTTTCTTCTGAAGGAAAAAAGAGAGTTTTTTTAATTAGTTAGAACAATACAATCAAAGAATGTACAAAGAGAATTTACAAGTCATCTAGTCGAACCCTCTGCCTGGTATAGGAATAGACTTAATTATCCCTGACAGATGACCACCCAATCCCATTTAAAAACTCACAACAAGGGCAAATTTATCATGATAGTTGGAGTCTTTTCTCCTAAATATATGGCATGCTTCTAGAACAAATTTGAACGTTACGTCTGTATATCGGAATAAAAACCTTTATGCTGGACGTAAAGTGTTTGCATCTGCATATGAGCATTCCTGAGAATGAGAATCTAATCTGAGCAATGATAAATGAAGGAGGTTTTATATCTACAAGAGAAAAGAAATTTATAATATAATTAAAGAAATACATGATAGGAAAAGGCAATGTCCAGTACCTAATTCACTGAATCCTGCTTGGAAAAGAATCATACAATGGATCTCTGGGTATACTTAGGGCAAAGGTAAACTAGCAGCCTAAGATTAACAGTCTAATATAAAGGAGTATGCAGAATGATAAATAAATCATGACACACAGAAAATTGTTAATTCTGCCTTTTGTGGTCAGTAACTGTCAGATACTGGAAAGTTGGTACCTCTGAAGGCACATCATCAATATGCGATGAGCAAAGTATAAACTACCAGGCAGTCTCCAGTAGGCTACTTTTAGTTTGCAAGTTGCTGGAAATGTAGTTTAGATGGGCCAAAATTTAATTCTGCAGGGCATTTTAAATGTTCTTAAATGCAAATGTAATCTTAAGCGTGAATACATTAGTTCTGTTTTTTTAGATGCCTTATTTGTACATTAAAAATACAATAGAGGACCAATGGAATTATAACAGAAAGAACCTAACAAAATAGAATAGATCAGATAAGATTGGTTAACCAATATTTTGTATATCTATTATCAGTAAAATCACAAAAACAAAACAAAACAAAACAAAAAAATACCCTCCTGCTGAAATTCTGAAAATTGCCATTTCCTCATTAAATGTTAAACTTACATATAGTTTGAACTATCATGAATATTGTATCTTTCAACATCGTAGCATATGTGTTAGGACATCTTCATTTTGTGTTGGAAAAGCAAACGTAGTATTATGCATTTTTTTTTAAAAAAATACAAATGAATTGTAAATAGCGGCAGAAATCATTGACCCAATGGAGGAAATCGTTCTGTTTCGTGAAAATAAAACCACTCAATTCCTTAGTGCTCCACAATTCAACACCCAGCAGGATATTAATGTGTGAAATGCTTAAAAGCCCCCATATTCTGGGATGAAGAGAGTTTGAGAAATGGGTTTTATTGTGGCCAAGAAAACTAATCTGGTTCTTTTGATAGGGCTGAGATCTGGAGTTCAAGCTTCAGCAGTTTTTATGAGAATGTCTAGGGACAGAGCTTGGCTTCCATTCACAAACTGACCTACGTCTAGTTTGTATTGTGAGTCCTGAGTTCTTAAGCCAACTCATAAAATAGTTTAATCAATGCAAAATAGGCCGAGAATCACGCAGATAAGAGAATTATGGCCACAGTGTTTCATTGTTCTTGTTTTCAAGCCAGGCTGGAGTAGGAAAGCAGCACTGAGAAATAATAATGTAAAAAGATCCTCAGTGCAGCTGTGGTGTCAGTCTGGGCTTTGCATTTCCTAGGCAGATTTGCAGATCTGATCTGCGGTAATATCATTTCAATGAAAAAAAAAAAGTACTGTTTGGCATGCACATCAGCAGGTCCATAAAACTAGACCTAAATTATGGTGAAAGGAAATTTTGATGACACTTTTCTAGCCCGCTTCATTCACCAACTTGCTTGTGGTTATGGACCAGTGGCTGAACATCTGATTATAAAACTAGTTGATTTCTCTCCATCGTTTTTATGCCACATTAAATATTAAGTTAAAAAAAAAAATCCTAGCTCTTGCTGCCTGCTGCCACGGTTCATAAGCATGCTCTCCATTTGCAAGCCAATGACATGTGCCCAGCTTATTACTGCTATAGTCAGCATTTCCTGAGCAGACCCTGATTGTTACTAATTACCTGCAGATGCATTTTCTTTGCTCTGCTGTGCTGACTTCAGCGTGGTCGCTATCACTTGGAGAGGACAAAGTGGCACCGAAATTGACACCTTTGCTTGCCTCTCCAGTAAGGCACGGGGGGGGGGGGGACAGATTGACGGAAGCATAGGCCATTCTGATTGCCCTTGGTTGGCAAGTCACTTTATATTAGCCGTGCCAAAAATGTGCTGAACAACCTAGCAGAAATGAGATTTTTCAGAAATATCCATTTCGGTACGATACCAGGCAATTCTGAACCATGTGAAATAAAGTAAAAATAAAATAAAATTGAATTTCTGTAGGTGTCAGCATGACGAGCAATATTTATATTTGAAAAATATCCTTTTCCCTAACTCGCTTTCCGTACCACATGCTATGCTAAAGTTTGTAGACTGGTTATAAAATAAGTGAATAATGTGGATCTGCCCCACAGTTACAATTCCAGCACATTCCTGCACTAAAATGCTTTAAAATCTAGGTATGCACAATCTCAACGTGAAGCTTCCCCTTACATTAGTCTTGACTCTTAGTGACTTCATAGACAAATCTGGTAGTTTTCTTGGCAACAGTAGTGAAGTTGCAATACTTCTGGATTTCATATTATAAATCAGGAGTCCTTAAGGGGTACAGGTAGTCCTCGACTTACGACCACAATTGAGTCCACAATTTCTGTTGCTAAGTGAGACATTTGTTAAGTCAGTTTTGCCACATTTTACTTTCTTGCCACAGTTGTTAAGTGAACCACTGCAGCTGTTAAACTAGTAACATGGTTGTTAAGTGAATCCGGCTTCCCCATTGACTTTGCTTGTCAGAAGGTCACAAAAGGTGATCACATGACCCCGGGACACTGTAAAAATATGAGTCAGTTGCCAACTGTCTGAATATTCATCACATGACTGTGGGATGCTGCAAGGGTCCTAAGTGTGAAAAAAAGGTCATAAGTCACTTTTTTCAGTGCCGTTGTCACTTTGAGTGGTCACTAAACGAACTTTTGTAAGTCGAGGACTACCTGTACGACAGAATAAAGGTAAGGTTAAAAGAAAATAAGCCATTTTCTGCTTCTGGATATATTTTTTTCAATTTCCAGCCTAATCTATCACTTGGGAATTTGCTAATAGTGGTCCTGTCTAAATATTAACCAGGTCCAACCATACTTAGCTAAAGTTGTGCACCCTGCTGTACATCTGTTGGATGACCTGCTTTTCATAAACACAAGTTTAGAACTCTTTTTCTTCATCAGATGTAAATATTACTTATTTTCAATTAAAATATATCTATGGCTGCCCATCTTCAAACACAACTCTGGGCAGCTCACAGCAACAATAAAAACCCCAAACTTTAAAAACCATAAAGCACAATCAAAACCCAGTGCCTAAATAGATATGTGTGGATTTTTTTTCTTGAATGAAAATGGACACATGATCAAATATATACTATCTCGTATACGGTCTGTATGGTCATGGGTGGTAAGGATCTGGTACATATTTTGTTGGCAGTTACCTCAGAACCCAATCTAAAACTTAGGTAAAAGTTACTTAAAGTAGGGAAAGAGAAGAGAGAAAACAGAGATTAGTGCTGTATGTATGGAAATGGTTGAGCAATCACATAAACCTCTTAGGTTCCCAGCCATAAAATGAGAAAACTATTTTCTGGAAAAGATATTTAAGAGAGAAAATTTTCTAAAATGTTAATATAGAAGTAGTGGAACAAACCTTTTCTCCCTTTGCTGCTGCTGCTACTACTACTACTACTACTACTAGTAGTAGTAGTAATAGGGAAAAATTGGATGTGTTTATTCATTCAATTTCTATAGTTACCCAACTCAACCTACTGATTCTGAGCAGCTTACAGTTTTAAAACTATAGAACAGGAATGTTAAACTGCCGGCCCGCGGGCCGGATGCGTCATGGCAAAACTGCACCCACCCCATTGCCGGCAATGGAAAAAAAATCACGATAAGCCGCGACACGTCACGTGACATTGCGAGTTTGACACTCCTGCTGTAGAACAATTAAAACAATAAAAAATAATAAAACAGTAAAGACATCCAGAAAATGAATACAAATAACACCAGTGGTCCTTCTTAAGTCTATTCTATTCTATTTCTACATAATTCTTCCCTTTAAAAAAGGCATTAAGACTTACACTTTCTTTATTTTTAAAAATTTATATACAGTATAGAAAAAAATTCTTATAAAGGAGAAAATTGCTTGAGTCTGTGTCTCCAGTGTGTAGTGTCCAAGCTCATTATGGAGCGCTTTGTACACACCAACATACATTTAGAAAACCTACCTTTAAGATGGAAGCAGAGTCCCCTTGAAGAATGTCACTTCATGTTTTATAGGGTTAGGACTAGTTGCATGTCAATCACATTCAGTCACCTTCTATGGACTTTATGAGAAGGAGTTAGTTATCTGCCATATTTCATTCAAACTTCAGTTTACACTGTAGTACAATGAGGGTATTGCACTCGGCTAAAACTCATTCTTCCCCAGCAACATATGCTTGTGTATTAAAACTATTTCACAGAACAATTGTTAAAATTACCAAGATCATATATGTAAAGGGTTTTGAATATTTCAGAGTGTGATATAAGTGGTGATGAATTGTAGGGATTGTTTTATTTAATTTCCTCAGTGAAGGTAAATAGTTTTGTTGCAAATAGTCCATGCCCTGGTTTTAGTAAGAAACCGTATGGTTTATTTAAATCAGGGGTCTTCAAACTTGGCCTTTTTATGACTTGTGGACTTCCTCCCAGAATTCTTCAGCCAGGCACACTGGCTGAGGAATTCTGGGAGTTGAAGTTTGTCAAAAACAGATCATGCCAGACAAATCTTATTGCATTCTTTGACCAAGTGACAAAATTAGTGGATCAGAGGAATGCTGTGGATATAATTTACTTGGACTTCAGTAAGGCATTTGATAAAGTAGATCACACCCTACTACTTGACAAGATAGAAAAATGTGGGGTAGACAGCATCACCACCAGATGGATCCGTAGCTGGCTGACCAGCCGTACTCAGCGTGTGGTCCTCAATGGAACCACATCTACATGGAGGGAAGTGTGTAGTGGGGTGCCCCAGGGCTCTGTTCTGGGCCCAGTGCTCTTCAATCTTCATCAACGATTTGGACGAGGGATAGATGGGGAACTCATCAAATTTGCAGACGACACCAGCTGGCAGGAATAGCCAACACTCCAGAAGACAGGCTTAAGATACAGAAGGATCTGGACAGACTTGAACACTGCACTCTCTAACAAAATGAAATTCAATGGTGAAAAAAGCAAGGTTCTACATTTAGGCAAGAAAAACCAAATGTACAGGTATAGTATAGGGGTACCTTGCTCAATAGTAGTAACTGTGAGAGGGACCTCGGAGTCCTAGTGACTAAATATGAGCCAGCATGTGCTGCAGCTGCAAAAAGGCAACACAGTTGCTAGGCTGCATTAACAGAGGGATAGAATCAAGATCACGTGAAGTGTTAATTACCACTTTACAATGCCTTGGTAAGGCCACACTTGGAATACTGCATCCAGTTTTGGTCACCGTGATGTAAAAAAGAGTTGAGACTCTAGAAAGAGTACAGAGAAGAGCAACAAAGATGATTAGGGGACTGGAGGCTAAAGTATATAAGGAACGCTGCTGGAATTGGGTATGTCTAGTTTAATGAAGAGAAGGACGAGGGGGGACATGATAGCAGTGTTCCAATATCTCAGGGGCTGCCACAAAGAAGAGGGAGGCAAGCTATTTTCCAAAGCGCCTGAAGGCAGGACAAGAAGCAACGGATGGAAACTAATCAAGGAGAGAAGCAACCTAGAACTAAGGAGAAATGTCCTGACAGTTAGAACAATTAACCAGTGGAACAACCTGCCACCAGAAGTGATGAATGCTCCAACACTGGAAGTTTTTAAGAAGAGACTGGACAGCCATTTGTCCGAAATGGTATAGGGTTTCCTGCCTGAGCAGGGGGTTGGACTAGATGACCTCCAAGGTCCCTTCCAACTTTATTATTATTATTATTATTATTATTATTATTATTATTATTATTATTATTATTATTATTATTATTATTATTATTATTATTATTATTATTATTATTATTATTATTATTATTATTAGTCCACAAGTCATAAAAGGGCCAAGTTTGAAGACCCCTGATTTAAAAAGACCAATACTTTCATTTCTTAATTCTTTTCAGACTATTAAATGAATGCAACTTACCCAATTGATCACATTCTTAACAACAAAATATTTATGGGGAATAGAAATATTACATTTAGGTAAGCTACACAAACAAGAAAAAAAACATTATTTATTTATATTTAATTTATTTACAGGACTCACCCATCTCATGTCACGATTCTAAGCAAATCATACCAATCAATAAAAATATCCTGATCCAAAAAATAACAATATCCTTCTCTCAGGCACCAGACCAAACTGCCTCCTAACTCAACCTCCATCCTAGCTCAGTGCCTGAGGGAAGTGCCAGATCTTCACAGCCTTCTTGAAGTCTAAAAGGGTAGGAATACCTCAGATGTCAGGTGGAAAGCTACTTCAAAAGACTAAATAGGTGAAAAGGCTTACCTCCAAGGTCTCATTGAATGACAACATTTAAGGGAAGGGACCTTGAGTATACCTATCCTATGTAACCTAGTAGGATAAGGCAGATACCCTCAGTCCTGCAAATAACCTGGCTCTGTGCCATGTAGGGCTTTAAAGCTGATAATGAATACCTTGAATTGCACCTGGAAAGCAACTGAGAGACAATGCAGTCTCTGGAGCACTGGAATTCTGGATCAGTTGCAGCTTCCATATGGTCTTCAAGGCTGGGCTGTCCTCCTCAGGTTCAGCATGTTGTAGCCATCAAAAAAAGGAAGTAATTATGAGGTGAGTGACCGTGAGCAAGGCCTCTGGAGTCCAGGGTTTTTTTTTTTTTTAGAGAAGCAAATTTATTTGTATAAAATTATGTAATATAGGAAATAAATATAGCATTTGCTAGAACATTCCATTTTGAATCAATGGTAATTGGGTTTCAGACATTGCTTGGGAATAGAAACTGCCATGTTGCTCTGAGGATGATATACTGAGTAGGGGTTTTTTTTGCACCTCAGTGACTGTGACATAAAGCATCTTGGTAAACAAGACATTAGGCAATACTTCCACTCTTACCTGGCAAAAGAAGTACAAAATATATTGCTAGGGGACTTCTGCTTGAGCATTTGGCATCTTTGTTTTGAATTTTTGCACAGCCGTACAAAGTTCCTAGGATAGTTATCCACCAGTTTAGACTGACTCGGTATCTCAATTTATGTCAAAGTTGTAGGAGGATGTGCTTGTATCAAATAAGGGTAGGGTAATGGACTTCATTGAGGCCAAATTTATTGCTGGTGGAATAAAACATTTTTTGAAACCTTTGTGATCATTCATATGGGACAAGCAATATGATTTAAGATATCAGAGTAAGAATGCATGGTTTCCAAGGAAGAGGTTCATACAGCAACAATAGTAAAACATCTTTATACTGTTTGCCTACAATAAATGCTTTTGTTCTTTCTTTGTTGGTTTTCACAATAAGATCATTCCAACTCATCATAATTCTTCCTCCACCCCACCTCTTCCTCATTTTAGTGAGGGTGAAAGAAGAAGAAGAAAGTTTAATAAACAGATATTGCTCTGCTTCCTTCAACCCTTCCGAGATTGATGCCAAAGGAGTTAAGAAAGGGCTGTTCATCTTTTAACTAGACTACCTTATTTCACCTGCTTTTATGTCCAATCATAGAGTATGGTCAGCAATGGATGATGATCCAAAAGTGCTGAATTTATTTTGTGTCAAACTGAAAACAATATTTTCAAGGGAAGGACATAAAAGGAAAGCAAGGGAAGAGTAGGAAATAATCATTTTGATAACTTCCTTTAATTTCAGGTCTTGTGTTTTCTTCATTTCAAGCATTTTACATTCTGCTTACTTTCATGCCTTCCCATATAGAATAGCACCAACAATAGAGCTGTCCCAATTTCCATAATTTATATTGGCCTACGGTATATCTGCCCCATGGTATTATTGGAAAAAGAAAGAATGTACTAAATGAAAGGAGATGAACAAGGGAATTTAAGTAGGAACCTTTATGTGTATAAGGAAACCTTTATCTAATCTGGCATAGAGGCTCAAGTGCAAAGAATATATTTTTTCAACTGTTTAGGGACAGCTTATATTATTATAAGGGACAGCTTAATATTATTATTTCTAAGGGTGGTTTTTGTTGTTATAAAATGCAGTTAAATCACAGATAAGTCAGTAAGCAGGTAGGTAGGTAGGCAGACAGATTTCCCTATGTATTAGTTTTGCTTCCAAAGAATTGGAAGCGAAACTGGTACACAGGAAAATCTGTTTGTCTGCCTACCTACTTAACTACTTACTGACCTATCGATGATTTAATTGGCAGCTTAAACATAGTAACTATAAATACATTGTCTCTAAAAGGAATCATAGTTTTATGGGTTGACCTCAAAGCTTGGAAAGGAAGTAGAGCTTGGAATTAGGCGGTAAGAAAACCCCAGATTGGCCAGTTTTGCTATACATATTAAGAATCTGTTCTCCAGATTTTGCTTTTCTCTTTCATAATACATACAGTCATGCCCTTCCTCCAATTAAAAACCTTAGATCCAGCCACTGACCTCACGTAATCTGAGCTGGAAAATACAGAGATGACTGGTTTTAATATAACTGTCAAAAGATGCTGAGGTGACCACAAATCATATGACATTTTTCTATGCTGACATATGCTTCAATGTTCCCTTATTACTAAGTATTTTAAAAGGTTTGGAGTTTGTAATAGCTAATTGCTGTGATTTGCAAAGTGCTTAGTTCCATACAGTTGTTCTTTTAACAAACGGCTCTTTCCATCATAATCTGTATAATGTTGATCTATACAGTTGATTATTAGATATCTTCTCCAAGAGCTGTGCAGTGCTAGATTTACAGTTCCTTTTCACTGTACTTAATAGATAAAAGTGACAATGCATTTTCCAATAATCTATTTGTCACTCCGAATAGGGTATGTCATGTTAAAGGCTACAGAAAAAGAGTCTCATAAATTCTCTTCATATAGCATTCCAGTTCTGTGTGATATTTAAGTGTAGTTGTCTCCCCCTCAGAAAAGCAACAGTGTACTCAGCATTGAGTCTCTGCTGCCCTTTAGTGAAAACTACTATTGAGAATCTTTTCATATAACTGGTGGCAAAACTGCAACTCGGATAATAAAAGTGACACAGAATCGGTTGTGACACTCCTGACAGGAGCATAACTGCTCAGTGGGAACATTTATTGTAGCACATGTATAGGTTAATAAACCTTCTGGTTCTGGACAGTGCCAGGATTGCAAAACCATGGATAATCACACTCCTGGTAATTATAATATCCTAACCAATAAAGCAGAATATTTGTAGCTCAAGGTTGAAATGAGGGGTCCTTGGTGCTTTCTGAGCTTGGTTGTTTTCTTGCAGAGGTTTCACTACCCAAACTAGGAAACATCCTCCATGCACCTAGTTTGGGTAATAAAATGTCTGCAAGAAAACAACCAAGCTCGGAGAACACCTTAATCTTTGCAGATTTAAGCCGGGTGGATCCATAGGCCATGAAGATACGATGAATGCTACCTTCACTTTTCCTCCTCTTTGCTACATTACATTCTGTAGTGTAGCTAAGTATTTTCAAGTCCTGAAGGCAGTGGTGGGATTCAGCCAGTTCGCACCAGTTCGACAGAACCAGTAGCTAATTTTTTGTTGCCCAGGCCCAGAATGGACTTCCGGAAGCGGCATCCACACAGAGAACCGGTTGCTCACATATTTGAATCCCACCACTGCCTGAAGGTGATGATTGGGAAAGAGAGATCCATACTGAGCCCTACTATGTGGGTGAGACAGGGTTGGTGTAGGCCCTCTCTCTCCTTTAATATCTACATGAGGCTGCTGGGTAAGCTCATCCATCGCCATGGGGTGAGGTATCATCAGTATGCTGATGATACCCAATTATATCTCTCTGCCCCTGGTGAATTAAGTGGTGCTGTGAATGTCTTATCCTGGTGCTTGAAAGCTATAAGGGTCTGATAGGGAACAACAGGCTTCAGCTGAGCCATGCTGAGGGTACCATCTGCTAGAGCCATATTTGGTGGATCCCAGGTTTACAAGCCTTCTGTGCCATGACACCTGCCTTATGGAACATTCTCTCCCCCACCCTCCAAAAAAAATTTCTGTTAGTACCAATCCTCTTAATGTTCCAGAAGTCTCTCAAGATCTGTTTGTGTCATCAGGCCTGGTGGCCCAGGGAACTGCAGATGTATTTAAGATGGTTTCATTACTGAGATGGACATATACTCTCTCTCTCTCTCTCTTTTGTATATTTTGATTTTAATAAGATTCAGCCTTTAGTATGGATTTTTATACTTTTGTAGTGGTTATTTATATATGTGTTGTTTTTATCTGATTATTGTACGCGGTCCAGAGTCATTTCCTCTAATGGGCAGCCATATAAATTTGATAAATAAATAAATAAGCAAACCTACTTTGCTTACTTCCTAAGCAGACCCCTAAAAGACCCTTAAAATATGCTCTGACCTATTTTGACAGCATCACTTTCTTTCCCCCCCCCAAACTTTATTTCCCTTTTTCACATTACATAAAAACAAAACAAAATACATTTATTTGTTATTATTATTTTTTTCCTCTACTATAATTGAGCACCAGTTGCTCCTTTGCCTCAGATAGCACAGGGATTTGGACCATCCTATACTCACCATCTCTATACCACAAATGTGAATTATACAGGTAACAGTATCTTCTCTCCTTCTTACTCCCATTCCATACTTTAGAACTACTGTTACACTCTGATCTTTTTAAAAACAGCAACAATTTAGAACAAGGAAAATCCCTAAGTTGCCATTCTGATGCAGCTTTAGATTTTAAACTCACTTATGTTAGTGAGTTTAAAGTTGCGCCACAATTATATTCCATCTTTCTTTTGAGAGCTCCAGGTGGTGCACATGAAAGGCATCGCTTTTCATTTTATCCCCAAAACGGCCTTGAAAATCATAACAGCATCATGATTACAGACCAAAATGGAATTACCTTTGTTTGTCTGGGGCATAATATACTTACAAAGGAATAAATACCGTCCTGTAGAAAAAGTTTTTTTAAAAAAGTTAAGTCTGTATTGAGGCAGTATCTATATTAGTTTAGTCATTTTACAGTATAATTTGCAACCCTTTGAATGTGAAAGAAATCTTCAGTCTAAAGAAAAAAGGGTTTTAGACAAAAAAGAGAAGAGCCATGCTATTAGGAAATGTAGCAAACAAATCAATTGTACCCATTGACTTTTGAAGTATGCTATGTGCCAAGATCAAGAAAATTGTGATGAGTTCTCTCTCTTCTCTTTGTAGATGGTATATATATATACCATCTACAAATTAGAATTGTTTGAATTGCTTTCTCTAAACAATAAGAGAGTAGGAACCATCTAGACTTTGGGGGTAGTTGCTTCACAGAACAGGAATAGCTACTGAAGAAGCCTCCCCTGGTTCCATTCACAAAACCACATGAAGAAGGATGATCTGAAGCATCCCCTCCTGTGCTGAAAATAAGCTGGATGGACTTCATTCTACAGAAGAATTTAGCTCTGACCTTGAGAAGGAAGTTGAAGAGGCAACACCATTGGTCAGTCTTGGGAAAGTTGAAAACATGAGATAAAGATGCAAAACAGCTCTGCCCTTATTGCGTATTTCTTAAAAAAGGGAGACAGGATTTCAAGGTTATCTTAATATATCTCCAACAATGAAATAGCATTTCTGGAATCCCTGCAATGTCTATTCCCTGACCTGGCCTAGCAGAGCTGACACATTTAGAAGAGATGGTTTGAAGGTACTTGGGAGTCGTCACATAGGCCATTCTAGGTTAAAACCAGAACTTTGAATTGTACTCAACATTTTATTAATAATTAACATAGTACCCCAGAAGAACTAGCCTCACATATCTCTGGCAGCTCTCATCCGCTGACAGATTAGCGGCCAATTCTCTTCCAGTTGCAGTGTAAGATGTATTCATCCCCCCCCCCCTTTGGTGCCTTTGAATCAGTCTTGATTCCTGATGATTGCCTGGACAAGTTCCTGCAATTCTTTTGGCAAACAGAGGACGTTTGTCCTTGCCTCCTTCCTAAAGCTGAGAAGAAGAACTGGTGCAAGGTCATTAGAAGTCACGGTCTCCCAGTTTCTAATCCAGTGCCTTAACCACTACAAACTGGGTCTCTCTGTGTATTCATTAAAGCATAGCATACTTTTACTGATCTGAGCTCTTTGCTTCAGTCTTCCTACTGTATATACCTGGAAAAAAGATGCTGGTGCTTTAATAAAATTGAATAATGAAAGCCATGCAACTTTAATGTAACTCTGAAAACAGTGGGATCTTTCACAGGTTGGTACAGAAGTTGGGAGGGGGGGTTGCATGAAGCCTGAAGTTCTAGTCCTTAGGAGAAAACTTTTTGGGACTTTGAAGGAAGAGAGAAATGCAGTCTTAGAGTTTTTGGCAACCTTGGCCCTATGTCTCAAAGTAAATCTTCCTTGCATTCCCTGGGCTGGAAATAAAGGAACTATAAAAAGAAATGGTCTAGCTAATAAAGAAATTAGCACGGAATGATAGTTTCTGAAAGAAAACTGTAGCACAGTGCAAAGGTTAAAGAGTCCATTGTTTCTTTGAAATAAAATTTCTCGATAGAATGGTCTATACATAAAAAAAATTAGGCATACAGACGCTGACTCGTTAGATCAATATTTAACAGTGAACTTTAGGATCAGGAGAACAATAAAAATTCCCTGTGATGACAGCAATGAGAGAGATTTTTAAAAATCTACACTGGAAAGTAATAATAGGTGAATTCAATTGCCCCCAAAATAACTATGTTCTGCTGTGACTTTAATCTGTTAAGAAAGGCAATTTATTGACAACAGAACTAATTACTTTCTGGGGCACACTAAATGAAAGGGCACCTGTGACTAAGTCCTAAGTAACACATGAGGACTGGTTCAAAATTGAGCCACTAAATAGTGACCTATCTTATAATTAAAGTTCAACATGTCCATTGGAAGGATTATGCCATAAACTAGCAGACTGACATTCTACCTTTTAATGAGCTTTAAATGAAGAAATCTAGCTGGACAGAGACGGAAGATGCAATATTAAATAAAGTATAAAATGAAAAAGAAAGGTAAGATATACTAGAGGCATGGAAAGTTTAGTAAAAATATAAAAGTTTTAATGTATTAAAAACAGTCATTGTGATTGGATGAAAGGGAAATATCAGGTGAGATATATTATAACCAGTGAGACAAGAGGTTATAAATATTTTGCAAATCTATCTAGAATAGAATAATAACTTTATTGTCACTTTAAATGTACACTAATCAGCATACATTAAAATGAGATTTTGTTGCATACAGCTCTCAAAGGGTAACCACCTCCAATATACACTGCATAAACATGAACAAAAAAATAAATAAATTATGCATATACCCACATATACACATATATATGGTGCAGAGAAACAGCACAGTCTATGTGTGTGTGTGTGTGTGTGTGTACACACACACACACACACACACATACACAGTGAGAAAAACGAATCTTGCAAGTTTACCAGATGGATGGCATAGGGAACAAAGCTTTTACAGAATCTGGTAGCACGTAGCACTTATAAGCAGTGTCCTGAATAATAGGAAGCAGGCTTCCTCTAATCTTCTCAGCTGTCCTTACCACTCTCTGTATGGACCTTCTATCTGTGGCACTGCTACCACCAAACCAAACAGTGATGCAGTTTGTTAAGACACTCTCAATCGTGCCTCTGTAAAAAGTGGCTAGGACAGAAGGACAGAAGGAGAAAGATGTGTTCTCCTCATCCAACACAGGAAATGCAGACGCTGGTTTGCATGCTTCACTAAGGATGAAGTGTGGAGAGACCAAGTCAGATTGTTAGTTATCTGCACCCCCAGATACTTAATACTGTTGACCACCTCCATAGCTGCAGCCTTGATACAGAGTGGAGTATGGCTATGCCAGCTCTTTCTGAAATCTACAATGGTGACGCAGTAGTTAGAATGCAGTACTGCAGGCTACTTCTGCTGACTGCCGGCTGCCAGCAGTTTGGCAGTTCGATTCTCACTGGCTCAAGGTTGACTCAGCCTTCAGAAGAGGTTGGTAAAATGAAGACCCAGATTGTTGGGAACAATATGCTGACCCTGTAAAATGCTCAAAGAGGGCTGTAAAGCACTGTGAAGCGGTATATAAGTCTAAGTGCTATTGCTACTGCTATTAACATTCAGAACCAGGTTACTTTTATTGCACCAGTCAATAGTCATGTAGTTTCATTTCAAGAAGCCATCTAAATAATACAGACTCTCATGAATTTCAGTAAAATTCAGAACTAGCTTACTTTAGATTTAAATTTTTTAACCCCATATTGGTAAGATTCTTGCTTTCAGAAGAACAACAATTACAAAAACCACAATTTTCTTTCTCTCAAAAATTAAATCGAAGGACAAATGATATATTGGAAATGTAGGCATAGGCACCCTTTCTGTTTGAATTGTTCCTTTCGTATGGTCATGCCAGCTTGACTTTAAAGTGATTTAAGAAAATACTGTCTGGACTGAAGTATTTTGTGAATGATTGGCAAGGTATTCACCCGAGACAGTAGACTAACAGTGTTGCTATTGGAAAATTCCCCTGGTGCTGTTGTTCCACCTCTCTTTTCCAGAGATAGCAATTGCTAATCCATTCTTTCCTGTGAGTGGAGTGAATCTTCCTGGCTATATGTGCTGTTATATGTAGCAACCCAAATAACCCATAATACTGTTTGATTATTATATGTTGTCAAGTGGTTTTCAGCTCTCATAACCACATTGGTAGATTTTCTCCATGATGATCTGTCCCTCACCTATTCTTTCACATCTCCCAATGGTACAATCGTGGCCACTGTAGCTGAGTTCCTCCACTTTGCTGCTGGTTGTCATCTTCTTCTCTGTCCTTCCACCATTCCCAGAATTAGTACCTTTTCCATAGAGCTGGGTCTTTGTGTAATGTGTCCAAAGTAAGATGAACATAGTTATTTTTATCTCAAGTGAGAACTCCAAGTAGAATTAATAATAATAATAATAATCTTTATTGATTAGCCCTTGGGCCATATCAAAGTGCAAAGTTCCAGCAACAAATTATTACTAAAGTTTGATAAAAGTAATTTAGAATGAAATTTGATAAAATACAGTTTAAAATGGAATTAGAGTAGAACACGACTTAAAAACGAAATTGGAATAAAATACAGTCTAAAATGAAATTAAAATAGAGTACAGTAATTTAAAATATAGATAAAATATGATAAAATTATATCTTGGAGTAGAATTGCTTCATGAACCATTAGTTTGTTTTCTTGGCTATCCATGGGATTCTCAGGAGTCTTATTTCACATCACTGTTCAAATGTATCAACACTTTTCCTATCCTGCTGTTTCAAAGTCCAACTTTCACTTTCATAGAGTGTCACAGAGAATATCATGGCTTGCATGATTTTTATAGGCAATAGACACATCATAGTATTTGAATTTCTTTTCCAAGGCCTTCATGGCTGCTCTACCAAATGCTAGTTTGTGGCATATTTCTTGACTGTTTGTTCTTTTACTGTTTATGATTGATCCTAAAAGACAGAAGCTATCCACTGATATTTTCATTGTTAGTACAAAGGCTGATTGTTCTACTTGTCATTAGTTTCATAATGACAAGGCCCCCTTCATAACCTATAATATAGCAAATGTTATAACTATTATGACATTATAATAGTCATGGTAAACATAGCTCTAAAAGGTATTTGAGACAATGGAAAGCATTGACTCAGCTAAAGGGGTATTCCTACCTTTGGAAATAACTATGAAATTGGTAGGTTAGCCTTGAACAAATTGATAGGTGATGAATATATAACTTGAAAAAGTATAATTTGGTAGTGGAGCAGA
This sequence comes from Azemiops feae, assembly GCA_023970755.1. NCBI lineage: Eukaryota > Metazoa > Chordata > Lepidosauria > Squamata > Viperidae > Azemiops > Azemiops feae. The sequence goes on from JALGBA010000069.1 coordinate 1,071,170, forward strand.
AAAATGCATGCTGAGATCACTTTACTTTTTTGAACATAATTTTTATTAAAACTTTTAAACAAGAAGATAAAAGCTAACACAAACTGATAGAAAGTAAGAAAAAATGCTGAGGTCACCTTAAGGGTGAGTAGGGGATTGATAGAGGCAACGTCTGTTTTGTCATCCAGAAATGGTTGCCAGCTCATACTGGTGAGAAGGCAACTGGGCAATGCAGATAAACCTAAGTGCCAATTCAATCATATACCTCTGAATCCTAGAAAATAAGACATGCTAGACTATAATAAAGATATTTTCCAACCCCAGTATTGATGGACCTGCATGGCTAAACATATTGCCGTAAAGAAATGGAAATTCTGCAAATAGATATTTGGGATTCCCATGAAGGCTGCAATTAGCTTATAAGCATTGTGATGTATAGGCATAACTGTCAAAATGTTTTAGCCGATACATTTCTGTGAACAATGCATGTTCTAAGATTCTTTGGGCATAGAAATATAATAATCACTGAGGCAAATCCAATCAGCAAGCCCTTCAAAAGTGGGTTCTTGGGATAAATTAAAGAGCAAATCATTGCCTCCCTGTAATTTTCTAAAGTAAAATTAAAGGGATCACCTTTCTAATTAAAGCACTCCCAAGAGGTTAGGGCTATTAGGCCTATTATATCTGATTTGCAAAAATTCAGACCACCATTAGATGGCAGCAAAGATATGCAGAACAGTGTCCTTTTGCTGCTATCTAGTGGCTCTCCTCATTTTTGCAGCCCAGCAGCATTATCTGACCTACAGATATGCATGTATAGACAAAGGAATGCTCTCTAGTCCCATGCCACAGACTGCTGTTTTAATTTAGCTTTCTTTATTAATGGCTGATTTTAGCAACAAATGAGTTAGCAAACTCTCTTTTTCAGAGAATAGCATTATAGAATTCAGTGAGTGTAGTTCTTACTTAAAAAATGTACAATTATGATGCAGTAATTCCTAGTCTGGTACATTTGGATGCTATGGGGAGTATGGCCAATTCTAAGGCTCCTTTTTTTTTTACCATTGTATTCTCCACCATCTCATCTAACAGCCCAAAACCTTCCCCCCCTTTTTTTTTTTGGTGAGGATGAGAGGAACATGAAGGCATACTTTCAAATAAAGCCTGGGACTAGAGCCACCTTACTTTATTTTCTAAAAATGAATCTGGGATCCAGGTGTGGAACAGGACATTGTTTGAATTCTTCTTTGAGGTAGTGTTTTTCTTCATTGCATGCTACCTTCCTCTTTATTTATTTGTATATGTACTGTACATGTTAAAGAAAAGACAGAGGATGCGAGGCATCAGAAAGCACATTTGCACCAACAGCTTTGAGGCCTCAAGTTACAGGGAAATATTCTCAATCAATCAGAATAGAGCTGGAAGGGACCTTGAAGGTCTTCTAGTCCAATGCCCTGCTCAAGCAGGGGATCTATACTATTTCAGACAGGTGGCTGTCCAGTCTTTTCTTAAAAACCTCCAGTGATAAAGCACCTACAACTTCTGAAGGCAAGCTGTTCCACTGGTTAATTGTTCTCACTGTTAGGAAGTTTCTCCTTAATTCCAGGTTGCTTCTCTCCTTGATTAGTTTCCATTCATTGTATCTTGAGTCGCCTTCTGGTGCTTTGGAAAATAAGTTGACCCCCTCTTCTTTGTGACAGCCCCTCAAATACTGGGATACCGCTATCATGTCACTTCTAGTCCTCTTTTCTCTAGACAGGTCATACCCAATTCCTGAAACCGTTCTTCATATGTTTTTGTCTCCAGGCCCTTAATCATCTTAGTTGCTCTTCTCTGCATTTTTTGCAAAGTTTCTTAGTTGCTCTTATTTGCATTTTTTACAAAAAAAGTGACGGTGTAAATAATATGAAGGTATAATAGTAATAATGAGTGATGCCATGAATTCATTGCTCTTATGGTCTTGTTTAATGGCTAAGGAAGTACTTCAAGAGAGAGTCAATAAATGGAGTGCTTAATGTTCAGGGAAGGTTAAGTAGTAAGTCTAGACCGCCTAGAGTTGAGAAATAAGGATCATGGTTCTTCATGAAATAGGGCCAGTTGAAATTTGTTACTATGATCTGTCCAAAGTACTGACAGAACTTTATTTTCTCTTGCATTTTGCAACCCACCATAATAGATCAGCTATATCCGCATACAGTGAAGAAAATGCACAAATATTAGAATGGAACAATGAAGATCTACTCAAGTTTCCCTTAAATTGGGTATCTGCATCACCAATACCTTATCTCCTTTCACCTTATAATTAATTACATTTGAATTTGGCTACTTCATGCATCTGATGAAGTGAGCTTGCAAAAACCAATGCCTTTTAATGAATCATGTTAGTCTGAAGAGCTGCTATCAGACTCTTTCTGGCTTTTGGATATCATAGACGAACACAGCTCTCCTCCTACATGTTTCTCTGGTGTTTTCACTAGAAATTGGGTACCTCCTTCCTAATAAACCTGCTTTTGCTTGGTTTGCATCTTTGTCTGCAAAGGTAACTCTGTATTTGGCATTAGAATCACAGCCAGCAATGTCCTTTTAAAGACTCAGTCATCTGGTTTACCATTTTCCTTCCCAAGAACCAGTCAGCACTATAACACCTGCTGAGCTTAGCTGTTTTGGTGCTCTCCCATCTAGCCTCCACTGCTTTTTATTGCAAACCTTGCAAGTCTGCCAGTACTGGTCTTTTATTTATGGATGAACCTGTTTGAGCTCATTTGGAATCCACCTAGATTTAGAAAATGAGTTTACTACCAATATTGTAAGATCACAGAGTTTACTTGCTACTTCTGTGGAGGAGCTCTAACCAAATTTTCAACCTTGATACTTGCAGGGGATTAGAAAGCATTGTGCTTCCACTTATTCTTCACTTTTGGAGCCTGTGAAGTCCTCAGATAGTGCTCATCCTGTATGCAATTGGAAGGTTGGAAGGAACAGCATGGATACTTAGTTAGTAAGCCCAAGATATACAAGAACCAAAAGCCTTTATAGAGCTAGAGAGGGTGTTTGTGATTTCTTTCTCTTATGCTTTCAGCCCCATTCTTTCTCTTGAGCTTGGAACTGAAAGAACGGTACTTACAACAGTACATTCAGTGACTGCTCGAAGTTACAATGGCACTGAAAAGAGTGACCTTATGACCATTTTTCATACTTATGACCGTTGCAGCATCCCCATGCTCATGTGATCAAAATTCAGACACTTGGCCACTGGCATGTATTTATGACGGTTGTAGTGTCCTGGGGTCACGCAATCCACCTTTTGCGACCTCCTCACAAGCAAAGTCAACAGGGAAGTCAGATTTCACTTAAGAACTGTGTTACTTAACAACTGCAGTGATTCACTTAAGAACTGTGGCAGGAAAGGTTGTAAAATGGGGCAAAATTCACTTAACGGCTGTCTGACTTAGCAACATAAATTTTGGGCACAGTTGTGGTTGGTAAGTTGAAGACTACCCATATTTGGCTTCTAACATCCTTTTGCAGTGTTTTGCATATTGGATATTTTTCATCAAATTTGGGTAGGAGAGCTGAAAAGCTGCTGTCACCCAGCTAGCTTGGAAATGGAGAAGGGAGTAGGAAATAGCTCCATATAGTGAGTTTTAGAATTTTAGAATCAGGGAGAGGATTCTGTTCCCCAGGGAAAGAGCTTGGTAAGGACAAATGGCTGGTTGTCCACAAAGCTATCCCAAATTTGTTGACAGAGTCAGATTAGTAGGAGCTTGCAGTGTTTCTTTCTGCCACAGTACAAACTTGCTTCCTGGAGGGATTCTTTTCTTTTGACCTTTATAATTATTCCTGTTCAATCTTTCTTCATGTTATTTTTCCTTCCCCTCCTCTCCAGAGTATTAGGGAAGTGAGTGAAATTGATGACTAGAACGTCTCCAGTCTTTATGATGATGAATGACTTTCACTGCCAAAGCTTTTATTGTCTGTGATTTGGGAAGAAGGGGGAACTGATTTATCATGGCTCACTGTCGTGGCGTTTAATACAGTTATAAATCCTGACGTCACCCACTCTCCAGCAGAATGAACTACACTGGCCAGCCACCCCTCCTTTCACCCCTGTCTTCATTAAACTTTTATAGATTCTCCCTTTTTTTGAAGCGCTTTGCTTGACTGTCACCATTATACTCATCAGAGGGTAGCATTCAGAATGTAATTTAAAAGCATGGGAGTCCCCAACAGCCAAAATTTCCACCAGATGCTCAAGTGGAAAGGCAGAGACTAGGAAGGAGAGGTGGGGCAGGGATCACATCAAATGTATGATTGTCCAAGGTGAGCATGGAATTTCTACCATGAAAGAGGATGCAATAGAACAAGGTGGGCAGCCTTTGTCACAGAGTATATTCCTAAATATTAAAAATTAATAAGTATTCCTTGAAGTCAAGGTTAACTTTTGGTGACTTTCGTTTCCTTTTTCTCTCTCCCCTGCTTCCCAGAATAATTTATAACCCTAAGATTTCCTGCTAGTGTAATATAGGCTAGGCTATGTTTAATTTAAAAAAAACAACAGCCAAACTTTCAGGTACTGTGCCTTGGTATGAAAATAACCTTGGATAGCTCTTTAAAAGCATTTCTCTGTTTTGGTTACATTTTTTTCATGAAACATTTCTCAGGATTTTTTGCAAGGTTTTGTTGTCCTTTTGACGTTTAGAAATCTGAATCCAACTGACAAACATTTATTCATGCATTTATCATATCTTCCTATATTACAATTCACAATTCCAAGAACAGTTTAAGATACATTGTAATAACATAAAATGAAAGGGACAGTAACTTGGTTTGCCTTTCATAGACCTTGGAAGGATATAAGAATAATTCTCAAAGTACCATATGAATGGTTCATGATATTTTTATTTGATTTCACATCCTAATGTATGTTGAAAGATTTTATTGGCAGGTAACAAGACACAAAGCAAACAAGAAATGAAATATATATTTCCCTGGTGCAGGCAGAACAGACAGAAACAGTATATAAAGTCTGGTATTGAGGAAAAAATAAATAAAGCAATTGGAAAAAACATAGTGATTTACATTGCAGAAAGCAGTAACTTTTCTTTTTCTTCTGCATTTAGTTTAGAGAAATCTAAAATGAATCGTCATTTATTTTCTACCATATCTCTTATATCTTGCTTACTAAAGAGCAAAGAGGCACTTGGTGTTCTTATTTGTGAACTGTGGCATTGCAATAACTCTTGAGGCAGTGCTTAGGTCAGGGTGAAGTAAGTATTATCTTTACTCACCCTAATAAAAACCTTATTCACTGCATTTAAAATTATCTTGAATTCTGATGTCTCTCCATTCCAAATTAATTCCAGAGATGCAGATCATAAATATTGATTTTGTGAAATAGGAAATTTAACATGGGATTAACTCCTCTGTGACATAAACCAATTGAAGTTTTCATTCCCATGGCTTTTGTTGTTACTTTAATCATTGACTTATAATAAATCTTTCTGGTTCATAATTTTGACTATCTGTCTGCATTATGAAAGATTTCTTTGGTGAATTTCTTATGCTAATATAATTTTTTGAGAACTTATTCATTTTATGCTCCCTCACTTCTTCAAAACATACATCCCCAGGGAAGGCAGAACATTCACTGCTTTAAATAAGGAGCATAGAAGCAAATTCTAAATAACGACAAAGCTTTACAGCCAGGGCTATTCATATTGTATTTTCAATTTGAGAACATACTGATGCAATCTCCAAGTGTTCTGTTAAAACAAAATAAATCAAGTTTTCCTTCTTTTCTCTCTTCTATGTCTTTTGATTGTATCAATGTTAAAAAATAATTTTAAGAAATCACTTGAGCATTTCAATTTTTTAATCCTAGTCAGTGGTGGGATTCAGCCAGTTCGCACCACTTCAGCAGAACCGGTAGCTAATTTTTTTGTTGCCCAGGCCCAAAATGGACTTCCGGAAGGGGCATCCACACAGAGAACTGGTTGTTCACATCTTTGAATCCCACCACTGATCCTAGTGTATAACTAGCTGTACATTAAAATAGTTAAAAAGGCAAAGGTCACCCATCCTCCAAATAAATATCATGACAATTTTGGTCACAATCACCTGAATGATATCATTGTTTATAATAAATGTTTTGATTATCAATCTACCCATTTTAAATTTGAGCACAAATAAAATATAGACACATATGTTTTAAAAATTCCAAGTTAAGCAGCCATAGGATGGATCTGTTTCTTCTTCTGAAGTTATGGAAACAAACATATATGATTGAATTCTTCTGACAGCACTTCCAGCATTATGTCCACATTCTAATATCAAGGAAAGGATCTGGAAATGGTGTGGTTGGGTTGAGAAGGCATCTGAAGAGTTAATTATCTGTGCCCCTGAGCCAGAAACTCTGGAAGGCAGGAATAAAGTATCAGAAAGAGTAGAAAACATTGGATTTCACTGTGTTAATTGGCTGCCAACAGGACACAGAGAATGTCAGTCACTTCAGTGTTGGGAACAGTGTAATAGGGCATACTGCTTTCCTCCATATAACCACAGTTTAAAAAGTGCTAACAAGAACACTAAGGAGAAGGAACAATGCTACAATATTTGGGTAGATTCACCTGCCTAATAGAGGAAAATAGAGGTGGTGTTTTCTTTAGATAGTATCATTAAAGAAGTCTATGTTTGGAGGTTGTTCCATTATTCTCTATTTTACATATTAAAAAGATTTTCTGCAGTCTGAGAAAAAAATGGGAGAAGCAGTGGGAACACACTGGAAGGTAGTGTGTGTGTGTGTGTGTGTGTATTTGAGACAACAACCAAATTGGTGTAAGAAACTGCATTCTTTTTTGCAATATCCCAGTTCTATATAACCTTTAAATATCCAATTCTAAGGCTGGCTTTATTGTAGGGCAGATAAAGGTGACAACACTGGACATTACAGGTTCTGACAGGAGTAAAAACATACCCCAACCAAACAGTTGACAGCACAAGGATAATATCCAGATACCTATAAAAATCAACAGTATAGTAAAGAATAAGGAAGTGATGATGGCCCATCATAATAATTTTTCATCTACTTCCATTTATATTCAGGTAATCCTCAACTTACAACAGTTCATTTAGTGACTGTTCGACGTTACAGTGGCACTGAAAAAAGTGACCAATTTTCACAGTTATGACCGTTGCAGCATCCCCATGGTCATGTGAATTTACATTCAGATGCTTGACAATTGCTTGATATTTATGATGGTTGCAGTGTCCCCTGGGGTCATGTGATCATTTTTTTAGATCTTCTGACAAGCAAAGTCAATGGGAAAGCCAGATTCACTTAACAATGATGTTACTAATTTAACAACTGCAGTGATTCATTTAACAAATGTGGCAAGAGAAGTCATAAAATGGGACAAAACTCACTTAACAAATTTCTCACTTAGCAACATAAATTCTGGACTCAATTGTGGTCATAAGTCGAGGACTACCTGTATCTACATCTCAAGAAGAATGATATCTACAAAATGACATAATATTGTTTTTGGTCAATACAATATTTGGTATAACCCATTAGTGCCAATAAAAGCTAATCTTAAAAATAAATTAATAAGAAAGTGGGCCATACATCAGAACTAATCACAGAGCATGTTCTATAAAATGGGATAAAATTTTGTTGCAAGGTCTTTTGAAGAAATTGGAGTGCCCTAAAGCAAATGATAGGATTCACACACCAAGGATTTTTTTTAAGCTTTTCATACATCCCTCACTTTATCTTGAGGCCAAATAGAGTCCTGAGCCATATATAGCTTTATGCCAGATGATTATGTCAGTTTCTATTAATATGAGTAGATGTCACTGGTGGTATAACAAAGGACATTTGGAAGATTACTTTGAAATTACAAGACATAAAACAACTTTTCTCAATCTGCTGCCTTCTAGATGTGATGGAAATATGCTGGAATTGAAGCTTTTCACACATGAAAGGTGTCAGGTTATTAAATACTTACTGTATTAGATATCTTTTTTTATGATAATTGTCCTGATAGTAGGAACAAATATTCCCATTAAATACTGGACTAGTTAGATTTTTCAAAAGGTAATTTACAAAAAAGGAAGGATGAACTGACCCCCATAGAAGCTGATATATTACAAGTTCAAATTGCTGTTACTTTTTAATCATTTCCAGAACTCATTTTGCATCAAGTTGGGCACTGCATCTTTGTGTGTGTTATAGTTTTATAGCGGACTAGTATAAACTACTAGTTCTTTAGTAGCATTACTATTCTGTTTAAAATAAAAAAAATTTACCACTAGACTGTATTGAGGTGTATCAAAATTAATCATTAAATGTCTAGTTCCCATCAGTCATTTTGGAATTAGAAATATAGATTATTTTCTATTTAACAAAAAAAAACCTTGGATGGTAATTCTAAGTCCTTTTTTTTTTTTTACAAAAATAAGGCTCTTGATTTGTTTAAATTATTTCCCACAGTTTATCACCGCAGAATAACCTTGTAAACTAAATCATAATAATTGGATCAGAATCGTGGAATACTTGAAAGTTGTTATTCCAAATAGAAGGTGGTCTTTATAATTTTGCGTTTTCTAATATCGATAGAGAGCTACTAGGGAGATGGCCTTTAAGTGCCTGCTGAGCTGTTCTTATTAAAAGTATTGCTATGCTACTGCAAAGAAACAATAGAGGGAATGTGTGTTGCTCTGGCACGCGTTAAGAGCACTGATCAAACCACATGAGATCCCATTTCGGGCATAATGTGCATCAGAGGGCAAAATTAGATTGAGAAGTAAATGGAGCCTAAAATTTCCATAGCTTTATCCGTCAAAAAGCTGTTTCATTGCATGGTTTTAATTCTCCTAGTTCTTCCATTCAGTGCATATAGCATGCTGGCTGCAGTACATTTCAGAAATAATGGGGTGAAAAAAGCCCACTTTTAATTTGGTGGTGGTGGTGAGGTGCATCAGGGCAGTTCAGTGCTGAAATGGAAGTAGATATGAAATGAACGGTATGCGTTGCACCTAAGCAGAAAATACTTTCTGAGTTATTAATATTTTATGCCTTTGTAGAGGTGATTTGTTAAATGAAATTTTCATTTCATTCCTGATTGCGAAACTCTATAATGAACGTCGCCTACTCTGTGTAAAGCAAATATATCTGAGACAATTAAACTTATCCTTCATGGTGTGATTAGTTATTTATTTTTAAGACTTGTTTTGTTTCAGTTTTCGCTATGTCTCTCAAAAAATAAGAGCAGAAGAACTCTATAAATCCATAAATTGTTATTGGTTTGGTTATTTGAGATCTGAAAATAATTCCTGATGTCAGCTCAAAACTAACGCAGGTTACCAAGCAAAACACCCAGGACAAGGAAGAATTTACTTCTGAAATGGTGCAAACTGATAGTTTGCCGTAACCGACATGAAGGATTTTTCCAAAATAGGGACCAAGAACTCTTTGTGTTCTTTGCACCACTGTTTTATCTGTGAGTTCTGGAACTGTGAATGGCATTCGGTTTATTGAATAGAACCATCTAATATTTTGTGAAATAAAAGGAAACAGTATCATTGATCTTGTAACATCTACTTCCAAGTTCAGCCTTAAACATCTGAATGTGCTATAAGCTAGTGGGTGAACACATGTTTTGCATACCACTGCTCAAGATTCAACTCCTTGTTTTTAAATAGGGCTGGGGAAGACCCAATCTGAATCCCTGGAAAATGTCTACAGTTCACTGCAGAGTTGAAAGGAGTGGAAGTCAGGGCAGATCCAAGGCAGTTTCTCATTTTCCTATGTGAGAACACAGTTGCTTTCTTTCTAAAAGTTACAGAGATTAGAATCCAGCCTCAACTACTGTCTCTCTCTCTGATGAATTGAATTGCAAAATCTATAAGTAAATAAGTCGGAGGATTTTCTTTAGCAAGCTGAGAGGTTTGACAGCAGAATATTTGCAGTATAAAATTTTCTTAACAAACGTTTATAGCCAATGTTTATTATCCTTATTCGGGTTCATCAATAAATCAGAATAGAGCTGGAGGGGACCTTGGAGGTCTTGTAGTCCAGCCCCCTGCTCAAGCAGGAGACCCCATACCATTTCAGACAAGTGGCTGCCCAGTCTTTTCTTAAAAACCTCTAGTGATGAAGCACCCACAACGTCTGAAGGCAAGCTGTTCCACTAGTTAATTGTCCTCACTGTTAGGAGGTTTCTCCTTAATTCCAGGTTGTTTCTCTCCTTGTTTTAGTCTCCAGGCTTTTAACCATCTTCTTTGCTTTTCTTTGCACTTTTTCCAAAGTCTCAACATCTTTTTTGTAATGTGGTTTTGTAATCTTTCTTGTAATATGTGCTTTCTTGGTCAATAGCCTATTCAGAAAAACAGACAACTTTTCTACAGTATGAGTGGAGTCACCATCCTATAGGTGGGAGGGTCTCAGGTGGTATGAATTAATGGTCATGGGCTGCCTTAAGTTAGGTTTCTGTTTTGTTTTGTTTTTGCATTCTGATATTATTTAGTATTTAATGCTATTCCATCCTGTTATTGTAAACCTTCTTGACCCACTCATAAATAGTTGGCATGTAAACCTATGTATAAATAAATAAGCTAAGAAGCTAACTTTTGAAGAAAAAAAAAGCAGATTAGCAGTAAAACATATGGAGATCCATTGTTTCTTTGCTTTATTCATTATTTTATTTATACAGAAGTATAATCATATACAGGTAGTCCTTGACTTACAAAGTTCATTTAGTGACTTTCAGTTACAATGGAACTGGAAAAACTGACTTGTGACCATTTTTCACACTTACGACCAGGGCAGCATTGCCAAGCATTCTGACAAGCAAAGTCAATGGAGAAGCCAGATACACTTAACAACCGTGTTACTAACTTAAGAACTGCAATGGTTCACTTAACAAATGTGGCAGGAAAGGTTGTGAAATGGGGCAAAACTCACTTAACAAATGTCTCGCTTAGCAACAGAAATGTTGGGCTCGACTGTGGTCGTAAGTTGAGGACTACCTGTACAGAGTTTCTGCTGTTAAGCAAGGCAGCTGTTAAGTAAGTTGTGCCCAATTTTATGAACATTTTGCCATAGTTGTTAAGCAAATGACTACAATTGTTAAGTGAATCATGCAGTCGTTAAACAAATCTGGCTTCCCCCATTGACTTTGCTTGTGGGAAGCTGGTTGGGAAGGCCACAGACGACAATCACATGACCCCACAATGCTACAACTACCATAAATATACGCCACTTGCCAAATGCCCAAATTCTGACCCTTTGGCCACTGGGGATGCTGCAATGGTTATTAAGTATGAGGGCTGGTCATAAGTCACTCTTCCCAGTGACATTATATCTTTGAAAGGTTGCTAAACCTGCGTGGCTTTTACAAGGAGAGAGACTGCTGTCCCAAGGGTTGTATAGTCTCTAATTCAGGATAAAAAAAACAGAAATAAAGTTGAAGAGGGGAAAATATGCCTTTATTTCAGCTACATATCTCTGGTTTTACAAGGCTGTGACTGAAGAAAGCAAAGCTAAAGAAATTCTTTGTTAGATTCAGACAAGAGACTGATATAAATATAATAAATGACATGGGGTTTAACCTGGCTAAAATTAATATCTTTAATTTTCCCAAAGGTGTTTTTTTCTTCTTCTAGAGGCAACTGGACATTCTTGTTTTTCTTTGAAGACGTTTCGCTTCTCATGCAAGAAGCTTCTTGGATGAGAAGCGAAATGTCTTCAGAGGAAAACAAGAAAGTCCAGTTGCCTCTTGGAAAAACACCTTTGGGACAACCATGACCTGGATGACTGAGAATCTCCATAGATATTTAAGTTTCCATGTTTAGACTAATTCTTAGGGTTGAACATAGGCTCTTTATTGCATATAAAATTGCATCGATCAAAGACAATGGGTAGGTACAAAATTATGACCGAGGATGAAAGCTAGAGAAATTAGGATATTGATATGCATAGCTAGACAGTGGATGCTTGGATTCTATAGCATTGGAAATTAGCAAAAGGTTTGGGGTTTCTATCATTATGTTGCATCCACCAATTATGAAAGGGATAAAATGGAAGTGATGTACTTTTGTTATATAAGCATGAGAATCTCTGCTTACTTGCTTTTGTTAAACGTAGACACATTCTGTTTTTATCATATTTAACTGGCCAAATTATTCCTTCCGTCCTTTCTACTGCAAACATGTAATATTCAGTCACAATAGCACTTGTTGGTATTTTATTACTTACTGTGTTATGGAATACAAATGGGGGACTGCACTATAGATTTAAGACCTACTTGCTTATAGCTTCCTTAAGTTGTAATGGACAATATATTTATCAAAAACATAGATCAGGTAAATATTTGGGTTTTTAAAATTTATTTATGTTCAACTATGTTTTAATTTATTAATGTTTCAGGAAAGCTACTGAAGCTCACTACAAGTGCATTTGTCTAGTTGATAATATACCCACATGGAACATTGACCCAACTAAATGAAAAAAAAACAAAAACCCTGAAGTCGGTATATTTGCAGATACATCTTTATTCTCTCTAGTTCTGCTTTCAGCGAGAGACATTTGTTCTGTGCTGCTTTCTATTTATATGTAGAAGAAGCAAAGATGACGGAGACAGGAATCGATGTCTTAGCATTACAGCTTTACAGCAGCAAGGGGCTATGATTTCAGCAGGATTTGTGGTTTGAATGTTACAGCTTTTAAATGGCAGATCCCGATAACTGCTGTCACAGACAAACAGCAACAGTGTTGGTGGGTACTTCTGCATTTCAGTGCATCCTCCAGTAATTTTTCCCCCACTGCTCCCATTCCCTGGCTGCTAATTTCACGCAGGCACTTAAACATGATGGATAATTGTGTTCTGCTTATCAATGTTTAATTTAAGGGCTGTTCTGTCTGACCTGGATGCCCTCTGCAAAAAGCTGTGCCTCATTATTGATTTCACGGTCACACCTGTGACATTACCTGTTCTGTAGAAAGAAAGCTTTGACATTCCTGAGAGGCCATGGCAGCCAGACTTAATTGTCAGAAGAATAATCGAGTTAACAAAATCATTACAGCTGATCTGGATGTTACTACTATTTTATCTTTCCCCTAATTAGGTGCAGGGGAGCTCAGAGATCACCACTAGATTTGAGTTGCACCTACATTGGGATCTCAGTAACCAACAAAGGACAAATTATCTATTCTTTTTTTTTTTTGACAAAGAATAGATATTGGTATTTTTCTTAATATCCTTTCCTCTTCCCCTTTTGTGCTATTTTTAGACTTTGAAACCAAGACTGAATGCAAGAATGATTTCTTTTGTACTTGGATATAAAAAAAGAAGAAAGGAAGTAAGTTTTGGAGTAAAACATTCCTTTAGGTAGGAGGGATCCTGGGTCACTTCTACTCGCAGAATCAAATTCTGTTCTATTCATTACAGTGTCAAAAAGGTGGTTTTAAAAACGCCTAAGCCTTCCACTTAAGTTTTATTATTAAATAATAAGGTAAGTTACAAATTAATAGCATTCCAGACTCATTTCTGCATGACAAATTGCTGCCCCTGCTAAAATTGCCCTTTTTAGACTTGTTAAACTGGGAAATATCTTCACATTAACTGTAAAGGTAATCACAATTATGTCACTTAATTTGTATAAGGGTCCAAATCTAGAAAAATATATTTATCATTGTCGGTGTACTATGATATAATATGCGACTTTTACAAATATCTAGATAATTATCTGCTTTAATAAACTGCACCCTTTTTATCTTCAATCATTATAGTGATCTAGGGAAAAATTATATGTAATTATATGCAATTCAGTTTATACATTCTAGAAACGAAACAAACATGAGCTTACATTCAATGTCCTTTCTTTTCCACAGACAAAGTACTGATATTTTAAACTTGGTATTGGGGAGATTGACTGGCATCTCTCTCCAAGTACATTTAAAAATAGGAGGATTTTTTTTTGATTAAAAGAGTCTTTTCAAGTTTGTGTATTGAGGTAGACAGCGCAAAAACAATTAAGTGCATCATTTATGTTGCGTATAATATGAGCTATGCTGCCAGAACAACTGGAGGGACATAATTCTTTATTTAGAACGGGAATCATTATAGCCATTAATCTAGGAATTATAGAATGGAAGGGTCATCTAGCCCAATTCTCTACAATGTGAGAAAGAAACAATTAAAGCACCTTTGAGAAGTGGCTATATAGCCTCTTCTTAAAATCCTCCAGAGTGGAGAATCTCCTTCACTAGCTTTCAATAGCTTCTTCTGCTTTGTACGGCTCTTACTATGGGAATGTTTTCCTTATACTTAAATATAAACTTGTTCTAACCTGTTAATATCACTGTGGAAATATAGGGTACTCCAGGTGTGGTCTCACCAATGAAGAGGGTGATAAAAGTGAATAAGGTCTTCATAGGATTCTGATATGGTACTTTTTCTGATGCAGCCCAGAATTATGTTAGCCTTTCTAGCAGCTGTCTCATACTGCTGTCTTATATGCAGATTGTTATCAATAACCACACCCAAGCCCTTTTCTAATGCAATGCTTCCAAGCCATAAATCCCCTATCCCCTATGTGTGCTCTATATTTTTGCTACTTAAATATACTTAACATTTTTCCCTGCTGCAGGATGTTATATTCCTCTTAAAACAGTCTTTCAAACTGTCCAGCCTAGGTTGCAGTCTCATTCTCTCTTTATGAGTGTTGGCCAAAATTCCAAATTTTGTGTCAATTGCAGATTGAACCTGTTCATCCCATTATCCAGTCCATTAATAAAATTATTTAATAATACTAGCCCTGAAATGAATCCCAATAAAGTCCCATTGGTTCCTGCTCTCCAGCTCCGTGAAGAGCCATTAATGTTGACCATGGTTAGCAAGCCAGGGATGGACCCACCCTATTGTAATGTTTTAATGTTTTGTCTATGAGATTATAATGTGGAAATTTGTGTTTTGTTGAGTGAGGGTATAGCTAAAGAATTGCCCTTGTCCATTATAGTAGTTACCTTATCAAAAAGAGAGAAAGCGGATTATCATCATTATGATCTATTTTTGACAAATCCATGCTAACTTCCAGCAATCAAAGCATTGTCTTCAGGAGAATGGTGTGCTTTATTATCTGATGAAACATGTTTCTAGGTATTATCTGCTCTAAGATCTTTCCAAATATAATTACCAGTGTTGCATTTCTTTCCTTTGCTGAAGATGAGGAACATCTATGTTCTTCTTTGGCACATTCCAGTTCTTAGAACTTCTCAAAAACAACTCACAGAAATTCTATCAGCTCTTCAGTTCCTTCTGTACTCTAAAATGTATTTCATTGGAGCTTGGGGATCTGAATGCATTCAAATTTCCACATCCTTACTATCTTATATGCTGCCTTGCTGTGTTCATTTCCCCTCTGTTCTACTCAAGTCACTATTTCCTTTGGATGTAAAGTAGAGGCAAAATGTAAGCTATATAGGTACCTCTACTTTCTGTTAGCTGTTTGTTAAAACTTTTACCACCTGAAGTAAGTAAATAAACTTCCTCCTTTGTCTTCCTCTTGTCATCATATCTGAAAAAAAGCCTCTTCTTGCTGGATTTTGCTTCTCTTAATAGTACTAGATCATTTCCTGTTTTTGTTTTCCTGACCTACATTTCTGAGCCAAAGCTTTATAAATTTTCTTGGTATTTTTCTTTACTTCCATTTCCAATAAGTGTTTTTTTCTAAGATTTAATCCATTTCTTAATGTAGGATGGTGATAATGTGCAACCGAATTTCCCCCCACTTTCATCAAAAACATATTCTGAGAGTGTATCATTACACTGCATGTATCTGTGAATTGATGGGATTTGATCAACAGTATGTTGGCATGCTCTGCTCTGCTCTATTTTAGAGATCCTTTTGAGGAGCCCTGGTGGTGCAGTGGTTAGAATGCAGTATTGCAGGCTAACTCTGCCCACTGCCAGGAGTTCAATCCTGACCAGCTCAAGGTTGACTCAGCCTTCCATCCTTCCAAGGATGGTAAAATGAGGACCCAGATTGTTGGGGGAAATATGCTGACTCTGTAAACCGCTTAGAGAGGGCTGTAAAGCACTATGAAGTGGTATATACAGTGGTAAGATTCAGCCAGTTCGCACCAGTTCAGGAGAACCGGTAGCTAAATTTACCTGAATTCAGAGAACTGGCTGGCTTCTGGAAGTCCAGTCTAGGCCTCTCAGGCCTCTCAGGCCTAGAATGGCCCACCGGAAGTGCATGATGCCACTTCCGGAAGTCCATTCTAGGCATCGGAGGCCCAGGCCTGCATCACATAATAGAACCAGTTGTTCAGGTATTTGAATCCCACCACTGGGTATAAGTGCTATTGCTAGTGCTACTGCTATCCTAGGGTAAAACTAAGATTCGGTTGGGGTTTGTGCATACCGACCAAAACATGCAGAAACTGGCTGGTATTATCCTTATTAACTTCAAAGAATGCTGCAAGCATGCTAGTTTGACTAAGGCTAGTAATTAAGCCTATACCCTGTTTCTGTTATTAAAACCTATGTGAAAACCTTGAATGACTAAAACCATAAGGGATAGTTGAAGCCAATATTTAATTCAATGTTGGCATATGGAAATTTGTGACATGTAAGAGGACTAAATAACAATGCACAGATGAAAGAAATAAAACTAAGATACTTTGTGTATCTGTGAAACTAAGAAACAGGAAAGGTACAATAAATCCAAAGGAACATGATTTGATCTTGAGGAATGGGAAATACAAGCAGGGAAATGAGGTCTTAGGTTTAATTATGGTTTTAGGAGTTACAATGTATGTCATAAAAGTAATCTCATTTAAATTATTTTAGTGCATATGAAAGTAGGGATTTATGACTTGGAGTTGGTTGTATGTTATGGTCCAGTAAATGGTTATAATGGAAGAACCAATTTTTTGGAAAAATTATGCAAAATTCTAAATGAATGTGATCCATGAAGGTGTAATGGGCAGAAGAACATAAGATAAAGGAAACCTGAGTCTGGGACAGAACTGTAACCTGATAAAGCACCTCACACAAGACCCTCATTAATTCTTATGAAGATAAAGGGAGGGAGGGGGGAAGCACATTTAGAGTCCTGGTGGTGCAGTGGTTAGAATGCAGTATTGCAGGCTAACTCTGCCCACTGCCAGGAGTTTGATCCTTGACTGGCTCAAGATTGATTCAGCCTTCCATCATTCTGAGGTTGGTAAAATAAGGACCCAGATTGTTGGGGACAATATGCTCACTCTGTAAACTGCTTAGAGAGAGCTGTAAAGCACTATGAAGCAGTATATAGGTCTAAGTGCTAGTGCTATTACAAGATTCTCTTGTTATAACCTTATAATAAAAACAGTATTAGCCTGCGTGACTTTAGTTTCCTCATCTGGGCAACCATGACAAGTTGATAGGAGGATACGTTACTTGGCTAGTTGAGAATGAAAGTGGGAGTGACACAAGAGAATACGAAAAGTTGATTGAACCATTATACATCAGTCATAAAAATGGTCATAATATTGAGTCCAAACCATGGCACTTCAACTTATGACTGCAACAACCTCTGACCAAAATTCCATTGTGATTGTAAGTTGAAGACTACCTCTGTAGAAATGAAAGTTAATACTAAAGTCTGAGGCACAATCAGCCTCACTTCCTTACATGGCACAGTGGAGACAAAATATAGAATGGATTAGAATCTAATTGTAAAGAGACATTTTGCTTCCAAAGCTTTACTACAACAGTGTCACCTCTCTGCTTTGTCTAGCTGTATCTAGTTTTATTGGCTCTAATTACATGCAAGAGCAAGGAGCTTTATCAAATCAGGTTCTTTCAGAAGCTGACAACTTTTGGATGGTTGTGAGTTGCATAAATACCCATCAGGGATTAATCTGTGACAATCAAAGCCACTTTTACATGTGACCTATTCTAAATCTGAACTTTGGTCTCCAGGGAAAGGTGGCCAGTCCCTTAACCCAATTCACCATTGTAGTGCCTCATCATAGCTTATCTTTTTAATCTCATTGGGTAACCAATGAGGAAAAAAAAGGACAAATGCTCACATTCCCTGTACGACAGAAAAAATATTTTAGTACAATGACAAGGAATCAAACAGAGATTGTAGGGAAGCTGAGTAAGGAACTGAAGCATGGGTAAGTGGCCATGTGGCTCACCTGCACCCCCCCTTTCTAATGTATCTTTTGCAGTAATTAATTACATCTCTTGTGGATTCCCTTCTTTCCTACTATTGCTGGCAATCACGTAGATAAAGTGAAAAAAATGTTGGTGCCCTATGGTATTAAAAGTGAAGGGTTTTCACACTGTCAGGGTAATGAATGCTGCAAGGGTTTGAAGTACTTGAGCATGGGGGACTTTTTCTGTGTCATGTGTCTGGGAGTGACAACCCCCAGTGGTTAATTACTGCCATGGATGAGAGCTGAGCTGGTAGCAAAATGAGATAAGTTCATTATGAGCTAAATTTGAAGTTAATTGGATTCACATTTTCACCCATTAGTATACAAAGATAGACCCAGAAAGGCACTTCTTTGTAAGAAGAAACATAAGCAAGCCATAGACTTTCTCCTTGCACATTTGTCTTAACTTTTGTATTTTTATATGCTTTTATATATTTCTTTTAAGAAGATTTTCTTATAAAAGCTTGTGATGCAGTCCTGCATAAAATTAGTCTGTTGAACAATGCTGGTGTATTGACATTAAGTCCTGATGAGATTAATGAGATTTATTCCAAGTAAGTGTATATAAGGTTTGCAGACTGAATTCCAAGGAAGTTAAAGTGATTTAAGCATTTATATTCCTCACAAAATATTGTAATCATTTCAGAGAGCTTGGTTGGATGATTGGTTTATCCAGTCTGAGACAGTAGTCACTTCAGGGTATTTTAGAAGACATACATAAAACATGGTCTAAATGAAGCACATTTCTAGAAGTGTGTTCCAAGAAAAACAATCCACTCTGTGAAATAAAATTTAGGGCTTCTTTCGTTATTGCAATCAATTTTTGAATCTATATTTTTTGAGTATAGATGCTGTTCTTTTATTATGGACTTCATTATTTCATTATCATGTTTCATTATAAATACATTTTTTTTAAAAAAACACACATTACGACAGTGATTCAGCAAACTTTTCACTATCTTATACATTCATTCATTTCAGAGGGAGACATTTAGAGTATTTTTTAGAGTTCTATACATCACAGTGGTTTGTTTGTCTGTTGTGTAGATAATGTTCTTGAATGTGTGGAATGTGAACAGGAAAAATCCCAAGAACCCAGAATGACCTATAAGAGTAACTCATAAGAGTTACATATGAGTAGCTTCCTTTATTGTTTTCCACCTAAAGCCAGACTCTTGCTAGACTAAAGCAATAATTTGCATTACTACAGATGTATTCTGGGAATAACTAGGGCAGAGCCATTTTAACCCTCTTTTTCCTGTCCAAACCTTCCAAGCTCTGCTGCCTCTTTGGCCCCTGGAAAGCAGCCCCTCCCTTCTAGGAATCCAGACTACATTTCACCACAAAAGCACTGTGAAAACACACCACAGTGGGTTTTCTGATAAATTTTATGATCTGAATCTAAAACTACAGCCCTTCAAATATTATGACACTGACTGTACATATGTTATTGGAACAGAGTCTCATTATGTCCAATGGGAAGATTATCTTAGATTCTGATGCTTACTATCTTGACTCCAAATTATAAGCATATTCAAAGGAGTTCTGCACTAGACCCAATATATTAAACCTACCCCTCTTTCTTGATCTTTTACTTATTTGGCATCTCTTCTTTGAAGATCCTTAGAATTATATAGCCCAACTGAAGAATGACAAAGTATCAGAAAGATAGTTTATTCCCCAAGAGCTCTTAAAATCAAATCCAAAAGGATTAACATCTTCAGGGAAGGCAATATAAGGGAGGGGAGAGAAATCAGACTGATGAAAGCAGGATTTCAGTGTTGCTGTGTATATCCATCCCTTGTCTGCATATGTCACAATGCCTCACACGTGTGAAAACAGATGTCCTTGTGGTGTAATGCTGCTTTCACCATTCTGACAATTATTTGTTATAGATCTTGGTGCAACTTAACCTAGGTTATAGATTTTACTTACTCTTAGAAAAAAACCACACAACTTCTAATGTGGCTTATTGATGGCTGTCAACAACACTATTCTCTAGTGTTCCAGTTTCTAAGGTGCTGCCACAAAGAAGAGGGAGTCAATCTATTTTCCAAGAAGCAATGGATGGAAACTAATCAAGGAGAGAACCAACCTAGAAATAAGGAGAAATTTCCTGACAGTTAGAACAATTAACCGGTGGAACTGCTTGCTTCCAGAAGTTGTTGGTGCTCTGTCACTGGAGGTTTTAAGGAAGAAATCAGACAACCACTTGTCTGAAACGGTATAAGGTCTCTTGCTTGAGCAGGGACTGGATGAGAAGACCTCCAAGGTCCCTTCCAATTCTGTTATTCTGTTACTTAGTTTGGACCCTAATATAGCTATGGAATAGGTCAAGCACAGAATATTTGATTTAGATCTACAAAAGGACAGCTCAAATTCTTCATAATGTTGCCTCAGAGAACTTAGCAGCCTCCTTTATGCTGTCTATGGATATTTTTGTAATAGCCTCTCTGCTATAAATAGAACATTCACATTAATGAGATTTAGCATTCTATCCTCAAAACCAGGTAGAGGTTGAGTCAGTTGCAAACCTTCTGCTAAGCTGCCCTGATCTCTTCTTACTCTTTTATCAATATTCAATTAGAACATTAGCCTGCAATCCCATTGCCTTCAGACAAGATGGGTGGCACATAAATCCAATAAATAAATAAATACATCTACGGAATAAATATTACTGGATTCAGTGGGACGTATTCCTGAGTAGACTTGCATTGGGAGCCTACTACTTGTACTCAAATTTCATATTTAACTCTTGTTTTTATACACACATGCACATACAAACACACACACACACACATGCTTTGAACGAAAGTACTGTTTCTGTAACAGAATTATTGTTGTTTCAATTACATAGAGATATATGAGAACTTTGGACCACTGATTTCAACCTCCAGTAGATAGATGATTGAAAAATTAATTGCCATTATTTAAATTCATCCTTAAATGAGTAGTTGTGCAAGAATGCCTTTGAAAGACAATGTAATTGCAAACATTACCACTACTCCTTCCCCTTACCAAAGTTTTTCAGTGAGTTTGCTTTATCCATATTCATATCTATGTGTCACATTTCTTGTAATAGGTTTCAGTCCCTCTATCTGTTCAAAGGCAGTTAATAAATAGCTGCTTGTTGCCAGGACTGTTGAAGCCATGAGGATCATATCCTGGAGTAGAGCAGCAATGTATCTATATATGAACACCAGTGTAATCTGTGGTCTCTTCTCTTGCAATCTTCTGCATCATTTCTACTTACAAGAACATCTTTGATCTTTATGTAGATTCTATAGATACGTACGTTATACAGACAATAAAAATGTTGGATAACTATTTTGTTTACCAGTTGCCCACCTTTTTAGAAGAAGGACAAGGGCAAACTGGATTCTTTAAATAGGATGTCCAAAATGATGTCACTGAGGAGAAAGCTACCCTCTCTTGTTCAAAAAGCAGGATGTAGAAGAAGGGATTTTGGCTACGAGAAAGCAGATTCTGGCTGAATGTTAGAAAAAAATTCCTGAAACCAAGAGCAGTTTGACAGTAGAACCAATTACCTAGAGATGTGGTGAGCTTCTCTTCACTGAAAGTTTCAAGTAGAAGCTAGACAGCCATCTGTCAGGGAGGCTTTAATTTGCATTTCTGCATTGAGCAGAGGCTTTGATTCAATGGCCTAAGGAGTCCCTTCTAACTCTATGATTTTATGGAGCAATAGACAACATCCTGGAGATCAAAAGAGGGCAATGAGTAGTCTTGTGGGTGCCAGTTTGCTTTTTGATAAATGAGGTTTTGTGACTGGCTATGTCACCACGGCAGCATTTCATGAATGTAAAAGCCACCTATCATGACAATCATTTTTATCAGAATGTCGGCAACCTGCTCTCAAGATTCCGAGAGCGTCCACCACTCCAAGGGGTTGTCTGTTCTTGCTGTATCCTGTGGTCTTTGCAACAACATATTGGACATGATTAATGACCACAGACAATAGGGTCAGATTTCTCTGGCTGCAATCGTACCTATATGACATCAAGCTTCCATTAGGATGGAAAAATGGGTATATCTACTAACATTTGTTCAGAAACCACTGGAAGAAATAGTGGCATAAACTGACAAAAAATCCCGGAATGCAAAGGTTTTTTTTTCTTTCTTAACAGCTTTTATGACTTATGCAGGAAATGTTTATCATAAGTTTCTATCCCAGTGCATTTTTCAAAATGAACGACCAACACTCAAGTGTCTAGGAAAGAAGCTTTATTAAGCTTCACATTAGAATGAGAAAAGCAATAAATAAGTACTGTATCCACATATTTAGTTTTCCACTGAAGGTTGCAAACAATTGATTATTAGAAAAATGTAAAGTGCCAAATTTCAGCTAATTAATTATCTGGAGTGTTCAGTGCTGTTGACAATATCTCTGCATCAAGCAGAAAAGAGTGAGCTGTATATGTTCCCTCTGTCATTGACAGTGACATACAGTCAGCCCTGTTAGAGTTGACATAAGGTCATAGTTTCCTCTCCATTGAGACTGGGGCATCTACAAACTGTCGGCTGACGTTTTTAAACTATGATATTACAAACTCCACAGGCTCCTGTGATCTGTTTTACATTCCTTTGTTCCTGAGTTTCTTGAGCTGGTGGAGACCGAGTCAAAGAATTCTTCCTAATTTCTAAACTTTGTATTTCTGACTTAAGTTTACAGGAAAAACGAAACAAAAACAAAAAAACAAAAGACAACACTTTAGCTGTTGATTCAACTCCCAGCTTTTATCCAATTAAGTGCTGCTAATAGGTATCACTTTGGCAATCAATTTTTATCCCTCTTAGTCCCACTGAATCGTACCTTGCTAAGTGGATTTTGACTTTTGATTGGATCCTAAGTGATTTTAGAATAATGGTAGCTTGCTAGTTTTACGGTTGTAGAGTAAAAGTAATTTAGTACTATAAGCTGAAATTTCTACTTTTACATTGACGTAGTACACACACTTTTCTGAACATAAGATAGCATGTACAAGGTATGGTGCAATATGAGATTTTTGATATTGCCAGGGATCATATGTTCTGCTAGGGGCTGTGTATATAGTAGTGGGACAATTAGCACAAGCAACATGGATGATGGAGATGATGATGACCTTTGGAAAGACTTAATGCAGTAATGGAATTAAAGTACTGGAGGATGCAAGGATGGAGACAGGATTTCCATAGGCAGGTTTATACTTTTGGATTGATAGTAATTGGATGCTGTTCAGTGCTTGGAATTCAAAGGCAAAGAAGATATGTTGGAGTAGGAAAGGGTGTAAACAGCACTTATCTGTTAGTCCCTAAACTACCTGTGACTTTCCCCAAGATTACACAGTTGCCTACCAAGCAAGCTTGAGAAAATTTATAGCTCCTATAAGGAGTTGCACACTGCTTTGTACTCCTGCATGCTCTAATGCTTCTTTTTCCTTTGAATCAGAGTGGGCTGCACAACTGTCTTGGACACAGCCCATCAAAACTTCATGATTCCTGTCTATATGATTTACTATCAAAATACACTAGCGTAACAGTCAGAATATCATGGTTCAGTTGAAATCTTAAGGTGGTTTTTGTAAATTCATGTCATAAGAGAGATTACTTGCCCAAAGCTTTTACTGTGATTGCTTTTTAATATGTCAGCCATTTTTCATCAAAGAGAGAAAGGTTTGTGGAAAACAAATATTAAGTTCAGTTATTAATGGACCATCAGTGAACTTTGGGGCCTTGAGTTTAACAACAGTTCTGTATGATATCTCATTGGCAGATTATGGATAATTGCCCTTTATTCCGTTTTATTTTTGTTTTCTACTTCCTACATCCAATATATTTTGTGTCAATAGAAAAGAAAGTAATTCAAAGAGTGCTAATAACACAAGCATATGAAGGTTTGAAAATAGTCAGCCATTTATTATTGATCAGAATTTATAGTATTTGGTAGTGCCATGGGGACTACGTCACATCAGAGACAATGGTTATTATCTATCTTTCCATCTGCTTGTGTAACATGGCCTTAGAAAGGGCTCTTTGGTACACTACTAAATAAATAATTACTGGGAACTAAATCTGCAACTCTTCCTCGTAGACTAGGGTCTTTCAAACCATATTCTGCAGATCCTTAGTGTTGTGCATAAAAACTTGATGGGGTTCTGTGAAAGGCTAAGGGGGGAAAAGTATACTCAAGTCCAGCCAATTATCCTTCAGTACAGCTTTGTCTCTTGATCAATGATTCCACAATTTTATTCATTTATTTAACAACTTTGGTGGCTTGAAAAAAAGTTTGAAAACTTTTACCTACGGTAGATTCTTGGTGCCACACACAATCTATAAAGGTAATTTCTGACAAAGAATCCAGCGTAGTACATCCAGAGCTGATCTCACTATAGTTGCAACAAAACAAAGTCAGGCAATATAAGATTTATATTGTATGATTTTAAGAGTTTTTAAGCACTCTAGCACTCAAGCAGAAGGGCTGTACAGCAATCTACACAATCCAATCTAAAGAACTTTGGACTCATTGGTTTCAATGGGAACAATAACCATGGGATTAAAACTACACTCCCATGCAGAATATACTCAGAATGGGATTCTGCTGTGTTCAGTTTCACCACAAAATAGGGAGATGTAGAGTGCAGGGGATGTGAGAACTTTTTACTTATATTGTTACAAGAAATGCGGCCTTCCCAAAATTTCATTTCATTGTTTTCATTGTTCATTTGTGTTCATTTTGGTGTTTGGATTTTGAGGGGAGGTGTGTACATTAAGAGTAGACTAAAGAGAGGTGATGGCAAAAGCTTTAGTAACCCCTTCCATGAAATGTATAGGATGAAACTTTAGATAGGACCAACAACGAACATAAGAATTTTCATCTATTGCTATAAAAGTCTCGAGTTTCAGATGAAGAAAAGGAAAGTATTAGACGATGACAGTAAACATGCACTTTTTTTTTTTACAAAAGCTTTACTGTGAAACAGCTATTTATTCACCATTTATCTAGCTGTGCTTTTCATTAAATAGAATATTAATACTTTGTTTAATACTTGAATAACATAAGACTTTTGCACTTGGTGAGATATGTTACTATGCCTGACAATAATTTCTAACTCTGTCAAGAAATCAAAATAATACTGGTGATTCTTAAAGGAAACAAAAACCCATATATTTTGTCTTCAATTTGGTATGTGTTAACCTCTCAGAAGAGCAATTGTCTGTTGATGTTTTCCAGATATAATTAAAGGGGAAAGTATGGAGTTTGGGATTTCTAATTAAGTTAATTAAGTGGAAGATTTGGTTTTCCTGGCAAGGCTGCCACAGGTGGAATGCAGCCAGCCAGCAGCAGAAACAAGGATCAACCCCCCTGTGAGAATAGATGAAGGATTAGATCAGAAATGCACTCAGACCTCCCATCCAGGTCTGGTTTAGGGACAACCAGAAATAGACATTGACTTAAGTTAACCTGCTTAAGAGGTTGCAGATCATATTTGATAAGACTTCTTGGTCTGGATCAAATCTCTGATCACTTAATCATTCTTCACTATGTTTGTAATCTGGGCTAAGTTCTTTTTTGACATGTATAGGACTATGCTGCTTTAGATCCTGGTCCAAACTGATGTTTAGCCCAGGTTCTTTTCTGTCCTTGACACTAACTCCTGGATCAACTAGCTTGAAAGAAGGGAATTGAATTAGATTTTAGACATTAAGTCTATCAGTCTTAATATGGTCATTGGCAGTGGAAGAAGCCAATTTATTTATAAATGTGTGTATCTCTCTCTCTGTCCATCCATCCATCCATCCATCCATCCATCCATCCATCCATCCATCCATCCATCCATCCATCCATCCATCCATCCATCCATCCCAGGGGTATCAAACTGCTGGCCCGTGGGCCGGTTGCATCATGCGGAGGCTGCACCCAACCCAGCTCCGGCAATGTGAAAAAAGTTGCGATATGTCGTGACACATCACGTGACGCAGCAAGATAGCCATACCATTGCTGAGCATCTGGATATTCACACTGTTAATTAAAATGTAAAAGGCAATTAATTTGTTGTGTTGTATGATAATCTATATTGGTACATATGACAAGCTATGCCTATTGCAATTTTGTTTTGTACACAGCCATTAAATGTATAACATCCTGCTCTCTTTACACATTGTCTACTTTCAAATATACATGGTTCCACCTTATTTCAGATTTCATAAAACAAAAGACTTGGATTGTTTTGCAGCTAATGCAAAATTTCCAAATTATTTCAAAATATGATTTTCACTTTTTCCAATAGCCATTAATGGGGGAGGAGAAGACAGTACATCAATTATAATTATCCTTTGGCTACTATTTAATACCATGTTTTTGTTTTACAAAAAAGGAAAAATCCTCTGGGATTAGTTTCACCTACTTAGACCTTCAAAACAAGACATTCAGTCAAGCCATCAGCAATATGGCAGGTACTTACTAACACCACATGCCAGGAAAGAAGGTCATTGTTGATTGGTTGGCTGATTTAAAGCCTCCTCTTGCTGATTGCCTCTGAAACTATAGGTATGCCTGTATGGAATAATTTATTGTCATTATTGTTATAATACACTGGAAGTCCTCGTGTTAGTGAAGGCAGTGGCATAAACATTGCAAAGCAAATATCAGTTTATCGGTTCATTAGAACTCTATTTCACATGGAGTCTCTTTGCTTCCACAGCTTTTTTTTTCTTCCTGATTTCATTATGTCCAGGTCTTGCTATACTTTACACTGATAGTTTATAAAAAGTCTTTAGTGCTTGACTATTTTTCTTCAATCAGCATGTACAGTATATAACTCACAATAATTTCCTAAGCTTTTTTATTTCTAAAAAGCCAAGAAATTGTCTATCAAGGGTCAATTTTTAAAAAAAATAAAAACATAGTCTGCAACTCTTTTGCATAATCATGGATACAGACAGGAAGGCATATCTGAATCTCAGTCCCATCAATAGTAATCACATTGTATAGCTATAGCAACAGAAATTAAGATCAGAGATCGTCCCAATCTTTTATGATCCAAATATTTGTGTGCATTAAATATTTATGCATGCGATACTCTGCCTACGTGAGAGAGTGAGAGAATTCAAGAGTTCTGAATCAAATTTATAATTTGGCCTTCACATTAGTTCTGTTTTATATGAGTTGATGGTTGTTTTATCCTTAACTGTCTCATAATATTCGAATTCTTCACTGGAACTTCATTTAACTCTTTAACAAGAACTCAACTGAAATTTTGAACCCCATTTTTGTTAGCTTTTCAACATTTTAAAGTGTGTTACACCCAGAAGAAATTAGTTATGGAAATCTATATGTACATAACAATATTTTGTGACAAGGAAGATGAGCTGGAACTAAAGATATTCCCCTAATGAAAAGAAAAATAGACAAACAAATAACTCAAATCAAGCTCTTATGGGAGGCCAAAATTCCATGCGTTGTCAGCTTAAGTTTGCCAACTCCAGTTGAAACCAGCCCTACAAATTCCCTTTCTCTAAAAAAATATGTTTGTGTACCATTTTTTCCCTCTGAAGTGTATGTATGTATGCATGTATGTACGTATGCATGTGTACACACACACACACACACACAAAACATGAAAAATAATAAATAATTCAATTGGTAACTTTGGATTAGAAATAAATGTTTGTAAAATAAGGTGTCTCATTTAGAAAGTATACATACAAACCACTCTTTCTCATACTCATTCACATGTAAGGCAAGCCCTCCTCTCATTCTCTTCCGTCCTTCCAGGCTGAAACACAGACAAAAAAAGAAGAAAATGGTAGAATTTGAGTAAGCATGGAAGAAAGGTCTTGGAACCACTGAGAAGGAAAAAAAAAAAAAGAAGGAAGATGGTTTCAGAGTAAAAAAAGGGGGCACTGTAGGGATCCAAGAATGTTCTTTATCAGATTAACAGAACCTTGAAAGCCTATCAAGATTTCCTATAAAATAATCCTTGATTTATGACTGTAATAGAGCCTGCCCAACATAGTCATAAATCGTGGCCATCATAAGATGGGCCAGTCATGTGACCAACATGATTTTACAATCTTTTTTTTTTTTGGTAACAAGCGTAAAGTGGCTGCCATAGTCATTGAGTGAATCAGTGGTGCATTATAAGCTCAGTTTTGCCACAAACTGGAAACAAACCAGGTTTTGGCAAAATGGTTGTAAAACACATTACCCTGAAACACTGCAAGTGGCCATAAATATGGTCCAGTTGCCAAACACTTGAAATTTGGTCACATGACCATGGGGGGGGCGCGGGCAACCATCAGAACTTCAAATCCGGGTCATAAGTAACCCCAACTTTGAATGATCTCTAAATGAGCAGTTTTACATTGAGGACTACCTCTACTAAACAAATCAAGCTAGGATAATTTTGAGTTTCTTTCTCATACTTTCTATTTTCCCAGGACTGAGTTGCTTTTTCTGCTCTCTTAAAAGTTCATTGCTCTTCCCCCCCCTTCCCAAGCCCAGATCTACAATCATTCACAGGTGACACTGCTGACATTGAAGCATAGAATTCAGGCAATCACAAACAGGTGGAGGAAGACTATAACAGATGGCTATTTAAACATCATTCTGTAAATTGGGTGTAATTTGGTATCTTTTTTCTGATCTATATGTGTTATCTTAAAAATGAATATTTATTCTGAGATGGATAAATTAACTTCTCTGATTAGACAAAAGACACTATCTACATTTCTGGTGACTAGAAACCTCCTATGAACCTTTGGCATAAAAAATGAAAAAAAAAAGAAACTGTGATTAATGGCTTTGATGATTTAGACAGGCTATGTTGTAGAAAGAAGAACATTATGATATAATGTTTTAGAGAGAGTTTAAAATATAATTGTACTTATAACTGATGTGAAGAATACCAGAAGCATTCCTTATATCTTTTATCTTTCTTTTATATTTTTTAAGTTTTCTTCTTCTTTTCTTGCACTTTCTCTTTCCCTTCACTTGCTTTCGTTTTATTTTTTCTTCCTTCAGTTTTTATCCCTTCCCCCCCCCAAAGTTCCAATAAAAATACTTTTTAAAAAAAGAAATGAATGTTTATTTATTTTCACATATTATGTCAGAGCCATTGTGGTGCAGTGGTTAAAAGAATGGATTAGGAACAAGGAGAAATAGATTCTGGTCTTTTCAAAGACATGGAAGACAGCTGGGTGACTTGGGCCAGTCACTCTCTATCAGCTCTAGACTAGAAAGTAAAACAACATCTATCTACTGATACTCACTGGACTAGTGTGGTGGATAATGGTCTATCACCTTCAATAAAGTGCCCTTCATCCTACAGTGGATTGATTTCAGCTGATAATAATAATGTATTTATGCACTGCTCAGCTCCCAATATTCTAGGGAGCTGGGCAGTGCATAAATACATAAAAAAATAATAATCAAAAAATAGTATCCAGTAATGAATATACCACTCATCAACCCCAAATCATCAAATTAGTGGAGCACAAACAATAAATATAAACAGATATTTTATAACTCTCTATAGACACAGGTATAAATTACTTTTCTATATTAATTCATTAATATTGGATAACTCTTTGTATGTTACCTGTTCTTGAAATCCTGTTTTTTCACCATTTGGGGAAAATCGCACTGAAATTCTTGCAGTGTTAGAAGCTCATCCTACTGAGAATGTCTTGTATTAATCACTTATTCAAACAGGGATCTTAGAGAAACTATCAAGGAAAACCTTACTTTGATGTAAGCAGCTGGGATGTAAAATATTTACCTGAAATGTCAAAATTATAAAACAGACTTTACAGCCTGTCCTGACCCAAAATTAGTTTTGTTGTTGTTACTTGATGGTTCATGTAAGGATCTGATTCACAATGAGCTTGTCACATTTTTGTTACTGACAGTTTGAGTGGAAATAGCCAAAAGGTGTAGCATTCTCACCAAGTCATGTTGAACATACTAAAGAGAGAGGCAAACAGCCCTGTCGGAAAAGTTAACGCATCAGCTCAGACCAGATTTCTGCAACTGGTGCCCTCCAGATGTTCTGGCATTGCCCAAATTGAGAGTATCTGTATGTAGGGAAGCTGAAGCAATACATCATAATATATACTATCTAACACTATTAAACAGATCAGTGGTAATGTTTCTTAAACAATGTACATCCATCATCTATTCATTAGTCTTGTTGGAGCTATTGGGATAATCGTCCCATTACTTACAGGCCATATTCAGTTCTTCTATTGTTGTTTAACCACACCGCATTTGGATTGAAAAGAGCAGATTGTGGCCTGTTTTATTTTTTAAATTACTCACTTCCCTTTTTGTGTGTCTAAATTATATATTTAAAAAGAAGGGTGGGAGGACAAGTTGGGTTCAAAATTGCTTTGCTTCTAATTTGTTTGTAACCATGGTCTCTTACTTGTGGTGCTTATAAATAAAGGAAAATCTTTCCTAAGCTTTGGTGGAGGGGGGCATCCCACTTTGGTATTTGCAGTTGATTTTTGACAAATGCACGGCCTGTGTTTTGAGTGTTAAGGAAAATGTAAAAATATGTCTAGATCTTGTGAATGCTCACATGGCGATTTGTTGGTTTGATTCTTCAGGTCGTGATTTGGCAAGCACAACCCTCCCCGGATACCCTCCACACGTCCCCCCTGCTGGACAGGGCAGCTACTCTGCTCCAACGCTGACAGGGATGGTGCCTGGTGAGTTTTCATTAAAAAAGAAAAAAGAAAAGGGAGGGGGTGTGGGAAGTAGAATGAAAGCAATGACTTTCGGCCGCAAAGCCAAGGATTTCCTTTATGTTCCTTTTACATGCCAGCTGCATCCAGATTTACAAACCTGAAGGCAAGGTAGAGATGTTAAACACACAAATTAAGTAACTGCCTTTCTCTGTCTCTGTGATTGTATTATGACAGTGATGTATAACTCCTGGAAACTTAGACCTTGACTTCAAGCTGATGGGAGGGAGACTGATTTAAAAGAACTGGTAGAATGGGTACTAACAGAAGTTATTCAGACAAAATATGTCTAGAAGGAAGCTTTCTTCCTGTTGAATACATATGATAAGGGATAGGTAAGATTAATTTTGGAATTGGTTTGCTCGTTGCATTTTTAGCATGTGAATCATTTAAATTAACTTGGTTATAAGCATTTCTCACAATTGTATCTGTGGGCTCTCATCTTGGAAATGATATGCTTAATCTATGCAGGTAGTCCTCAATTTACAACTATTGTTTAATGACCACTCAAAGTTACAATGCCACTAAAAAAAGTGAGTTATGACTGTCTTCACTCTTACGACAACATCCCCTTGGTCAATGTCTATGGAGATTCTCAGCCATCCAGGTCATGATTGTCCCAAAGGTGCTTCTTCAAGAGGCAACTGTACTTTCTTGTTTTTCTTTGAAGACGTTTTCGCTTCTCATCCAAGAAGAGAGCTGTGAAGCTTCTTGGATGAGAAGTAAAAGGTCTTCAAAGAAAAACAAGAAATCCCAGTTGCCTCCTGAAAAAGTACCTTTGGGACATCCCCTTGGTCACATGGCATATTCTTACAATAGTTACAACATCCTAGGTCATGTGATTGCCATTTGTGATCTTCTCAGACAGCTTCCAACAAGCAGACAATGGAGAAAGCTATGCTTAATGGTTATGTGATTAACGGTTGTACGGTTGTACCTAACAAATACAGTGATTCACTAACAACCATGTCAAAAAAGGTCTGAAAATTGGGTGCAACTCACTTAACAACCACTATCCTTAGGACTGGAAATCCTGGTCCCAATGTGGCTGTAGGTCAAGGACTACCTATATGCTTACCAATGTTATTCAAATGACCTAATTATTAGATCTTAGCCATTCATGTCCCCGATGAATCATTTCCTGTTCCCAGAAGTTCCCCTTTGGTATTTATTACAACTTCTTTAAAAGATGTCAACTATTTTGGGGGATGTTTTTATAAACTCTCAGACCAGTTAAGGTTATTGAGAGTGCCCTCAGACAGAACAGGGCTTCCAAATTTCTCTGATGTTGGAGAAAATCGGGCAAATTTTTACTATTGGCATAGAGATCCCCTGCAGTACAATTTGAAATGTTGTAGTATTTTTATTTGTCAAATTTATATGGCTGCCCTTCTGACAAACAAGTGACTCTGACTGGCATACAACAGAGCTAAAAAACAATAAATATTAATAACAGACAATATTTGTCAATCAGGATTGAAATGAGGGTTTTTTGGTGCTCTCTGAGCTTGGCTGTTTTCTCACAGACATTTCATTACCCAAACTAGGTAACATCTTCAATGCATCATCATCACTGCCACTAGCATGGATGATGTTACCTAGCTTGGGTAATGAAATGTCTGCAAGAAAACAGCCAAGCTCAGAGAGCACCAAGGACCCCTCAACAAGAAATATATATATAAAACAATTATTATTGTTGTTAAAACTTTTAAACTCTAACAAAGCACCAAGCTAAAAAGAGAAGTATATTGGGTGAAGAGGACATGTTAATGACAATACATAACATGTTACTATTTCACCAGTTCCCTGGGGTCCCCAACCAGGTTTAGAGGGACCTCCGGAACGTGAAAAGGGATGAGGCTAGCCTTGCTTTGGGGAGAGAATATCCCACAAAGCAGATGCCATAGCAGAAAAGGTCTGACAACTAGATTCTATCAGATGTAGCTCCCTAGCTGATGGGACATGCAGCATTTCTGTCTCTGATGGATATGGTGGGATGGGCAGATGTAATCAAGGAGAGGCAGTCCCTCAGAAAACCCGCCCCATGCTTAGAAATCTCTCTTTTTTGTTATTTCAGATTGAAAGGTTAATTGGCTACCTTGATCTCAGCCTTTTCTAATTCTTCTTTTTGGAGCACTGCCTGTATTCAGTACTTGATTTCGAGGAGAGCTTCAGTTGTAGCTTTGCTCCTTCAAACTTGCACAGTCCTAGCATTTACCACTACTTAAAAAGATATTGTTTATCAGACCCTAATAATAAAACCAGACAGAAAATTGAGCTGATCTTACTGACTATGCAAATATATCTGAATTTCTTTTACTATTTAGCCAATTAAGCTTTATCTGTATAAACAAAAATGATTCTGACTGGTCAGTCAAGTACTTTCTCACCAATTCTTTATTCAGAAAATACACAAATTGATTCAACAGTAATAGATCCACCTCTTGCAAAATCATTTTTTTTTCTTAACACAGTTAATGGAATCAATACATTCTTTTACATTCCCGGTTTATCATGTAACCTGAAAATTGAAAACTACCAGCCCACCACATATGTGTTTGGAACAAACAAAAAGAAGTGTCACTACAAACGTGTAGTGGCTTTCTGAAAT
Organism: Azemiops feae; assembly: GCA_023970755.1. Lineage (NCBI taxonomy): Eukaryota > Metazoa > Chordata > Lepidosauria > Squamata > Viperidae > Azemiops > Azemiops feae. The sequence continues at coordinate 1,104,715 of JALGBA010000069.1, forward strand.
ATTTCCTCACTCTCGTAAAGAGAACAAGCTGCATATTCTTACAGTCATTATACAGTAGGTGTAATATTACAGATACAACTAATTTACTGAATATATTCAATTTTATACTAGAAGTAGCCAAGTAGCCAAGTAACCATCAAGTAACAACAACATATATACATACACACACACACACACACACACACACACACATATATGCTAAAAAAATTTGGGGGGATTGCTAACAAAGAGTTAAGGGTGATTTCTTCTTCCCATATTTGGGCTGACAGGTGTATCAAAAAACACTCAAGACATATCTATCTATCATCTATCTATCTATCTATCTATCTATCTATCTATCTATCTATCTATCTATCTATCTATCTATCTATCTATCTATCTATCTATCTATCTATCTATCTATCTATCTATCTATCTATCTATCTATCTAGATATAGATATAGATATAGATATAAATATATCTAGATATCTAGATATATAGAAAGAAAGAAAGAAAGAAAGAAAGAAAGAAAGAAAAAGAAAGAAGCAGCCATGTAGATTAATTTTCATGTTTCCCTCAAATCTTTCTTTAATGATAATATTCTGATCTAAAAAGCGAAAATTGTTCGTAATTTTTCTCAATCCCTTTTCTTCATTCAACCTAGGCTAACAAGCATCCAAAATAACTTACTGATCCTCTCTTTGTCACTTATCATTTGGAGGGCCCATTTCAGAAATCTCTTATGGATGCATTGCAGTCTTTTATCATTTCGCTGTGCAACAGACGACAGATCAGCTTTATTACACACTTCAGTGTGATATGACTGAATTATTCTGTGCTGACATTTATACAGGGAGAATTCATTTTACCAATTCTCAGACATTCACTTCTAGACATATTGATCTCTTGTAATAATTTTCAAAACATGCAAAAAAAGTGGCTGCAATAAATCTTTTAATAATTAGCCACAAGGGAGGGCTATAATTAATGAACATAGTAAGGAAAAACTATAAAATAAAGGAAGTGTAAAGGAACAGTTCCTTTTCCTCTTCCTCCTTGTCTTCTGCCATTAGTATACTCTCTTGCAGAATCTTGTTCTAAAACACTACTAAAAGGAAATATATAGAAATGAACACTGTCGCTTTTCAGTATGTATAATATCTGTTAAATGTTATGTAGGATTTGTTCCGTAAAGATCAGATCTGGAGGCAGGTATCTTGGAATAAGATATATTATAAGCAGAAAATAGGAACCAAGATCAATTTGGGTAATATTTGTCATAATCCTCCTTAGTGTTGAAAATGAGAATTGCATTGAATTTATTGGCATTCCTAAATCATCATAAAGCCAGGACAATTGAAGAATGTGTGGTGTGTAATCACCAGTATGAAATGCATACTCATCACAACAATGATGGATTACTCCATAGGATAACTCATACTGAGTCCCCAGATCATATTGCTTTTTTTAAAAAAAATTTTTTTCCCTCTTATATAGTATTTTTTAACCTTAGAAACTTTAAGACAGGTGGACCCATGCTGGGATTCTGGGAGTTGAAGTCCACCTGTCTTAAAGATGCCCATAGTTGAGAAACTCTGCTCTAATATATACCGTTGCCTTAGATAAGACCCCTTCATTCAGGACCATCATGTTTAGGCCTGTTCTTTGAGTTATATATCTAGGAAAGAATATAAAATATGCAATATGACCCAGTATATCAATCAGTACATCAGGTTTTTTTTTAATGATTAAGCAACCTAAAGGGCTTGATTTGTTTTCAGGATAAATTTCACTTGTCTCTGTGTGTGTATACTAAAATTGTAGAAGTCACACTGAATTTTCTAAAGGAAAAGTAAGCTTCAAATATAATAAAGTTCCTAGATTCAGAAAATGAAGTATGATTGTTGAAAATAAGTTTATATACATGGACTGCAAACAACAGGACATATCTATTCTTATTTTATGTGAACTTTCTAGAATCTAGAAACATCTAATGGCTCTACATTCTGATTCTTTTCTTCTTATTAGCAACTTTCCATGGTATCTATTAATTGAGTTGCCTAGCTCATGTCATGCTTCCTATACTGTACTGTATTTTCACAGGAACCATCATTGTTTATTTAGAGAGTAACAACATGATTATTTACATAGTTGCTTCCCAACACTCTGATGATCATAGGAGGCATCTACAGGAAAATGAGTTTCTATGTGTGCAATTGTGGAAGGTGGTGCAAAGGTTGAGTTACACTTATTCACATGAGATTAGCTTTTAGATAGCTACAGCCCATTCCAATTTCAGTGAACGTTCATAAAATGATTACATTATATGTTTTAGGAGTGATTTGGGGCAACATTGTGTGTGGTGTGTGTGTGTGTGTGTGTGTGTGAGAGAGAGAGAGAGAGAGAGGAAGATGTTTGCATAGCAAAGAACTATTTCTATTTCTTTGGCATAATATACATGGCACCTTCATGTACAGTTTATTAAAGAAATTACAATAATGTACAGTCCATATGAGGACCCAGATTGTTGAGGGCAATATGCAAAGCAGTAAACCGCTTAGAGAGGGCTGTAATGTACTGTGAAGTGGTATATAAATCTAAGTGCTATTGCTATTACTATATGTTTATCTCTGATTGGAAACTGGCTTTTTCCTATGTTCATTCAGGAAAAAAAATCTGGACCAATTATTTATATAGCCAAGAAATGATTATGTGATAGTGCTTTTTCAAATCTTTTTGCTTCTGTTCTATCCTGCAGTGAAGTTATATATTGATCTGTATGGTGATAATCAGGGTTAATTTGTGGATGACCCTTCCTTGAAGCTAGAGGATAGATTTAGCTAATCTTCATATCTTTTTCACTCTTAGTATTCTATTCTCTATGATGTCTATTTTGACAGTGAAACTGTCAAGCCATTTCATGGGTGGATATGTAAAAGCATGAGTTCTATTACAGGTTAACAAGGTTTGAGGATACATTTTTTTTTATGGAATCACTGAATATGTCCCACAGAAATGTTCCACATTTTGTATGCTTTTTGTATTTTACTGTGAACACAGAAGGCAAGAATGGTCAAAGAGATTAATTCAATGAACCATAAAGAACAAAGCAATAGATTTGCTTCTGCGCATCAGTTATGCTAGTAGAAATACACAGATGGAATAAGTTGTCTTTAAAATATAGGCTGTGTAGAAGAAGTGATAAAAAGGATAGAAATGCTACAGATGATAATGTTATCCACATTATTTGTTTACAGAGAGCCAGGTTGGTGTAGTGGTTAAAGCACCATGCTATAAAGCCCAGACATGGTGAGTTTTAGTCCTGCCTCAGGCACAAAGCCAGCTGGGGGACCTTGGGCCAGTCACTCTCTCTTAGTCCTAGGAAGCAGGCAATGGCAAACCACTTCTAAAAAACCTTGTCAAGAAATCTGCAAGGACTTGTCCAGGCAATTTCCAGGAGTGACACTGACTCAAAGACACACATACACACAAAGTTTATAAATTGATGTTAGAAAATCTATTTTCCACAAAGTTTTCTTGCGGTCACTGATCTTATGTTGCAGTGCCCTGACAGTAAAAAATTAGGCACTTGGAAACAATCTACGGGGGTGCCAGATTTGTTTTTCAATCTGCCAATAGAACATGTCACCTTTAAGGGAGTTTTCATTACATGTATCTCTTCGGCCTCTAATTAAATAAATGTGTCTCTCTTCAAATTCTGCAGTGCAAAGAGTAATTTGTACCTTAAAAATCCACCATTAAGTGCCACATAAGTATATTAGGAAGTTTAGCCATGTGTTAGTAGCCAACAGTAGCCACCTGTTGTTCACTGGAGAGAAAATTCTTATCATCTCCCACTTCTTACGCTGCTTAAGAATTTGATTTCCATTACGGAACTATAGAAGAAAATCAGTATATACTGAGTTTAAACTAAGCTTCCTTATGTTTGGTAAGATGATGCCATTTTTCCTATTCAGGTAGGCAAAGCTTTAGAATGAAACTTTGCAAGCATACCATCTGCACAACTCAGATGATTTAGGACAGGGGTCCCCAACCCCCGATCCGTGGACCGGTACCGGGCCGCAGCATGCCAGCAACTGGTCCACACAAACAAGCAAAGCGCCATCCACGGGATGCAGGCAGCTCAGAAAACCACATATCCTCTGGTCCATGGAAAAACCTCTCTCCACGGAACCGGTCCCTGGTACCCAAAAGGTTGGGGACCTCTGGTTTAGGATTTGAACTCAGGTGTCCCCAAACAGCAAAAACAGCAGCTCTTCAATATGTCTGTTTACAGTTTTTTTTGTTTTTTGTAGTAGATTTTCTCTGATCATTATTTTATAGTGGTTCTTGGGAAAGATTTGTTTTTATTTTGCAAACCATCAAATGAATATACAAAAGTACATGCAGATTAAAATATGGATTGCACACATGTAAGAGGGAATGTTAGTAAGGTTTTTGTGGATATGTTTGTGGCAGGAAGATGAAGGGGTATTTTTCAATTTACCTAGCATAGTATGTTCAGTTGTTGGATAGCATGCAATAAACAAGGTTGAGCAGTGATCAGTACACAAAGCTGAAAAAGTCAAGATCATTTGAAAACATTCTGACTTAGTTCCAACATGAACTATGAGTGAAATGGTGGTTGTCTGGAAATTTCATAGACCAAATGATTGTTTTATCTTGGGAAAGCCCATGCATATTTTAATACAATGAGGTTTAATCTTAGAAAATACTCTCCAAAAGAAAGGAACTTAACAAACCAATCAGGAAAAGGTTCCTTAAGGAAAAAGTGGAATTTCTGCTCAAAACTTTGCAGTAATGTGGCTTCTCTCTTATGTTTTCTCCCTTTTTCAGTGAGTTACTGTGTCTCTTTTCTCTTTCCCCCTTCCTAAGGCCAGATCTACATTATTTCACAACAATTTAACTAAGACACAATAAAATAATTCAAATATGATAGCAGGGAAACAGTACTGCTTGATTATGTTGGCACATATGTTGTTTCATGATTGCAACATTTGAAGCAGTAACCGAAAGTTCAAGCCATACTGAACTTCAGAGTGTTTTGCCTTTTGCAAAGTAATAATTATTGAGTGGAAGAATGTACCGTGTTTCCCCAAAAATAAGACCAGGTCTTATATTAATTTTTGTTACAAAAGACACATTAGGGCTTATTTTCCAGTTTGGGCTTATATTCGGGGAAATACGGTGCTAAATGCATCCAGTCTGGCTAATGATCTTAACTGGGGCTTATTTTGGGGTGGGGTGGGGTGGGGCTTATATTATGAGCATCCTGAAAAATCATGCTTATTTTCCAGTTATTTTCAGGGAAACATGGTACCAGCATGATTCAGCTCAATTCAACTTTATTATATTTAAGGCTAGATGTAAAGATAAGAACTCTCCCACAAAAGATATTTACAGTTTGCATCTAAGATGTTCTACAATTATATGATTTTTTTAAATTTTAGAATTATACGAAAATATAATGCATGGCTAAATTATCATGTTGTCTGATTTAACATAGAGCAGATGTGCATTGTTTGAGTTTAATTTGTTGATGTTTTATAAAGCAATGTGCTGCTTCATCCTGACAAGGTGAGCAAAACTGGATATTGCCCACTCAGAGAAAGACTGGGGCCCACTATATGGGTGCAGTGAATTCATATTTTCACACAGCAGTGTCTACTGTTACTTTTCAGTCTTGCTTCATCAGACCACATGGTTCAGTTTGTTTGCTACATGATTTTTTTGCTCACACAAATTACACAAAGCAAAAATAGCTGGCTTCCAACAACATTTTGGCAACTTTCTAAACATCAACCTTATGTTTTGTCCAGGAGGCTTCAAAGTGGAATAAGCTGATGCAGTCACTCTTGTTCATATTAAACATTTGCTCTGCAGTTCTTACCAGTTTTCCTATCTGGTAGCCTCTGATTCAATTCCAAGAATTCCCATGCTAGAAGGAATGTGGGGAGTATGGTCCCAATGTATCTGATGGGCAACGAGAATGTTGGGAATCTTACATCAGATAATGTCAGATGGTGTCCTCCCAGTTTCTGGAGATATAAAAGCAAAATATCAGATGGGTGCAAAGCCTTAGGGACAAGAAAAAGGTACAGGTGAAATTATATTTAGTCATATTTATTTGTGTCTATGGGTGTGTGTGCATGAGAATATTCACATATCACTTCCTTTCCCTGGAGGCTGAGGTGCTGGCCTCATCCCTCATGGTTTGCCTTTCACTTGACTGTCATTCTCATTGTCCTCTTGGGGCTTAACGGAGGGTGACAGGAAAGGATAGACTGTCCGGGATCGTAATGCTGAAAATATAGTCATTAATGGGACTCTGGAAACCCAGATGTCCTTTCTGAACATTGGTAATTTGTTTTTAATGAAAAACCATGCAGTGACCCTGAACAAATGAATTTCCTTTATATGAAGTCTATGTGTGCAATTACCCAACTAAAAGGATCTGAAAATGATGAAATTCAAACTCAGGGTTCACTTTTAAAAATACAGTAGATACTGTCCAGTTTTGTGCGAGTTGCTGGGTCAAAAAAACATTCAGAAGGCCACATTAATAAAATGTACAAAGTTGATGATTTAAGGAAGAACGACGTATGTCCTTAAGAACATTGCTCTGTTAGCTGTATTATTCTCTTGTGGAACTCAGAGGTTTGTCTGTAAATCTTAAAAACAGTTCTTGCGTTAAAGCTTTAAACAGAAAGTCACTTTAACCAGAAAGCACGTTGAAATTACAAATGCCTCTTTTCATCATTATTGGTGATGAAAATGTTTGCTAAAAGAAGTTATTTGAAGGAACAACACCATGAACCTTGCAAAGAAACATATACAGATAGTCCCCAACTTACAATAGTTCATTTATTGACAACAGTTACAACAGCACTGAAAAAAGTGACTTATGACCGTTTTTCACACTTATGACCGTTGGAGAATCCTGTGGTTATGTGATCAAAATTCAGGGATTCTCCAACGGTCATAAGTGTGAAAAACAGTCATAAGTCACTTTTTTCAGTGCTGTTGTAACTGTTGTCAATAAATGAACTATTATAAGTAGTTGTGTGTCACAACTTAAGAATTACATTTAACAATTATAGGCAAGCAAGGTCATAAAATGGGGCAAAATTAGGATCTTGCCTAAGCCTCACTTAGCAACAGAAATTTGGGGATCAATTGTGGCCGTAAGTCGAGGACTACCTGTACCTAAGCTATGGCAGGAAAACAAGGGAGCAGTTCTACATACATAAATGTGAAAACAAAAATTGAAACTAGAGAGAAGCATCAAAATGGAGCAACAAATTATTACAAAGTGTTGGGCAAGCCAATCAATACAAGGTGGGGCCAGCAGGACTCACCCACTTCAAGACAGTTTCCTGAAGTGGGGGGTGGGGTGGGGTGGATATAGCCCAGTGGTGGGATTCAAATATGTGAACAACCGGTTCTCTGTGTGGATGCCGCTTCCGGAAGTCCATTCTGGGCCTGGGCAACAAAAAAAATTAGCTACCGGTTCTGCCAAAGTGGTGCGAACTGGCTGAATCCCACCACTGATATAGCCCCTCCTCTCATTTGATCCTTTTGACAGTGAGGACAGCGTCTTGCTTGGGCATAATCCTGGCATTCTGGGCTGGCATCATTGCAAGGCTATGTTGCTCCACCTTCATTCTTCTAAGCATGCTATCCACCATGTCACTCTAAAGGCCAAGTGGAAAATCACCCAGTCTATTGAAGGGAGCCTGAGTCTAGGTCAGGGGTAGGCAACCTTGGCTTTTATGACTCGTGGACTTCAACTCCCAGAATTCCTGAGCCAGCATGGCTCAGCCTGGAAACCTCTCCCTTTTCCCTCAGCATGGCTGGGTCAGGAATTCTGGGAGTTGAAGTCCACGAATCATAAAAGAGCCAAGGTTGCCTACCCCTGGTCTAGGTGAACCTCATTTCCATGCCATTAACATGCTGGATTATACTGTCCCCCTCCCTTCATTTGATAATTAGAAAAAGAAAAAAAAATTGCAACCAATTTGCACGAACAGGACCAAACCAGATAGATGAAACCAGTGATTCAGCATTATCGTGAGAAAAGATGTTGCTATGTTCTAAGGATCTTCTGGAGCTTGAATCCAAAGTCCTAGTCCTACTTGGTATTTAAATCACCTTTAAACCTATTCAGAGATCTCAGAATTAAAACCAGGACATGCTTTTCAGCTGCAGGATTGCAGAACAGTCACTTAGCTTCTGATGAAACAGATTTGGACGCCGTTTTAAAAATTTTCCTCCTGACTTACAGAGATTTTACACAGGTGTGATTGAATTTAGAATTACGCAGACATGAGTGGAATAAGATACATGCTTTTTTTTTCAATCTACCTGTTCTCTCCTTCAGATCTGTTTCATAAACTGATAGTGTGACAAATGGTTTCTCAACACTTGTGGTGGGAAGCTAATTTTGTGTTCCACCAAGGCAACATTTACAGGCTCTGAACAGTAACTGGGCAAGCTGTATCCCTCTCGTTCTTATTTGCTCTAGAAAGATTTTCTATTAAGGCTTAAAGCGTAAGATTCATGGTCAAGGTGTATCTGTTGCTTTAAGTGACCTAAGGCTATTAGTCTTTGGAGTGCATTCAGATAGAAGCTTAGGACATATCTTTTTGGATCATGCCTAGGTCTAGCCTTCAGCCCAAAATAGTTCAGTACAAAGTTCTAGAAAATGATAAGGATCCCATGGTCATCACTCACCATTTCCCCCCACTCATTTAAAAATTGGGGGAATGCCAACAAACTCAAACCTGATGTAAAACCAAGCAAAATCAGTGGGAGAATTATTATTTTTTTGTCACAAGAAGGTCTCAGATAAGGTTCTGCAGTCTTCAAATATGTTTTTCATATCCCTGCCTTCTAAAAACATGCTGCTAGCAGTTAAAATGTGTTACAGTTTGTTAGATGCTATAGGTAGGTGATGTTAATGTATAAGTGAACTGCCTAAAAAGACACTTGCGCAGTAGTTATCTATTTATTTAATTTATTAATCACATTTATACAGCTACCCATCTCACGGAAAGTGATTCTGGACGGCATATAGCAATCATAGTTATCTCATGGGCTCCATCACTGGAGATTTTTAAAAGAAGAGATTGTCTGAAATGGTATTGGGTCTCCTGCTTGAGCAGGAGGTTGGACTAGAAGACCTCCAAGGTCCCTTCCAACTCTGTCATTCTGTTATTATCAAATGTGTTTCATGCCACACAATGTCTCAGGGAAAAAAAAATCATTTATGTTGCATTTTTTTGAGAATCCTGGAGCAGACTACATTTTAAAGATAAAGATAAAGATAAATAACCTTTATTGTCATTTTTATATTGTGGGCACAATGGCACACATAAAAAATGAAATTTAGTTGCCCGCTCTCAAAGTGAAACATATACATGACACACACCTAAAACATACTATGTACAACATATATATAGACCCACATCCCTACATATACATAGCAAATAAATATTAAATACTGTCCATCTTGAATATATAACGCAAGGAGGAAGTTTGAGAGTTCGCAAGGTTAATGCTGTATGGAATGAAACTATGGCTGAATCTGGATGTTCTGCTACGGATACCACGAAGCCTCCTCCCAGAAGGTAACAAGGAAACAGGTTGTGAAGAGGATGTGTAGTGTCCCAGAAAATCTTGCGGGCCCTGCTCAAGCAACGCTTCTGTGCTATGTCCTGGAGGGTAGGGAGAGAAAACTGCAATGATCTTTTCGGCCATCCTCACCACTCTCCTGCACCGCCTTCTGTCTGAGCAGTGATGCCTCAAACCAGACTGTGATGCTGTATGACAGGATGCTCTCGATTGTCCCCTGTAGAAAGTGGTCAGGAAGGGAAGGAAGATGTGCTTTTCTCATGCGGCGCAGGAAAATGCAGGCGTGCTGTGCCCACTTCACCAGTTTCTCACTGTTTAGCGACCAAGTCAGCCTACTCGTTAGCTGCACACCCAGGAATTTGATGCTGGTAACCATCTCCACAGGTGAATCATTAATGCACAGAGAAGTGTGGCTGTGCCTGCCTTTTCTGAATTTTCTTGCCAAGATGGCGCTCTCACACCAGCCCTCCTGCATTTTGTTACCCCCCCCCCACTATACTAATAATTTCTTCTGGCTTGCCAGAAACAGGTTATAATCTATTCTTAGTTCCTCTCCTACTTGTCTAGATGGGGACTGGGGAAAAGAATTCAGGACAGCCAAGTCTCAACAAAATTCCAGTTGGACATGCAGACCCTCTTCTGCATTCATTCAACATTTTTTTATTGAACAATTTAAAAGAAAAAATAAAAGAATATGAAAAGAAAACAATACTGTATGGTTCTTTGAAAATTGCTAGGATGGAAGCAAAAAAATGGGATGTCCTGAGACCTAAATGAATAGGATGCCCTAATGAACCCAGGAACACTAACACTGAAAAGGAAATAATGTACAAAAACAGGCATGCACACTAGTGAGCTATATATCTAATATAGATTCTAAGCTCTGCATTTTGCTACACTTGGTTAGTATAGCAGTGAATTGGGATTTCATGCCAAAAGTCTGGTATTTGCTCCACGTTTTTGAACTTTTGATGTGATCGCATGATCCTAAATTCTGAATACATCAAGCATTCTGAAATTAATGGTGGCCATTCTAATGTACCAGAAACCTAGATCAAAATATGATGTAGCATTCGTGAGAATTTCAGTCAATACACACTACCTCGGTATGATGTTTGACTTTTGTTTTCTCTTGGAGGTATAAGTAGCAGTTAGATGCAAGAGGCACAGGTAGGTGTACTACCTGTCTTTGGACTGATAGCTGCAATCCTTAGCATCATTTGTAGTACTTCTGGGAATGTTGCTTTGAATACTGGCATCTGCAGCGCTGCCAAATTTGAGAAGTCCCTGGGCAAAATTTGCCCTCCAGCAGACCCCGGTTGCTCGGCCAAAGCTATTTTGCTGTCTCCCATCCTAGATCTTAATTCACGAATGAAGGCATATATATGTGTCCTAGGATAACGTTGCAGGATCCAATCTGGGTCGGTCACTGGAACCAGAGACTTAGTCTTCTGAGCTTTCGGATTTGTGCTGGAGCCCATCCTCAGATGACATCTCTCTAGCAGAATGTGTCTAGAATGTCTAGCACATTCTGCTAGAGAGATGTTCCCCGAGGATGAGCTCCAGCTTGGAAGACTAAAGAGCTTGGAAGACTAAATCTCTGGTCCTGGTGAACCAATCCAGATTGGATCCTAGATCTTAATTGCCTTCTCCCTGATACTCTTCTATCCGTCTCCCAAATTTATCAAGTGGTGTCCGGAGCAAAGCTCCTGTTTTGTTAATGTTTTATTGCAAACACTCATCTTATGCCATGCCATACTCCATGATGGAAAATATGCTTATGCCAAAAGCTGTAGTTGTTCATACAAGCTTCTCTCATTTAGAAAGATTCTAGCAGGTTAGTAGTGTGCTGTTAGGTGCTCAGTTCTTGCATCCGTGAAAGAATGAGCCTGGGAGTGGCTGGAAAAGCTACTGGTGAGGGTTTTGTGAATACTGTGTTTCCCCAAAAATAAGCCCTATTCTGAAAATAAGCCCCAGCTTGATTTTTATGTGTGCGCCTAATATAAGCCCTACCCCCAAAATAAGCCCTAGTGGGGGTAGCTAGGGTGGGGGTAGGGGGTAGGGGTGTGGAGCTGCCCCACACACCCCACACCCACTTACCTTAGGATCGCTGCAGCCAGGCCTTCCACACCCTGACACCTGTTGCGCTGCTGCTTGAGTTCTTCTGCGGCCGCTTGCGGCTGCATGCCGTGTGGCACATTGTGCCAGTGCCACTTCTCACGGCAGGAGGCTGCATGGCTCATCACGCTGCTCACACTGGTGCTGCCACTCCCATGCACTATGGCACAATATGCCACGCAGCCTCCTGCTGTGAGCAGTGGCACCAGCGCAAGCATGATGAGTCATGCGGTCTGCCCTGAGTTGCAGCGTCGTTGGTGCGATGAGCCAGATGGCCTCCTGCTGTGAGTGGCGGCACTGGCGTGATGTGCCACGTGGCATGTGGCCACAAGCAGCCGCAAAAGAACTTGGGCAGCGGCGTGACAGGTGTCGGGGTGTGGAAGGCCTGGCTGCAGCAGTCCTAAGGTAAGCGGGTGTGGGGTGTGTGGGGCAGCTCCACACCCCTACCCCCTACCCCCACCCTAGCTACCCCCACATGGGCTTATTTTGGGGGTAGGGCTTATATTAGACCTGGCTGCGGCGGTCCTAAGGTAAGCGGGTAAGACATCCCCTGCACAGAAGACCTGGTACCTCTTTTGGAGGCAAAAAAAATAGAAGACCGGGTCTTATTTTTGGGGAAACACGGGTAGTATTTTCCTCCTGATTCACATTGCAGCCCGGCCAAGATGAGAGCAGACTAGCTGTGGGTGTCAAAGATGCTTACCAACATATGCTAATATTTTGTCCATCCCCTTGGCATCTCATTCCAGGGTCAGAGGTGCAGACATTGATGAAACCTCTTTCAGGTTTCACTCAACATGTATATGTACTGTATATTTATATGCATATCTACATCCGTATCTATATATATCCGAGGGAGAAGGGCGGTTCAGAAATGTGAAAAATAAATAAATAATCCCTCTCCCTCCCTCCTCTTTTGGTCACAAATGCATATTGGAATATTTTTTCCCCAAACAGTATGGGGATTTTTTTTATAAACAAGGGCCAGAATAAAAGTAATAACAGAAGAACAGAGTTGGAAGGGACCTTGGAGGTCTTCTAGTCCAGCCCCCTGCTCAAACTGGAGACCCTATATACCATTCCAGACAAATGGCTGTCCAGTCTCTTCTTAAAAGTCTCCAGTGATGGAGCACCCATAACTTCTGAAGCCGTTCCACTGGTTAATTGTCCTCGCTGTTAGGAGGTTTCTCCTTAATCCCAAGTTGCTTCTCTCCTTGATTACTTTCCAACCATTGTTTCTTTTCTTGTTTCCTGGTGACATACTTGATTTTAACATGTTTGTTGAAAATGGAAAATTGCATTAGCTGGAATGATGAAACTAATTCCCAGACTTTGATTGGGCTTGAAAAGTGATCTCTATTTTCTCTCTCGCTGCTTCTGATGGAAAGCTCCCTTTTAAAGGGTACTTTTGGTTGGAGGTGAGAGGAATATTCCCCCACTCTGAAGCAATAGTGAAGGTCACACTGGCTTTTAAATAAGGCACACAGCCATAAGCATCTACCTGAATCTAAAAAAAATCATAGACTTATGACATATGCAGAGTAGCCCAACCTTTTGAAATAAGGTGGATAACTGTTAGAGACAAGTGATTTTCAATTGCCCTATTTGGCCTATAGAATTATACAACCCCCCCAGCTCCAATTTCTGACACTCGCTTTGATGGCATTCACATGTTAATTGAAGCCATTGTTATTTTCCAAGGCATTAAATGGGATTCATACTGCTGTCCTATACCCATTTACTTTGAAATATATCACCTTGTGTTAAATGAAACTTACGTCCTAATATAATATTGCATTATTTTTATTTGATAGATATTTAAATTAAATTTGCAGTTCATATTTTCCATTTTAATTTTCTGTTGATGTTCATGTTGATGATGCTTCCAATGAAAGTTGTGAACCAGCTCAGGAATAAAAGTATAAGTATTTTAAATGAAAAATGGAAGAGTTATAGGCGATATTATTAACTCATAGCTATAAACTCCTTAATTAGCTCTTATGGCAACTTCCTTTGCTCATTATTATGTGGATGTCAGCATTTCTCTCTTGGTCGTTTATATAACTTAACTACATGATTGTGGTTATTAAAAATTATTGTGAGAAAATGTCCTTGATATTGTGATTTTTAAGACCTGGATATATCATTAATACACCTGTGCCTTTAGTATAATTCTCCTGCATTTTAATGGGTTTAAAATATTTTTGATAGAAATAAGCAGGGCAACTCTACAAGATTACTTTTAATGAGATGGATTCTTAGCTAGTATAGCCTGGTGTAATTCTGTTTTCATTTCTGCAGACCTGTGTTGATTTACACCACTCAGCGGCTTGGCAACATGTACAGAAGCATCTTCTTTTCTTCCCTCAATATTCTCACTTTCTCCTCCTCCCTTTTTAAAGTGAAACATTATGCATATCTAAACATAAGTAAGCAAGGCAAAGTGTGTATAAACAAAAGGCTCCATATTTAGAAATGGGGGGGAGGAGAGAAAAACATATTGTATTGCTCCACTCTTTTGGAAATTTCTATGCATTTGTAATAACAAAATTACCATAATTTGCTCGTTAACGCGGCTAGATCAGTCAAGCATTGTTCCAAACATGCAGAGACTGCTCCTCTCTCTAGGACTGCCAGTGAGTTAAGCATGGTGAAAATTAGCATGCAAATAGCCCTAATTCAGTACTGGAGCTGTCAGTTTCATATTCAGTGGCTTGTTTCCATTTGAAATCCCTGACAGGAGCAGTTGATGCAATCCCACCTCCTAGTACTTCCAGCTAGAGGAGGCACCAAGGGGGCACTTTCTGAGTGACAGTTTGGCCAGCTTCAGTCAAATAAATCAGTCGTGTCAACTAGCAGCAGTGAGGAAGCTACGTTGGTGGGGAAGGGAGAGGAAAGGCCAGCAGGCCCATTTCCCCCCCCCCCCCAGCAGACCCCAATACCCCAAACTTTCCATGGTCCATCAGAAACCTAAGCTAGGAGCAGTTTGTGTGAGACATTACCTGGGGGGGGGGAGGGAGACGAGAGAGGGAATCAAGAATTTTAACATTCAAATAGAGTAAATCCACTGCATTCATTACAAAAGGACTTCACAGGTGCTCAAGGCTAAATTAGGGACCCCCCCCCTTTTTTTTTGAACCATATTGAAGATCCCTGGCTCCTTTTGTTGCATTCAGCTGTTAAGCTGTTTTTCAAACTTTTTTCCTTATACATCAGCACACACGTGAGTTTCTAAATGAAAGATATATTGGTACACTGGCTTTTCCCCATCCATACAGGCTAAGCTACTTTAAGGAGGTGATATCCCAAGAACCCACTATGATGAATTTTTTTGTGAAGTGTAAAGCTGCTACTTACACAATATCTGATCACCATTTTAGACTAATCTTCCCTTCCAACTCCCCCACCCCCCCCAAGCTGGTTTCAAAAACTTCAGTTACAACCCATGCACTTAAATACTTATTCAATTATCTAAGGAAATTATGGGCAAATAGCATCCCAGAGCAGCGGCCCCCAACCTTTTGGCCACCAGGGACCGGTTCTGTGGAGAGAGGTTTTTCCACGGACTGGAGGGGTTGTGGTTTTGTGTGCTGCCTGCATCCTGCAGATGGGGCTTCGCTTGTTTCCACGGCCCATTTTCTGGCATGCTGCGTACCAGTGCCATCCATGGACTGGGGATTGGGGACCCCTGTCCTAGAGCACTTAAAGATCTCTCTCTCTCTCTCTCTCTCCCTCCCCCCCCTCTGTCAAATTCATAGGCCTCCCTTCTTACCTCAAGGTAACTTTGGGCAGCTTATAGTCATGAAATTTATTGATAGTCTTGCTACATACTATATTTGAGAAATACTGGAGAACAGGTAAAATGCTAGACTTCTTGGAGGAATGTGAGTGTTGCCCTTGTCTTCAAAAAAATAGAAAAAGAGGATCTGGAAACTACAGAACAGTTAGGAGAAAGTTTTTTCTTCCAGATATGCAGCTTTTGTCTCCTAGTACACTTGAACTATTTGTAGGGCCATCTCTCTCCAATTTTCCCTACCTGACCCATTAGATCCAGTTGGGTTGGCACGTTCCAATGTCTTCTTGTGGAACCTGGAAACATGTCTTTTCTGTTCCCACTCCTGGCCTCTGGAAAAACATTCCCCTGAAGGTGTGCATGGTCCTTATTCTGCTGTCCTTTAGCAAAGTCATAAAGATCTGGATCTTCTAGCAGCTGTTGGAGTTTTGTGAACTCACTAATATGTGAGTTTTGTTTTTGTTTTGTTTGGACTTGTTTTTTTAATGCTGTACTGTGTTTTTACTTGTCCCATATACTGCCTTGAGTTATGTGTCAATTAGGTAGCTTTAAAAATCCTATAAATAAAAACAAATGAATAAGCAATTTCAGTTTCAAGGATACCTACGCTTGATCCAAGTATTTAAACTATTTTTGGATGTATTCTGTTATGAGGACACAGCGACCATGGATTTCTTTTTTTGTTTGCAAATCTGGAGCTTGCCCAAAAAAAACCCACCATCCAGCTAAACAACCTTTACTTTCTCTCTAGTAGCTGGGCACTGAAATTTGTAACCCTACCAGTGTTCACTTGCCAGGCAGTAACTGAACTCGCAGTGTGGTTGCAAACCTTTATGGCTTCCTAAATTCCGAAGGCTGGTTATGTATCAGCAATTCTGCAATTGGGCTTCCTTGTATAATCGTGCCAGCACTGTTGTGAACCATCTCAAGCTGTGAGGCAAGTTGAGCTTCCAGTTCTTGGTGCAAGGTAGAGGGACAGTCCAGAAAGCAAAGATTCATCCACTGTCCTCGTACTTCCTTGATTTGGCAGCTGAGTAATATAAGCCCTGCATTAGAAGAAAAGAAAGTCAAAGAAATTCTGAATGCCAGAGTAAGATTGGAGTGGATGTAGTAGTGTTGGCGATGGAAAGAACCAGCAAGGCTTTCAACCCCACAGACACATACAAAAATGGAAAAAGAGCTATATAGAGACACCTTTCTTTCTTTTTTCCTGCTATATATTTTAGCAATAGCAATAGCACTTAGATTTATATACTATTTCATAGTACTTTACAGCCCTCTCAAAGCAGTTTACAGAGTCAGCATATTGTTCCCAACAATCTGGGTCCTTGTTTTACCGACCTCAGAAGGATGAAAGGCTGAGTCAACCTTGAGTCGGTCAGGATCGAACTCCTGGCAGTTTGCCTGTGATACTGCACTTTAACCACTGCACCCCTGGGGCTCATAAATATCTTCCAAACAATTAAAACTGAAAATGACAAGCAGAGCAGAGACAGCCTGCAATACTGCATTCTAACCACTGTGCCACTATGGCTCTTAATTTTCATACCTTCCATCACTGACAGGAACCGAGCTGGTTTGTACTGGTACTATATGCTATTATATTGAATGTCTTCCATCAATGTTTGTTCTAGCAGGAGTGAACAATCCACATTTCTTAGCATAGCAAATTTGTTGCCCTCTAATAACACTGGAAGGCAATTAGCTATTTATTTACAGGAGTGAGGGGAAATGGTGTTAGCCAGTGCTTTTTTTGTAAAAAAAAAAAAAAGGTGCCGGAACTCACACATGTCATAGAACCTACCTTGCCTACCCAACAAGGTTCCATCCAAAAAAGGTGCCGGAACTCCGTTCTGAACGTTCTATGAGAAAAAAAGCCCTGGTGTTAGCTATTGGCCAGTTTCACTCTCAGCTAATATGTTTTTTTTGGGGGGGGGATGGCTTCCTCCTGACACTTACCAAGACTAGTCCCTGCAGTTTTCTTGGCAAAGGTTTTTGGAAGTGGTTCACCATTTAGCCTCCTCCCTAAAGTTAAGAGAATGTGACTGATTCATAGTCACTTAGCTGGCTTCACGTCTCATAGTGTCTCCTGGTTTCTAATCTAGTGCCTTTAACCATTACACCAAACTGACTGTCTAGAAAGATAGACTGCAGTTCATTAAATATGTAAATTGAAATAATTAACACAATGATGAAATAATGCCTACCATAAAGTTTACTGTGAATGCATGCTAAACTGTGATGATTTACTTTCTCCACATGTTCTATTCATCAAACCTTTGTGCATTAAAAAAAAACAACCATTCGTTTCTTCTAAAGAAAAATTCCAGAAACCTAGCACTCGACAGATTGATTGACTGATTTTATCAAACGTGCATGCCTCCTCTTTAAAGTATGATATGATTAATGAATTTATTCTAAAATTAAGCATAAATTTGGTATCTGTTGGAAGAACAGCTGGGTTATATCTGAGTAGATATGTATATGAGTGAATGGTTGGTCAATGGATTGCACCTGAGGAATTCTGCAAGTTGAAAATATGGGAACAATACAGCATCAGCCTAGTTTGCAATGTAAAAAAAATGTTTGCAATGGAAATTAATTGCATGGTAAGATATAAAAGTTGTCTGAATATTATCAAGTACTTTACCGATGTGAAATATCATTATATTGATCCTTTATATTTGAGTAATGATGAATAATGATGTTGATGACTGAATAATGATATAGTAACTATATATGATCATAGTGGCTAGCAGGAAAGATATAGGCTGCATATAGAATTAATAGATTTTTGTTGCAATTTTTAATTTTTTTAAAAAAATGTACTTACTATTTTTATGGGTTTTTTTTTTCTTTTTACAAAAATGTACTTGTTTACTGAAGATTTCTCAGCCTCTCTTGATTTTGAAATCTAACCTATATTTGTACCCTGTAATTAAGCACTGCTGCATCAGATTTTATAGTAATCTATTGCTTTTGCATTCATTTTCCAACAGCAGAAAGGTTTCAGTCTAAGAAAAATAATGAAGATCAGTGGGGGAGTTTTCACCAAACACTGAATATTCATTATTATTATCATTATTATCATTATATCATTATTCATTTACCTGGAGTGCCAGTCTTGTATAGTGGTTAAGGCACAAGGCTAGAAATTGAGAGACCACGAGTCTTAGTCTTGCCTTAGGCACCAAGCCAGCTAGGCCAGTCCCTCTGTTCAGCCATAGGAAGTAGGCAATGGCAAACACTTCCAAAAATCTTGCCAAGGGAACTATAGGCAGTGGTCCAGACAACTTCAAGGAGTCAACACTAATTGATACAAACACTATAACATTTTATCTTGTGCAGGGTCTAATCTTTACCCAAACAATAAGACCTTCTCTTAGTTATCCTCTTAATTATACCTCAAAATTATATTAATGATGGTAGTGAGTTTATTAAGGATTGGCAAAAAATTACCATTATTTATCTGCTTGTTTAATGTTACACTAAATAACCCCCTGAACTCTCTTGCTACAAGTTAAGATAGATCTCCATTAAGATAGATCGCTCTAACTTGCCTTGTGTTTGATTCAAGATTAAGCTCTGCCTCCAATATCTAGTTGGGAACTCAGTATTTCAGATGAACAAGAAAAGTGCTCCTAAAAAAACAATTTCTGAGTATGTTGCATGGGGAATAAATGGGATCGGTGGACTCAGTGACTAATAGTTCCACTGTACAGTAAAATCCAAGTGATTCTTATGATCAGACTCTTATTTTTTTATTTAATCACAGCTGTTGGGTTCAGGGTGGGACTGAATAAAACATAAGTTGAGAAAGTTTAAGCGTTTGCTGACTGTCCTCTGTTGCTAAAAATTTATAAGATGTTTTGTGACTCTCTACCTGACTGACTAAAGGACTATCTTTTCTTTTATAAAAACAAAGAATGAGTCTTATCTTTTATACTTTTCCATTTCTAGCATTTGCAGATAGCAATTGTGCTCATGATGCATCCATAGGTTTGTTTTCATGAACGAGTGTCATTGGATTTTTCTTTTCTTTTTTCCTTTGAACATTTCCCACCTAAAATTGTTTGGGCAGAATAAAAAAATGGAAATAAATAAAAAGAAATTAAAGGATTGAATGCCATTTCAGAAGGAAAGAATGATATAAATTGGATTAATAAATAAATATTTTTCCCAGACTTCTTTCAACATATGATGGCACAGTTTAATTTGCAGCCTATTCCTGTGCTCTATTCTCTAAATAACATATTGAGATTCATATATGTTTATCATATAGATTTTGAATTTCCAGAGGAACCAGGTGTTATAGCTCAAAAAGGCCCAGTACTGTACAGATTTCCATGAAATATGCCCCTTCTTCCACTTACAATATTCTAAAATTAGCGATATTCCATTAAAGTAAATACAAAAATACAAAAAGGCATAACCATTTATTTATGGTTGGATAATGGCAGGGCAGGGCTGTAAATTCCCTGGATAAAGCTCCTGAATTTGGATAAGTATGACTGAGATAACTCCCATGGGGCAATACAAGACTGGTTGTGCAATTTTCCAGTTGTTGAGTTGAACTGAGTGTTTTTTGTTTAGAAGGCCTAACCAGGTTCATCCCAGCAGCTGAAAAATGTGTGGTAAAACGAAGCCTTCAAAAGTATAGGAGACTCATAGAGTGGATCATCATGGTTTACTTAATCATGATCAATAATCCTTTCCTTAAAATTGGATTATATTAATTAAAGATTTTTTTTCTAGTCTGTGTCAGAGGGACTGTAAGAAAATTAGAGCATAATTACTGGAGCTGATAACGATGCCCAAAGCCCATTATAGCTTTTTTTGACTGAAAATATTGAGGAGACTTGTTAAATTACTCAACAACTTTTGATAATAAATATAGACTAAATTACAAACTGATACAACGAAAGAAATTTATTGCTTTTTAAACATTTTTTTTTAATATTGACAATGTTCTTTTGATAGACTGCTTGGTTAAATAAAAATCACAAAATCAAATATTGTTACTATAATGTTCAAAGAAGAGAATGGAGAATGGACAATATGTTTGCTATTTTTCTTATTAGAAATTAATGCTATTCAAGAGCTTTAGGTTGTAGTTCAGACCTAGAAAATTTAGAGAGATGCTCCAATGTTGTGTACCAAACATGGTTTTGGAATGAAATCTGAACTGCCATAGAGGCTTATTTATTATTATTATTTGTATAGAAGTTTTAGCAATATATTTTTAAAAGGCATTTTAATGACTTTAGGCTTGGTGAAATAGATATATTGATTGAATTTGATGTTACTGGGCATCCTACCAAATCCAAATCCAAAACAAAAACAAAAAAACCCAAGACAAAGCCAGCATTTAGAATGATATACTTTAAAGGATGTTTTATTGAAGAGATTTATGGAGAAAAATATTATAGCTGTAGTTATCTGTTTTAATGGTAAAATGTTTTGAGGCCATGATCATATCTGGCATAAGTTAAATTTTATAAATAACAACAAAATTGGCACACTCAGAATGAGAACTCAATTGGTAAAATGAATGGTAGGATCCCATGGCTTATATGGGCCACATTTGCATGCCTAAATTCTGAAGAGTTCTGGCATATTGTGAAACAAAAGTGTTGTGTTATACTTTTGTTTGGTTCCTTCTACCAGCGGAAATAATTCAGAAAATATATTTCTTTTGTCTGTTTGGTATTAGGATGATAGGTAAGGTAAGGTAAGGTAAGGTAGGATAGGGTAGGGAGTAGGGCAAGGCAAGGCAAGGCAAGGCAAGGCAAGGCAAGATAAGATAAGATAAGATAAGATAAGATAAGATAAGATAAGATAAGATAAGATAAGATAAGATAAGATAAGATAAGATAAGATAAGATAAGATAATCTTTATTGTCACTTTTTTTACTTTGAGTGCACTGGCCCACATTAAAACTGAAATTCTATTGCCTGCTCTCAAAAGAAAGTATATATCTGCCCATACACATACATAATACACATATACATAAACATGATGTATATATATATATACACACACACATGTATACATATCTACACCCATACATATTAATCACTGTTATTTCGAACATATAGTGGAAAGAGAAAACTTGAGAATTGGGTAAAGAATGAACTCAGTTTGTTCTAACTAATTATAGTTGGAGTCTGTTCAAAGTTGAAATTCATAGTATGATGTTCAGAGGTGACTAGTGTCTGCCTGCTTGTCCTCCAATTTCCACAGTTTGAATCAAAAATGTATTCATAATATTCAACACTGTGATTTTGCTTTATTTAACAATTATTAACGTTCTTAATCATTATTCTTGTGATCTATTTTATTTTTAAAATTCAATTTGAATGCTGCCTGACTCCAACTCTAAGTGCCTTACAACAATAGAATAAAATAAGCGTAGCAAAATAAAAATATTAATCAAAATGAGAATAAAATATAATTTTACAAAAGAGCATGTCCATTGCTCACAAATATTCATTATCCTAGCGTTTTCTGTGAAATAAATGGACCTATTTTAAACTCCAGGAGTTCATATTATTAATTGCATTAAATTAGGTTCTTCTTGACCTGAAAAACGGACTTTCTTTGCATCTCAGCCCTTTTGCAAATAGTACTTTTTAGTAATAGATTTTTGCTTTAACTGCTGTTTTGAAATGAGAATACGTAAAATGCAAATCGCTTCAGTTCACTTTGTTTGCTAAATGTACTGTTTAGCCCTGCTCTTCGTATAGTGAAGCAGAGCTGAACACTCTAACTAATGATAGTTATTGGAAGAAATTTATGAACCATCCTCTTCAGAAAATGAGACGTTATAGAATGAATATAAAAAATGATTTTTTTTCTCAAAATGTTCAGTGATGAACCTTTGTTACATTTTCAGTGCCCTTTTAACTTCTAATGGTCGCTAACAAACTGTTATAAGTTGAGGTCTACTGTAATTGCAATCCCCCCCCCCAAAAAAACCTAATCTAATGTATTAGCTACCACCATTTTTTCTAAGACAAATCAGGGAATCCTCCCCCCTCCCCCCAAACACTTTTGAGAAATCAAGACTGTTCTCATATGTTCTGTATGGCCTCAGTTGGTTGCAGAATTTTGACACTGGATGAACAAAGGCAAAAATATTGCCCTTTCAAAAACTGGGCCAAAGAGCGGGCTAGTGGAAAAACGGGAGAATATTCAATCTTTCGCTGCTTCATTATAGCCTCTTTTTATTTCAGTGGTTATCACTAGTTATCTTAGCCTTAGTACAGTTCAACTGTGGAATAAGCAAAGGACCAATTTATTCATTTATCGTATTTCTATACTGTCCATTTGATCTGTGTGACTCTGGCTGGTTTACAAACGGATCCATGCAGTCATATAAAAGCCATAGTTAAAAACAAAGTTAAAAATTGGGTCTGAAGATGATCCCTTGCTCCTTAGCCTTCTACATGGTACAGGGGAGACTACTATAAGAAATGTATTATATTTGAAGCAGAGAATAACAAAAGAAGCGGACACTTGATATGTGTTACATTTACAAGATAGCTAGTCCAGTCTAATATAGAAGTAATTTTTTTGTTTTTGTTTTTTGGGACTTCAAGTCAGTCTTGAAGAGACTGGACAGAAGAGACTGGACAGCCATTTGCCGGAATGGGGGTTGGACTAGATGACCTCCAAGGTCCCTTCCAACATTATTATTATTATTATTATTATTATTATTATTATTATTATTATTATTATTATTATTATTATTATTATTATTATTATTATTATTATTATTATTATTATTATTATTATTATTATTATTATTATTATTATTATTATTATTGACTCCTGGCAACTGCCTGGACAATTCCTTGTAGTTTACTTGGCAAGATTTCAATGGTTTGCCATTGCCTTCTTCCTAGGCCAGACAGAAAGTGCTAGACCAGGATCACCCAGTAAGCTTCATTACTAAGGCAGATCTAGATCTCACAATCACCTGGTTTCTAGTCTGGTACCTTAATCACTATGCCAAACTAACTTTCAAGTCAATGAAGAATAAAAAAGGAATAGGAAGAAAATTGAGTGATGAAAGCAAAAAATAAAATCATTTTGTGGACTGATGACAATCAAACTTACCTTAAGCTTCCTTGATACTCCTTATTCTCTTTTTTTCGTTTATTATTATATGAACCAACTTAGAAAAAAAGGGGAAAGGGTTTTTTTTTATTTTGCTAGTTGACTTATCTGTATTTTAAACAAACCCATATATAAGAAGGAAAGAAAGCAGATGGGAGGGGAACAAGAGGAAACAAGTTATATTTTGAAAGAAATGCAATTCAAAAATATTTTCGTTCTATCAACAAAATGAACTAAGTAAAATCAGAAAATATCTAATTAGAGCAAATGATATAAAATTGGGGGGGGGCAGCTTCAAGTAGGTGCAGCAGCAAAGCATGGGAGGTTTTCAATCATCCACAGAAACTTCAGCCACACTTCAGTAAAGATTTTTTTAATTAATTTTTTTAGGACAGTCAAAGAACATCTGGTCTCCATCCAAAGCTTTAAGATGTATAGCAACTAATAAAACACTTCTCATGAGTCATCATTCTTACACCAATGAACATCTTTCTAAATTGTTGGACTTCATCAGTATAATCTTGAAAGAACATAATCAAGGTTATTTCCTCCCTGTTCCATTGTTTGAGTGGACTGCAGTATTTGGAATAACTTATCTGTTCATGCCAAAGATAAGAAATTTCTCGTGGCTACCACTTACCAGTAATCAAAAAAGAAAATCTGGAACACAATTAGTCATCTCAGTAGCTACTTGATAACCTTCTAACAGAGCTAATGCTTTATGTGTTAGGGCTGTGCAAACTGGACCAGCAAAACTAAGATGTTAAAGATATTACTTATGCTTGAAGGAAGTTGTTACTCTTCAGTAAATTAATTGTAAACACATTAATGTGTTTGAACAGAGATACTCTTTTCTCAGATGAATCCAATCAGGCGTTTATACAATCAATAATCATTTTGAAACTTTTATCTCCTCCCAAAAGAGCAAAAATCACATCCTTTATAAAAAAAAAACTGCCATAGGAATGGGAAGAAACTGGTAGAACTGCCTTGAGTAATATTCCAAGCAATCAAAAGAAACTAAAAATCCAGATAAATAAATAAATAAATATTATTTGTTTTGAGTTCCAAAAATAACATTTAAATAATTTGTGAATAAGAAATATCAGAGGATGCTGAAACAAACTAACCTCTCCAGCTAGAGTGAGATGTTGACCAGAAGTCCTAAATTTAGACTACTTATAATACCCCTCCCCAAATTAAAATAATTTATGTATTGTCCCCTTATTCATGAAAGCATTGATAAGGAAAAATAGATTTTGGCCATTCCTTATGGTGGTACCCACCTCTAATAAAACTAACGTACGATCTTTCACTTGAAGTAGTGTAGAAATTCTGTAAATATATAAATGAGGCTAAGAAAGTGAAATCTGGTCCAGTTAATATTTATTTATTGTAGGCGAATAACACCAAATCTGGGGTAGTTATGTGACCAGTGTGATGGAAGAAAAGGTTAGAATTTAGCTTCTTCTAGATCCAGTTTTGTTCTCTGAGTTCCTTCTCCCTCCTTTATAACTGGGAGTTCCTTTTTTCACTTTTAGTTACTGTAATAACTCGAGTCTTTTCTAAACTGAAAGGATTGGGTTCTATGATGATTGCATGGTACAATCAAGGTAAAATCAAAAATTTTGGGTAATGGAAGCTGATAATGAATGCAGCAATTGCAATCTTCACTGATATTCTTCTTTTCATAGAGAACTGCTCTTCAGTTCCCGATTTTAATTTCTTAATTTTTTGAAAAAAAAATTGAAAACCTTTTTTAAAAAAAATAATTTTAGTTTATAAATACATATATTCCAAAATATATGTATTTGCCTTTGCTTAGTACGTATTTCGCAGTATATGGTGGAGGTGTCTTCTACCTCAGTGATATGCTTAGAACCCATTATTAGCAGCCATGAATGAAATTTCATCCATAAAAATAGCAATGATTTCTCATATTAGCAGGATGTGCATGTCTGTGCATGGATATTTCACTACCTAGTAGATTATATCTATTAAAAAGTATTCAATGTCAGAACAGCTTTCGTCTTGTTCCACCTATAGGTTCATACAGTAAATACTCAAAGTTCTCATTATTCAGTTCCAAAGACATTTATCAAATACATGATGCAAAACTTTGGGCCATGCCAATCAAAATGCAACAAACAAAGGAGCCAACTTTCAAGGTGCTGTGGTGTTATTTTTTTTAGTTGACCCACATACATGCATATTCTAATTGTAATGGTTCCTTTAAATTTCAGGAACTAAGAAATAGAGAAAAGTATGTATCAACATACCATCAGCCAACCAGCCCTGCTACTAGCTATAATACGTATACACAAAGCTGTGCTATCCAATCCTCCTTAGATTGGAATACATATTTCTTATTATCAAATAATAGTTTCTTTATTTTGTTTGTTTTCCTTTTCCTAGATAACATCTAGCATCAACCACTGCAATCATTGTCCGGCTTCTTAGTGTCTTGTTGGCTGAAGAAGCATTTTTCTGCAATGCAATTAGGTGATGGGATCATTTGTAAAAAGCAGCAGTCTTAATTAAGGGCTTTGCCATGTAATCATTAAAAAACAATGTATTGAACTATCATTTTATGAAATATTTCATCTTCCTAATCATTTGCCTCCTCCCTTCTTCTCCCAGACAAGAGCACACAATTCCCCTGGGTAGCTGATGCATAGTATTGCTCTGGACTGGACTGATCATTAAACAGGCCTGTCAAGAAGTCTATCTGATGGGTGCAGAAGTAGCTGGTGGAAATCAAGAGGCACTCATGCAGTGTTCATTCATCTCGCTTACTTTCACAGCACTCCTGCTCCATTTATCTGTCCAAGGCCCGGGATGTTAATGGTAGGGCTGGTAGCTCTCCGTTTACTCTCTTCCCACCCGTTCTGTTGCTTGCTGGTTTTTCTTTTCCCTTTTTTTTTCCTCCCACCCTTTTGCATGGCTGATGGATATGCAGAGTATGTGGGATGAAGCGAGCACTACTGTCACCAAGCTGATGGTATTCAGTGACTCCTCTAGCTCCTGGCTAGTCTGTACTGCAGGAGCCTGACACCCTGACCACTGAGGCATAAAAAACAGAGAATTGGAAGCCTCAGCCTGTCAGGCAATAGAGCATCCCCCAGAGAGGCCTGGAAATCTTGGACTCTCTCTCTCTCTCTCTCTCTCTCTCTCTCTCTCTCTCAATCAGCCTCTTTCTACTGATACTTGTGCAGGAATGCTGATTATTCTTGAAAACAGAACATGTTTCTCCACAGAGGCAAGGAAATAGCACAACATAGAGGCAGGGAAATAGCACAGCTGGCTGCAACAGCATGGAGGAAGATTTACTTGAGCAAGGGAAATGAAGTTTATGAGATTTCTTCTTCTAGACTATATGATTATAGAGCAATTGTTCCAGGATCCTCTTCCTGAGACCATAGATGGGCACAGAACATAGATGAAAATAGGACAGAATTCCCAATATTTATGGATTCAGTTAATATTAACATTGGGAATTCAGTACCTGGGTGACCAACAACTCATAAAAACAACAACAAAAATCAAACCAGCAACAATAAACAAGAAAAAAACTCCACTCCAAATCCATAACATCTATATTTACATGGGCACCACAAGCAACACACAAAAGAAAAGTTAAAACCCATAATATCTCATGGCTGAAACTACTAACTTTCTGATCTCCATGCCAGGAAATACACAACCAGGTCTTTATAGCTTTCCTAAAAGTTGACAGGATTGGTGCAAGTTGCATCTTGAGAATATTAATGTTCTAGGGGCAGGTGTTGCAAGAGAAAAGGGTCCTTTCTTTCTGGGTCCCACTAGAAGGCGACTGTTTTTAATCCCTGGGACCCATAGCATGCCTGTACTATTGGATTATTTGTAGTAAAACCATGAGTTCCCCATCAATCCATTGGATTTTGGATACAAAGTTTTGGTTGCATCAACATGTATGTGTTCAATATCTGTTCAATAATATGAATAGGTGATATCCAGTCTAACCACATACGAAGAGGGTACGTAGCAAAATAGATGTATGTATCACTGTCTAACCTATGATTCTCAGTCTTTAGTATCTTATGCCCTGCTAATCACTGGAAAAATCTGGTTTACAACATGATATAAACAAGATCCTACTTTTTCCAAGAAGAGCATTTAGATATTTACAGACATTTTGTTACATTAATTTGGATTTAATGTTAGCGTTTCAATGACTTTGGGACAATGTATATACTGGTTGGGAAGACCTGGTCTACAAATGCTCCAAGATGTAGTAAATTGGTGGAGATAGGTCTTACTGCCTCTATGAGTTTGTGTATGATGTTTCGGTAGTATAACATCTGTACTGTATGGTATTATTGGAACTGTTGTTAAAAAAAACCCAATTAATTGAAATAATATTAATCATAAACTGTTGGTAATTATACACATTCATTGAAACTATTAAATGCATCTATTCTTAAACTAAAACAAAATCAAAAGTAGAGAGTTTGTTTTGGGTTAACAGGCTCACCTATAACAAAGAAGATTCAGATGAATATTTGTGTGAAGCGAACCATACATAAAATAAAAATAAAAAGTAAATAAAATAAAAAGCTTAATGTGATTCTGTTTAAGGTTATACTCCGAGATCTTTCATCCAGGTGTTATTTTCCATTTAAAGGAAAGTAAGAATTGATTAAAAGGCCTATTTTTTCTCATTATATTGACAGTGCAATTTTAGCAGTGGAAAAGATAAAGAGTATAATGGTTGCTTTCTATGTGTGAAGTAACTCATAAAGAGGGCAGGTCAATTTAAACACTTGATTTCTAATTTCCCTCTCACTACTACCTCCAGGGGTAGCTGATATTATAGAGTAGTTAAAATCAGTCAGTTTATTAAGAGCCTACATAATCTTCATGTTCAGTAGAAATCATGCCACAAGATAAAGTGTGAAAAGGCTCACATTCTCTTCACAAAATGATCCAGTCTCCTGGTGGGTCTGTACCAATTAAATTTTCAGGAGGGGACAGGGAAATGTTTATTTGAAAGCTAGCCTACATGAACTTCATTACTGTAGTTTCCACAGTGGGGGAGTAACATTGATTCACTGTCAAACACCACAGAAAGCAGACAAGAAATAGTAAAAATATGGCAACCAGGCCTCTATATGGCATCTGTCTTGATTTTTGTTCTCCCAGAAGTCCAGTTGTGTGATACCACACTAAAATAAACATGTAATCTGAAGATAGGACCCTCATAATGTAGAAGCTCTAATAGATTTAAACATCACAGGCATCATGTTTTAAGTTTATGCAAAGTATTCTTCTCTTTACAAGATTTATTTTCACAGAGGTATGTTACCTAAACAGGGTCAGAATATTGTTAGTGCCTTTTCTAACAAACAGAAAAGTTAGATTATTATCTAACAATTTCCCCTCATACAGAGTGTGGCACACACCAAAACAATAGGAACTGTATGCCACCTTGTTTCAGGAACCTTCGTTAAACAACATTGAAGTTTAATCCTTAAAGTGCTTTCCCAAAAGAACTATAGTGCAAAACAAACAAACAAACAAACACCTTCTTTCTGTTTTGCTGAAAAGAATAGATGATACCTAAATAATTCACAGAGGAGGAAGGTATAGGTAAATAAGCTTCGACTTCCCAAATCTTTTCTGCTGGTAGATGCCAAAGTAGAGATGTAGCTATAAAGCTCTTTTTATTAGTAGATTTAAAAATATTTTGTCTGAAATGGTATAGGGCAGGGGTAGGCAACCTTAGCTCTTTTATGACTCGTGGACTTCAACTCCCAGAATTCCTGAGCCAGCCATCCTGGCTCAGGAATTCTGGGAGTTGAAGTCCACGAGTCATAAAAGAGCCAAGGTTGCCTACCCCTGGATAGGGTTTCCTGCCTGAACAGAGGGTTGGATTAGATGACCTCCAAGGTCCCTTCCAACTTTATCATTATCATTATCATTATCATTATTTTCCCTCTAATCAACAAACTAATTATGCTGATATTAAGATGACTTTTAAAAAAAAAAAATAACTCAGGGAGAAGCAAGGGGTTTTGTATCTGCAGTATCAAAGTTGCCACATATCTGTCTTTGGAATTCCTCAACTAGCATACATGAAATTGTGAAATACCTTGAAATCACCAAAATTGAGACTAAGACCAAGAAGACTATAATTTTACTTTCCCATTGCCTAGGATAATCAAAGTGGTCACTTGGGAATGGAGCGTGCATCAAAAGATGAATTCAGAAAATTTGGAGTGGATTATATCTACTTACAGCCTGGTTACATCTATAAAAGGGGCAGGACTTCTAAACAGTCTGCATAAATATGTCTGGGTTAACACATTGGAACCGAATAATTTATAAGAGATTATTCAACAATAAGTAATTTTGAGCTGCATTCAAATATTGAACGCCTGGATAAATACAAGAAAAGAATCAGTCCAGATCCCTTACCCTTTTATGTTGCTATTAAATGTTTATTTTTATGAAAAGGAAGGTAGCAATAAATTTGCTCAGCGGAAAGCTAACTGTTTGCATAATTTAATGATTAATAAAATAAAATCTTTTGAAACTCTAAAATTCGTAATGGTTCCAGTTTAGCTAATTTCTTCCAGTATCTTCAAATATGTAGCATAGTATTAAAATAATTGCAGGAACAAGTGGGAATATTAAAAGATTTGACTGCAATTCAGAACATTTGCTGGACCTTGTTTATAAACTAGTAGTGAAATATCACTCAGAATCCCAACAAGACAAAGACTGCATGATTAAATAGATATATAACATTTGAATGCAGTAATAGAGATACAATGCTGGGAATTTCAATGAAAGAACATTAAATTCACCTGGAATATTATACTCAGAGCAAATTGTATAAGATATTAATATATGACTCCAGTCTTGCCTGTTAAAATGGACCATTTATTCTTCAAAAAACTGGAAATGTAATGAGTAGGTTGAATCACTTTTTCGCATTTGGTGCCAAAATGGTAAAGCTCAACAATTCTGGAAAATGATTGATGCTGGGATGAACACATTTTAAAAGAGAATCCACATAGTCTGCAACATTCTTATTCAACTCACTTTACTTACTCATACTCATACTTACCCTTCAAAGTATACTGAATTAACTTGTATATGACAAGGATATATGTTTTCTTTTTAAAAGTTTGTTTGATTCCCCTCAAAGTTGTTTATTGTTTTTTAAATTGTAAGCCTCCCGTTATTAAATAAACTCTAACTGGAAATCATCTTAGACTATAATTTAAACCTAGACTAATACCACCTCTATAGTTTGGGTTCTCTTTGCATAGAATTGATGTTTAAATTTTCTGTATCAGAATAGCAATATTCTTAGTAATATAGACTGAATTATTGAATTTATTACAATTTATTACAACTCATAATTTGTTTTGATGATTTATGCTGTAATGACCATAATGCTTGATATTCAGTCATACTTACAGTTTAATAATGATTCTTAGTCCTATAAAGTGATACAGTAAATAATCTATTGATTTTTTTTTAAAGCTAATCAATAATAGTTGTGGGTGCTCCAACACTGGAGATTTTTAAGAAGAGATTGGGCAGCCATTTGTCTGAAATGGTATAGGGCAGGAAATGCTTGAGCAGGGGGTTAGACTAGAAGACCTCCAAGATCCCTTCCAACTCTGTTATTCTGTTATATATTAGAGACCTATAACCTATAACCTGATTTTCTAAATCCCTGGTTTATTCAAATGTATTTTATTCTTTTATTTTTATGTCTCTTTTTGGAACTTTTAAAATGCATTTTCTTTAAATTGGTTGATAAAAGTATCCTCCTCCCCAAAAGTATGTGGATAATGAAAAAAGAATTCAGGCAGTTCAGAATCAATGCAGCACAACTGAAACTAAATGTGGTTGAATTTGATTCAAAATCACCATTTAAATAGCTCTGTAGAATGAAACATTTATACTTAGCTTGTTTGAATTTGTTTCTCAGAAAACAGTGAAAAACCCAAAATATAAATATCAATAGAAAGACTGTGACAAAAAAGAAAGAAAGCAAAGATAGTAATAGTAATAGATCCCTTGGTGTAATCTCAAAACATCTGGAGCACCACTTGAACACCATTGGCATTGACAAAATCAGTCAATTGCAAAAGGCAGCTTTACTTGGAACAGTTTACATTCTGCAGTGATCGGCTTAACACATCAAACAACATCTGCCTCTCCCAGGTCTTTGGGAAAGATTTGATAGGTGAATAAAAATGCCAAATCTAGTCTGACCATCTGGCTGACTGTGTGACCAACCATAATAACAATAATTCATTATTTAATCCTGCCTTCCAATTTCAATACTATTAGGAGTATAACAACAATAAGATGATTTAAAATGTGAAGAACTATAGCAAGAATAAAGATATAGTAACATGAATAAAGATTCTAAGCGCAACTGCAGCACAAAACAAGCAGCATCCAATTGTAATAGCAGACAACATGTCACAACCAAGAACCGACTTTCTTTTCATTCACTGTATTAAGTCATCTGTTAGAATTCAGATGGCTTTTTAACCATCTCTGCTATGTTACTTGATCTTCATTGAGACCTTTTCTTTTTTCTTTATTTTAGGGAGTGAGTTTTCTGGAAGTCCGTACAGTCACCCACAATATTCAACATACAACGATTCCTGGAGATTTCCTAACCCTGGATTGTTAGGTAAGTTTGTTCTCATACCATTAAAGCCATAGCCTAATCCAAAATTCAGGAGACCAGCAATGTGGGTGGTTATATATAATGGCTGTAACTGACAAACAATGGCTAGAATTTGCTTTTTTTTTTTTTGTAGAAAAGAGCAAATAATGTCCCTAGCTTTTCCTAAAAGAAGGAATATTAGTACTGCCACCAAATCAGCACTGAAACTGAACAATTTAAGGCTGAGAGCAAACAACACAAATAACCCTATGCTAGCATTAATGGAAATGCAGTACAGAGGACATGATCTTAAGTTTATTTGATGCTAACTTCATTTGACAAGTTTGGAAATCGCTACGATCAAGCAAGATCAAGAGATACTTTGAATAAATGGGGATACTTGGTGACTTCTGCTCACTGTGAATGTGGAGACTTGCAGACTGCCATGCACATGTACACTTGTCCCCATGTGCCCTGCCCAATATATTCTTGAGGACCTTATGACAGCACAACTGTATGCAATCCATGTTGTACGCTTCTGGGCAAGCACCACCTAAATTAGGCTTTTATAGCAATAGCACTTAGACTTATATACCACTTCACAGTGCTTTACAGCCTTCTCTAAGTGGTTTACAGAGTCAGCCTATTGCCCCCAACAATCTGGCTCCTCAAGCCAACCTTGAGCCAGTGAGAATGGCAACCAGCAGTCGGCAGGAGTAGCCTGCAATTCTGCATTCTAACCACTGTGCCACTTTATAAGAGACGAGCCCTGGTGGTATAGTGGTTAGAATACAGTATTGCAGGCTAACTCTCCCCACTGCCAGGAGTTCAATCCTGACCGGCTCAAGGTTGACTCAGCCTTCCATCCTTCCGAGATTGATAAAATGAAGACCCAGATTGTTGGGGGAAATATGCTGACTCTGTAAACCACTTAGAGAGGGCTGTAAAGTATTGTGAAGCAGTATATAAGTCTAAGTGCTGTTGCTATCGCTATATATTTTAAATTTTATGTTCTTATGCCTGTACTTATATCTATGCATAAAATTTTAATAATGATGCTTCTGACATGAATAATAATAGAACATAGATAGAATCATAGCGATGGATATAATAATAATTTCAATTGCTTTGAAATATTCTGGAGTGCCTTCTCTATAGCTAAATAGCAATATCTAACAGTATATGTAATATTTAATCACCAAACTACATAGACCAGAACTGATTAATTTACAACCCCTTCATGCTTAAAGTCTGAAGTCTCTTTGTTTTTAGTTGAATTCATTTCAAGTAATTCTTGTTGTTTAACGTAAATGTGAGAGATAGGAACGGACAACAACTGTGTATATAATTGCCTTCTTTCAACAAACCATAATTAAGGTATTCATATTCCGACATCACAACAATCATCTCAGATGGCATTTGCCAAGATTTTCTGTGGCTCACTCTCAATCTGCCATGGTTATTCAGAGATGAAAGAAGTTTGAAAAAGCGATCTCTATTCCTGCTGTATATAATTGTTTCCCTTTTGCTTTTGGCACACAGGATACAAAAATAGCGCAAATCCCCCTGTAATAAATTTAGCCATAACTGGCAGGGGTATAAAAGAAATGTAGCCTATGGGATGTTGAATCCATTCCCATATTACATTTAACTCCCCCAAGCTACTGGCTTTTTCATGTTATGCCTGCAGACTTTATTAAGGCTCCACTGTGATTTGGAATTAATTTGAAGAAACGCATTAAAATGTTTGGGAGTGTGAATGCTGAACTTGTCTGCAACTCATTAAAGCAGCCATGTCTTTTCCATGAGGGGACAGACCACTTCTAACTGCATGCACTAAGTAACTCTTACAAATCAAATCCAAGGCACTGCATTCCCTTAGTGTTTTCTGGCTAGTTTTCTGAATTCATGTCCCAATTTTTAATTTAATGTAGAAGAAATTATGGGGGAAAACATATTTCTTTTGCATATATTTCATCATACTGCTGGCTGAATACTCCTTTAATCTTTTGGGATTCAGTAAAGATGATTCTGTTTTGGTAGAAGAGAGCAGTACAACTTATATTTACAAATGAATAGCCTTTCTTCAGGATCTCTTCTTTCCTCTTTAAACTGTTTTTTTTTTCATTTTGTTTTTTATTACATGTTTAGTATCCAGACACATAGGGGAGATTTTAGGGCATGTAATTTTGCAATAAGACAGAATCCAAATGGTTCTGAAAAAAAAACTCCTTACAGACCCTTGGAAATCCCTAAGTAACTCACCCTCACCCTCACTTTAATAAGGAGGATAAGCAACATCCATTTTATGCCACTGTCAAAATCTGGCCCAACTTGACCTTACATGTGTGTAGCACATGGTGATTAGAATTCTTCTGCATAATCTATGTGAATGAGGTAAGTAAAATACCAATTAATTGTCACTTCTCTAGCAGAAAGATACAGTGCCTTGGAGACTTTCAGATTTATGGATGGCAAGGTTGTTATGTGTGACCTCTAGCAGAGAAATAATTTTGAATTTTTGTCATTTTTTAAAATTCAGTTTCTTTGTTTTAAGTAATTGAGTCCCTAAGTAATTGAGCCACCTAAGGTCTACCCATCACATTTCTTGCCCTTAAACAAATCCTTTGGGAGGAATTGATGGGTTATAGCATTCTGTGTCACACTGCTTTTTACAGTACAAAATTGCCATTTACTGTGCTGTAACTAGGGGTCTGGTGTTGCTCGCAGCTCAGATCAGAAGCTGTTTTCTAATACTGTTTCAGCACATACTCAACTCAAGGCTAACTAGCTTGACATAAAACGGACTATAGCTACTTACAAAAAGCATGATGGTTAGCTCTTGGGACTGGATCCCACACGTACAAATACTTATTTCCTTGTTTGTTAGTTGCTTGTTACTACTTGCTGATTGCCAAGAAGTGTTTTGCTACATATGCAATGCATGAAATACAGTACAGTAGTAGTTTCCTGAGGTGGTAGATTAAACTGACTCAATTTGGATCCTAGTATAGGTATCATTTTTATCACCCTAATCTGATATAAACCTGTCTGCAAATAGCTAATATCATAGTTTGTCCTGAGCTAGCAATGAATACATAGTCTGTCCTGTTCCAGTGAGCGCAACCTACGGGTTCTGCGAGCTGCGCGTAGCAAAGTCCAACAGACCGCCAGGAGATGTGCTAACGATTATTGGCTGCAGCTTTGCTCTCGGATCCAGATAGCAGTTGACACAGGCAACATCAAGGGGATGTATGATGGCATCAAGCAGGCCTTAGGTCCAACACAGAAGAAATCTGCCCCTCTGAAGTCTGCTACAGGCGAGGTTATCCAGGACCGAGCACAGCAGATGGCACGCTGGGTGCAGCACTACTCTGAGTTATATTCCAGAGAAAATGGGGTAACTGAAGAAGCATTAAATAATATTGAATACCTGCCTGTCTTGGACAGTGAACCAACTTTAGAAGAACTAAATGCGGCCCTGGACTCCCTTGCCTCTGGCAAGGCACCCGGGAAAGATAACATCCCTGCCAAAATTCTGAAGTGCTGTAAAGAGAACATCCCCACTGAACTGCATGAAATCTTCTGCCTTTGTTGGAGGGAAGGTGGAGTACCACAGGACATGAAGGATGCAAATATCGTCACACTGTATAAGAACAAAGGCGACAGGGGTGACTGTAACAACTATCGCGGCATCTCTCTTCTTAGTGTTGTAGGGAAGCTGCTTGCCCGTGTTGTACTGAAGAGGCTCCAGGTGCTAGCAGAGAGAGAGTCTATCCAGAATCACAGTGTGGATTCCGAGTCAACAGGTCCACCACTGATATGGTATTTTCCCTTAGACAGTTGCAGGAGAAATGCAGGGAACAAAGACAGCCACTTTTCGTAGCCTTCATAGATCTCACAAAGGCTTTTGATTTGGTTAGTAGGGACGGCTTATATAAAATTCTCCTCAAGATTGGATGTCCATCTCAGCTCCTCAACATCATCAGGTCCTTTCATGAGGATATGAAGGGCACTGTTGTTTTTGATGGCTTAACATCAGATTCCTTTGACATGCGAAGTGGAGTGAAGCAGGGCTGCGTCCTCGTGCCAACTTTATTTGGGATCTTTTTTGCTGTCATGCTGAAACACGCTTTTGGAACTGCAACAGAGGGTATCTATCTCTGGACCAGATCAGATGGAAAACTCTTTAATCTCTCTAGATTAAGAGCAAAATCTAAAATCCAGCTGAAATGCCTACGGGATTTCCTCTTCGCTGACGATGCTGCCGTTACTGCTCACTCTGTCGAAGATCTTCAACAACTTATGGACTGTTTTAGCAAGGCCTGCCAAGACTTTGGTCTAACAATCAGCCTGAAAAAAACACAAGTCATGGGTCAGAACGTGGATTCACCTCCCTGTATTACAATCTCTGCATAAGAACTGGAGGTTGTCCATGACTTTGTGTACCTCGGCTCAACTATCTCCAACACTCTCTCTTTGGATACTGAGCTGAGTAGACGTATTGGTAAAGCGGCCACCACATTTTCCAGACTTACAAAGAGAGTATGGCTTAATAAGAAGTTGACAGAACATACAAAGATCCAGGTCTATAGAGCCTGCGTCTTGAGCACCCTCTTGTATTGCAGTGAGTCTTGGACCCTTTACGTATGGCAGGAGAGAAAGCTGAACACCTTTCATATGCGCTGTCTCCGACGTATTCTCGGCTTCGCCTGGCATGACAAAGTCCCAAATAGCGCAGTCCTGGAATGTGCTGGAATCTCTAGCATGTATACACTATTGAAACAGCGACGTCTACGCTGGCTTGGGCATGTCGTGAGAATGGCTGGCAGTCGGATTCCGAAAGATCTCCTGTATGGAGAACTAGTGCAGGGAAAGCGCCCCAGAGGGAGACCTGAGCTGCGATATAAGGATATCTGTAAGAGGGATCTAAAGGCCTTGGGAATGGACATTAACAGCTGGGAATCCTTGACCTCTGATCGTTCAGCCTGGAGGCTAAAGACGCAGCATGGCCTTCTCCAATTCGAAGAGACACGTGTGGCAGGCTGAGGCAAAGAGGCAGTCCCGGAACCAGCGAAATCTGGGGGCTGGACAGGGGACAGATTGTATCTGCCCTCAGTGTGGAAGGGACTGCCACTCTCGAATTGGCCTTTTTAGCCACACCAGATGCTGCTTTAGGACCTCTTTCCAGAGCACGATACCATAGTCTCTCGAGACTGAAGGATGCCAATGATGACCTGTGCTAGCCATGTTTATAATAAATTAACCACAATAAGTTAACCACAAAACCTCCAATAGTATTTAATTGAATGCGACAATTGAAATACATTTAACAACTTATCTTATCTGAACAAATCAGCTTCTCTAGCCAGATATCCTTCATATGTTTTCTTGCCTATTTGTTCAGGAAATATGAGGGTTGTTTTTGTTTTTGGCTATGTCTGTGGGATTTATTATATCTATTGCACATTTCCCAGTTTTATTGGAAATGATCAATTTCTGGACAAAAGATAATATAACAAGAAATGTTTAAAACTTTCTCCTAAAGCCATCTATTTCATAGGGTCTTTTGTCCTGAAATGCAGTATTTCTGAGAGAGTAGTAAATGAAATACAAACCCTAATCAGTTATTAATATTGCAGTTTGTTCCGTGCAATAATTTGAAGAGCTTTTAAAATTAATTAACTAAAACAACAACAAAAAATTTAATACACAAAATTATAAAAGAAGAAAAAAAGTTGAACACCCCTCCAAAAATGTACAAGATGTATATAGTATTTACAAACATCAGTTCACTGAAACCATGATTAGTTACAGTCATCCATAACTGATCTATTTTGATCCACCCTGCAAGCCACTGAATAGATTCTCCTTGTTTTACTTGCCAGCCAAACTGTCCCCTGATACCATCATGCAAGATAATGTTGTTCTTAAAGTGGAGAAGGCTGATGCAAGGAAAGAAAAAAATATATTTTTAAAACACTTGAGTTTACCACTGTTGAACCAAGGGAGCTAATGTGGAAGATTAGGTATTAGATTTAATCAGATTGTTTTTGGGATAATATTAGAAGACAATCCCTGTATGAATTGTCAGAAATAAGGAAATATATCATTGCAAATTATTATGATATAATACAGTGATAAATTGTTATTTACATTGATTTGGGAAAGCAGTGGTACTCAATATGAGCTATACAAATGTAATATGATTCCCTTATCTCATGTTTGAAATAGGGTGGAAATTGATGGTTTCAAGCTTCAATATTATAAGCTCTTAGGAAAACTTTTCTTAGGCTTTTCTTGGTTTTCAGCTGCAGCTGGATAGTGGATAAGACATAAGTTTTCTCCGAGTTGGATATTTGTTAGTAAAATTTGCTATTTTATTATTGAATGATTTGGGGAAGGCACCTTATGGACAAAGTGCAGAAGGTGTCGGGATGCTGGTGTCAGGCAAAACGTGTCTATGGAGATTCTCAGTCATCCCAAAGGTGCTTTTCCAAAAGGCAACTGGACTTTCTTGGGTTTTTTTTTCCTTGAAGACATTTCACTTCTCATCCAAGAAGCTTCTTCCTGCTCAGAACTGAAGAAAGTTCTTGGATGAGAAGTGAAACATTTTCAAGAAAAAAATCAAAAAAGTCCAGTTGCCTTTTGGAAAAGCACTTTGGGTCAGGCAAAACATATTTCTCTTTGAAGGAGGACAAGTGAGGATTTCTTATAGCCTCCTTCATGGACTAGGGAACAGAATTCAACTAGTTTTGAATTCAACTAGTGTCACAACATGATGTCAGTGAACTCCTGGTCCCTGACAGCACAGAGTACATAGGATCAAATTGGGATGATCTGGATCTGTTCTTATGGCGAAATGCATCCCAGCTTAAAAGAAGTGATTGGGAATGAGAAATTGAGGAGATGAGTATTGCTTAATTTTACAAAAATGCATGCTATACAGAATTATATGCCAGAAACCTAATCTGTTTTACAAGGGTGATAAAAAAGCAGAATATATACTTGCCAACGGAATCTTGTTGGAGCGCTGGAGCTATACAAATAGAATAGACAAATATATTCAGTTGGTAAAGAAATCTTATTGTTTAGGACAGTTCAAGAATCAGTTTCCAGTTGGCTCAGCTTCTGAATCTAGGATCACTCATGATTTTGACTATAGGTAGTCCCCAACTTACAACGCTTTGTTTAGAGATTGTTCAAAGTTACAACGGCACTGAAAAACCTGACTTATGACTGTTTTTAACACTTACAACTGTTGCATCATCCCCCCAAAATTCTGATGATTGACAACTGACTCATGACACTGGCAATGTCCTGGGGTCACGTGATCCCCTTTTGCGACCTTCTGACAAGCAAAGTCAATGGGGAAGCCAGATTCACTTAACAACCGTGTTACTAACTTAACTGCAGTGATTCGCTTAACAGCTGTGGCAAGGAAGGTTGTAAAATGGAGCAAAACTCATTTAACAAAACTCTGTCTCATTTAGCAGCATAAATTCTGTACTCAGTTGTGGTCATAACCTGAGAACTACCTGTATATTCAGAAGGTGAACCATTTAGCCTTTATTCTAGTTTGTATTCTTTTAGGTAGGATATGATAAAAAGGACCACCAATAACTTGAATAGGGCATGGACTGAATACAGCCATTTGAACCTGTCTGTTGTTCACTTGGAGACACCATCAATGAGTTTCCAGGTGGTTTTGAGATCAGGAATTGAAGAAATTGGCAAACCAGGAATAAATTAGTAGACAAACAAAAAAGAGATGGAGGAGTAGAAATGGTGGGATGGAGGGAGACTAAAATATTTTTTCATACTTCATACGAATAATGACTTCTGCTCGTTTTTATTTTACCATATTACGATAAAGCAAGCAAGATTTAATCAATGTTAGATATCAAGTATTAACAATAATATAAAAAAAACCAAATCAGGACAAATATTTTAGAAGTTCTTTGCAATCTTTGTTAACAATGATTATTGATGAAAGAATTCAATTTCATTTGATTTTTTTTAATGCAAATGTTATAGTAATATATATTTTATTTCCTGATCATCCTTGCTGTATCAGTACTTTGTGACCTCTTCCATTCCTTTCCTAAGAAACATTTGTTTTTAGGGTGCTTAGAGGTCCTTTAATAGATCTTTCTATGTTCCAATCAGTTTTTCAGCTTTATGACAGATTCTAAGAACACACTTTATTTCCCAGCCTGCATAAAACCCTATAGTAAGCTGAAGGATGGATCAAACCAAGCAATCTAATCAGAATTTTGAGATGGATTTGCTTTTCACATTATTTGAAAGTTCATCTGATGATCACATTAATTATAAGAAAATCTAACATAAATCATTGTGCTGATGCCAGTAATCTTGGCCTAGGACGTTGGGTTTTTTTGGTAATATTCAGGTACTGCAGTAACTTATCATAGTGGTATATGAGCGCCTTCCTGTGGTTTCTTAAATGACCTGACTGACATCTGCCATGTATCATAACTTAGAGGCTCATACCCTTTAGATTCCAGTAAAGTGAGACTCAGTTGACACTGCCTCTCGTAGGACTTCTGCTGTAACTCTGCTGGATATAATCAGATCTATTGTTCATAGAGGAAATGAATGTAGCTTAAAAACATGTTGTTATTGAAACCATATAGGTCTTTTAGGTTTTTTTTTTCCTTTCTGTGCTTTGCTTTCTCTGCACAATACATGTTCTTCTGTAAGAGGAGGCAAAGAGTGAGAGAATATATCACTTTGGCGTTTTTGTATTTCTAGCTTGTGTAATTGAAACGCGGACACAACGTTTATTTAGAAATCTTTATGAAAACTGTGTTTGGAGCTCAAGCACTGAAGTCGTAATGGCTGCCCTAGTTTGTATGAACACACACACTCTCAACCCCAAGAGGTTTCAGCCACTGAAGCCTAGCGCGCTTACATGTTTAAAGTCTACTTAATACAAACATGTTAAAAGTGGATAATAGCAACCCAGTCTAATGAAGAAAAATGATTCAATTTCATGCTGGTTTGTTGTAATAACTTCTTTAACATTTTAACTCATTACTTTCGACTTGATGTTGATTTCATTTGATGCACTGTTCTCTCTTCTGTGTTGATGTGATTTGTGCACATTGTGAATTGTAAGCAAGGCTGACAGGGCTCCTTTTTGGCTACACCTGAGCTATAGATATACTTATAGAGAGAGTTGTCGTTATAGAGGACAGTGTCATAAGGCTGACAATATTGGCATGATTTCAGCATGAGGCGAAAAGGTATGGAATCAGTCAGTTAGGATTAGAATCAGCACTTCTATGGGCTTCTATG
Source organism: Azemiops feae (assembly GCA_023970755.1). Taxonomy (NCBI): domain Eukaryota; kingdom Metazoa; phylum Chordata; class Lepidosauria; order Squamata; family Viperidae; genus Azemiops; species Azemiops feae. The sequence goes on from JALGBA010000069.1 coordinate 1,146,383, forward strand.
AAAGGATTAGGGAACAAGCAGAAGTCAGAAATGATTGTGTCAAGAAATAAATTGATGATAATATGAATTGGAAAGGAAAAATGACAGAAGAATGGAAAAATTTATTCTAGAGGAGAGTGTAATGACAGGGCAAAAGAGTGAATGTTTTGGAATGTGATGTTTTCATTTTTCACTTTAAATACAGACCTTTTTGATTTCGGCACAGAAATGTGAACGGGGAAAAAAAGTCCAGCTCAGCAGATATATAAAATGCTGCCAGGGAGCTACAGAGAAAAATTATATGTTAACAGCCAGATTATTTTAAAAGCATCATGTAGTAAAAATGGATCAGAAGGACAGCTTGAAGAAGACAAAAGTTGTAATCTCTTGAAGGAAATTCTACTTTTTAAAACCAAGTTTTTAATATGGTCAATATAATTAGATCTTTAATTATTTTCTTTGTTTAATATAGGGTTAGGTCTAGAGTAATTGGTGTAATATGGGTTCATATCAATAATTATGGGTATAGAAGCTGAGGAAGTCAAGTAGGAAGGCAAAAGTTAGATGCAATCAAATATATTCTAGTGATTGGGGAAATATCTTATGTATTTCTGAGAACTGGTTTACCATTGTGCATTTGATCTCTTATCAGCTGATGACCTTCCTTTGAATATGAGCATTGTCTGGAGAGTGGAAATTGAACTAATCTCTGATGGTTACTCTGTTACATCCTTTGGTTAATGAATGAATGCATAAACATCAAGACAAGATGGAGAGTGCATTGGAAAATTGCATACCACAGGGAATGCATAGATTTCCCTGCAGCCTTTGTGTTCCCATCTCAAAAGTTGAGAGCCAGTTTGGTGCAATGGTTAAGGCCTCGGTTCTGGTCCTGGGCACAAAGCCAGAGGGGTGACTTTGGACCAGTCACACTCTCTCTCAGTCCTAGAAAGGAGGCAATGGCAAGCTACGTCTGAAAAACCTTGCCAAGAAAACTTGTCCGGGCAGTTGCCAGGAATCAAAAACTAAAACGAAGGTCTGTGTGCATGTCCAGAAAAACAGTTGGGAGTTACATATGTGGATCATTAATTGGTAAACTTGACTTCCCCACCCTGCAGGTAGAGTAGGGTTCAATGCAGTTTTGGAATTCAGAAGCAATTCTTTCATGGCCATAATCACCTCACCTTAGTAGTTAATAGAAGATTGCCATGCATTCTATAAACTTAATAATATCATTTAGCAAATGCTCATTCTTTAAAGCAATCTTGCTTTATTTTTCTTGTAGTTTTGGTGATACACCCATTTTGAAATAGTAGTTAGACAGTGGCAGCAGCAGCAATAACACCCAATACATTGCAGCAGATAATCTGAGGACTTTTCCTACTTGCATCTAATTATATCTTTTTTCTCCCTTGTCCTCATAGACATTGCCTTTTTCTTGTTTCCAGATATGAATGGGATAGGTTTAAGTCATCCTTAACTATACAGGTGCTAAGGTAGTGTTTTCCCTGTTATCGAAACACACTTCAAGAACAGCCTCGAGTTGTGCAAAGGCTGTTGTTTGCTGTCCATTGAAGGAGTTACTAACAATGATTGGAAACAAATGCAATAAAGATCAGCAGCAGGAACACCAAATCCCATTGCACTATTGTTTTTTTTGCTGACTTAAGAATAGGTGCAGTAGGAATGGCCTGAGTCAACTCATCATATTTCTGGTAGCTTGGAACTCATGTCTTATGTCTTAAACCAACCTCGAAATATGAATTTAAATTTTCAAATATTTTTTTAAAATATGAATCTTCTTCTTCTTCTTCTGCCATATCCGTTATCGGACATTGGCGATCATGTTGGCGATCCTGTTTTTATCAGCAGCCGCACGGAAAAGTGCTGCTGAGTTTTGTCCAAACCAGTCCCTTAGATTTTGAAGCCATGATGTTCTTCTTCTGCCTGGACCTCGTTTGCCTTCAATCTTTCCTTGGAGGATTAAATGGAGTATGCCGTATTTTTCTGGGTGTCGCATCACATGTCCGAAATATTCTAACTTTCGTTTTTTAATTGTTTTGATGATTTCCCTTGGCTTTCCCAGGTGGCTTATCACCTCCTCATTTCTGATTTTGTCAACCCAGCTTATATGTAACAGCCGCCTGTAAATCCACATTTCAAGTGCTTCTAGTCTCGAAGAATTAGATATTGCATTGATGCAACAACTGTCAGAAATAGCAAAAGCAACAGCCCTTGGATTTATATACAGTTTCATAGTGCTTTACAGCCCTCTCTAAGTGGTTTACAGTCAATATATTGCCCCCCCCCCAACAATCTGGGTCCTCATTTTACCCACCTCGGAAGGATGGAAGGATGAGTCAACCTTGAGCCGCTTAGAATCGAACTCCTGGAGTGAACAGTGAGTTAGTTTGCAATACTGCATTCTAACCGCTGCACCACCACGGCTCATACTACACAGATTAAACTTATTTCAGTGTAGAAATAAATAGAACAGAGACTTATGTAAATGTTTATATTTGTGAATTTGTGTGTACATGTGTGTACAATACACACACACACACACACACACACACACGACTGCAGGATGAAGGTTCTTCATTGAAGGTTATGGATCCATGATGCTTCAGTTTCACTTTAATGTTTTTTTTTCAACTTCCCAGTCTTCCCTCAAAGTCACCCAGTCAGGTTCTAGAACTTGGTCTTCTTTCTCCTAGTCCAGCATCTTAATCAGTTTACCACATTGGCTCTTTCATATATGCACATGTGCTAAGAATAAGCAACCAATTTCAATGCAATTGTTAAATGGATAAAATTAGAGTGTGCATTAGTAATAAAAACTTGCAATGCATTTTTAAATTTAAGTTGCCATAGGAACTGTGTTGCTTGCCCTGCATCAACAATAGCAAGGTTCAGTGCTTTTTTTGTAAAAAAAAAAGGTGCCGGAACTCACACATGTCATACAACCCGCCTTGCCTATCCTACAAGGTTCCATCCAAAAAAGGTGCCGGAACTCCGTTCTGGGCGTTCTATGAGAAAAAAAGCCCTGGCAAGGTTATTCTACTGCTGTATGGTTCCCTACCCCAATGTTATCTTAAACCATCTTTCATAATCCCTCATTCAGCATAAGCCAATTACAGGAGCTGCAATTCAACACATATGGGAAGCCCTTGGTTAAAGCTGCTATTATGTTGGTTGCCAAGATTACAGCTCATCTAAACAAACCTCAGAATATGAGTTAAGATCCGTTTGTTACAGACTTTCTCCTTGCCCTTGTGTCAAGAAAGACATCTAAGGAAAGCCAAGCTGTCCCTTTCCCCCTTTCTCCTCCATCTTCCCAAAATACCAGTAGGCTCTCTTGAAACAGGATGTAGAAAATCTTTTTCATCAGTTTTGTGCAATACTGCTAGTCTATTTTCACGTGCACATCTGTTTGAAATATTGGCCCCTACACATGTCTTGAACTTTGTGACTTCTTCATGATATCTGTCACTACTCTATTGATTTCTCCCTGTTTCTTCTCCTTTAATGCTGTCAGCAGCGTTTTCTATGACAGGAATGGTTTTGCTGTTAGGAATTTCATTACTTTTCCAGCATGGAGAAAGTGTATACAATTTTATGTGAAAACAAGGCTTTGAAAGAGTTTGAGTGTTTTTTTTTTAAAAAAACGAATTTAATACACTGTGGATGATCTATCTCGGGTATGGATTATCTGTTCCCGAGAAACAATTCGTAGTTCGAAGAGGTATAACCTAGTTAGGGCTGCTATTTGACAAATAGATGTTATATTTGAATTTTATCTCACAGTAAAATCTCATAGTATGTGGAAAGAGGAATGTAAGGGTTCTACTAAAACCTTCTCAGATACTGTTTTCATAAATAGAAACATCTTAAATCTTATTTCCTGGCTCCTATATTCTCTCCTGCTGTGTTTCATCAATTAGTTTTTTTATAGCTAGTTTCTGTGCTGGATGCCTATCGGAACTTTTTAGCAAAATGCTCAGAAAATTTTAGCTTTGGATTTTCTTTTCTTACATGCCAACGTTAGCAAGATAGCCATTTTGACGCATGCACAATACCCATAATGGAAGAGTGGATCACGAAGAAGGTAGAATTTGCAGAAATGGCCAAATTGGCTTGTTTGAATAGGGAAGGAGCAATACATACTTTTTATTAAAAAAAATAAACAAACCTGGGAACTCTTTATGGACTAATATATTTTTTTTTGCTGAAAATTGATAAAAATGAACTGGAGATCTCTGGATTTACTAATTGAAAGGGCTGTATATGGAAGAAGAAAATCATGTAATTTGGGAGGGCAGAAATAATATTAACTATGTAGATTGTGTTAGCTAAAGAAGCAATACAATTTACTTCATCCCAATAAGAGATGAGAGTTTGCAAATATGACAGCGCACTCAGATAATTTAAGGCGGACTTTAGGAATTTGATACACCATAACACTTTCAAATGGTCACATTTTAGCATCTGACAGAACTGAAGAAGTTTCTCGGATGAGAAGCTAAACATTTTCAAGAAAAAAAAAAAGAAAATCCAGTTGCCTTTTGAAAAGCACCTTTGGGACATCTTATCTGTCCATTACCAATATTTTCCAATTGTTCTATTCCATTGTCCGAGACCTGAGACTGATGTTAATCAGTATTTTTTGTAGCCCCAGATCTTTCTGGATCTTAGATTCAATTGTTGAAAGTCCACAGTTTTATCAGTAGACAAAGTAACAAAATTTAATGCCTTAACATCAGGCATTGCAACCTTTCCATCAGCATAGAATCTATAAGGCTGTATGGCAGCAACTAGATTTGGAGAACGTGCTGTAGTGATTTATCCATGGGTCTTTCCAAGCAACTATACTGGACTCCTCCAATTTTCTATTCTTGGTCAGGACCAAGCCACGCCAGTCAAGGGATTCCATTCTTTTCCAAATTCCTTCAAGTTTACTTACCATGGATATGCCTCTTCCCAGTTGGTGAGCATACTTCCATGGAATGAGTTCCATGAGTAGAGTCTCCAATGGAGCAAATGGAACATGAATATTAAGGAATTGCTTGGAGTTTGGAACGCTTTGAAGATCACCATTTCTCTTCCCCTTTCATAAGTAATTCCTACAGGAAATGTAGTTAAGTTATCCATCAGATATAATCTCATAGTCAGCCTCTGGTTGCCCCAAAAAACAAGGTGAACTTGTAACCTACCTATACATTCAAAAGAACCTATATACACCTCAATGTATATCTTACCTTACATATTGCTGTAATTTGTTTGTAAAGTCAAGTAAAGTAACAACTTTATTTAGAAAGCATCATTGTAAGGTACAAAATCAAGTATACTTTTGTTTAGACCAGTGGTTCTCAACCTGAGGTCCGTGGACTCACAGGGGTCCGTGATGTTGTCACAGGGGGTCCACGAAGGCTCGAATAAATGTTATGATTTAAATCTTGAGTTAAGACTTGAGTTAAGCCATGGCCACAAAAGGTATTTAAAGGGGGTTGGTGTGAAGAAAAGATTGAGAACCACTGGTTTAGACAATAGCAAAGGAAATTAATGATTTAAAATACTGGTCTAAATTTGTCTTTTTTGTATTTAAAGTATCTCTGAAATTGAGATATCCAATCTGGATACGTAGGTAAATCAATCATTTTTAACTGTGTATGGTTTGAAGAAGGAGACATTATTGCCTCATAATTTTAGTTGCATGGGTCCAAGACCGACGTGGTGGCCTAGTGGAGTAGACACTTGCCTCCCACTCAGAAGGTTGAGAGCTCAATCTTAGGTAGTAGCAGATGTTTCTCAACTAGGGCACAAAGAAAAAAAATCTGCTGGGAACTTCTCGTTTCAGGAAGGACATCCTACCAGTAAATGCTCAGCTCCATCCAGTCGCCCCAACTTTACCCCGAATAGGGAATACAGGGTTGTAAAAAGAAAAAAAAATAGTTGCATGGGTTCTCTTAGTAACCTGGTATGATGCAACTAGAGATGCCCGTCAACTGTGTAAGACTTGCTAAATTTTCTGCCTCATTTTAGGGGTCTGCATAAGACCCAGTGAAGGTTTCAGATCACCTTTTCTGTTTCTGTTTTCAAATAATTTCACTTGCTTGATTAAAAATTACACATGTAACATCTTTACACAATGGTATCTTTCCTTTTTCTAGGTTCTCCTTACTATTACAGTGCTGCAGCCCGTGGAGCCGCGCCCCCAGCAGCTGCTGCTGCTTATGATCGTCACTGACAAAACACACCAAGAAGCACATTCACCACATCACGTCAGATGACACCACTGGAATCATCTAGAGTGCAACTACTGAAATCAAGCTACATGGAACGATAAGAGAAATTGTCCAACCAACCCATGCAATGATTAGAATATTATTCTTTCAGCTAGGTGAACAGCTTATTACTTCACTGTTTTTAATTAATGGATTTTTTAGAGATCTTAATTGAATTTCCCATTAAAAAACAGGGCAAACAAAGAATTAGTTTTGCTAACATTTCCTGCAGTTTATGAAATGCAGTAGCCATGTCTAACATGCAGTCTTCTTGCTTTGGACTGACAAGCTATATCTGGTTCCTCTAGCCATGTTGGGGAATAGGAACATTTCTAATGTTGAATAGTTCCCTATGGGGTATCTCTTTAATGTGTGCATTGTAATACAACATGTAGTTCCAGCTTGCACAGCACGAATTGGGTCTTAATTCAGTGAGTAGGCATTAAAGACAAAAGAAAAACAATGTTCTACTCAAACAGCAAAGCACCAATGTAAATAACTTCTTTGTGTTACTATAGAGTGGTTTAGCATAAGTCAAATACATGGAACAAAGGATGATCTTAAAATACATTGGAAAATGTGTTCTGATAATGGTGCACTGACTCTAAAACTTCAGTAAGCTTTAAAACAACTCTAAACCAGGTTAACATTAACTGGCCATTTCTGGGGCTGATGTTCTTTCTAGAAAAACTATTCTGACAGTCAGGTGAGCATTTGGTAATGAACCTATGAGCAAATAATAGCAAGAATTATCACCATTTTTACTGTTGAATATTATGTTTATTTCTAATCACAACAACTATATGGTTTTTGACTTTAAGTTCATTTCAATATAAAAGAAGAAATTCCAAATGACCAAAATCTTATATACAGTGGTACCTTAGTATTCGACTGCTTCAAAACTTGTCAAATTTGGTACTCGACACATTTTGACCCAAAAATGTTATCCCAGTATTTGTTGTTTGTTTGGTACTTAATGTGCTGTGATAGGAAAAAGGGGACAGCCACGGAGAATGGACAGGAAGTTGGCCATGCCAGGAAAGAAGCTACAAAAGGAAGAGGGGGATGGCCACATAGGGTGGACGGGAAGTCAGCAGTGTTGGGAAGGTCACTGACATATGAAAAGAGACAGGCAGGAAGTCCTTTTAGGCTAAAACAAAGGGTCACGTGGTAAGTCATGTGGTTTGTTTGGCACTTGTCGTTTTTAATTTTTGACATGCTTCCTGGAACCAATTAATGCCGAGTACCAAAGTACCACTGTATATGGGAAAGAAACGCTTATACACAATGAAGTAAAGGTATTATCTCCTATGGTAGAATTTGGGTTTTTTTTTCCTCTTCAAAAAAGAGTAACTTGGGTTTCTCAAATCTTTATAAAGCAGTTTTCATAAAGTTTCAAGATGAAAGGTTGAAAAAGATCAGGGTTACATCATGTCAAGACTCTCCTAAACTTCCCCAACTGGAACCATAAAATTTCACTAAGAATTAGTTTATTAATAGTGTGGATTTTCATCCTGATATACAAAGAAAGGATTAGTATTTCTATGCTTTATTATTTTTTCCTATGGTAAATACACCCCCCTATGTATAGAATGAAGTTTATAAATGTTAGGGGAAATTGACTTTAATCGTTTATGTTGCCATAAAATTCTCTTCACTCCAAGAACTACTCATTTTATCCATTTTTTTTTTAAACTTATGACCAGTGATGATCTAGTTGAACAAAAGGATATGCTTAAAAGAAGCTCTCTTTTCTTATACAAAATCAGTGGAACAGAAGCTGGCCTTCCCAAATTGATATCCTGCATATGAAAAAATGCTCCTTAAGTCTTGTTTGGTTTTTATATTAAGAGATATTCAATGATGAGTGCTTTTCACAGTACTTCTCAGGTACAGGGGAAAAAAAATCTTGTGCCCTGCTTTAATTTTTTTTTTAGGTAAAATTATATGCATGACAGGGAACCCCAAATCTTTGTTGAAAATCTAAGAATGCTCAGATGAATGGGATACTTTAAAATGGAGTTCATATGACATTATCTTTACACTTTGCCTGTCTATCTTGAATTCTGTTTTTTTCTAAGCCAAAATGCATTTATATGTCCCCTTCAAATCAGATACTTCCATCACAGGTCATTGGATGATTCACAGAACCCCAGGGATCCTTTTGCATATTTAATTCAAAGAAATGATTCAGATCATATCAGAGAACATCATTTAAGACTGGCTTTTCCCCAATTAGTGCCCACAAGAAGGTCTGAGCTACATATTGTTTGCTTAATATACCTGAAGGGCATCAGATTGAGAGTTTAAGATTTAAATTATAGAAATAGGAAATAGGAAATTATAGGAATATGGAGTCAATATAAATTGCAAAGATAACCAGCATATTAACTTAAGAACACCCCCCCAAGGTTCATAGAAGAGTTGCAAAATCAGATAAAAGGGATTTCCAGATGCCAGTTAATCAATAGATAGAGGCATCAACAAAGATCATTCCTTACTAATGAAAAATAGCTTTCATCTGGCCAACAAATAAGTTAATGAGTGTTCATCACATTAAACATGTTCTCAGCTTCGGGTTTTTTTTTAATTAAAAAGAAATTGCCATCTCATGTAGAATTTTAACACATGAATACTTTAGTTGCTGTTTTTTTTAGCATGAAGTTTTATATGGATACTAAACAGAGAACTGCCTGAACCAACTAATTCAAACTGCATAACCAGCAAGGAATCATTACAAGGTTATCTGTCGAGTAAATATGTTATTTGAAGCTGTAAGAAAACAGTTTTCTAATCACTATTTACTGGGGCTTTCTCTGGAAGTCTGTAAATAAAGGAGACTTGCACAAAATAAATTCCTGGTTAGTTGTAGCCATCATGAGGTGGTGTCATTCTCCTTTGTGTAGGTGGAATAACTCCTGTTTCACCCATAAACTATTGATTTCCTTCTAAAAAGACTGCTCTAAGCAGCCCTTATGCTCAGTTTCGATGTACAGGTAGTCCTTGACTTATGACCACAATTGACACCCCCCCAAAAAAAAAATTATGTTGCAAAGTGAGACATTTGTTAAATGAGTTTTGCCTCATTTTACGACCCTTCCTGCCACAGTTGTTAAGTGAATCACTGCAGTTGTTAAGTTAGTAACACAGTTGTTAAGTGAATGACAATTTTTTCAGTGCCATTGTAACTTTGAACAGTTACTAAATGAACTCTTGTAAGTCGAGGACTACCTGTGTGGGCATGACCTTGGGAGATAGGAGGAAGAGTCGCAGCCTAAAAAACCTTCAGCCCACAAAAAAAAGAAAAGGGGTATGGGATGTGTCTCAGAAAGGGTCTCCCTAGTTTTCTACAGAGTAAAAGTAAAGCAGGTGAAAAATTCTTTCAGATTCTGTTACTATAGCCTTACAATACAGGTAGTGTTAAGTACTCACGGTTTATGCTTCTTGCCTGGACTAGCTCAAAGAGCTGAAAATATGTCCATAAATTCTTGTGGATCCTTTCCCAGCAGATCTAAATCATAAATATGCAGAGAGAGGGAAATGTTGACGTTAATTGGAGGATGTATAGCAAATGTTTCAACATTAAGTTGGAGTGACCATTTTTACTAAAAGTCTATCGCCTTTTCAAGGAAATAAAAAGCAATATTGTCTCATACCAGTAATCCCTAATTTCTAATTATGGACAAACAGTAAAAGATTCCTGTGTCAGACACTATGCTAATGCTATCCTCTCCTGTTTAATGCCGAACCAATTCAAGACTCAGACTCTCTGCAGAAAACCTTTCTGAAAATCACCCAAGAATAGCTCCCCCCCCAAGTGTTTTAATTTCTGAAAAAGAGCTTCAGACAGTCCTCTTCTGTCAGCAGGCTTCTATCATATTTGACAATATTAAATCATTGCATCCCCATTACTATGGTACTACATAGTGTGTATGTGACTAGGAAACCTAGGAGCTAAGAAACATTAGTACATGTTGTACTTAAGCAAGCAATTTTCAACAGCTTGTACAAAGACATGATGACATCTAACAAAGCCTGGCGAATCAGGAGCAGACACAAGCAGACTCTACTTCACTTGGCCTTCCAGGGGTAGGCAACCTTGGCTCTTTTGTGACTTGTGGACTTCAACTCCCAAAATTCCTGAGCCAGCATGGCTGGCACAGGAATTCTGGGAGTTGAAGTCTACGAGTCATAAAAGAGCCAAGGTTGCCTACCCCTGCCGGATGTGATACAAAAAGGCAGGGAACTTATCTTGTAAGTTGCAGTCTTTGTCAACTGACATGTCACTGGTGTGATTTATAGGGGCAACTTACACGGTGACCCCTTTATATTATTTTGAGTTTTTTTGGTACCACCTGAATAAGTTTTTACTCTCTTGGTCATCATACACACAGAGTCAATTCTTGCATAAATATTCAATAATGTGTGTCTCTATTTATGCATATATACACATTGATTATTTATGCAAGGTATGAATAGGAGAGAAGCTCACGAAGAGGGTGAAGAGAATATTGTAAACAGAAAAAGAACCTACGTTTTCTCTGCATTCCATTCTACTTTACCATTCCTGAAAGTTCCATAAGTGGGGAAAGTACCTATTCTTATGCTAATCTGTCAAATATGGACTATTGGAAGTGTTGACGTGATGTCACCATTTTTCTGTCCCACACATTTCATAAGCTGCATTTACTGTAGGTAACATCATTATTTTATGGTGATTCATATGCGACCAGTTAGTCACATCAAATGATGACAAGAGATCCATCACTATATTTAAGGCTAATTGGCCATTCACTTATCTGGGAATGCCCAAAACACAGCAGAGCAGCAACTATATGCATTTAGTGAAACAGGTGATAGAACATCAAGCAAGAATGAATCTGACTATTGGGATTCAGGATTCCTCTTTTTTTTTTTTTTTTGAAAGAGAAAAAGAAAAACATTAGGACTTTGATGTTATCTATGTATACTGATAAAATGAGAGAGAAAACATATCCATCTGATAATTAGTGCACATACTCATTGTCCACACAGTAAGTAAGGGTGTCGCATCTCCCCCATCAAGTTTACTATTTTGTCAACCCAAACAAACTGGGGCTAGTATAAAAAAACTCTCTTGCAGGGATAAACTGGAGAAAGGAGTTGTGTCAACTTGTGGGGATAAGAAAGTAAGAAACATAGAGACAAATTTACTGAATTACTTCAGAAGTGCTAGTGGGAGGAAAGATAATTCTCTTGATGCTCTTTTTTTCTTTAAGAAAGGGAATGTCCTCCTAGTAATCATTTCCTCCCCCCAACAGGAGATGGAATTTTTACTTAATACAAGTTTTACTACTGCTTTTGTTCTAGCACAGAGGTCTTCAAACTTGGCCCTTTTATGACTTGTGGACTTCAACTCCCAGAATTCCTCAGCCAGCGTGCCTGGCTGAGGAATTCTGGGAGTTGAAGTCCACAAGTCATAAAAGGGCCACGTTTGAAGACCCCTGTTCTAGCAGAAATAGAGAGCCCACCAATTATCCATCCACATAGAATACCACTCTCTGCCTTTCAGTTTCCCCCAGACATGGAAGGGTTGAATAGGAAGTAGGCATCTTGCCCACTACCCAAAAACCACTACTCTTGAAAGAAGCTTCATTTTAGTCTGTAACCATCTCCTTTCTCAATGGATCCAGTTCTTTGACGAGAGGTTACCCCAGATATTTTCCATGAAAGACTGAAGAGTGATATTATTTTTTGCTAATTATGAGTTTGAATAAATACATTCAAATCCAATTCAAACTGTATCTACACAGCCATGAACACCACCTGGGAGATGAGACAAACATGGCTACTTCCCATATGCTTATTGTTCTTGCCTAGGCAGGACATCACGATTCAGATCATGAGAAAGACAATATCTGAACTAGCCTCTTCCACTGTTAAAAAACGTAGGGAACTTTTTTTCATCCATGTGTTTTTAAGAGAGCCATCCTCATTACTCTGTTGCAGTAAAAACCCTGACAGTCAAGGGGAAAAGAAACCAAACTACAATATTGTGCTAGATTTTTCATGACCCAAGAGTTGGTTGTTTATCTAGAAGTTCTGTATTCCTATCCGTGAAAGTGCAGTAGCTTAATATGTATCAATGGAAAATCCAGATAATGTGCCTATATGGGGTTTTAATACAAGTCTCACAGCCTCTGCCTTAACAATGTGGTAGTGAAAACAATTCTTTAAAAAATTTAGCCACACAATACTCTTCCATTGCTACTGGGTAAAAGATAATGTTGTCCTAAACACAGACTACTACTAAATACAGAACTACAGCTAATAAAAGGAAAAGTATTAGTGTATAGTTCCAGTCCTCAAGCACTTACTCTGAGACTTTTTCTCTCCAGCTTTAACTGGGAAGTGCATGGTTTGATGATGACAGTAAGCATTTATATCTGTTAAATCCTGATCGGTTGCTCTCAAAAGATTTGGAGGTGTGACTCTCTTTTGATAAGCCCTAAAAAGAGTGGATGCTTATCTGAAGCATCTCCAGTTCTTTTGAGGTTTAATATTTCCAATGTTTTTCTGGACCTTAAAGCTTCTTCCAGTGGAGCAAGATTAATTATAAGGGGAAGGATCATGTCTTTGCCATGTTTTGAATAGCTATAACTAATTTAAGGTTAGTTGATTCCAACAACTCTCGTTTAAATAAGACTAAGATTATATATTTCCAGAATTGTTTACCCGATATAGTTCTTTTTTACAAACAGCTAATAGCATTCAAACCAATCTAATTTCAGATGATTCTTTTTTTTTACAAATTCATTGATTTTAAAATTTGGTTTACTCAAATGTTCTTGGAGAGGAAGCTCATGAATGAATATACACTTTCTGTCTGGGCTGCAAGCAAATATGAATATGATTATGAAGATAGTAAAAGAAATCGATAGCTAATTGTTAATTGCTGCATGCCATCAAGATTAATTAAAACAGGGCTCTTCAAACCTGGCTCTTTTATGACTTGTGGACTTCAATTCCCAGAATTCCTCAGTCAGGCACACTGGCTGAGGAATTCTGGGAGCTGAAGTCCACAAGTCATAAAAGGACCAAGTTTAAAGACCACTGAATTAAAAGAGGGGGGAGTTTTAACAGGATCAAAATCTACCTAAAATAATTTAACTATGAGCATGAGTCACATGACAATGCCAGCTGTAATATATGAGACTTAATACCAGAAATACCTTTACAATTGCACTTAATGTGGTTATTTTTTTCTCCATGAATACTTTTGTGTATATTGCGTTTCAAGTATAAAACCCAAGGCAATATAAATTATAGGGCATTTTAGGCCCCTTGTATGGTATGTGTGAGTATGCATTTCTTTGGGAATGAGTAAAAACAGAATTGCTGAATGAGCCAATGTTTTCCCAGTTACTTTGTCAAGTCTGCAACTATGCTGCCAATCTTTGGAATACTCACACTAAAGTCAGATCAGTCCCTTGAATGTGGGTTTTGCACACTCACAGTTTGTACTGCTTGTATCAGGAGGCAACTGTTGTATTACCTCTCAATACATTTTTTGCCAATCTTTAAACAATCTATGGAAAATATGCTTCCTGAGTGGGCTGCACACAACCACTAGGTGGCTACATTTTTTGTATTTCTGCTGCCATTTAGTGGTAGTCTAAATTATTGCTACCCAGAACCAGTAAACATAGGGACTTCATCTGTAACTAAAACAATCTATCATAGAGGTTTAGCTGTAATGCCCAGGATCCAAAGAGTTACCATAGATACATCTGAGATCTCAGGCATGTTCTGAGCAGATTCTTTTTCTTTGAACATCCTATACTCAGTAAAAATTTGCTTTTTAAGATTCTTTCATTTCTTTCCTTTATTTCAAAAATAGTTTACCATTGATGCATTGGGAATTGTCCTTAAAAATCAAGTCCTAAAGTGAGAAGGTGGAACTTGCTGCCTTATGCTTTGGACTCGTCCAGTGTAATCCATGGTAAACATTTCTTCTGGAATTATTCCTACCAAAATACAATGCACAATTAAACCTCAGATACTTCTTTTGTTTTGCTCAGTATCATATTGAAATCAACCTGAATTGTCACTTTCTAGTGGCCTTTGAAATACAGACTCATTGCCCTGCAAGTAGAATTGACAAGGACAGACTTCTCGCTATTAAAAATATCTAGCATCAAAGAAATAAATTTTGATTGTATTCACCAAAGTCTCTGATGGCCATTTAGAAGCTTACTTTTAAAGACCAACAAAATAGACAAAGGAAAATAAAGAAAATAACCATAAAAATACAATTGAATTGCCTTTGAAGTAGGAGACGAATCTCCGCAAGATAAAATTGCTTCTTAAAATGTGTATGTTTTTGTATCCTTTTTTCTAGTAGGAAAAGAACTGACTTGAAAACTTGGTGTTTTTTTCTTAGTGCCGTGTGTTGCTTTTGTGTGTAATAATATTTGAATGTAATGACAGCAGTGCCAATTTGCCAAAGATGTCAAACTTTTTTGTTTGTTTAAATTTGTTTTGGGGATTTATTTGGGGGGATTTATTTTTAAAGAGCTGGGTGGGTATTTTAAAAGGTGGGTTAAAGGGAGGGGTGTTTGGGAAAGGAATTCATTTGTTTTGCTTTGATTCTGAATTTTCTTGTCAATACTGGACTTTGTGATTTTTATTCTAAGTTAAATGGTTGACTGCAGACATTTTATTTTAGATTAGTTGAAGAAACATGCAATAAGATTGGCGTAGTTTCGATATCAGTGTGTCTTCATGAGAGTGACTGTTACTTGTGGACATTTTGATTTTATGTAACCTTTATGTGAGATAATTATTTGTAAATATTTACCATAATTTTATTGGTTCCAAAAATAAAAGTAATTTTTTAAGTTCAGAGGTTCTATCATTCTTTTAATTTGAGAGTATCAAGTGCATATGATTGGCACAGTAGAACCAACTGCCTCCAAAAGCCAGTTCTATTGAATTTAAAGCCACTTTGGGAAACAAAACCATCAAAATAAGACAAAGAACGGGTTTTCCTGAACTCTTGATGAACCACTTTGCATATCAACAGGGGAGGACATTTAAAAACTCAAGGTGCTGTCCACAACTGTGAGATCAAAACCTTACCCTAAAAAATTAAGATGATGCTATGACTGTGGGATTAAAGCCCCCCCCCTTAGGGAGGGGCATCAATTCCATATTTATGGCTTCTGTCTTGACTTTCAGGTTTCTCCTTCATCGGTGGATGGGGAATGGCTCTGTTGAAAACTAGTTAATTTGAAACATTTCCCTACGTTTTAGCCATCTCCTGAAAGCTTCTTGACTCCACAGACTTTGAATGAGGAACAAGTAAATTAAATAGGATCTGAAAGAGAACACTTTCTCCAATCCACTGGAAAGTGATTTTTTCAAGAAATCCCACTGGCCAAATCGGCGATTCATAAAATGAAATCAGCCTTAATATAAAGAGGATGCCCTTATATAAAATTGTAACGAGTGTTTAATTATTTATTCTTGTTGAATCATGAACTATTGGATTATTTAAAACAGAGTGTCTAGAAGGAAGGGGAAAAGTGATATTACACATGACTTTTTGCCCCAAAGACTAGCATTGGCATTAGCTGTTCTGAGAGCAAAATGAAACAATAGAACAGCCACTCCTTGGCTAATACATTAACTATATGGATCGTGGATCAAGCTTTATACTTATTTATAAAAAGTGCATCTGACAATACTTTAATTGCAATTTATCCATCGACTAACATCACAGAGAAAGGAATGTGTTTTTCTGGCATCGTTTTCTCTCCAATCTGACGGCCATGAAGAAAATCAAGCAGAGGTAATCCTTTGGTCTGTCAATGATGCTGTTGCACTTCCAGCATGCTTTCCAGAAAAGTGCTTTGAATTCCAAAACGTTGAATAAAATGTTAACTTAAACATGTGTAAACTAACCACATAAACTACGGGTAGTCCTCCACTTCCAACCACAATTGAGCCCAAAATTTTTGTTGCTAAGCAAGGCAGTTGTTAAGTGAGTTGTGCCCCATTTTATGACTTTTTTTGCCACAATTGTTAAGCGAATCACCGCAGTTGTTATGGGAATCTGGTTCCCTCCACTGACTGAAGCTGGCTGGGAAGGTTACAAATGGTAATCAGAGGACCCTGGGACAGGGCAACTACCGTAAATACGTGCCCGTTGCCCGAATTTTGATGATGTGACCATGGAGATGCTTGCAATGGTGATAAGTGTTAAAATCGGTCGTAAGTCTTTTACGAGTGATCTGCTTTCATTTTGCTATATTTAACCTATTTCCTCCCTTTATTTTTATTTTTTTTAAATTCCTCTCTCAATTGCCTTTTACAGCTGTTGGAAGTATCATATCCGATTACAATCCCAATAATGTTCCTGCCTGAAGTGCAAAGACTATTTTCTTCTCTTTAGGAGTTAAATCTCATGTCGCTCCATTCAGCAATGGAAGCCCTTGAAAGATGCAAATCTCTCTTTAATGGAAGTTTCTGTACAAATAGGCAGTGCCTAGCGTGCCGCCTCCATGCTGTCATTCAAACTTTACGTAAATGTAGAACCGCAGAAAAGAAAGGAATGTTTGTTCTCCAGGAGATTCTATAATTAAAAGCAACATAAAAGAATGTTTCCCCCCCCAAATTCAAGTGAAGTACTTTTTCAAATAAGCATGGCTTGAAACTGCATTTTCAAGCACTGTGGGTTAAGAACAACATTGGCAACGCCTTACTACAGGATCTGTTTGATTGTTATTTGTTCTAATCCACTGTAGCAGCTGGCAATGGATAGATACTCTCTTCTTCATTTTACAGAGCTACCGAGTGAAATATTTAATTTATTATGCCTCTGGGCAGGAGAGCACTTTTCCACGATGGTAGTGATAGGAGTGGATGGTTACAAGTAGTTCTCGACTTACAACCGTTCATTTAGCAACCGTTCAAAGTTAAAACCACCCTTAAAAAAGTGACCTACAACTGGTTGTTGTGCTTACGACCATTGCAGAATTCCCATGATCAAAATTTGGGTACTCGGAAACCGGCATTTAGGTATGATGGTTGCAGCATTCTGGGGTCATGTGATCACGATTTGCAACCTTCCCAAATGTCTTCTGACGCAAAGTCAATGGGGAAAGCCAGATTCGCTTAACAACTATATGAATAGAATAGAATAGAATAGAATAGAATAGAATAGAATAGAATAGAATAACAGAGTTGGAAGGGACCATGGAGGTCTTCTAGTCCAGCCCCCTGCTCAAGCAGGAGGACCTATATCAGACGGGTGATTGTCCAGTCTCTTTTTAAAAACTTCCAGTGATGGAGCGCCCACGATTTATGGGGACAAGCTGTTCCACTGGTTGATTGTCCTCACTGTCAGGAAGTTTCTCCTTAATTCCAGGTTGCTTCTCTCTTTGATCAATTTCCAACCATTGTTTCTTGTCCTGCCCTCTGATGCTTTGGAGAATAATTTGACTCCCTCTTCTTTGTGGCAGCCCCTCAAATACTGGAATACTGCTATCATGTCTCCCCTGTTTCTTCTTTTCTTTAAACTGGCCAAACCCAAGTTCTGCAGCCGTTCTTCGTATGTTTTGGTCTCCAGGCCTTTGATCATCTTAGTTGCTCTTCTCTGAATTTTTTCCAGACTCTCAACATCTTTTTTGTGATATGGTGACCAAAATTGGCTGCAGTATTCAAGGTGTGGTCTTACTAGGGCTTTATAAAGTGGTACTAGTACTTCGCGTGATCTTGATTCTATGCCTCTTTTTATACAACCCAGGATTGTATTAGCTTTTTTGATTGCTGCTGCACACTGCTTGCTCATAGTTAAGTGATTATCCACAAGGACTCCAAGGCCCCTCTCACAGTTACTGCCTCCAAGCCAGGTCTCGCGCAATCTGTATTTGTTCCTTTGGTTTTTCCTGCCTAAGTGTAAGACTTTGCTTTTCTCCACATTGAAACTCATTTTGTTCGATGGGGCCCATTGTTCAAGTTTGTCAAGATCTTTTTAGATCCTGAGTTTGTCTTCTAGGGTGTTGGCAACTCCTGACAGTTTGGTGTCATCTGCAAATTTGATGAGTTCCCCTTCAATTCCCTCATCTAACTTGTTTATGAAGATATTGAACAGTATTGGGCCTAAGACAGAACCTTGTGGTACCCCTCTGCTTACTTCTCTCCATGTGGATGTAGTACCATTGAGGACTACTCATTGAGTATGGTTTGTCAGCCAGCTACAGATCCATCTGGTGGTGCTGTTGTCTATTCCACCTTTTTCTAGCTGACCAAGGAGTAGGTTGTGGTTTACTTTGTCAAATGCCTTACTGAAGTCTAAGTATACTACGTCCACTGCATTTCGCTGGTCTACTAGTTTAGTCACTTTACCGAAGAATGAGATCAGGTTGGTCTGGCATGATCTGTTTGATTTGATTTACTTAAGAATCATGGTAAAAATATTCATAAAATCAGGCACTACTCAATAACTGCCTTACTTAGCAATGTAAATTCTGGTCCCAAATGTGGCCATAGTTAAGGACTACGTGTAATCTCTACACTTTGCTTGAGAGAGGAGAGGATACAGCAATGGAAGTGGTCCTCATGATCAGAAGTCTACTAGAAGTTGGTTTCCTAATTAAGTTAACTGCTAATTTGTGGAGGGATAAATAGCTTATATGATGGTAACACTCCATAAAACCTATTATTATACTTATTGAAGTTTCATCAATTTACTGAGAATATTCTTTGCTTCTTTATAAAGTTTAGGATGTACCAGGAGATGAACACATTCTATCCTAAAGCAGGGATGGGCAACCTGCAGAGTCTATGCAGATTCTGCAAGCCCTGTATTTTTAGCTCCTGGAAAATAGCCATTAAACTTTCAGTAATGCCTCTATTTTGTTCAACCCTTTGCAATCTTCCCAAGCCCCAATTCCCCAGTGACTTTCACCTCTGTACTTTTCTTACCCATCAATTTTTAGAGACAGGGATTTTGTAATGGACTTTTCCCTTTGGTTACTCAACAAAGGATCCCTTTTCTTGACTGATTAGGACTCTCAGGTGTTTTTTTTAAATTTCACTGGATTTTTGGATAATATGTATCAGTGCCTACTGCTGTTCCTTAGCATGAAGCACGCAGGGAAGATGAAACATCTATATGTTTGTCTCTCTACATATATCATTTATCTCTCTTTCTCTCTCTCTCATATCTGTATCTGTATCTGTATCTGTATCTGTATCTGTATCTGTATCTGTATCTGTATCTGTATCTGTATCTGTATCTGTATCTGTATCTATCTATCTATCTATCTATCTATCTATCTATCTATCTATCTATCTATCTATCTATCTATCTATCTATGTATCGATCTATCTATGTATCGATCTATCGATCTATCGATCTATCGATCTATCGATCTATCTCTATCTCTATATCTCTATCTCTATCTCTATCTCTTTATATCTATCTATCTATCTATCTATCTATCTATCTATCTATCTATCTATCTATCTATCTATCTATCTATCTATCTATCTATCTATCTATCGATCTATCGATCTATCGATCTATCGATCTATCTCTATATCTATATCTCTATCTCTATCTCTATCTCTTTATATCTATCTATCTATCTATCTATCTATCTATCTATCTATCTATCTATCTATCTATCTATCTATCTATCTATCTATCTATCTATCTATCTATCTATCTATCTATCTATCTATCTATCTATCTATCTATCTATCTATCTATCTATCTATCTATCTATCTTTTCTATCATCTATCTATCCATTGAACTATCATCTTGGATCAAGAGAGTTTGATAAAGACCAACTTAATTTGTCAAAGTCTGGGAGATTATCTTCCAAGGTCAAGCTTCCTAAATTATGCCTTTATTTTCCTGAGAACATTATTGTTGTTCCTAAATCCAGAAATTCCAGCAAGCACTATTAGATGAGATTAGCGTTCATAACCTCTACAAAATACCAAGGGAGGAAAGAAGTAATTCTGGCATACACAAACAAGTTCTGCAGAAGAGGCACATCTAATCCTTTCCTCAATAGTCATAGACAACTTCTTTGTCACCAAGCTTTCAATAATATGCCTATAGGCCTATTCATTCCAGACAATTTGTTTCTTATGTGTTCAGTAAAGTGGCTTCTGTTGGGCGTTACTTTGGAGCCAAGAATCTTCGCCAAGTTCCTGATGCCTAAGGTAGCGCATCTTCCAGGACGATGTTCTAATTTGGTTTTTAGCTGAGAATCAGAAATAAACAGAAAGGTTTGCACTACTTTCAAAATCGTGGCTTCATAGTGAATGTGTTCATCTCCTGGTACATCCTGATTTCACTAATTATCCTGCATTCAGAATAGAGAATTGTCCATTATTCTGGATAGCAATGAGAATTGGTATGCATTGAATAAACAAAGAGACAAATAAAAGGTTTTAAGCTCATGACAAAATAGGCTTACACAGATCATTCCAGGATGGTTACATACCGACAGGAAAAAGCTCAAGTATTTTGTGTTCCTTACTGAATAACCCTGAAACAGCTCCAGTGTTCAACCCTGAGATGAACGGGAACTCAAAACAAATCTCTTGCCTGTAGTGGTCCGTAATGATGCTGAGATGCGTATCACAACTTTATGACACAAGCCTTATTTCCTCTGCCCTTTTGTATTTGGGATGCGATGTCTCATACAAGTATACAAGTGCTGGCATTAATGTTGTGATGACAATGTCACATGTTTCATAAATTGCTTTGAGGTCATCTCACCTTGGGACATCTATATCTGTGCTTTTAATTTTCACCCAGGGTCACAAATATCAGTGAGGTGACAATCTAGGATGGCAATTATCTGTGGATCTCCAAAAAAGGTGATTTAAGGATCACTTTTAATGGAAGCATTTTTAAAAATTCCCATAGTAAATAATGGAACAATTTTTCGCAGCCTATCTACACAAACATTCTCATGATTTAATGTAACCTGTAAACCGCAAGAGCAAAAAAATACTTTTCTCCAATGATCATCTTGAAGCTTCTCTCTTTTTTAAAATGCTCAGATAGAGTGATTATTGCTCCATTTGATAACATGTCACCAAGCTAAAGCTATTTAGCGTTTGCACACAGCATGCAGCTTGAAAACTCAATATCAACAAAAGCATGCACAGAATGCACACATTACAGCTCAACAAATAGATGAAAAGCAACATAATCTTTGAATTTAGCATGCAGTCGGAACCCTCGGTATTTACACAAGAGCATGCAGTTTGCACTCAAAAAGGGGAAACAAGATAATGTTTACCTTTAGCAGCCAGCCTGAAATTTCAGTATTAACAAGAGATGATGGCATGCACACATCAAAGCACAACTAACAAAAGAAACATAAAGTTTGCCTTTTACATCAAATTTGAAAACCTCCACACACCACTTGGTTAATGCACACAGGCACAGCACACACCTTTGCCGCTACCAAAAGAAAGGACAATATGTAACCACACATCTCATAAATGTTAAATTCTAATGGATTTGTTTTAAAAGGTAAGTTCTTATCTAACAGGCAATTAAGAGCAGCTTTCATTGTAGATTTAGAAATGGATATAGAACATAGAATGACAGGGTTGGGAGGGACCTTGGAGGTCTTATAGTCCAACCTCCTGCTTGAGCAGGAATCCCTATACAATTTCGGACAAATGTTATCCAATCTCTTATTGAAAACCTCCAGTTTTCAGAATCATATACAGAATCACTTCTTAATGCCTTATCATCTGATCCAGGCAGATCAGCAAATGATTAACCAGTGGAACAACCTGCCTCCAGAAGCGGTGAATGCTCCAACACTGGAAGTGTTTAAGAAGAAACTGGACAGCCATTTGTTCAAAATAGTATAGGGTTACCTGCCTGAGCAGGGGGTTGGACTTGATGACCTCCAAGGTCCCTTCCAACTTTATTATTATTATTATTATTATTATTATTATTATTATTATTATTATTATTATTATTATTATTATTATTATTATTATTATTATTATTATTATTATTATTATTATTATTATTATTATTATTATTATATCAGCTGTATTTGTCTTTGAGGAGTGAACCAACTTTGTTTCCCCCTTTTACTTCCAGTCCATCTGTTGCTGACTATGCAGGAATTAAAATGTTTAAAACCTAGCAATGTCTAACTTATAAAGCTACAAGCCAATCAATTTTGAGTGTTGATACTCAAAATCTGTTTTGTCTCAGGCTTGGAACAAAATAAGTGTGGTTTATTTTGAGGTCATGTCTATTTAGGTCAAACTCACAACATTTGACACATTTGGACCTCACCATGATGTTTAGTACATTTTGCGGATCCCTAGGAATGCCTTCAAATTAGTCCCAGCACATAATGTATTCGTTCATACCACGTTATCAAGATTTCACTTAGAAAATACTTCTGCTTCTGGAAGAAAGAGACGCCCAATATTTTAGCAATCCAAAATCATTGGTCCTCAGAAGCTACTATGTTTTCTAGACTAGTGATTGGCACTAAAGCTGTCTTTTGCAGCAAAGAAGCCATTGTATTTCAGTAGACTAGAATCACAGCTGGAGTGTGGATCTTGATCATTGTCTGGCTCAGGGAAGGTAAAAATCCACCCAAGTGAAGAAAACTCCCTATGACCATAAATTGGCTATGACTCAGTGCTATCCAGTTTGCTCTCTTGGCTTTTCAAGATCACATCCAGGATCAATACAAATTAGTCTGGAGAGATGATGCATCAACTGAAGCCTATGTGAATCACTAGGGAGGAATAAATTCAGCCTTCATATACAAGTAAGTTGGTAAGCTATTTAGCTGGGCACAGTATCATCTCATTTTATCGTGGCAGAGAATCCATTTGGTAATATTCCATTCAGGATGTATTAAAATTTCTTATGAAGTGCCTTTCCAATAAGAATAAGAACAGGATAATTTCGCAATTGAATCTCATATATTTAGCATAGCCTTGATTTTTAATTTGTGTTGGTATTAATTTGAATTCATATTTTTAATTTTACAATGATTCTACTTTTTAAAATACTGCTCATTGCACTGAGTATTCATCGGCATAAAACGGGTATTAATAAAAATAAGAAATACACCAAAAAGCAGATTGCAGATCTCAACTGTCTTCTATTTCAGCCCTGGACATTTTGGTGGCTGGGAGCTGCACTCATTTTTAACGCGGATAAGGGATACCCTTGAGGACTGAGATTTTCCATTTGTTTGTCCAGTTTATGGAAGATGGAAAGTCTTTTCTGAATATGTGTAAAGCCTTTTAGTGTTCCCATTTTAAAATGGAAGGAAACATATTGTCAATTGTCTATTATTGCATGACATTTTGGAGGGACTTCAGAAGAAATACTCAGAGGCCCCAGCTGAAAAACTGTTGGGTGATATATCTTGTTTTCTGAAATGTATTTTCAAAACTGATTCGGTTTTTTACAGGACCCAGAGGGTCTTCTTAGATTGTGCGTTATTTGGAAAAATGCACAAGTACAGAGAACATTCTGTTTTCTTTATACACTGATATCATTGCGTAAAACTGAACTCTTCATGTCTTCCCAGTCTTCTTCAGCAGGGAGAATGTTTTTGCAAAGGCATTCAAAATTATAATTCTAGGCCTTTATAATACTATATATGGCAGCTGTCCTCATTTTCATTACAATAAATTGATACCATATCTGCCTTAAATAGAATATGGCTGAAGTTCAAACACCTTTGTTAAGAAGTGTGGCCCTTTCACTGCTTGGAATGAAATCTCGGTTTTCCAGATCTTGATGCAACAGACTTTCCATGCAAGGAGTGAATTTCCATTGTAGTTGATGTCACCCTTATAATGATGTTATGCAAATAATGTAATTTGCACAAATGATGTAATCTGCATCGCTGCGACAATACACCATTTACGTTTTCGGATTTCAGGGAATAATAGATATCTCTTGAGTTAATTAGTCCATTAGTGTGGTTTCCTTGTAATTACTTCTACCTATGTCCTGTCCATTTTTAGATTCCTTTGATATTAGCAAGGAGTCTAGTCTCTTGCTTATTTACTTGATAGTACAGTAGAGTATATAAACCAATAAATGCATATTGATCAGACTGTATACTAACACATCTATTCATTTTAAAGGAGAAGTCCAATCTCTTCAGGAAAATTCATTCTTGCCAAAGACACGCTAAGAGACAGAGCCACATGTTATGCCCTGAATGGCTATAAACAGTAAGGGTAAGAAAATTGTTATTGAGCATAATACCAATCTCTTTAACAGGTTATACTATATTGCTAAGGGGGGGGCAAAAAAAATCTCCAGATTCAAGAACAGTTGCTGGCACTAGAGCTTGTAGCACCACACACAAACACACACACAAACACACACAGATAGAGAGAGACAGGAGAGAGAGAGAGAAAGAGAGATGATGTAGAATAGAATAGAATAGAATAGAATAGAATAGAATAGAATAGAATAGAATAGAATATTATTTATTGGCCAAGTGTGATTGGAATTTTTCTCTGGTGCATAAGTTTTCAGTATACATACAAGCATCTGATGTGAGACCTCTATTCCGAGGGGGAAAATGACCATATCTGTGGGAGATGGATGATGCTGATAGCAAAGCTGTAATAACCAAATTTCTTTAACCATGGGAATATAAATCTGCAATTTTGCTTCAAAATGGCACGAGGAACATCTAAAATGTTGTTGCACAATCATCCATCAGGTCAGAGTTTCTGACATCAGAGTGGTTTCCAGCTTTGGTGCAGTTTCAAAAACCTTTTGACCCTTAGATTTCCTGCAACATCTGTGAACAACTACAGTAGTATTCAGCCAGTAGATGGCAGTATTTACAAGTTTGGATCTATTCTATGCTCTTTTGTTCTAAGTAGAGTTTCCTGTTACAGTTAAATAGTTGAGCAGTAAAGCACATGGTGACTGTACTCTTTGTTTGTTCTGTGTGATGCTTTATATAAACAGAATTTCTAACATCTAATATCCAGATATCAAGAGAGGCTAGACAGAAGAATAAAGTATATTGAAGAAAAATCAACATAGTTTTTGCAAAATTAAATCCAATCTTATTCATCTTTTGAAGGTCTTTGAAATCAAGTGTTGATAGGCAGAGTAGGATGTGATTTGGCAGATAATATCCTTGGACTTCCCAAAGGCCTTCAAGAAAAATAATTGATCAATGATTCCTGGACAAATTTAGCTGTCATGGAGTAAAAACAGATTCCAAATCACTAAAGAATAGAGAGCGATAAAGTATGTGGGGTCCTTGATGCTCTCTGAGCTTACTTGTTTTCTTGCAGATGCTAGTGAGTGTGGGGTTTCCTTCCTGTTTATAATAGGTAGCTTGCCTTTATAGTGTTGGTGAGTGTGTGGCTTTTTCTTTGATAGTGGCCAGATTTGCTGATTAGGGAATTGTTTTCTGCTTGGTTGTTTGTCCTGGTTAATCACCAGGATTGTTAATCCTGGTGATAGCCCCTGCTTATTTGGGTATTGGCTGCTGGAGACATGTGTTCTGGTCTTTTTTTTTTTTTTTTTGTTCTTTAGCTTTTTTATTGCCTCTTTTGAATGTAAGTGTGTAAATACAGTTTATTTCTGAATAAACTGAATGAACTTTTGAATGTAAGTATGTAAATACAGTTTATTTCTGTATGTTTATTGACGCCTGATTAGCCTGAATGCCAAGCTTCCAGGATTTCTGTAGCATTCTTGGATTTAGCTTAGACTAGGATGCTCATGGTTTCCCAGTTGAAACCATGGTTGAGCTGTAAGATTGTGCTATAAGATTAAAGAGTTTTCATAATGTCTTTAGACTGCTAGTTGGTGTTCACTCTGCTAATCTTCTGCCTGTCTGATCTACATAGTAGCTGTTGCAGTCTTTATACTGTATGTTGTAGATCAGCAGTCCCCAACTTTCTGGCACCAGGGACTGGTTTCATAGAAGACAATTTTCCCACAGACCAGAGTCGTGGTGGTGGTTTTGAGTGCAACTTAAATCCCGCACACTTGCAGATGAAGCTTTGTTTTCTCGCCTGTTGCTTGCACAGCCCAGTTTGGTCCTGGTCTGTTGCCTGGGGTTTGGGGACCCCTATTGTAGATGATTCTTGTTCTTTCTTCTTGAACTACTGGATCTTTCAATTATGTGTTTTCCATTCCCCCCCAAAAAAAGATTGCATACAAGTGCAAAAAAGTTTAAGAGACAACTATTAGATGTTGCAACCAGGACAGCTATCTGAATATTGTCCTTATTTGTCAGGTGATTGAACCAGTGTCTACTCTGGAAGATTAAGACAGATTTTTCAAAACACTTAATGGATTTTAGACAAGCTGACATGTTGGAAGAGAAAACAATACCCAAGCCTTAATAAGAGAATTAAACCTCAAAATTATATGTCTGATCTATATTAGAAGAACTTGCAGCTCCCTGGAAATTTTCTCTGAACAAATAGCTTTCTTGTTTAAGAAGCTCAACTTTAATTTTTAACAGTGTTACCATTCAATGGGGTTACCATTCTGATGATGTTTAAATAAATTCTGCCTGTGAATTGCCTCCTCTGCATCAGTAAGTTGGAAAACAGAGAAGATACATTTACAACACATGGCATTGCTAATGCTCCATGCGTTAAGTGGCCTTTAAATTAAACTAAGTTAAACAAACCCTTCTTTAATTTCCTAGTGTATCTTTTTTCATTAACAGACACATTAAGGTCCTGCTCATTTACATATAGCTTATGCAAGCACATGATTCCACAATGTCCTATTAATGAGACATAATGGGACTCAGAATGGCGAAGTGGTTCAAAGGGCTAGGTTACATATAAAGGAAGCGGTCCCATTTATCTCCCAAGGCATTCCAGAACTTGAAGTCCTGAGCAAATTGGGTGAAAAAATTAATGTGTTAGTTTAGAAATCTAAGAGTAACGATCCATCCATAGTTTCAGGCAGTGCCTTTTAGTTGCTAAGGATGAACCAGGGAGAAGATTCTACAAGTTTGTTTGCTTTAAAAAAGGAAAGAAGGGTGCCCTTGCTCTCTAGTTTTGTATCACAACCTATCAAGTGATGATCCTGGGAAATTTCTTTTATTTTTTTATTTTTGAGGCCTCATCCTTCAAATTGGGACATTACAATGTTACTTTTAATGTCAGTTCGGAGCCCTCAACATTTTTATTAATGATTTGGATGGGGGAGATGGAAGGAATATTTAGCAAATGTTCAGATGATGCCACAAAATGGGCCAGCTGCCTAATACCATGTCAAACAGAATTTAAATTCAAAATGATACCATTGCAGCACAGAAGGGGCTGAAAATCACAACACAGACTTGGTGATAATGTAAAATTCTTAATTCAATCTAAAGTTGGAGATATCTGTTTTGGAAGCTATACTTACAAAAGGAATCTTGACAGTAGTGGTTGATTACTATCTGAACATGAGTCTGCAAACACAATCTTAGGCTGCATTTTCAGTCAGGTTTAGCCGGCCCCACATCTCAATTGTCATAGACATACAGGGGAAACCATAAGGATGTTATGCACATCATGGTGTAATTGCACCATCTATGCAATGAATACACAATCATGTCATTTCTATGACAATGTTATGGTCAGCGTGCTGTTAGTTGCCCCAGCCACTCCTTCTGCAGACATTCATGGTGGCAGGGGATTTCGTCATGCATGTGTCATCTTTTTAATGATACCATTCTTTGCTACAGGTGTCACGGTCAAGCACAGTCCAGCTTGGTAAAGTCAAAGAAGCGTGAACGGCATGGATTTGGGTGATTTTATTACTGCTAATCTGAGATAACAGTAGAATCTTGGAAACCCTAAAACAGAGGTGAGAAACTATGGCTCCTTTGTGACCTATGGACTTCAACTCCCAGAATTTCCAGCATGGCTGGCTCAAGAATTCTGGGATTTGAAGTCTACAGGTCATAAAGAGGCCGCAGTTTCCAACCCCTCCCCTAAGAGGACTTTTCCACCCTCATGTATAGTGAGTCATCTTTTTGAATGACTGAAATGCTTTTTCCCAGGTTTTGTTTCACTTGGTTGTCATCTCTCAGATAAACTGGCCACTGACTCATCCTCTGACTCCAAATTACTTATGTCTTCTCCCTCTTTCATCCCTTCCCAGGCTTTCGACAATTCCTCGCTTCCACTGAGCATTCCTGGGCATGGGATTTAATTCCTGATGTAGCTGCTGATTGGTTTGGCTCTGCTTCACCGTGCCATTTCTAAGCTGTTTGGCTGTGGCCTGATGATTCAATTCTTGGAAACATTTCAGTTTGACTTCTGCCATTCATTCTCTCAGACCTATTCCAGGAGAGAACTTGCAACTTCAGTTGATGTGGAAAGTTAGCTGAGTGAATAACCAGTATAATAACCAGTCAGATTATACCAGTCGAATAGCCAGCATTCGTTGCCAGTTCTTTTGCAAGCATAATTTAGCAATAGCAATAACACTAGACTTATATATCGCTTCCGAGTGCTTTAAAACCCTCTCTAAGCAGTTTACAGAGTCAGCATATTGCCCCCAACAATCTGGGTCCTCATTTTACCGAGCTCGGATGGATGGAAGGCTGAGTCAAACTTGAGCCGGTCATGACTGAACTCTTGGCAGTGGGCAGTTAATCTGCAATAGTGCTTTCTAACCACTGTATCACGGCTCTTAATTTAAGGTGTTCATTTGAACTTTTAAGGCCTACAATTGTTCAGGGCTGGACAAAGCTGTCCCTTCTTTCAGGAGGCCCATTTTACAAGCACATGAGCGAGAGCTGTCATCTATATTCCACTTCCTGCATAGAGTCCTTTCCTTTTTTCCTTCTTATTACATCGTTCCAAATCTTGATACATTGCATGGCTTTAGTACAGCGATGTTTATACAACATTAATTGAAAATTATTGACATTCTATTATGTGGATAACCTAGATTGTTGAAAGAAGAAAAGAGAAAAAAGTATTCTATCAATATTAATTACAATTTAGGATGTCAGTACGACGGCAAGCATAAAATTATTTGACTTTTTCATCCAAAGCTGAGTAGAACATTGAAAAAAAAAATCCTTTTGGAATTGCACTTTATCCTTGCTCTTTTTACTTTCAGGAAAGGAATCAAAATTTCCACTTGAGCCAAGACCTTCAAGTTCGAACAATAATAATTTTAGCCTTTTTTAAAATGGATTTTTAGTTTTTATTTATTATTTTGATTCTTAACTGCTCTGTATACTCCCTAGGTCCTAGGAGGTAGAAAGAAAACTTCTGGTGGTTTTATGGACATATTGTCAGCTCTTTGAGCTGGTCCGGATAAGAAGCACAAACCATGAGTACTAACACTACTTGTATTGTAAGGCTATAGTAACAGAAGCTGGCAAGTCTGAAATAATTTCTCACCTGCTTTACTTTTACTCTGTAGAAAACTAGGGAGACCCTTTCTGAGACACATCCAGTGGTGGGATTCAAATATGTGAACAACCGATTCTCTGTGTGGATGCCGCTTCTGGAAGTCCATTCTGGGCCTGGGCAACAAAAAATTAGCTACTGGTTCTGCCGAAGTGGTGCGAACCGGCTGAATCCCACCACTGGATACATCCCATACCCCTTTTCTTTTTTGTGGGCCGAGTTACCTTTTGCATGAAGGTTTTTTAGGCTGTGACTCGTCCTCCTATCTCCCAAGGTCATACCCATACAGGTAGTCCTCGACTTACAACTGTTCATTTAGTGACTGTTCAAAGTTACAATGGCACTGAAAAAAGATTCTGATGACCATTTTTTCACACTTACGACCACTGCAGCATCCACATGGTCACATGATCAAAATTTGGACACTTGGCAACTGGTTCATATTTATGATGGTTACAGTGTCCCAAGGTCATGTGATCCCCTGCTGACAAGCAAAGCCAATGGGGAAGCCAGATTCACTTAACAACCATGTAACTAACTTAGCAACTGCAGTGATTCACTTAACAACTCTGGCAAGAAGGGTCGTAAAATAGGGCAAAACTCACTTCAATGTCTCACTCAGCAACAGAAATTTTGGGCTGAATCGTGCTCATAAGCCAAGGACTACCTGTATATCATTATGCATGTTCTTGTAATTTTCTTAACAGTGTGGAAATAATTTCCCCTTGCTTCCTTCCCACTTTTCTTTTTAACTTCTCAGACTAGTTTCTAATTCTAGGATTTACTGACAGTCTTTCCTCCAAATAATCATTCATTGAAAAATTACTGAGCTTTTTCATTATCAGACAAAGGTCAGTAGCATTTTGGCAGGGATAAAAAGGTAGCACAAAGGTTGAAATTATATATCTATATCTATATCTATATATCTACATCTACATCTACATCTACATCTACATCTATCTAATCTCATTTCATCTATCTATCTATCTATCTATCTATCTATCTATCTATCTATCTATCTATCTATCTATCTATCTATCTATCTATCTATCTATCTATCTATCTATCTATCTATCTATCTATCTATCTATCTATCTATCTATCTATCTATCATCTATGAATAAATAAAATAAATAAGGAAGTTTTTTTCTGGGCTCTACCCCCTCCTCCTCAGCCCATGTTTCTCATGCCAAGATGAATCTTCTGATGACCTCAGAAGTATCACAGTGAATAAATTAGAGGAAAAGGAATATAACTAAATCCTATTTCTGCACTTCCTTGCTCCACTGACAATGTTCAAACTGAGTGTCCTTGAAAACAAAGCCTGCTGCATGTTGGAGAGGAAAAGAAAAGTCATTTTATTTCTCCATAGCAAAGTCATTGCATGTTCTGAATGTATACTAGGAAATGGCTGGTGTGAATGAGCCCCATCCTCACCTCCAATGTGTGAATCAGCTAACTTGAGTCTGGATTGTGCAGTTCATCACTGGCCTCTATCATATGCATCTCCAACCATTCTTCTTCAAATGAAGGGAGATCTTTTGAGATGGAACATTGTGTCAGTCCTCACTCGATAATTCAGACCAGGAATCAATCCTGCAGGATGGCTAAAACTACTTTTTTAAAAATTGAATTTAAAAAGGGCAGGGCTTGGATTATGTGGTCATGTTGCCAGGTTCAATCAAATCTTTATAAAGGTCATAGGCCAACATGAGAAAAGTAGAATAGAAACAATAATTTTAAAAGCTAAAAAAAATATAAAAATGTTAACATGTTAACTTTTTTTGACCCTGGGTGTTACTCCAATCAGGACTCCCACTTGTCCTTTCCATTATATGCAGCACCTGCCATACTGAACAGCCAGGAGAGTGGCCAGTAAAAGTCTGATAGCTTATGGTAAAATTGGCTTCCAGAAGAAATGACAAAAGTAATGCTTCCACGTAGACATTCTCTAAATTAAGACTGGCAAACAGTATATTAGATCACACGAGAAAACAAGTTAAAACACACTTAAGGCTGCTGGAATGGCGATTGCATTATGGCTTGTAAAACCATGGTGGACCTCATATGCAGACTCATTTCTTTTCTTCATTGATTTGTGAATTCTGGTTAACAGCTTGAGGTTTTTGTCCCCAATCCCCCATGCTTTAGTGGCTATTTTGAAGCTTTGCCAAGCTTGCATACCCTTGTTTACAACATGACATATTAATACTTTATTTCCATTACGCAAAATGATTCCCCTCCCTCCGTCTCCCTGTCCCTGGAAGTCTCTCTTCTTTCTTGTCTCTGCGTGCCTGGCATGCCTTAATGACAATAGTTGATAAATAAAACCAGAAGGCAGCGTATTGTGTGGCTCAATGACTTGCCCGCTTCTGGGATGTGGGTTCTCAAATCATTGACTAAAAAATAATTCTGATTTAGATGACTATAAAAGGTGAAAAGTATAATATGTTTAGCATCCCTGCTTTGGGAACATTAGAAACACACAACCACTTGAATATTGATTAGGCCTAAAGGATTTTAAAAAAGGGGGGGAAAGAAAAATGCTGAAACAAAAGAAGGTGTTGTTGGGTAGAGAAACCAGCACATTCTAGGACATGCCAAGCCTTGTCCACTAGGGAAAAAAAAGCAGTATAATGATGCTCCATGATAATCAAGGGTAAGCTATTGCTTTTGATCTTCAATAGAATGCCTTCCACAGCAGCATCAAATAACAATGGCTGAGGCCACCAGAAGTGCAAGAACCAGAACTTTGTATCTCCCTCAACACCTGAAGTGGTAAAAGAGAAGGAGGAGGAGGAGGAGGAGGAGGAGGAGGAGGAAATAGAATGATTTATATTTCTCCACACCTAAAGAAAGTTGAGTAAACTGAAAGTGACTTTACACCAAGTTCATTGTGTTGGATCAAAATTTCTCTTGTAGAGAAGAGGGAAATCAGACTTTGCCAGTTCACTGTTCCTCAGCTTGCAGAGGATTCCCCCAATTCTGTGGCAGCTTTATTTTGGGGGGGGGGACACCAGGGGAGAAACATCTTCAATCAGTGGGAATACCTGGGCAGATTAGAACTCTCCTGTTGGTGGGAGGAGTTCACATACAACACACTTTGCTTTCCAAAGGTTAAAGATCTACCCTTATAACAGTAGCAGTATGTTTATTACAGCTAAGAGAACCAGCATGAGCTCTAACATGAAAGGAGTTTACAACTAGGTCAATGGAAAGTCTACTTCCACTATGGCGAAAAAGTGGATTGCCTGATGTGATCACCCAGTGCTTGCAACCGAACATCCTGCTATTACTGTAATTGAGATTGTAGGGCTTACTGACTAAAGTCATTTCCGCTTAGCATGGTTTTGAATGTTTCTTAACTATTAAATGCTTTCAGAGAAGCCTATACAAATTTACAGAGAATTCATTTGGTATAATATCTGAGCTGAGAGTTACTGAATACTGGAGAGACCAAACTGGCCTACAAGGAAGACCAAAAGAAGAGTAGAAAAGAGACATGACAAAGCAAAGTATTACATGACCAGTCCAGAAAAAGACTAACAGGCAAAGCATATAACAACAAGAACTGGCAATGGCTAAGAGAAGGACATTTGAAGAGGGACACAGAGGGGCTAATTCTGGCTGCACAGGCCTTAAGAACAAATGCATACAAAGCCAGAATGGAGAAGATAGCAACAGACAGGCAATGCCACCTCTCCAACAAAGCTGAAGAAACAGTGAACCATCTAGTTATCTGCTGTAAGAAGATTACACAGACTAACCACAATCAGCAGCATGACAAAATAGCAACAACTGTGCATTGGAAGATCGTCAAGAAATACCATTTCAAACAAGAACTGATGGCACCACAAAATAGACAAAGAAATAGAACATACAGAAGCTAAAGTGATCTGGGACTTTAGAATTCAAACAGACAATCACTTGCCACATAACACCCCAGACGTAACAATTGTCAATAAGAAAGACAAAGTAGTCTGAATAATGGACATGGCTATACCTGGAGACAGCAGATTAGGAGAGAAAGGACTGGAGGAAATCAGAAAATACAGAAGCCTGCAAATAGAAGTAGAACAACTGTGACAAAAGGCAGCAAAGATAGTACCAATAGTAATAGTGCAATTCCAAGACATCTGGAGGAAAACGTGAACATCACTGGCATTGACAAAATTACAACCAGTCATTTGCAAAGGCAGCTTACTTGGAACAGCTTACATCCTACCTATCCTAGGTCCTTTAGATTTAGAAGATCCAAAAGGTGGATTAAAAAGGCCAAATCCAGTCTAAACATTCTTGCCGACTATGCGAACAATCTAGCAATACAATCCCCCATGCAAAGACCATAGTACTGTGGACTATCAAAGGAAGCCAGGAGGCAAACTGATAGCATTTTAAAGAAAATATTGCCATGAAACACACTTGATTTGACACTGCATAGTCTTTTGATCATCCTAAATGCATTGAATGCCCAGTGGAAATTTAGCTTTTCAATCCAGCCCAAATTTGATTAGGCCTGGCAGACATGGTGAAATCCCTTTCCTCAGTAGTCTGAGGTCACTGCCGTTTTCATGCTAGTGCAGAAATGCTGTTCAAGACACCATTTCTAATACAACTTTTCAGGAAAATGTCTAGTCCAATGCCCAACCAATAAGAGCATTCAGCGGTTGTTTGCTGTTTACAATCTAGTCAGAGTAAAGGACATCCAGTCTTTTACTCAGGAAAAAAACAAAACTGTTATTTGAAGCAACAGAATTCATTTCCAAGACATGGATTCTGGTTTGAGAGGGCCAGATTAGAGCCATTATAAGTTACTAGACAACCTATGACCCATTGGATCATGCTTACCTAAACAGAGAGAATTACCATGGGTGGATTGCTATTGTTTTAGTTTAAAATTAAAGAAGGAAACATCATTTTATTAAAGAAGATCCATAGCAAGACAAATATAGTTGCTTTTCATTTAACAAAATGGGTGACAAACACAATATTTATGCTTGATTTGCCATTCTTTAAGGATACACTAATGTTTTCACTTTTTCCCCCCTCAGCTTAAAGCAACCTACAGCTGATCATGCTGGAATCCCATTTTCTCCAAATAAATCAGCACATTCTCCATAGTCTGTCCTTGTGCTATATGTAGGGGTGTGGGTCTATACATATGTTGTAGATAGTATGTTTTAGGTGTGTGTCATGTATGTGTTTCACTTTGAGAGCGGGCAACTAAATTTCATTTTTTGATCTGATCTGATCTGATCTGATCTTATCTTATCTTGTAGTGAGAGCAAAGCATATTTTCATTGGAAACTGTATCTGCTGAACTGGGACATCTTCACTTTCTGACCAATTGATCATAATTATTGGAATCATGGCAACTTGATTTTAGAATGCACTAAAAATTTTTTTTGCTATAATGAGATTCTTGTAGAGTTCTTTCTGATCACCCATGTTCCATTCCAAAGCTTTGGAAGAACCAAGTTCTTCATTATAATGATGAGAGACCCTGTCTTCAATTCTAATTTATGTGGTGACAATCCAGAGAGTTCAGTTGAGTCAAGGAATTCTCTTCGTCAATGAGTAGCTACCAGTACTAAAGGAACAATATTCTTTTATCATTCCAGGGAAGCGTCTAATGCATGTGGAATTGATTTTTCTCATCATTTTATTGAGGGAAACCAAGATAGAGTTCTTTGAGAAGAGTTCTGCAGAATTGTCCAATGCTGGCTACATGAAATACTGTATATATATATTCTTTCAGAGTTCTTACTGGCATATCTTCAGGTAATTCTATTGCATTATTTTGATTTTTCTGAATTTTGTCTTCTCCAACATCCAATAAGAACTGAGAATATTTCCTTTCTCCCTCACTCAATTGCATGTTTCTCTTCAATTGAAACTTGACAAAACGTCTCCGCAAGTACAACTTCTTTGATGGATGAATTCTCCACATCATATCATTTCCTCTTTTTACTAATGTTAACAGTCACTAACACTAATATTTCTGATCTCAAAATGGTGGAAAACAATAGTGCCAACATTCAGCAATCACGCAACCACATTTGATGGCACTATTTTTTATTTATATATTTATCCAGCCTTTATTTTGCACATCTCAGAGTAGTGTATATATTGCTTTCTCCTTCAATTTTCAAAAACCAACCCTCTGAAGGGGATTGGCTGAGAGAATGACTGGCTCAAGGTCAACCAGCTGGCTTCTTAAACACTACACCAGAAGGGGTTCAGGATTGAGAGGGTGGGATTGGTTTGGATCCACTTTCAGATTGGTTGCCCACCTCTGTCCAACCATTTTTAGAATGGAACCTTCTGCTTGCTGCATAATTAGGAAATGATTGTGCTGCCTTTTCCTCCCATCTGCTGTGTCTGTTTTATAAATGCACATTATGCATTGCAGTGAAACATTTGAAAGAACTGGCTGAAATGTGGTGATCTCCTCTTAAAGAAGCCTTATCTTTCTGGTATTTTCACCCCATTCTGGCCCCAAATGAAGCAGCTGCAGATGGTCCAATGCTTCCTTATTATAATCTGTGAATTTTTCCCCCAACTTGAACAGAATAATAGAGTTGGAAGGGACCTTGGAGGTCTTCTAGTCCAACTCCCTGCTCATACATGACACACACCTATACCATTCCAGACAAGTGGCTGTCCAGTCTCTTCTTAAAAGCCTCCAGTGTTGGGGCACCCACAACTTCTGAAAGCAAGCTGTTCCACTGGTTAATTGTTCTCATTGTCAGGAAATCTCTCCTTAATTCTAGGTTGCTTCTCTCCTTGATTAGTTTCCATCCATTGTCTTGCCTTCCGGTGCTTTGAAAAATAGGTTGACCCCCTCTTCTTTGAGTCAGTCCCTTAAATATTGGAACACTGCTATCATGTCACTCCTGGCCCTCCTTTTCACTAGACTAGCCCTACCCAATTCCTGCAACTGTTCTTTGTATGTTTTAGCCTGAGATTGATTTTGATCCAGAAATACTAAACTCAAACCAAAGCTTTTTAATCTTTAGGATTCTTTAGAATAGAATAGAATAATAACTTTATTGTCACTTTGAATGTACATTAATCGGCATACATTAAAATGAAATGTTGCTGTATATAGCTCTCAAAGGGTCACCACGTCCAATATACACTACATAAATGTGACAAAAATAAATAGATAAATAGATAAATAGATAAATAGATAAATAGATAAATAGATAAATAGATAAATAGATAAATAGATAAATAGATAAATAGATAAATAGATAAATAGATAAATAGATAAATAAACAAACAAACAAACAAACAAACAAATAAATAAATACAGAATTATGCATATACCCACATATATTGTATGACACAGAGAAACAACAGTCTAGTTTGGGTTATGTATACATGTGCATGGCGAGAAAAACGAATCTTGCGACTTTACTGGACGGATGGCAGAGGGAACAAAGCTATTACAGAATTGGGTAGTCTTGTTAGAAATACTTCAAAACCTCCTCCCAGAGGGGAGCAAAAGAAACAGACCGTAAAGTGGATGTGTGGGGTCTCTAACAATGCTTTGAGCTCTAATCACATAGTGCTTATAAGTAGCATCCTGAATAACAGGAAGTGAGCTTCCTACGATCTTCTCAGCTGTCCTTACCCAATCTCTGTAAGGACTTTCTATCTGAGGCACTGCTGCCACCAAACCAGATAGTGATGCAGTTTGTTAAAATGCTCTCAATCGTGCCTCTGTAAAAAGTGGCCAGGACAGAAGGAGAGAGATGTAATCGCCTCATCCAACGCAGGAAATGCAGACACTGGTTTGCATGCTTCACTAAGGATGACGTGTGGAGAGACCAATCCAGATGGTTAGTTATCTATTGAATCCTAAATATCCAATTCACACAAGCCTCCTCACTTGACCTTTATACCAAACACCCTTTGGCTTTGTGAATATTGGAGAATGAATCCCAAAAGTTTTCAGAATGGAGAACAATAACTGTTGCCTCTTATTCATAAAAAAATGAGATGCACCCACCATGTTATCAAGCAGCCATGCAAACAGCTGCAGATAAAATCATATTTTTTATTGAACTCCAAGACCAATTAATACCCTGTTGGTAGGAGCCACTGCTTCTCTATTGCCATACATTTATTTTTCAAGAAGCACATGCTAATGCTGAGATGATTTTCAGCTGTTACACTACCTTTGCAATACAATCAATAAAAATTTAGATGAGAAGTAACTTGGTTCTTTAAATCCCATTAAATGTGAACACCAATTTATAACCCTCAGCAGAATTAAGTGTTTTTAGAACACCGTACTTTGTAATAGCATTTGCAAAACACTCACTGCCCTTTGGTTGAAGTGATTAATCATTTCTATGGGATGTTTTGAATATTCCAGTTGTGGATTTGCAAAATCACATAACACATTTTCATAACTTTTGCCCTTGCTGGAGTGATTCCACATCCATACTTATCCCTTCAGGCTAAACATTGACTGCTACTCTTTATTTGCACTATTAGTTCTACAATTGTGAAAACCAGAAACATTTATATTAGGCGATACAATTTTTATGCCTGTCACAAATTTAATTCGTCCTTTCATACATCATGTGATTTTCGGCTAATCCAAAATGAATGAAATAAATTGTGTGAATTCTAATGATATTGTGAAAGAATGCCATTTATAAAACAGCGCTTTATTCACAACGAAGATTTTCACTTTTTTTTTTTAATGGAGAGAGATATGTAAATACAACAATCAACAGCAACATAACAACCAAAATAACTTTTAATTGTTTTCCCTTCTCTTATATTTTCTGCTTGGCTGACTTTGCTTACGGCTTTGTGAAAGGCCAAGTCATCAGTTTTAGCTGTTAATCAAGAACAGTAATTGTGTAAGTTATAAAGACACAAAATGATACTTTGCCTAATAGGATATCACATCCCAGAAAATGCAAAGTGATGGGGTTTTTCTAATAATTTGTTAGGTTGTTAT
Organism: Azemiops feae; assembly: GCA_023970755.1. NCBI lineage: Eukaryota > Metazoa > Chordata > Lepidosauria > Squamata > Viperidae > Azemiops > Azemiops feae. The sequence continues at coordinate 1,185,063 of JALGBA010000069.1, forward strand.
GTGAATAAAGTCCCAAGAGACATTTAAAATCGAGACATAAAAGGGATTCCTGTAAAAATTTATGAAACTACAGGATCCATTTAGAAAAAAAGGAAGCTTATCCTGTACATTGCCTATACTTCAAGAGGTGAAAACTGGCCTAGGAGGAAAAAAAACCCCTAGGAAGATGCTAGCAAAATAACACTTTTGTTAACAATTTCTATGCTTTAAGCATTTAGAAGGACCTATGGGAAATGCAATGAAGAAGACCTAGAGCGGTGGAGCAAATGCATACAAGAATCCATCTTATAGTTTCTTAGTTTATTACATCTTGATCCTATAAATGTCCAATCAATCCATATTATGCATTCCTAACAGTGAGGACAATTAACAGTGGAACAGCTTCCCTTCAGAAATCGTGGGCGCGCCATCATTGGAGGTTTTCAAGAAGAGGCTAGATAGTCATTTATCTGAAATGGTATAGGTTCTCCTGCTTGAGCAGGGGGCTGGACTAGAAGACCTCAAAAGTCCTATTCTATTCTATTCTATTCTATTCTATTCTATTCTATTCTATTCTATTCTATTCTATTCTATTCTATTCTATTCTATTCTATGCTATGCTATGCTATGCTATGCTATGCTATGCTATGCTATGCTATGCTAGTCTAGTCTTATTTAAGATGAGTTGCTCTATACTGCCTTGATCACACAAGACCAACATTATTCTACCTGTTGTGCTGCACACACTGTGGTGGATTGTCCAAGATTCTAGCAGTGATGTGAGACTTCTTTCCAAAACCTTAGACTCCCTGTCAGCCTCAGAACTTCATTAGCACATTCTCTCTCTTGTTTGAGATAATAAGATAAGACTTTATTACAGCTGAGGGCAGCCAGACCTCTACTTCAGAGAGTATTAAAACTTCTTTTCTAATGAATTCCTCCTGTACTGATGTTCCCATTGAAGAAACTTCCTGCCACATACCTCTGTCCCAACTTTCTAGTTTCGGCTAGCATTTTATTCAGCTTAGCTAGGGGAAAAGCTTTCAAATGCAAATTTGTTAGCACGCTACTCTGAAGCGTTTGATGACAAGAAATACCCTCAGGATTGCTGGGATAACACACTTCACAGGGTTTGCTAGAATATTACCTTCTGTTAACCCTTCAAGGCTGCCCAGATCAGGAAACAGACTCGAGAAGAAGACTTGAACCAAGCTTTATCTCAATAACTTTATTGAGATAGTCTATATTAACAGAATCTTGCAAGGCAGCTTGTATTTTTCCTTCTCTTCAGGGAGGAAGGGAAGAATCAGCTTGATTTTTTCCTTAACATAGGTAGCCCTCAACTTATGGCCCAAAACTTCTGTTGCTAAACAAGACAGCTGTTATGTCTTGTCCCGTTGTTAATTTAGTAACATGGTTGTCAAGTGATTATACTTGTCAGAAGGTCACGAAAGGGGATCACATGACCTTGGGACACTACAATTGTCATAAATGACCACCTCAAGGTTGACTCAGCCTTCCATCCGTCAGTAAAATGAGGACCCAAATTGTTGGAGGCAATATGTTGACTCTATAAACCACTTCAAGAGGGCTGTAAAGCACTGTGAAGCCGTATATAAGTCTATAAGTGCTGTTGTTATTGCTATCTGCTAAATACATACCAGTTGCCAAGCAATGATTGTAAGTGTGAAAAACAATCATAAATCACTTTTTCCAGTGCCATTGTAACTTCAAATGGTCACTAAATGAATGGTTGTAAGTTGAGGACTACATCTACCATCTTCTTTCCTGGGGCTTATAGAATGTTTCTGCTGTTTTGGTGAATGACTTCTGAATATTTCTCTGAAGTCCATCTTTCTACATCTTCACAGAAACCAGGCTGAGCAGAGGGTTTGAGAATTCTCAGTGCCTTTGTTGAAAACCAGTTTGGTGTGGTAGATATGGTACCAAGCGAGAAGACAGGAGACCAGGTGGAAGTTCTAGTCCCACTTTAGGCACAAAGCTACCTGGGCAATCTTGGGCCAGTCACTCTCAGCCCCAAAATGGAGGCAATGGCAAACCACTTCCAAAAACTGTAGAGACGAGTCCAAGCAGGAGTCGAGACTGACTAGAAGGCACCAGAAAAAAAAGTACCTTTGTTAACAGTTCCCAACCAAATCTTCCCTTGAATGTGCTCCTATAGCAGCCCATCAGGAAGAATGCTTTGCAAGATGCACATCAGAGACAAATACGTGTTTTATTTTACTAAAATCATACTTTACGAATGGTGCTGAGCTATTCATTGATTTTATAATTTTAAAAATGGTATCCATAAAAGCCAGCTATCAGGTTTGCTTTTAACTGATTTCCCAAAGCCTAAAAAGGAGGATGGCATTTTACACAATATTACAAGTTTGGAATATCAGTCCATTCTTCTTTTATTAGACAAATGGTATCCACCTCCCCAGTCCCTCAAAAAGCTCTTAGCAAGAGGTTCAAGGAATCGCCACCCTAATGAATTTAGAGATAAATGGGTGCTAAAGTCAACATATCCAGTTGTCCAGATTTCTGTAACCTAAATACACTTTTTCCCTTTCAGTCAAGTGAAGATTAATAAGACTGTGGGAATCTATATTTTTGGTTGTAGCAATTGGCCAATGTTGGCTTGAAATTTACATTACTCTACAGCTATGAAGAATATCTGTTCTTTGATAAAAATGCTCCATTCTTTTTGTCTTTCTTCCACTTTAAAATAGTTTTTAAAATGGGGGGAGGGTGTGTGTGTGTGTGCAGGGTCTTGCTTTTTTGTGTAATGTAATCTCCCTGGAACTGTAGCCAGATGCAGAGGAAGCTACACAGGACTAATCCTTGCCTAAATTCCCACATCTGAGACTTTCTGTGGGTTCAAGTTTCCTTTCCCAAATCTCAATGTGGCCCAGTGCAAACATTTTTAGTATCATCTCTCATAACCACCAGAGTTCGACCACACAAACAAAAACAACCCCTCCCCATAATCATTGCAGCTATTGTCATACTGATTGAGAGCAGCAGAGGGCAGTGTTAAAAACATTATTCCGAATGACATCACAAATAGGTATCATTCAACAATATTCATCTCCTAGAAGTTGAGGGAGGAGCCCAAATCTTTCCCACTGAAATATTACTCTTCTTATGTTATTTTTAACTGTATACAAGATATGTTCTAATCTATTCTAGATGCCTTACCATAACAGGAAGCACGGCAGTTTAAAAGAATAAACATATTAGTAAGTAGATCTTCATAAATCTATTTGGTTTTTTAGCAAAGGTAATTTATAATGTGCATTTTACCTTATGGAAAGTATGCATATGTTTATTATGTTTTCCCTCCTTCCCTCCGTGCGTGTGTGTGTGTGTGTGTGTGTGTGTGTGTGAGATGTATATTATGTGTTAATTTATAGTCCACTTTGCTATATTGACTTAATAAAGATTGCTTCCTTGACAGAAAGATATTGGCTTAAAATACTGTTGAAATGACACTTGCTTTTTAGTGTCTCTTTATGGATGGCTGGATAAGTGGATTTACTTAACTATTTAATGTATGCTTGATATGCTGTAGTCATCTGAGAGAATTCAAGACAACCTTTCTGCCAAAAAAAAAAAAAGAATAAATACAGACAAAAGTATGTTGTAATGTAGAGTTTCTTTAACTTGTCAACCAAGGCTTGCCAATGCTAGCTGAAACCAATGCTGGAGATCCCCAAGCCTAATACATATGAGCTTGTGACACATCTGTAGATGTGAATGCACATATGTATATGTGTACGCATACGTGCTAGAAGTCATATTAAATTGTGTGTGTGTGTGTGTGTGTGGAGTTAATTAATATAATTTGCTACTAAACAAATGATCCTATTTGCAAAACTAATTATCCATTTGCATATACCAGGTGTAAGCAACCTTGGCTCTTTTATGACTCGTGGACTTCAACTCCCAGAATTACTGAGCCAGTAATTACTTACTCCTGGCATATACCAACCATTCCCTCTGTCAGTACAAGTTATTCTGAGCAGAAACCTACCAGCCCACCCACACAAACAAAAACAGGATACAGTACAGGCGAGGAAAGAGTTAATTCCAATAGTAGAGCTGCCAGATCTGCGCTGCAGAACATGCAGAGAACCTCTTGGTGGCAGCAAAGAGATACTAGACAGCTTTTCCCAGCCTTCAACTGGTCATCTGGAATGTTGCAGCTCAGATCTGGTTGCCCTGTGTATGGGAAGTGAATGGGAAAAAAAAAGAATCAAACTGGAACGAAGAGAGAAAGGGGAAAGGGGAATGGGATAAGAAATAAAAAGAGGGAAACCTTTAAGACAGCAGTCTCGGCTTCCGGTCTGTGATCGCGGCGCCGGCGGACGCACGGGGAGAGCGTTCTCTCCGCCATCTGGTTTCCCTTTGTCGGAAGACCCTGAAAAGGGTCGAAAGTTGCCCTGGAGGGGCGACCACTGTGAGGAGGACCTTTGATAGATCGCAGAAGGGAGGCAGCCCTTCCATTTGATCCGAGGCAGATCCTTTGGATCGACAAAGAAAAGATCGGCCATTAATATGGCCGATCACTAAGCCATTCCAGCCAAAAGCCAAAAGCACTACCAAGCACAATGAAAGCACTGCGGAGGAATTGGGTGAGACCTTACCTTACCTTTCCTGTATCCCAATTATTTTCCTGTAGAAGCCTTTTGAAAATTTCTTTCCCCCTTTTAACTGAGCGGCGTCTGCCTACTCTGGGAATACAAAGCTTTGAAAAAAAGAAAAAGAAAAGAACAACTAATCTAAACATCTAAATAACTGGACTCGCAACTTTTGGATATTTGGGCCCCCTAAAAGTTCCTGTTTCTACGGGGACCTATTACCTTATCTATCTGTTAACCTGAAAAAAAATTTTTTTTTAAACTGGATAAAACCCTCACTTGAGTTTGGAAAAGACTTTACATGCTCCCGGGGACATCTTGTGGAGAAATCTGGTATAGCAAGTGTATTTCTTTTTGTCTGTGAGACCTGAGAGACTAAGATTTGTCCTTGGCACTATCAAAAAAGATAATAACTTGGAACAGCTGGGTGGTGAAAATAACTCTTTATAGTACAGGTGGACATTTACTGACTTTTATCAAAAATAGCCTCCACTAAAGGACCATATGTAAACACCACAGAAATGGAGGAACACTATCCACAACTTAACTACAAACTTATACTTGAAAAAATCCTTGAGGCTACTGAGCTAATGAACTCCAGACTGAAAGATAAAGATAAAGGTGCCACCCTAAATTTACAAAATGCAGCCCAGACTTCAACTGATGAACTTACAATCCAAAAAGCAACAGAAGAAAAAGAAATTAACATCGAAATGGCTTTTAAAGAATATCAGGAACAATCTACTGAAAACTTTGATACTCAAACCTTGATCTCAACTAAAAAATCTGCAACTCAAAAAGCAACAGAAACTGAAGAAAGCAACATTATGATGGAAGGTCAACATGCACAACACATCGAGAACCTAGACAACCTAGACAACCAAACAACAATTACAACATTAAATATGATTCCTTACTTAAGCCAGATGAAACCGGAAGAAGAAGACCAGACTGAACTGATGACAAATATACCAAGCCAAACATGGACATTTGAACTACCAGGCCAACAACCCAATGATTACAAAGAGGGCAGCTCATTTGAAAAATTGATCACTGGATGGTCTCCCCTGATTCAAATATCATGTGTAGGAATGAAGGGAGATCTATCTGATGATTTAAAGGCATTGGTATGGAAGCCTGCTTGGCACAAAAAGAAAGCTAGTGTTAGATTTAAAAAATGGGTTGTGTTTTTTCTCTATGTGTGACTTATAATGGAAGAGCTTAAAATCTCACTTAACGAGCTAAGGAGATTTAAGATATTAACTGACTTAATATTTAGGACTTAGACTTATAAGGGAAATAAAAATAGCCATTAGAATAACAGTTCTGAATTATAATTTAGAAGTTGGATTGAGACAATAAAGGATATTTTATTAGTAAGTGATGAGGTACTAGGATGAGAAATAGAATATATTTGTGAAATAAAGTAAGAATTTATTCGAGTAAACAATATGTGTATCTTAGATATGACAACTATTTTGTAATGAAATAAGGGAACTTTGGGCTACCCGAAATCTAAATACTATGAATATTAAGCTAATTGGAATACTGTGATCGAAATTAGGTAAAATTTAAATATAGGACATGGACACGTATAAGTTAAAATATACTGATAAATGTTTTAATTGACTGAGCCATAATTAGCAATGTATTAATTTGAATGTGATAAAATAACTAAGGGAAACAGAGAGGAAATTTTTGATGATGTAACCCGACCTATTTACGAATCATCTTGTTATTGGATTATGGATTACCAATCACCACGCTGCTTCCTTAATATTTGGATTTTTGTAAAACTGAAAAATTAATAAAACTTGTTTAAAAAAAAAGACAGGGGTCTCAAAACTTGGCAACTTTAAGAATTATGGACTTCAACTCCCAGAATTCTGAGATGTCTGAAATGGTATAGTTCTCCTGCTTGAGCAGGGGGCTGGACTAGAAGACCTCCAAGGTCCCTTCCAGCTCTATTCTATTCTATTCTATTCTATTCTATTCTATTCTATTCTATTCTATTCTATTCTATTCTTTAGCCAACCATGTTTTAAGATGTAATAGTCACCAAAGAGCCCTTTCCAGCAGTTCAGGTAATTCTGAAGGCAAGCTCACTTTATTACAGTAATCCCTTGTCCTTTCCTTTGCTTTCAGCAGCTTATTCTCTATTTACCAGCTTCTTTAATAACATCTCAATTCATTGGCACTTATTTGGGGAAAAGAACTGTCTGTTCAAAGGGAGAAGTAGAAAGGAATCAACAGTTCACATATTCTTCCTTTGTATTTACTTACTTGAAATATTCATAAACTACCTCTAAAGATCAGAATCTCTTTCTAAGTATGTAATTGCAATACATCATTCAGAAGAAATTTAAAAACATGGTCATATAAACAATCTATACTGCATGAACCAACAATAATACAAGTCAGTATTCAACTTGGTAAGAATATTATGGGCCTAAAAGGACAAAACTTTTTTTGTAATTGATCTGGCATTCCAAGCAGCGTAAAGGAATATCCCAGAAACCTGTCCTTTGTTCCTGTCTTTACTATCTGCTTCAAAAAGGCATCATTCATTCATATCAGTATATGCAAATTCCAGGGTTGGCTGTATCCCAACAGCATTCTGCTGCCTTGTGACCAAGGAGCTGTATGGAGACCTAGACAATGCAGATAAGGCCATTAATGCAGATGTGGATGAGAGAAGATTCATTTCCCCAAGGCACCATTATGCTCTATGGACAAAGTAAATGAGCTGCAACTGATAAAACTGATGAAGGGGCAAAATCTACTCCTTCCCCCCCAAAAAAAATGGAAGTCACAAAATGAGACTGAGAACACCTTGTAATTTTCTGTTGTGCATCAAATGGTTGCAATCAACTTCTGAGGGCACAACGCCACTTTGTTGTTTGGTTATCCAGACTTCAGTAATCAGGAAACTGATTAGTTCAAGTTCTTCTGATAGGGTCCTCATTATTTACGTGATTTGGGATGCCCTGCTATGTCCACATCTTTTCTTTCCTCCCACTCTAGTGGTGATTCTTTTTGCCAACTCTGGGTTTGATCTGTAGTGAGGGCTGCTTTTCAGCCTCAAGGTCTATCACAGTGTTTCTCAACCTTGGCAACTTTAAGATGTGTGGACATCAACTCCCAGAATTTCACAGCCAGCAAGCTGTGAAACAATAGTGTATCACCTGAGGCTCCAAGTCTAAATGAACAGTGAGAACAATTAACCAGAGGAATGACTTACCTTCAGAGGTTGTGGGTGCTCCATCACCAGAGGCTTTTAAGAGGAGACTGGACAACCACTTTCTGGAATGGTATAGGGCAGGGGTAGGGAACCTTGGCTTTTTTATGACTCGTGGACTTCAACTCCCAGAATTCCTGAGCCAGCATGGCTCACCTTGGAAACCTCTCCCTTTCCCCTCAGCATGGCTGGCTCAGGAATTCTGGGAGTTGAAGTCCACGAGTCATAAAAGAGCCGAGGTTGCCTACCCCTGGTATAGGGTCTCCTGCTTGAGCAAGGAGTTGGACCAGAAGACCTCTAACGTCCCTTCCAATTCTGTTATTCTGAGGCTCCTGAATCTTTCAAGAACTCTTACAATTGCCATGGGATGTAATTATGTATATACCAGGCAGTAAAATTACTACACATCTGAACTATACTATATTAATGATACCTAAGGTGTTTGATTTAAAATCAGATGAAATTTTTGTCCTGGCCCTGCAGAGTTTCTTAATTCAACCCGAAGCACACTACATAAAGGCATACAGCCTAAAAATGTATTAGTCTCATCTGACACAGCAGAATCTAGATAAGTGTTAATTATGATTCATATTGCTCCTTGAGTGTTAGGCCCAAGGAACCAAGAATGACACAAGGAGTTACTTCAGAGTAGTTTCTTTATTGTTGTTCACCTCTAGACAGAAATCTTGCCAGATTAAAGCTGCATAACTATTAGATATCCTGCAAACTGCTGGGAGGGGGATTTGCCTTCAACCTTTTCATGCATACAAAGATGCCAACTTTGGGGGGGTCTCTTCATTTCCTGAGAAAAAGCCCCCTCCCTCCTCTATAACTTTGGACTACATTCCACCACAATGGGTCAGATTAAATGGCTGCCACCCAACAAAGTTATGGATGAGATGGGAAGGGAATCTGTCTAATAAGTTCATTCCCAGAAGGATCATGTGGAGAAATGTCTCATCTTCCCTGTGGATTCCTTCAATTCATCAATTGTGATAGAGGTAAAGCGAGCGATTCCCCTTCATTGCTGACAATGATCATTTTTCTATTATTGGTAGTTTCAAGTATCAAAACTATTTTTAATGGCTTGGACACTTTTTGTCTTAATCTAGTGGCAGCCATGTCGTTTAATTATTAGCAGTATTTTTACAATTTAATTCAAGATTTAGATAGAGAGCCAGTTAAGTTCATAGAGTCAAAAACTGGCATCAACTCGTAGTTTGACAGAGAATCTACTGAGTTATTAAATGGATTTCTGTGGAGGAACTCTGGTGCAGTCTGCTCAACAATGCATGAAGAAAAGAGTTGGAGGTGTAAAAAAATGTCAAATAGCTTTCTCATATGCATTAAACTGTTAATAAAGACAAAATGATCTTTATGTTTTGGGTTTTTAATGTCTCTTTTATGAAAGTAACCAGCAGCTTTGATTCACGATTCGTTGGTTTCCGAATGATGTGTCATTACTTAGAACATATCAAGAATAACTTGTAGACAAACCACAGAGCCTGGGGGAAAAGGTGGCAAAGTGAAGAGGAAACTCCGAGTTTTTTCTTATTTGAGGGCTGTTCATGATAGGAATTTCTCAGCCATGCGATGAACTGAGGATCATACCTGATAAAGTCAGGACTAAAGGAGGGGGAAACACTTGAACAGGTAATTCTTTTTCTGCAGCTTTTCTTTCTATGTTTCTTTTGTTCCTTTATATATTTCTGTACTTGTCCATTTTTATAAAAATAAAAATTAATAATAAAAACAAAAACACTTTGAACAATGACTTTTAGGGCTCCTAAAGTAGAAAAGACAACTAAGTAATGCTCAGCTTTTCTCAGGAATTAAATTCTACATAAGTACATCAAATTCTTCAAGAGGCATCCTCAGAGGAAGTAGTGTGGCCTCTTTAAGCTATGCTTAAAAGAGAAGTGTTGGGTTCTCCCAAAGCATAGTCAAACAGAGCAGTGGTTCTGAACCTTTTCTTCACCATGCCCCCCCTTTAAATAGAGCTTGTGGCCCCCAAGACTTAACTCAAGATGTAAATCTTAACATTTCTTCAAGCCTTTGCAGACCCCCTGGGACAACATCCTTGGACCTCAGGTTGAGAACCACTGAACTAGAGCTTTTCCACAGAGTTGAAGGACTAAGTCTTACTACCTTCAGAAAAAATGGTTTCCAGAAAAACAAAACCCAATGTAAAATATAAGAGTGCTCTTTTCTCTTCCATCTTTCTATCCATCAGGGCAACAACAACTAAACAGCAGGGCAGTTTTCAAATTGTTTTGACTTGCTGTGCTTTTTTTTTTTCATTTATTGAGAACATGTTGAGCTTAGAATGTACACAGATCACCTTGCAGTAAAACTGAGAGAGAAGCAAACAATAACAGCATTAAAATGGTGAACAAAAATGCCACTAAGCAGACAAAACACAGAATTTACACTAAATATACACCAAATATTAACCTCAAATAACACTACATGTCAGAAGACTGGATGAATAAAAATACTTTTACAGGAATATCAATAGCAAAGGATCTCTAGCAGTTTGAATGGTGCCAGGTTGAGAAAGAGCAGATTCTAGTATGCCACGCAAAACTCACATTTCTTGTGAAAGGGACACTACTTTTATTGCTGTGTATCACGATCACACTTTGTAGTTTACCACAGAGTTAGCTCTGTTTTCTAAAGGCTGATCTTAAGAGCAGAAAGAAAAGAAAAGAAAAGAAAAGAAAAGAAAAGTGATCAAGGGATTGAAACACCTTCTTCTCTAATTATCAATTACTCTATGCCTATATGATTGGTTAATTAACATTCATAGTTAAAAGCTTAAAAGTGTCCAGGTACAAAGCAATGTTGGCGATAACAAAAGCATTGGCATTGATAAACTAATTAACACTTGTGAAGTGATGAAAGCCCATTAGGGGTAGTCCTTGACTTACGATCACAGTTGAGCCCCAAATTTCTGTTGGTAAGTGAGACGTTTGTTAAGTGAGTTTGCCCCATTTTACGACCTTTCTTGCCACAATTGTTAAGTGAATCACTGCAGTTGTTAAGTTAGTAACCCGGTTATTAAGTGAATCTGGCTTCCCCATTGACTTTGCTTGTCACAAAAGGGGATCACATGACCCCGGGACACAACAACCGTCATGAGTCAGATGCCAAGCGGCCAAATTTTGATCACATGACCACAGGGATGCTTCAATGGTTGTAAGTGTGAAAAATGGTCATAAGTCACTTTTTTCAATCCCGTTGTAACTTTAAACGATGACTAAATGTTGTAAGTCAAGGACTGCCTGTATTCTGATTCAGATGAAACTGACTATAATTTACCAGATTTTGTAGAGTAACTGAAGATACCTAAAAGTTAATTTTACCTACCCCTATACAAATTGTTCATTCCAATGTACTGTTCATCTATTAAATATATACTTCTTTACAGGAAGAAATAGATTAAGTTAGAATTTTATACCTTTTAAATACAGCAGTAATTTTTTTTAATTTTACTCTCAAAGTTTTGTTAAGTTTTTACATTTCTAAATATGGTTAAAAGGTATGAATTCAAAAATTGTTTTTTTTTGTTCCCCTGTAGGATTCCTTTACTATTGAAGACTGAATGTTCAGTTGTCTTTTTTTCCCAGTCATAATTATGTAGCAAAAACTTTTAAAAGTGTGAGTCCTGCTGTAAAAAAAAAAGAGAGAAAAATAACTGGCGATTCTACAATACGTATTATTTTTCCTGTCTTAAGAGCTAGTGGCAGATCTTAATTTTTACGGTATTCAATCCCAAAGTCCTTTCTTAATAAAAGAATGAGAAAGTTAACTCAGCAAAGTGAATGTGTACCTGAACAGGCTGATTTGCATTATTGAGTAATGGTTGCTATGTGATACACTCACCCAGCATAACCCATAAATGGGTCATTTTCACTCTTGAAAAGCTATTTAACTGACAGCTGATTTATGCAATTAGCACACTGAAAGCAGTTCCCATTAATGATACATCTTAATTATCTATATAATGTTATTTATGTTCCACTTGTAAAGTCCAGTCTGGTAATTAAACATGGAATGTTAAGAGATTGAGGATGGGGGGAGGGGTGTAAAGGGAATGGGGCCAAAGAGAATTCCTCAAAGAAGAATAAAGAAGGAAGACATATATTTTGGAAATTGTAAAGAAATCTAACCAGCAACTATTGAGGCAATTTTTCTTAATGTCTTTGATCATACAGAGATTGGATTGGGGGAGATAGCAACAGCATTTAGCAATAGCTTTTAGGCTTATATACCGCCGCATAGCTTTACAGCACTCGCTGGGTGATTTATAATGTAAGCCTTTATTTGCATATTGCCCCCAACGATCTGGGTCCTCATTTCACTGACCTCGGAAGGATGGAAGGCTGAGTCAACCTTGAGCCCCATCAAGATCGAACTCCAAGCTGTGGGCAGAGTCTGCCTGCAATTCTGTACTTTAACCACTGCCCCATCAGGGCTCATAAATAACTTCCAAACAATTAAAACTGAAAATGACAAGCACCAGGAACATGAAGTTGGGTTTCTATGTGGACCAAGAGAATAGATGGCTTGAACCCAGATGTAGACAAGGGACAAAATGTCCTACATTGGAAAACAGATTAGCACCTTTTGTGTACTCTTTTTTTATACATGTTTTCTTTGGTTTCTTATCTCTCCCTCAAATTTTTGAGTCCCAGGAGAAGAGCAAAGACAATGTTTGCTTGTTTCTGGTGTGAGAGAAGCCATGGCATCCTCTAGTGCACACATAGCACAAACTCATATAGCTGTAATGAGATCAAGTGCACTTAATTTTCAAGAGAAGACTAGCAGAGCACATCCATGAATTAGCAGTCATAAAATAGAAGACAGTCAGAAGACACGATGAAAACTCCTTGGACAGTCTCAACCACAGTTTCAACTGGGAAACTGTGAGCATCCCAGACCAGGCTAAATCCCAAAACGCTAGGAAATTCCCAGAAGCTTGGCACTCAGACAAATCAGGAATCAAGTAGACACATAAACCACATTTACACACCATTCCAAAGAGATAATAAAAAAAGCTAACAAGGAAACAAAAAAAGACCATAACACATCCTCTCCAGCAACCAGCACACAGATAAATATGGATTAAGATCAAACAGTCAATTAAGCAGAAAACAATGCCCTAACAGGGAACTACTAAGAAGAAATCACCCCCCCCACAGCACTGGCAGGGCAAGCTACTGATTATAAATAGGGAGAAAACCCCACACTTGCTAGCACTGATAATGATACCTAGTTGGGTAATGAAATGTCTGCAAGCAAGCAACCAAACTCAGAGAAGAGTTTACATGAGTTGGTACAGCTCGAGTTAATGAAGGGGTGATAAACCTGTGTCCCAGATCTTGATAAGGTTGACAGTAAAAAAGCAGGTGAGCTGTTGTTTCAGGTGCTCTTGATTTACCTTGACATTCATAATAGGGGATTTTCTGGAAAATCCCTTCTAGCACTGTGGTTTGCAGGGCAATCTATGCAGCCTTCTCAATCAGGCAGCAAAAGTCTTTTTAGCCAGTTATGTATTTGCTGACAGTGTGCGGATATGAAGATGAATGTATGGAAGTCAGGGACGTAGAAGTAACAAATGCAATCCTACTTTCCCACTGTTGTCTTAATCAAAATATTTAAATGGGCTTCTGGTTGGCCTGTATAACTAACTTACATTAATAAACAGAGCACAATTGGTTTAAGGTTTATATATATATATGATTAAAATGGCTTCAACTCAAGCACCTTCTGCAATATTTGCTACTGGGATGGCTTTACAGGAAAAGGCAGCGGGGAGGGTGAGATATAAAAGGGAAGTAGTGCTCTGAAAGCTATGCATGTATTGTATAAATATGTATGTGTATATATGTACAGTATATATATGTGTGTGTATGAGACTGCACATGCACACAAACATATACATGTACATACATGCATACATATCTATAAGCTGTAGGCTCAAGATGTTCTGCCTCTTGGTTAGAGATTATACTTTGGGGAGAAGGAGGTATGTATGTTTGTATGTGTATTTATTTATGTATTTATTTGATTTGTGTGCTGCCCATCTTGTCTAGAGATGGCCATGGTTGCACCATAATTAGTACATTAGGACCAGTGGTGGGATTCAAATATGTGAACAACTGGTTCTCTGTGTGGATGCCGCTTCCGGAAGTCCATTCTGGGCCTGGGCAACAAAAAATTAGCTACCGGTTCTGCTGAAGTGGTGCGAATCGGCTGAATCCCACCACTGAATAGGATGCATTCATTAACCAAGATTTTAATGAGGTCCAAACACAACATTTAAAAGCACTGCCAATCTCTTTCCCTCAAGCAACAGCAAGGCCAGCATATTATTTTGCTGCAAAAACATTGGAATCTCTCATTCTGGCACCTAGATTTGCTCTTTACTCTTCTCCATGAACTCACCTGGGCAGGCTTTTCCTTTAGAGGTATTTGATGAATAGGTTTTTTTTTAGTTTCTCTTTTTTTAAAAAAAATCATCATAGCCAGCCATGAGCCACCCAGCTACAGGTGGTCCCCAACTTACAACCATTTGTTTAGTGACCATTTTAAGTTACAATGGCATTGAATAAAGTGACTTGTAATTGCTTTTCACACTTACAACCGTAGTAGCATCCCCATGGTCACGTGATCAAAATGCAGACACTTGGCAACTGACTCATATTTATGATGGTTGCAGTGTCTTGGGCTCATGTGATCACCTTTTGTGAATGTCTGACACAACCTGGAAAAGAGCAGTCAGTAATCTTGAACGATAACTAGTGTCCTGAACACAGAACAGCCTGTGCTTCAGTACAGCAGCTACATCATGAAGAACTGACAACAGGAGCAGTGGCTTGATTTGTCTGATTTATGCAAAGTATAGAATTCAGTGTTTTGGGGGGTTCTTCTTTTAAAGAACTGTGAGCTGCAATTTTAGTATTCAGAGTGCACGTGATAAATGAAAAAAAAAAGATTATTTCCTTTTACATGTGCATATGAGGGACATTGCTTTTGTTTTTTTCATAATTGCTGTTACGCTGTCCTGCCT